>JAPDPK010000055.1:2395000-3108333 GCA_031772115.1 Heritiera littoralis
TGTATGTGTAACACACACACACACACACACACACATATATATATATATATATATATATATATATATATATAAGGATATGGGAAAAATAAGAGAATGTAATTTAAGAACTTAAATTATACGGTGTTAAGAGTATATACATACATATATTTATGTATATATAGATATTATGTTGGAATTTAAATTTTTCATAAGCGTATAGAAAGCTTGAGCTAGGCTTTATTAAGTCGAAATTTTCTTGTGAATGTGAAGTGCGCCAAGAGGACGACGGACACGGTCTAACTAACCACAGGACAAGATCAAGCTAAACTCGCACTAGGTAAGACGTTTATATAACGTAGAAGTAGGATTATCCTATATAGGATTGAATCTTACAATAGAATGATTTGAATACATAGAGATTGGATATAATGAAATGAAAGTGTAGGTATGATATTTGACATGATAAAGTACCAAAGTGGTGAAATATTGACTGGAAGTGACTCGATATGGTATAGGCTCATAGACATCATGAGATGAAATGAAATGCATTCATGCAATGCACAAGCATGCCATTTTACAGTTTTTACTTCATTTTCTTGAACTTTATTGCCATTAAGCATGCCATACTTACAGTACATGAAATTCGAAATGATTTATTCTCATCATGTTTACAAGAATACCTTGGATGCTTAAATGGCTTTGAAAAGAATGAAATTATAGTTTTCATATATGTATGTATATATATATATATGTAAATGATCTTCAGAAAAGTATTACGTACATTGAACTATTTTCATAAGAAAGATTGAATGCTTTATGAGACTATAGGCACCCTAAGAGAATTAAATTCAATAAAGCATAGTGGAAGCCACCTAATTGGAGATTACTCATTAGGCATAGATGCTTGTCCGACAATAGTCGTGGACAGGTCTCAGTCTTGCCTAATCAGTGGGACTGAGAGACATGAGGTCTATGGCCATAGATAGCGCCTTAGTGGTTTCCAAGGGACGATGATATGATTCTTCACTGCTAGCTACAGTGAACTAGGTCTTTATTGATAGAGAGATAGGGATTTAGCCTAGTCTCAAATGATATGAAATGAAGTTTAGAGTATGCCTTTAAAATGAAAATGAACTCTAAACTCGATATTGATTTACAGTATATGAAACGCATTTTGATACTATTTGTGATACGAAATATACTTCAAAAGTATATGTGATATGAAATGTGCTTCGAAAAATATGTGATATGAAATGTATTTCAAAAAGTATATGTGATATGAAATATACTTCAAAAAGCATATGTGATATGAAATGTATTTCAAAAAGTATATATGATATGAAATATACTTCAAAGTATATATGATATGAAACATGCTTCAAAGAAATATATGCGATATGAAATGTATTTCAAAAGTATATGTGATATGAAATGTGCTTCAAAAAGTATATGTGAGATGAAATGTATTTCAAAAAGTATATGTGATATGAAATATGTGTCAAAAAGCATACTTGACATGAAATGAAAAAGCTTGCATATTTCAAGCATGTCTTAAAAGAATACATGAAATGTATTGATATTTTACATGTCTTGAATTTGTTTAAAAGAATATATATTACATGTTTTATGACTGTAACTACTTCGATCATAATTACATGTCAAAGGTTATATCATGGTTTCATAACTTAGACATTTCATGACATGTTGAAGCATAGATGAACTGAATCTGAGAACATGACAGGTATATGATTGCATGATGAATAAGAGAATGACTGATAGTAAATTTTCCTCACATGACATCATGCATGGCATATAGAACAGTATAATTCTAACTCTGCACTTATATAAATGACTTACTGAGCCTTGCTCATTAAACACTATTTAAATTTTTCAGATTGAGCACGGAGTTGGGGGAGTATTTCAGAGCTTTTCGAATTAGTCTCAAGCCTGAAATATAGTCCCAACTCTCGAAGGAGACTTTTGTGAATATTTTGGGTATACATACTCCTCTTTTGCATTTAATATCGATTCAGGCTGTTTTTGATTCAGTACTTAGATGGGATGTAATCTGATATAGAGAATGACATCTAGACTAGCAATGATGAATTATGGAATGTTGATTTTGCATGAGTGTGAATATGAATTGAATAGTATGAGTAAGTGACCAAGTAGGAAAATGTAAACCATAAGATACAATGTTATGAATTGGAAATTGAACTTGGTCATAGGAATGCTAGAATATAATCAACTGCTATTCTAGGAAGCATAAGCTGGATATTTCTTGTAATTTTTATGCAGGAAAATAACCTGGGTAAAGTGATAAAAATAGGCAAGGGAGTTAACGTCCCGAAACAAAAATTCACTACATTGCACTTAGACAAAATAAGTATAGGAAATCGAAAAAAAAATTAGCCCTAATTTCTACGCATTCGTACAAGTAAGAGGCATCGTCGCGGCCTTCGGGTCGTGACATTTATGTGGTGATTTGCAACTCGGAAGTGAGGTGCGAACACTGATGCTATCAAGCTATTCAATGAAAACTGAGTGGTAAGAGATATATATAAGGGACATAGGGATACTATGTTAGATGTGAATCGATAAAATGCCTTTTATGACATTGGATTGCATTAGGCGATTGAAATTGTGAAATTAGAATTGTGGTTATAAACTGTGTTTTCATGTAGGGAGGTTAGGATAAGTAATACCGTTACGTTGTTGAAATTTTCTAAAATGCGCTTACGTCCTTAAAATCATTATTTGACATGATTTTAGTGATTAGAAGTGAATTGAAAGTGCGATTTGATTAAGTTTTCCAAAAATCATAAGTACCTACAGAATTTGTAACTCAATTTCCAAAGGGATTTTTATTAATTTTCACCTTTCTCAAGTGCACTCATGGTTTCATATCATTGTTATACGTAAATAAAATATTTTAAACATTGGTTATTGGATTGAGAATATTTAGTGAATTTTTATACTTTAACTATAATAATTTCTAATTTGACTACTTTATGAATTGTCTAAAGATACAAATTTCTAAATTGATTTCTATCATTGATTCTGAATTGATTTGTGAAATATATCAACTAAAGTTTTGAACGACGAACTAAAATGCATGTTTAGATTGATTGACTCTGTTTTATTGAAAATCTTAATTGTCTGACCAAAGTAAATGTTTTAAATATGGTGAACTAACCAAAAGGAGTTTACCGAAAGTTTTGTTTATCTAACAGAAGCTCATGTATTAAATATTTTGCATTATTTGACTTCGTTTTACTAGATATGTCTACTTTCTGACTGAAAATATATTTTAATTAATTACTATTAGAACTAAAATGTTTTCAAACAGGTTTTTGTAATGCTTTATTGAAAACTATGAAACATTATGGATTTAATTGAATAAAAGATACTAATTTTTTAACATGATTTGAAATGAAACTTGATTCTTGAATGACTATGCTATCACTGTATTACTGCTTTATGTTTTGGGTAATGAAATTCCTGGGGTGGTAAATCCCGGGCAACATAGATCTAGGCACTCTCAAGAATGATTTTATGGTTTTCATGGGAATTAGGTAAATATTTTGAGATTGTGGCTTCCCATAGTTACCTTCAGGTAATCATGCACTATTACTGATTACTATTTGCTGATTGACCTTGATCCAGTCATTAGCGTCCCAAATGTCAACTGATCAATACACACTGAGGACACCACTATGACTATGGCCATATGTCTTCTTTTTACTGATTACTGAACTCGTATGATTCTATTAGGTGTTGCCATGTCTCCACTGTTTTTGATTTATTTGAAGCCATATGACTTCTGAAGCTTTCATGTCTGAGTTTTGAATTTTGAAATGATTATGATTTACCTAGATTTTTGAATGATTTTTGAACCTCTAATAACTGAATTCTGAAATCTAAAAATGGTTTGATACTAATAGTACAAGTGTTATTTGAACTCTGAAAATCTGCATGTTTTCTGACTGGTTTAAATTATCTAAATGTCAATTAAACATTTGAAATCTACACGGTTTTGATTGATTTAAAATAATTGCATTGTATGGTTTTAAAATGATGTGGTGAAAGTTTCATTGTTATGACTCTAATTTTGAAATGCGTAAATTCTCTCTATGATATATTTCGTAGTCTACTCTATAACCGAAATGTTAGAAAAAGGGCTATCGTACTATTTAATGATTGACTTCAAATTTGTTACTAAGTTATCATTGAATTGTTTTATTGAATGGTTACGAAAACGTTTACTGATTGTTGAATTGTTTACCAAACCGATGCACTAACTGTTTACTGAGTGTTTACTGAACTGCTTATTGAACAATTTACTAATTGTTTACTTAACGGTTTATCGAAGTGTATATTAAATTATTCATTGAATTGTTTTTGAACTATGTTCTAAGTGTGTGATTGATTTTGTTAAATGCGTGATTGTGAACAACATACTAAATGTGTGAATTCTAAACAATTTTCTGAGTGTGTGATTTTCTGACCGATTGTCTAAACTATGATCGAATAAAGTAATTTTAAATTGATTTCTGAAAGGTTTTCTGAACGTGTGATCTTCTGAATGATTTTTTGAATTGTCTCTTAAGTGAATGATTTTTGGTCGATTTGCTGAACTGTTTACTGAGTTGAACTCTGAATTGTCTACAAAACGCTTTACTGAACTGTAAACTGAATGATTTATCGATATTTTATTGAACCATTTGCTAAAGATTCTTTACTGTTGAGTATTGTCACTAAAGATTTTGAAAGGTTTAATACTGATTTGATATGCATGAATTCCTTCTCTATAAAGTTTTCAGAAACTCCTTATATTCGGATTTAGGAATCAAGACAAGTGAGCTGCTCTAAAGCATCCTTCCATACTCAGCCTAGTACTCCTAGTTGCATATAGTATCCTTTCCGATAGAGTTCCTTCATACTATTTTAATACTGACTGTGTAATTATGAAATATATTTTTGACATATGCATATAGGTATGCATAGTTCAGTTATTTTATATATATTTTTTATTGGGCATAAGCTCACCCCCTTCTATCTCGCAGATTTACTTGCAGTAATAGCAGATTGTTAAGAGAGGGTTCTGATCAGATGTCTACAAGTTTTTGATGTTGTACCTTGCAGGTATGGTATTCAAACATTTATGGTACAGTACTTTAGCTTGTAAAGGGATGTAAACAGTAAACTGAAGAAGTTTGAATGTCAACCATAGTCTTGTTATTAGGTAATTGTATAGAAAAACAAATGCGTATTGTGATTTAGAGCACTGGGACCAATCTAAATGATTAAATGTTGAGTTAGCAAAGGAAGCTTTAGTTTAATATCGGGGTGAGCATACTGAGCACAGTCCAACCGACCGTGTGAAAATAAAAAAAAATTATTTCAATTTTTAGTAATCGAAACGTGACAAAGTTGGTATCGAAGCAAAGTTGGTCTAAAGTGCATCAGTGTCCATAAGTCAAAAATAGTTTACATCCCTTAAGTACTGTACTTGTCTAAATATAAATTGTGAATAGCATATGAAAAACACAATGAGATGAGTGTTTTATATAGGAAAAGTGACAAGAACAGCAATGAGATAAGTGGATAGTGGCATTGAAACTATTAAAGTACTTGTATCGAATTTAGAGGACAAAATTCCTTAAAGAGGGTAGGATGTGAGGACCATAGTTTCCCAATATATTCCGTAAGGTTATGGAAATGAAAAGACAAAGGACGAATTACTAAGAAATGGAATAACTAGGCTTATAAAAAGAAAGAGTCATGTGGGCCCTATGAGACTTTTACAGTTTGGATTGGGGTGAAACTACAGATTCGTGATATTTGGAGTAAAATACTAAGATAGGAGAAATCTACACCTCAAAATTCCTTCGTTTGTGCATGTTTTGAAAAACGTGCACTAAATTCAAAAATGACGATTACATCTATAGGCCTAAAAATTTTTCGTAAATAACGGTCAATCTGATTTGAATTAAAACAAAATGACAATCACAGGTTAATCTACGGGTAAAGGAGTTTCATGTCATGTCAACTCAAAGATTAAATCATACGTGTAAGTCAAAATTTATGCGATTAAATGGTTAGAGATATTTTCGTAATTTCATCTTCGTTACTAGTTGGACCCCATTAATTTGATGATTAAAAAATGTTAAATAGATATGTTTTATTATTGAATGAAATATTTTAGACGTTGAATTGACTATTTAAACGAAAATTGAAGTACGAGGGGCAAAATAAGAATTTTTAGAAAAGTTGAGGGCATTTTCTTAATTTGCCACCCAAGAATTTTTTTTTTTTTTATGCTTAAATATCATCATCTTCTTCATTTTGGCCGGCCACCATGGGAGAAAAGAGAGAGAAAGCTTGGTAAGAGAGAGAAAGTCACAAAAACCCTAGTAAACTACCTTCAAACTAAAAACTGTCTTCACCAAACCTATCCAACTCTTAGAGCTCTGCATCATGGTACCAAAATCAAGTGTTAAAGTGGCCCAATTCAAGGTGAAACAACCCCCATCAGATCTAGTCAAGAAGAAAGATGAGAGAAATCTTGAAATTTTCATGATTTAATGGTTTTAAGCTATGTGTTTAAGGTGATTAAGTGTGTATTTAAGCTTAGATAGAATTGAAATCTTGAGAATTCTTCTTTAGGGGTTTTGGCCAAGGTAGCTTAAGTGTGTGTGTTTGTGTGTGATTGTGTTCAATGCAAAAGTGGTGTAGAAGAGTGTAAAGCATGTGTAAAACGTGATTATGGCCTTAAATCGTAGAAACGGAGTGCATAGCCATGCTAGGCCAATTCGGCCAAGACAAAAACATAACGAATTCGTGCTCCAATTGATGTAAATTGAGTCCTAGAAAATTGTATAAATAAATAGAAGACTACTGGTGAAGTCAGAACCGAAAATGAAAGTGTTGCAATGTTGACACCAGTGTGAAATAGATCCAAATGGCAAGTGTTGTAGGCATTGTAGTAAGCTTTAAAGAGCTAATTATTCTTTATAATTGAAGTGGAAAGAATTGATTGTATTTATATGGTGATTTGCAGCTCAGAAGTGAAGTGCGAACACTGGGTGCTATCGAGCTATTCGATGGAAACTGAGCGGTAAGGGATATATATAAAAGACGTAGGGATACTATGTTGCATGTGAATTGATAAAATACCTTTTATGACATTGGATTGCATTGGGCAATTGAAATTGTGAAGCTAGAACTGTGGTTATAAACTATGTTTTTATGTAGGAAGGTTAGGGTAAATAGTGCCGTTATGCTACTGAGATTTTCTAAAATGAGCTTACGTCCTTAAAATCTTTATTTGACATGATTTAGTGATTAGAAGTGAAATTAAAGTGCAATTTGATTAAGTTTTCCAAAAAGTCATAAGTACCTATAGAATTTGTAACTCAATTTCCGAAAGGATTTTTATTAATTTTCATCCTTCTCAAGATGCACTCATGTTTTCATATCATTGTTATACGTAAATAAACTATTTTGAACCTTGGTCATTGGATTGAGAATATTTGATGAATTTTTATACTTTAACTATAATGATTTCTGATTTAACTACATTATGAACTATTTGAAGATACAAATTTTTGAATTAATTTCTGTCACCGATTCTGAATTTATTTATGAAATGTATCAACTAAAGTTTTGAACAACTAATTGAAATGCATGTTTAGATTGATTGACACTGTTTTATTGAAAATCCTGATTGTTTTACAAAAGTAAATGACTAACCGAAAGGAGTTTTACTAAAAGTTTTGTTTATCTAACAGAAGCTGATGTATTAAATATTTTTGCATTATTTGACTCTGTTTTACTAGATGTGTCTACTTTCTGACTAAAAATATATTTTGATTAATTATTGTTAAAAGTAAAATGTTTTCTAACAGGTTTTTGTAATGCTTTATTGAAAGTTGTGAAATGTTCTGGATTTAATTGGACAAAAGGTACTAATTTTTTAACATGATTTGAAATGAAACTTGATTCTCGAATAATTATGCTATCACTGTATTACTGCTTTATGTTTTGGGAAACGAAATTTCTATGGTGGTAAATCCTTTGCTAACAAAATTACAAGCGCAACCATGCAATTTTTGGAAAAGAAAAGTTGCAAACTTCTTACAAATCCAATCATGTAATTTTTAAAGAGAAAAATTGTAAACTCTTTACAAAGCTCAAAGCCTAACTACACCATTTCTAATCACCCAAACACTAACTATTCTATCAATGTTTACAAGTCTTCGGAATACTTTACATACCAAGTCTAACACATCATTTATAAGAGAAAAGCCTTTATAACTTCTCTTACACTTTCAATGTGGGATTCAAGGCAAACTCTAACAAAATGGTCATATTATACCAAATTAGCTTAAATCATTACCTAGCCTATTTTCTTGGGGTCGAAATTTAAACACTTTTATTACCTAATGATGCAGTTAAATAGGTTGCTCCATCCTCGTGCTTAAAGTTTCCATTATTCTCGCTTAGATTACGATCCGACACTTTTTTGACTGAATTATTATCCAATTGACAATTTGACACGAGTAGAGGGCAATTTCAAGTGAAGAGAAAAGAATTCGGATGGCTGAAGGGCCGAGGAAAGACACAACAATGATCCAAATGAGACCATCATTGAGTATAAATTTGATTATCAAAGTTGAATAGTCCCAAAAGAAAATGGTTGAGGAAGCCTACAGGAAGGATACATTCATCAACTGCTCTACATGAATCCATTTGACATGCAGGGAACGACGATCCAGTTCTGCACTGCGTTCGGTCTGTTAACTTCCAAGATCCTCAGTTGTAGGTATGGAGGAAAATGATCTATCAAAGAGAAATTAAGATCTTTTGACGCAAAGATCTATGGAGATTATCTTCCAATTTTAACTAATATATTAGAAACTTTGTATTCAGCGGAATACAAGAGATGATTGATAAAGAAGTTTTTCATTTTCAATAATGATCCTGTCAAAAATATTTTTTTATCATGCCAGGAATTGGGGATCTGCATGTGAGCCGATCAGAGAAACTGGGAGAGAGTGGGAGTGTCAAATGAAATTATGTGAGAAACTTACCGATGTCTGTTGAGCTGAATGAAAAGAGTTCAATGCTCCTTAAGCAAGGTTTCGGATTTAAATCTTGTGAATGGAGAAAATAACATTGGGAGAGCTCATCTCGTATCAAGTCTGACCGTAGCTCGACTCCGAATTTGTCGGAGCCCAAAATGGTTTCCGGATATCGGGAGTCTTAGACCAAAAAGAAATTACGTGAGAAACTTCTTTGCTTGATTGATACATATTATTGTATTATTGGTCCTAGTATGTAAATCAGCTCCTATACTTCAAAAATTACTTAAATTTAACTCTGATATTAAGCAACTTCTTGAGTTATTGGACAAGTCAAATTGGAGTATCTAAATGTCAATTACTCAAACCGCTCGCAAACTAATTTAGAGTTTTTCATTTTTAATAAATTTATAACATTAATATTATTATAAATATTATTTTAATTATCTATTTCCAACTTTACCTTCACTATATCTATTTATAAGAAAAAAGGCCTAATTTTCTCTAATGTCGAACTTGAGTTTGAGTATACAATATTGAACTTTAGTAAGAATATAAATGAACAACTCATGAACAAGCTCAAATTTTCGTTGTTTATGTTTCTTATTAAGCTTAAAAAAGATCATAAACAACATTCTAATGTTCATTTATATTCCCAAACAAACTCCTTTAATAGATTTTTAAAATTCATTTGGTTATAAACCATTTGAAATTCGTTTATTGTTCTATAATAGCCCATATAACTAATATTATCCTGAACCTATATTTGTTTGTTTTGCGATTCTTTCTTTATCATTCATAAACACATTTTTAATTGTTTGTGAACTGTGTTTATTTATATGTTTGTGAATATGTTCATTTAGGTTTTGCTTGATAAAATGAAATGAAAAATAAAGAGAAAGTAAATTAAAACGAGAGAGACATGAAAAGACAGAAAACATCTTTTTTTTTTCTTTTAATTGATGTGCTTGGTAAGAGAGAGATAAAATATGAAAGAATAAAATTTTGTTTCCATCCATTGCTTGGTAAAGTTGACAACTAAAAGAAAAAAAAATGAAATTACATTATCTTATCATTATACCATTAATTAATAAAGATAACAGAATAATGTTTAAAAACAATAAAAGATAATTTTGTAAATATATAGGCTTAACTCACATCCATCTTATTTGCCTTCTAGTAATATTTCCAATTTGAAATGAATTGTTTTTGTTGATAAGGATTAGAAAATAGTAATTTCCTATTTTCTTTTTTTTTTTGGGTACAATAATTTCCTATTTTCATTCTTCACAATTTTCTTTCTTACTAAACACTACAAAAATTTATTCTTTTCGCTTTTCCACTTACTCCTATCCATCCTTCTATTTTTCTACTCTAGTAAGCACCCGAAATGTTCGCTAACAAATTAGCTTAACTTAGATGAGCCGATCCCAATCCGATTCCAAACATCCTAATATCTAAACCAATCAGTCTTGAAGATAGTTTAAAATTTGCTTACCAAACACGAACAACCTTAAAAGTAAACTAACAAATCACGAACGTATCAAAATTCATTCATATTATGTTCATTTACACCCTAAGCTAAGAGGTTGAGCACTATAATTGGACTTGTAAATTTTACAAAGTTTCAAGCTTAGTCGGGCAAGCTTAAATTTCTACCTTGAGTTGAACATAAGTTAGAAAAATAAAACTCGATCAACCTCGAGTTAAACTTAAAATTGCAAGTTTCAAGTCAAGCTCAGGCTTTGCACTGCTTGACTCAACTAGACTCTATTACACCCTAAACTTTTACCTTGCTTGTTTAAGTAAAGAAGATGCATCAGTATAATGGATTAGTAAAAATTAACATGTATTAGTAGCAATTGAAAATGGTTGGGTGTCTACCTTGGTGGCAAAGCACTAAGCTTTAAAATTTGGCTCCATTTCGTTAGCTTTTGCTTTGTATAAAAGAAATTAAAAAAAATAAAAAAAGAACCTATAATCATTAGATTAAAGAATTCTTCTATTCTTATTTATTTTCATCCTTCCTACCAAATATAATTTCGTGTACCTAATGTCGTGCCTCAACCATGAGATGTTATTCGAACCTCCATAAGCAGGATTACTATAAGAGAAGTCTCTACTAAGACACTGGCTTCTTATTCGTTTTTCAGAATACATTGCCTTTTAATTTGTAACCAGAAGATAAAAAACCATGAAACTTGGGCATGACCTGGAGAATTTTGAATGCCATAAGAAAATGGCAAAATACTACTACTAATGATAATCCATCAACAACATTCGGTTGTCATCAACGACAAATTCCACTAAAAAGGAAAGTAATGGCAAGATGTACCATGGTAATTATGCATTTTTAACAGTCATAACTTACTCTAGGACTTTAGGGTTTTCCATCGAATTATTACCACTGTGATATACTACTCATGGTCATAAGAATCTAAACTATTTCATACCACTTATCAGTTTTTTCCATACTATTTTTATCCCAGTCCTTATAGTAGCATTCTTTTTTATTTCCTTTCACCATACCACTTTCATCTTATTCCTTCCCATAGCATACGTTCTTATCCCATTCCTCCCAACCTCATACGCTAATATTTTTTTTTCCCTAGATGTTCAACCAAAATCTTCTCAAGGAAAGAGGAGAAAAAAAAGAAAATGCTGAAGTATGGATTGAAAACAATAACAAGTTGAAAAACTTGAGCAATGTGAAATTCATCATTTGAAGTACAGATTTTCTTCACAGTAAGCATATAGAAGCATGTGGTTAATTTTCCACAGCTTAGCCTTTGTCAGATTTAAATATGCAGCTGCATGTATTACACAGTCCACCCTTATAGGCAAATTCTAATGAGGCACTAAGGTGTAGGTTTGAGATTAAGGCTTTGCTTGGCAAAGTAAAAAAGGTGGAAGGATGAAAGAGGGTGAGTGGAAAAGTGAAAAGAAAATAATTCTGACTAATAAATGGTAAGTGAGAAAAGTGAGAAAGTGAAAAAGATTGTCATTTTCTATCCTTACTCATAAAAAAATCATTTTGAGTTGAAAGGATTAATGAAGAGAAAATGAGAGAAATGTGTCAATGAGCATATTAACAAGATTGTTAATCATTTTTTAGATGTTCTCGTTTTATTTTAACTTACAAAGAATATGATGACAGAATAATATAAATTTCATTTTCTTTCCTCATATTTTTAAATCCTACCAAGCAATGGATGTGAAGAAAATGATTTTTTCCTTCCACTATTTCATCTTTCCTACCAAGCATTCTATGGAATGAAAAAAATATGTTTTCATCATTTCACTTTTCTTCCTCTTCAATTTTCTATCTTTTTATTTTTCGATCCACTCTACCAAGCAAAGCCTTAGTGATTAACTGTGAGAAAGATAAATTTTAAAACATTGAATGGATATATTTCTTTGATAATTCTCAAACGGCTTTACAAATAAGACCGTTAGTTACTTGTACGACCAATCAAATTTCTCCAATTCCCTCTAACAAAGAGAAATGCTAGGACAAACTTGGCATACGTATCTAAGAGCAGCTGGAAATAGATTATAAAGCAAAATTGCCAATAAATCCAAACAATGGCCAACTTGCCCCTACTTGGCTTCATTAACAACAAGCCCATTAAAAAAAGGTAGAGTAGCATGATATTAGAACTAACAATTCAGTATAAGGTATTTGTTTGAATTCTTTCAATTAAAAAAAAAAGAGTGAGATAAGATAACTACCAAATTATACCAATCATAGCACTTTTCTGGTTTCTTCAACCTTAGGACAACACAAACATGAGTTCATCACTGACTGGTACCACGAGTTTGCATCCTCTTCCTTTCAAACTCCAGCTGGAAAAGAAAATTAACGTAAATAAATGATATACTAATCATATTAGCAACAAAAAGATATACCAGATCCCTTTGAGTGTCTTACCACTTTCTTAACACGTTCATTGGCTGCAGGAGTTCCTCCACTAACACACTCTGGGAGATATGGACTGCTCACACGCACCTCATTCATTACAACAATAACAGTCTCGTCCCACCGGACAGGAAGCCTGATCATATGCATTGGTTTTAATGTAAAATTTGCAAGGTTTTCACATCATTATCCATAGCAACAAACTGACAAACTTCAAGGAATCCCATATGGACAAAAATTAGTCCCTCAAAAATTTAGTCCACAAGCAAAGATCGAGAATTAATTTTAAATTCTGCAATTTTGGGGTGATGAAAGAAGGGAAAAGCATATACCTCCACTTCCTAGATCATCTTGATATGTCTCAAGAGCAAGGAAGAAAAGCAGATACACCACTGAACCCAGGTTGTTCGGAAACATTTTAGGGGAAAAAATGAACAAAAGTGGATACTTAAACAATCTTAGCTCATTTAGAATACAGGTCCGATGGCTTATAATAATTAAAGGTTGACAACTATCAAGGCTTTAGGTTAGGCAATTTCATGCATTGTAAACATGACAATATCTCAAAAAATACTAATGCATCCTGAAACATCCTGATAGTCTTCACCTACCCAAAGCTCCTTCCCCCTCAATTTCTCCCTTATGCCTTCCTCCCCAAAAATCTTGAATTAGCTAAGATGCACTAAAAATTTATAACAATTTTAAAGCCATCTTAGATATTCATCACCCCAGGCATTTTAATAACATTCGGCACATTACTAAGAGTACAGAGCCTTATTTAACAATTGTTGTTTCCTTCATTCATTTTGATGTCAAATACAAAACCTCCCTTTAGTTACCAACTTTAAAGCCACTACATCATAACCTATTAGCATTCATCTCACTTCATCGAGTTACTTAACACCCTACTTTTCCTAAGAATAACATTCATCAATTCTACAAGTGATACTATGGTAGATTACCACATAGCCAATGCTACGCTTTCAATAGATTCATAAACACGTAAGATACACTCCTAAAAATGTAGAGTCAATTTCCTATCTGCATAATAATCCCTTAAAAGTTTCCCAAAGTATGCAAATTTGCTTTTAAACTCAAAAACTAGACATAGATAATACAAATACTGATTACTGAAATAAAAAAAAAATAAATAAAAAACATACGTTTTAGACAAAGCATCAAAAAGACTCTGTGCCTCGCTGGTAACTCCAACTCCAAACCTCTCAGAATCCGCCTCTGCTTTCCTGAAAAACCCAAGAAAGGAAAAGGCAATCACCTCACTGAAATTCAATAAGACAAAAATCCTAGATATGGGTTTTTTTTCCTTTAAGTAATTAACATTAAAATCAATTACCTGATAGCAGAATCTTCCCTAGCCTGAAGACTAGCAAGGTCTAAAAAACATTTCTTGACATCAAGTGGATCTTCATCTTGACGCAATAAAGAGAACTCTTTAATGTAATTAGCCTTTAGCAGCCGAATGTTCCTTCTGGGTCCTGATTTCGAACCCTCTTGAAGTACAAGGATGTTGGAGAGGCGGTCGAAACTGATGACATGTCCTTCGAATTCGTCGCCCAAAGTTGTCTTGATCGAAAGGAAGCAACCCACAGCGAATTCCTCACCTTCCATCCCTGGTTTAAATTGTGCTGAGCTGACTGCTCTATTCTCTGCTTCTCTTTTTCCTCCTTTTATAGTGCATTTTGATTTTTTTTTTTTTTTCATTCAAGAGTTAAGACTGAGTGACGGAACAACAATGGGAGATGGGCCGAAATTCTATAGTAGGGCTTGGGCCGTTCATATTTATCAGCCCCTTCCGGACGGAACAATGTAAATTTGAGTATTTTCCATCTTTAAGAATAAAAATGCATAAGACTAAATTAATTAAGCTATTGTCCAAAAAGAATAAACTAAGCTAAATTATTATTGGACAATATATAACTAAAACGAACAAGTTGGTTCACATGATATGAAAATATTTACTTGCAAAATAACTTTTATATTAGATGCATTGATAATGTATAGCTTCTATGTATTGTCAGTCAACCACATAGTGTTACTTCACTAAAGAGTAATGGAAAATAAATTAGAAAACTGTATTAATATTGTTTTTATGTATCTGTATATTTTTTAACTTTGCTTATTAATGAAGAGGCACTCTATGGTTGACTTACCGTAATTAGATGTCATGTACTATTAGTACATCAAATATAAACCCAACTAGAGGTGGCAAAAGTTGATCTGACCCGAAATATCCGTCCAATTAACCTGAATCCAAACCCGACCGATCCGATTTGACTCAAAAAGTCAACAACCCAAATCCAACCCAATCTGAATCCGAATTGATCCGAAACCAAATTTATCCGAATTTACATTGATCCAAATTCGACCGGATCCGAACTCGAATTGATCCGAATCCAAATTCATTAGATTAACTCAAACCCGAATTGATCCGAACCCAAATTGATCCGAATCCAAATTGATCTAAATCCAAATTTACCCAAACCTAGAAAGATTCAAACTTAAATTTAATATTATCAATAAATATTTAAATGTTAAAATTAATTATCAAAGTATTTTAATATAGTAAAAATATAATTTTTTTCAATAATATGAGTGTTATATATTTTTTTTAATCTAGTTAAACATAAATATTCACTTTTATATTGCATTTATTTGAACCTAATGTATAATTATTTAATAGCTAATCTATAATAGAGTACAGAAGCTATATCATCTATATTTAATGCCTCCAATTATTCTATAAAAAATCAAGATAAATTAAAGAGATATATAATATTGTTTTATGATATTTAGTAGGGATTATTAAATCACTTTGATTCATAAAAGTTATTAATTATTACAGATAATAAAAATAAAATGAAAAAAATGTAATTAATTTATGAATATTGATAAATATATTATAAAAAAAAACTATCATACAAATTATTGAATATTTTAATTATTTCAATTCCAATTGTACTATCGGTCATGTAACAAGAAAAATTTATTTTTATGAGTTTTGTAATTCTTAGAAATATGGTTTCAGTTAATTTTCATACCAGATAAATCACATCGAGATGACCAATGCTTAACCCAATAAACCTGTCCAATCAACTTGAATCCAAATCCGACCAACCTGAATTGACTAAAAAAGTCAACGACCCAAACTCGATTTAATCTGAACCCGAATTAATCCGAACCCAAATTGATCCGAATTCAAATTGATCTAAACCCGACCTTATCCGAACCCAAAATGATCCAAACCCAAAATAGATCGATTTTTCCTTGACTCAAACCCGATCTTATCCGAACTCGAAATTATCCGAATCCGAAATGATCCAATTTTTTCTTAACCCAAAATGATCCGATCCAAAATGACCCAACTCAAACCCGATCCGACCTGCCCATTTGTCACCTCTAAACCCAACTAACAAGAGGTTGGAAGAATTGAAAGTGGTTTTTTCTCTAAACATTTGAACAAGATTCGAATCTTAAAGTCATCACTTTTTGGAGGGTTTTACCGTTTACAACTCCCGCCGGTTCGAACAGAATTAGGCTTAGTTTGATGCCCGGTAGGCAATCGTGCAAGATCCAATGTGATTAAAAGGGTAAAAGACAAAAAATTTGAAGAATAAAATTATCATTTTGCCTTTCTTTTTTATTTTTTTAATTATTTTTATTAAAAACATATATCTTTAATAGTCATTTTACTTTTTTTAATTTCATCGGAACCAATCAGACGGCTCATCCAAACTAACCTTTAAATCTTAAAAAAGATGAAGATACATATGATTAAAAAAATCAAACATAACCTCAATAACAAAACCACCCTACTTTTCGATTTGCCTCTCTGCAGTAGAATCTGTGGTGTTTTATAGGTAAAAAGAAAGCGTTGCCCCTTAGGCAGTAAGGTCTCCTTTCTCATCAAGTAGAAAGACAGTCTTCTATTTTAGAAGAGTTTCTTACTCAAGTTTTAATAACCTTCTTTAATAAATTTCACGTTACTTCTTAATTTTTTCAAACTTTAGTTAGTGCTTCTTTTGTTTTCTCCGTTTATTTTGATAGTCATTTGGTTTTGTTGGAGATTGTATGATAGAAATATTTTAAATTTAAAACGTAGGAAATTTGTGATTTCTAAATTTTCATAATTTTTAACAGTTTTGTAGGTTTGACGAGGTTCGAAGGACCCATACATTGGCGTCCTTGCGGCGAAGTGAAAGTAGTTTGCATTTGTTCTAATAACTACTATATTTTGCTCTAATATTCAGTGACAGATTTTGACAATTAATTTTAAAGGGTCAAGTAATATTATATTTTATTTTGTTATTTCGTAAAATATATTTTATTCCATACACACGTATGCAAAATAGTATACTAATAATAAAAAGCAACAAGCTCATAAAGTTATAAAATAAAAATATATTAGGACAATATTACACTTTTAAAAATATCAAAACTTTTAATTAATAGTAGAATTACTAATTATATAATCTTTTAACGAATTATGAAAATATTCTTGATTCTTTGGGTAATTTAAAGCTTAAATAACAAAGTATAAGCAAACAATATATTTTCTATTGAAACAAAAAAATAAATATATTTGAACAAAATGAAGTTGAAATTTTGAAATTAAAAGTTAAGATTTTTTTTTTACTTTTTATAAAGTGGTTCCTATCTAATTTTTGGTTGAAAAAATTGTAAGACAACATGAAATAAAGATCTAGAGTAAGATGAAAAATTATATGAAGAGGAAAAATTGTAGTAAGTTAAAAAAGAAAAAAAAAATAGCTTCTTCTATTTTTCATAGGCTATGAACTCCTTTTTACGGAAAAAAAAAACACATATGATACTTGATTATAAATTTATAGTTTTTCAAGAAATCTGAAAATTTAATGTGATCTTTGTTAAATTTACATAATTGTAATTTAAATATTATAACAAATTTCTTGATTTTAAGAATTTGTAAATAGTGATGGGTTAGTATAATAAATAGACAAATAATAATACAATTTTAATTAACCCTCTTAAATTGTAATAAACAAAATTAAATTATAAACTAAAACACAATAAATAAACAATTTAATTTTGAAAGAATCAATTAAGTTTATATAATATACATGTGTATGTATAAGTGTGCTTATATACAGTACACATGAAAGTTGTGAAAACTTTTTTGAGGGGCGGGGTGCCAAAAGCCCCCACAAAGTGGTGGGCGTCTGCCCTGCGTCTATATAACCAAGGGTTGAGATTTTTTTTTTTGGGGGGGGGGGGGGGGGGGGGTGTGGGTGTGTGTGATGGGGTGGGGGCGCTTGTTCGTCAGTACTAGTATTAATATTATCAAGCTTAAGACCCAAAAGGAGAAAAAACATTTTAGAAATGCCACCTACACATCACCTATTTAAGCCATATATAAAGCACATGTCAAATGGCATGTGATACATTTGAATTAAAAATGGTCGACCACGAACACAAGTACATGAATTAAAAGGTTAAGGCCAAGGTCATCCTCATTCTCAGCTTCTCCTCTACCCTTCCCCACTTTCATCTTTATGTAAACATCGACTTGAGTGTTAAAGAACACTTAGAGTATTAACTTTGACGCCGATTTAGGGGTAAAAACGAATGGAACGTCGGACAAATCGTTTGTGAATTCGTTTTGTTTCTGTTCGTTTTTGTTCGTTTATTAATGCAAGAGCCTCGTCCGTCTTATCAGGCCGTCAGTGAGCATCCCCTAAGCGTCCTCCACACGCCTCAGGTTTACTCTTACAACATCGTCAAAACCTCGCCCTCTCCAATTATCTTACTTGTGTTGTTTTGGGCTTCTAGATTCATCAAGTATAGGTTTCCTAGACAGTTTCTGGATCTTTCTCTTCTCATCTGATGGGTTGAAAAGAAAAAGTGTCATCTGTATATATCCCATAATAGGCGTCATCATATATGTTACCTTAAGAAAGATAAGATTCGGCTTTCAATCGCAAAGCTAAGAAAACAAAAAAAAGCAGAACGGCAGAAGCTGAAAAAAATATAGAATGAACTGGATGCTTTCAGTGTTCAATAATGTCAAGTTTAGATTTGACTACAGAAGGAATATTACTCTATTTTTTTGTTACACAGAAATAATATTATTCACCTTTAATTGATATAATTAATTGGACTCAGCTTTAACATCTCTCCAACTTTCTCTTCTCATATTACCACAATGTTGATCTCTATGTAAAACCTATAAACACCAAGTTCATCACAAAATTTGCTATTTTTTGAATTCTACCATGAGAAAATAACTCATGGTCTTGAGTTCGGTTTTTGAATTCCTATTATTTAAATTTTGGACACCTAATTCTTATATTATAGTTTATATTGATGCAGATAAATGTTATATCAATGTTACATCAATTTCAAGCTAAATAACAACAATCGCAATAGATGTGGAATTAGCTTTTATATTGAAAATAAATCATGGTAAGCAATATTCATGCGATAATTTTGAAATAAAATTAAGATTTGCTAAAGAGGTTATGAGCAGTTGTAATCCACGAAAAGAAAGACCAATGATTAATGACAATTTTTAACACACCTTTCTTATCTGATAATGAGGGATATATACATAATATAGAGTTGCAAGTTATGCATCCTTTGTCTTAGTGGTTGGTGCTGAAACTTCCTTCCCCGTGAACCTACTCTAGTCGGTTGACTCAGTTTCCAAATCCGTCAACTTCTAATCCCACCAACGCAGCTTACACTTCTGCTTCATCTTACACGAAAGCGACATTGTTGAGTTAACAAACCTTCAATTTTAGACCATCCACTATTCCAGGACCAAATAGTATGTGTGCAATAACAATATCAGCCCAATCCAATGTTTATAAAATACCTCTGCAAAAGAACATTCAAAAGAACGTAGGTAAGAACAAAGGCACCCAACAAAAAAAGAAAACTTGGGATGGAGAAACTGAATAGTAGCATTCATACTGCATTGTCGCTGTGTTAGCAATGTCTGCAAAATTAAAGTCTTCAAAGATCACAAAGCACTTAATTTTTCTGCAATCTTCAATCGAAATGTGGAATGAGATAACGTCAACTTAGCAATAACTTCTCTATTAAGTACCAGTTCACAAGTTCCCACATAATTGAATTGAGGACAATAACTCTCTTTTACAAAAGTAAAGCCATTTTCAATTAGACAAATATATCCATCATCAAGTTTAACTACTATTGCTAAAAATAGCAAGCAATGGCACCTTCCTAAAAATTGTAACATAGTTATATTATCATTGAAAATCAAAATAATTTCTCAAGAATGACCATAGCTTAAGAAATATAGGCATAAGGCATTTAACATAAGCATTTGATATTTACCACACAAAGTTTAGAACCAAAATCCGGAGTGAAATCAAGCAATATGTCAACATAGGTCTTCAATAAACAGATTTCAGGTCCAAGCTGCATAAACATTCAAATATATTGAGCAAAAGAAAAAAAAAATAGCCATCCTGAAAGTTTTATCATATTATAATTGCAAACATTCAATAAAAAAAAAAGATCAAATTAGCC
Organism: Heritiera littoralis; assembly: GCA_031772115.1. Lineage (NCBI taxonomy): Eukaryota > Viridiplantae > Streptophyta > Magnoliopsida > Malvales > Malvaceae > Heritiera > Heritiera littoralis. The sequence continues at coordinate 2,415,536 of JAPDPK010000055.1, forward strand.
CTGTCTCTTAAAAGTCATCTTTTTAAAATTTATGTCTAAATTTAAACATTAACATCAAATTTAACCTTTGTTTCTAGCCCCATGATAGTAAGCTTAACTACAACTCAAGTTCTATGAAAAGAAAAGAATTTATTTACAAAGACATTGTTAACTCCCATGATATACGTATATTAATCCCCTAAGGTTTTCCTTATTAAGTTATTGTGCCGGGTCGCCAACCAAAAACTTTAAACGAAAAAATATAATCAAAAATTCTATCACGTGCTTTTCTCAAAAAAAAGAAAATAGTAAAAAATTCTAAAGCAAATCATACTAAAAATGTTTTTTATTATATCCAATAAAAAAAATCCTATTTGCCATTATTTTCCCTTAAAAAATTTCTTGTTTCCTAAGGGAAAATCATAAAAAGGGAAACCAATTTCCCATCACTCTGTCTGGAAAAATTCAAACTTTACCAAAAATACAGATAAACCCAAAAGAGAAAACTCATTTTCATAATTGTAAATAGAAAAATTCCTAACTTTCTTGACAAACCAAGATCAATCAACGATCAAACTTATCCCAACTTACTTTCTCGGCAATATGAAGCAAATCAGTTGCAGTCCCGAGATTAGTAGCCAAACAAAGATTACTTTTTTTCTTAACCATATCCTTAAACAACTTTTTCCTAGTTGGGTTCTTAGCTAACTTAGGCTTTTCTTTAAACCTAAACTCTTAATCCTCACTTTCTGAAATTTAGGCACGGACTCAACAAGAAACCTTTCTCCATCTTCCATCTCCTAAGATCACCGTTCACTAGCCCACTCCTTCCTCCACCACCACCAACTAAGGCTTCACCTGCAATCGAGATCTTGGTTTTACCTAGAAAAAAGAGAATAAAAATCCTTGATAGAAATTGAAAAAGATTTAGGACAAAGTGATAACCGTCAATGGAAGTTGCAAAAGATACGTTGAACAACCTGTGCTGTACCAGCAAAGTAACAACCTCCACTAATAGAAGAATGATGAAATACATAAGGAGAGAGAGAATAATTAGACAGAAGGTCAACAAGAATATTTGTGAATTTGTAATTTCTCCTCTATCTTTTCTGTTGTTGTCAAGAATGGCAGAGCTTCGGGAGAGTTAGATTCTACCCCTTTACGACGTGAATATGAAGGGGCTATTTATAGGCAAGGTACTTCACGCTTAGCCTCCAACCTCGGCACAGGTGGAAGAAACGTGGTCGAATAGTAAGGCGCTGACCTGTCAGTTCCATGATACAGGTCGGCTGATGGATGCCCCGTCAGGTTCCCGCCAAGGTGTTCATGCGTACGCTGATTCCTTAGGAGAGTGGTCGGTCCCGAGGTAGCCGATGACACCTGGATGGAGACCGGCGCGTCAGGGGCCGAGCTATGCTTCCATTGTAATGATGATGGCAGAGCTGGCACGTTCAGGTGTCAGCTCTGGAGGGGTTCTAGTGAGGTCAAATCGACCACAGATGCTGAAGGACCGAAATGCCCTTATGCCTAAATATCCCTCATCATTCTGTCCCCCCCCGAAGTCGGTCCGTAAGCTCGGTCGAAGAGCTCAGACGTCGTGTGCAGGTCGAAGAGCTCGGACGTCATGTGTGGGTCGAAGAGCTCGGACGTCATGTGTGGGTCGAGAGCTCGGGTGCAATGTGGGGAACCGAGTTGAGTGGTTGAGAAAAGAATAGTTTGATTATTCTGGGGAGTACTTTAGTCTTTTGGGATTCCATAGTTAGGTCCGGACGAAGTGGTTGAGAAAACGGTCAGAAACATTAAAGTCTGATTTCCTCGATCTGCTAAATCGAGGATGGTGTCATCCTGACCGTAGGAATAGATATGCTCTGGATAGTTCCAAGATCATCCAAGGGCGATCTTTCCCCCTGTATCCCGAGGAGATCGTTTTGGTTCTCTAGGTGACCTTTTACCTTCCGCGGATTTTCTATAAAAGGGGAGTCTCCTTCATTTTTGCTCATTCAGCAAAGTTTCGTCTCCTCTTTCTCTTCGATTTTCGTTTCGCTTCAGGTCGCTCCCAGCTTCCCCCATAAGTCTGAGCTTTTTTAGGTAAGTCCTCTTCCCTATGTCTTCTTCTTCAGTAGAGATTATTACTCCTCCTAGCCGGGATAGCTCGGATAGTTTTCGCGAGCTCGAGATTAGGTTAGGATTAAATAGTCAAGATGAGCAGGCCGATCAAGCCGAACAGGCTGAGGTATCCGAGGATAGGGCTTCTGTGGCCTCGGCTACCGTGGCCTCGGCCGAGCCTTTTTTAGAACGTAGGACTAAGGCACTTTGGTGGCTCCAGCCTATGCAAGATGAAGAGAAGCAGGCTTTAGAGGATAGCCTTCGTGCTTCTGGGGTTCAAATTCATGACCTCGGGCAACTTCAGGGTAGGCCTTCCACTTCTCGTCAAGCTTCTTTGACAGTTATGAAGGCTCTGAAAGGTGGGGCTCTTCCTGAGGCGTGTCCTAACTTGTTTACAAGGAGGGACTTCGCCGATCTCTGTCAAGACCAATATATTTCTCCCAGTTTAGGATAGATCCACCTCGTGGTACCGATAGGGTCACACAGGATCGAGGTAAATCCAGGTTGTGGGTTTATAAGGAGGCCGTCCTTTCTGGTCTTAGATTTCCCCTTCATCCTTTCGTGGTTGAGCTCTTGAACTTCTATGGTTTAGCACCTTCTCAACTGCTTCCAAATAGCTGGCGTCATATCGTCGGTTTTTTAGTTTTGTGTGAGGGTTTGGGGTTTCCGTTGACCCTTAAGTTATTCAAGTCGTTTTTCTCTATAAAGGTCAGCCCTGTAGATAAGAGCTGGTACTATACAACAGCTCGTCTCCGTAAAAAACTGTTTAGTAATATACCTTCATCAAATAAAATCTGGAAACTTCATTTTTTTAGTTTAATAAGCCCTGGTGAGTGGCAAGTGACTAATAGCCGTGGTAAAATGAAAGAGGGGGCTGACGATATGAGTGATATCTTTGGTGAGGAGCTTAGAGCTCATCACGAAATAAATAAGCTGAGAGACTATGGTAGGGCTCTCTTAGATGCCAAACTTCTGACTTCCGCCGAAGTTTTGACAAAGCTCGGCTCTCAAGACCGACCTGGTAATTAGTTGGTTTTGGTTCCAGTTTTTCTAATGGCTGATCTGATTATTAAACTCTATTCGCTTTTATGCAGATATGTCTGGACGTTTCAACATTTTCGACTACATTCGTCCTGCAGCTCAGCCTCCGACTGAGGGTGCCAGCCAACCACCTCCATCTCGGTCCAGACAAACTCGATCACAGTCCAAGTCGAAAAGGAAGACCACGGAGGCCGAGGTGAGTGAGCCCTCTCCCAAAAGGGCCCGAGGTGTGGAGGACATCTCTGACACTCCGGAACCAGGAGCCGAGGTCCCAAAAAATGTCAAGCTTACCGTGGAACTTGCCTCCTCGGATAGTGCTTTCGAGAGTGCGTCCGTGGCGCGGAAACTAGCCAAGTCCATGCTCCCTCCGGCAGGTCAGCTTTTTCTTCTTCACATTTGCTTATTTAGTTATTTTGTGGTACTCAGTTTTTTATTTTTTATTTTTTATTTTTTTTTTTTTTTTCGCAGATAAGGATAAGATGAACTCCCCTTGTTCGGTGAACGTCAACGCCAGCCTTCATCACGCTTGGCTTGCTCTGGCCCATGCTACAAGGGCCGAGGATCAGGTGAAGAAGCTGCATAAGGATTACAGTTCCTATCGCGAGAAATGCCACACTCTTTCGAAGAAGGTAGAGCAGCTGGAGGGCCAGGGGCGCGAGTCCGAGCAGATACTGACCGAGCTTAAGGCTGAGGTAGAGAAACAAAAGCAAGAGCTGAGCCGAGTTGAAGAGATCAAGGAAGAGGCCAGACGCCTTGGGGCCGAGGAGGCCTTAGCCAATTTTCAGAATACCCCACAATTTGATGCAGCGGCAAAACGCGCAAACGCAGAAGGGGTGAGAGGTGCCTTTGCCTTGGCTATCAGTGAGGTCGGTCACGTGTATCCCGACCTAGACCTGTCTATGATTTCCCTTGAAAATCTTAAGACAGTTCAGTATGAACCTTCGGCTGCCGAGGATGAGGGTGCCGACGGCGAGGCTACTGTTGCCACCCTGGCTCAGACTGAAGATGTGGGGGCAGAGGTTCAGGATGATGCTGCTGTTTGATTTTCTTTCTATAGTTGTGTTGTACTGTTTTTACTTTGGTGTTTCGTTGTGAATTTCTTTTAAATTGGAACTTTTTGTAATGCTTCATGGATATTATCCTTTTATTAGAAAGATCAGCCTCTTTCCTTTCAACAACTTTGTCTCATGAATGGTTTACATATCTTAGGGCCAAACGTTGGCTGAGCTGACGCGAGATGAACAAAATTAAGATGAGCTTAGGAATGCTAACAAAAGACCAGCTGAGCTGGCTGAGCTGATAATAGGGGTAACAAGGATTCAGATCGGCTGATTACTGGTAAAAGACCTTCAAGTTATCGGCGTTCCAAGTCCTTGGAATTTCTTTGCCATCTATGTCCTTCAACCTGTAAGTTCCTGTGCGGACTACCTCTTTAACCACGTAAGGTCCTTCCCAGTTTGGGGCCAGTTTTCCTCCAGCCGTATCTTTTCTTGATGCTTCCACCTTTCTTAGGACTAGGTCCCCATGTCTGATCGGCTTCTTTCGAACCTTCTTGTTGTAGTACCCCGTTACTCTTTGCTGGTAGGCTGCCATTGTGACGAGTGCTCGGTCTCTGTGTTCCTCGGAGAGGTCCAGATTGTTTCTCAGGGCTTCTTCGTTTCCGAGCTCGGTGTTCAACTGTACACGTAAGCTTGGCATACCTATTTCTACGGGGATTACCGCTTCGGTCCCAAAGGCGAGGTTAAATGGAGTTTCCCCCGTGGGGACTTTTGTCGTGGTTCTCAGTGCCCAGAGGACCTCGGGTAATAGGTCGGCCCATTCCCCTTTTTTGTCATCCAACTTTTTCCTCAAGGCTTCCAAGATTGTTCGGTTGGCCGCCTCGGCCTGCCCATTGGCCTGAGGATGTGCTACCGACGTGAACCGCAGCTGTATGCCCAAGTTTTCGCACCAAGTCCTGAATTTTGGATTATCAAATTGTTTTCCGTTGTCGGTGACAATTGCCTTTGGAAGCCCGTATCTACAGACGATGTTCTTCCAACAGAAATTTTGAACTTGTTTCTCTGTGGTATTTGCGAGGGCTTCGGCTTCAATCCATTTTGTGAAATAGTCAATGGTGACAAGAACGAACCTTCTCTGTCCTGTAGCTGGTGGGAAGGGTCCCAGCACATCCATCCCCCACTGCATAAATGGCCAAGGGCTCGTGACCGAGGTGAGATCGTTCGAGGGAACATGTTGGATCGGTGCGAACCTTTGGCATTTGTTGCATTTTCTTACCAAGTCGACTGAGTCCTTATGCATTGTGGGCCAGTAGTAACCTTGCCTTAGCGCTCTGTGTGCGAGGGCTCTAGGGCCGATGTGATTTCCACAGATTCCTTCGTGTACTTCCCTCAAAACGTAGTTTGCCTCGACCGGGCTTAGGCATCGAAGATAAGGCAAACTAAATGATCTTCTGTAAAGTTTTCCGTCAATGAGGGTGTATCTTGGGGCTTTCCTTCTCATGGATCTGGCTTGAGTCCGATCTTCTGGTTCTTCTCCTGTAGTCAAGAATCTTATGTATGGGGTCATCCACGATCCTGCCTCTTCTACGATCTGGCCTACCTCTTGCTCGTCGGCTATTGCTTTCTGCTCCACTACTTCCACTATAACTCCTGGCATAAGACCCAGGTTGGAACCTGTGGCCATTTTGGATAAGTAGTCGGCCAAAGTGTTGTCTGTTCTTGGAATTTGTTTCACTTTGTATTTTTTGAAATTTGAGAGTAGAAGTCCGACCTTTTCCAAATATTTAATCATTGCTTTTCCCTTGGCTTCAAATTCTTTGTTCACCTGGTTTACCACTAATTGGGAATCACTGAAGACGGTTAGCTCTTCCACCTTCAACTCCTTTGCTAACTTCAGCCCCGTGATGAGTGCTTCGTATTCAGCCTCATTGTTTGTTGCCCTAAAGTTGAATTTGAGGGCATACTGTATTTTGACCTTTTCCGGGCTGACTAGGATTAGTCCGGCCCCACTACTCTTGCTATTTGCCGATCCATCCACATAAAGCTTCCATGCCTTCTCTTCCTCTGGTTCTTCCATCTCCGGACTTCTTTGTGTAGCTTGTTCTGTTGACACATACTCCACCACAAAATCAGCAAGCACTTGAGATTTGAGGGATGACCGAGGTCTAATCTGCAGATCATATTCGCTGAGCTCCACTGCCCACTTAATTAGCCTTCCTGACAGTTCTGGCTTTTGGAGGATTTGTCTGAGTGGTTGATCGGTCAAGACGGTGATCGGGTGTGATTGGAAATAGGGCCTCAGTTTTCTGGCCGAGGTGACAAGAACATAGGCGAGCTTCTCCACTTTCTGATAGTTGAGCTCAGCCCCTTGTAGTACTTTGCTGGCGAAGTATACCGGCCTTTGCACCCCGGTCTCTTCCCTTATCAATACTGAGCTCACTGCCTGATCAGTTGCAGCCAGGTATAAGTATAGCATTTCCCCGATCCGTGGTTTGGACAGAACTGGTGGGGAGGAGAGAAAAGCCTTGAGTTCTTCGAAGGCTCTTTGACATTGTTCGGTCCACCTGAACTCTCGTACGTTCTTCAACGTTTTGAAAAATGGAATGCATTTATCGCCTGATCTTGACATGAACCTGTTGAGGGCGGCTATTCTACCAGTGAGCCTCTGCACTTCTTTTACTGAGGTCGGCGGTTTCATGTCTAGAATGGCCTGTACTTTCTCTGGATTAGCTTCGATGCCTCGCTGACTGACCATGAAGCCTAGGAATTTTCCCGAAGTTACTCCGAAGGCACACTTTAGGGGGTTGAGCCTCATATTATGTTTCCTGAGGACCTCAAAGGCCTCTTCCAGGTCTCGTAAGTGTGTCCCGACCTTCTTGCTTTTTACGATCATGTCGTCCACGTAGACTTCCATGGTCTTTCCGATTTGCTCCTTGAAAATCTTGTTGACCAGCCTCTGGTAGGTGGCACCAGCGTTTTTTAGCCCAAAAGGCATAACCTTGTAACAGTATAGACCTTTTTCTGTGATGAATGCGGTTTTCTCCTCGTCCTCTTCGAGCATTCTGATCTGATTATACCCGGAGTAGGCATCCATGAAGCTCAGTAGCCCTTGTTCGGCACTATTATCGACCAATCTGTCGATATTTGGTAGAGGGAAGCTGTCTTTTGGGCAAGCCCGATTAAGGTCGGTGAAATCAACGCACATTCTCCATTTTCCGTTATGCTTTTTCACCATTACTACGTTGGCTAACCATTCCGGGTAGTGGGCCTCCCTGATAAATCCTGCTCGAAGGAGCTTCGTCACTTCCTCGTTGATCGCCTCTTGTCTTTCGATTGCAAAACATCTCTTCTTCTGTCTCACTGGTCTGGCTTCTGGGTCCACGTTAAGGCGGTGGACGATTTCACTTGGGTCTACCCCTGGCATGTCTTCAGGCCTCCATGCAAACAGATCGGCATTTTTTCTGATTAGCTGTACCAACTCTTCTTTTCCTTCCAGAGTTGAACCAATCTGTACTAGCTTGGTGGGGTCCTCTGGGTCGAAGGAGACGTTGATGAGGTCCTCGGCTGGTTGTGGTCGGCCACGTCCTTGCTCGGGCCGCTGGTCGGGTACTTCTATGGCCATGGCCTCCTCGGCTTTTCTTTTTGTTTTTATTGCGGTCATGTAACAACGTCGGGCAGTCACCTGATCTCCTTGGACTTCCCCCGTTCCATGAGGGGTTGGGAATTTGATTTTTAGATGCGGAGCTGATCCGATCATTCTCATCTGCATTTGGCTGGGTCGGCCAATAATGGCATTATAGGCGGAGGGGACTTTAACCACCATGAATTCTACCATTGCCGTCACTGTCCTCGGCTCCGTACCCATTGTTAGCGGAAGGACTATGGTGCCGATCACAGGGACTTGTTCATTGCCAAACCCGACCAGTGGCGTCGGATGCGGCTTTAGCCGATCATCATTGATTCCCATTTTCTTCAGTGTTTCGTAATACAGGATGTCTCCGGCACTTCCGTTGTCGAAGTAAATCCTTCTTACCACGTGGTTGTAAATGACTGCGCTGAAAACTATTGCATCTTCGTGGGGAAATTCTATACCTTCAAGATCCCTGGCAGAGAAGGATACGGGCTCGTCCTTCCAAGATCTGGGCTTCTTGACCGAGGAGCCTATGGCCATGATGGTTGTTTGGCCGACCTTTTTTCTTGTGAAAGCCGGTGGTTTCCCTATTATGACGTTGATTATCCCTGCTGTTGGCCTGTTTGTATTTCCTCCGGTCCTCTCTTCATTTCGGTTCTGCCCCTGCCCCCTTTCTCCTGCATTCCATGTTGGTGGAGGTCTTCCGTAGCCTGTTCGAGGCCGGTTGTTGAAATTCCTTTGCTGGTATCCGCCTCTTCTGAAGTCTTGCCTCGTCTCATTTAGGACGAACCTTTTCAGGCGACCACTTCTGATTAGGTTCTCTATTTCATTCATGAGGTCAGTGCATTCCTCGGTCGTGTGGCCGTGGTCTCGATGGAACGCACACCTCTTAGTTCTAACCCTTTGTGGGTTTGGCTTCATTGGCCTTGGCCACTTGAGCTGAGGGTCCTTCCCAATTTGCATTAAAATCCTTTCCCTTGTAGTGTTTAAGGGAGTATAAGTTTGATAGCCCTTTCTTTCTGGGCTTTTCCTGGCCTGGTGGCCATTTAGTCTACCGAACTTCCTGCTTCCCCTGTCTTTCTCGTCTTCTCTCCCCCTCCTTTTGTGGCTTAGTGGGTCATCTTTATGGTCTTCCGTGCTTAATCTGGCCGACATGGTTTCCTCGGCGTTGATGTATTTCTCTGCTCTGTGCAAGAGCTCAGGAAGGGTTTTAGGGGGTTCCAGAGAGAGAGAGAATTTAAAATGAAACTCGTCGTCCGTAAGGCCATTCATGAGGCCGGCTACTGCCACAGACTGCTCCAAGTCCTTGACTTGCAATGCTTCGGCGTTGAATCTTGTTACATACTCCCTCAGTGATTCTCCAGGCCGTTGCTTAACTGCCATTAAGCTCAGAGTAGTTTTCTTAGCTCGTCTACTGCTGATGAAGTGAGTTAAGAATGAATGACCGAGCTCTTTGAAAGAGCCGATAGATCGGGGAGCCAGGCCGGAATACCATGCTCGAGCTGCTCCTTTGAGAGTGGCCAGAAACGCTTTGCACATCAACGGGTCGTCCGCTCCCTGTATGGACATGTTAGCGCGGAAAAGTTCCAAGTGGTCAAAGGGATCGGTTGTACCGTCGTACGCCTCTATCGTGGGCATTCTGAAGCCCTTGGGGGCTGGGCGCGGTCGATTTCTTCTAGGAATGGCGACGTTTCCAGCAGCTTCAGTTCGTCTATGTGGATTTGTTCTCTCTCTAGTATCTGTTTCTCCATCGCTTCCATCCTTGCTTCTAACCGGTCATGAGTGTGGTTTTGGGACATGGGGGCTGAGAGCGAGGCATTTCGGTGACTTCTTTTGGTGTCGGGGAAGTTCTGTTGGGTTTTGGTTTTGGTTTTCTCCATTATTTCTGGTTGGGAAGAGGTACTAGCGCTTACCTCTTCTCTTGGTGGTGAGGGTGTTTGGGAAAGGTCAGGTTGATCGGTGTCATTTCTCGACGGGGGCTTTTGGGTTGGTGAGGGCGTGAGGACATGAGCCTGGACTAATTCGGTAAGGTTTTTCAACTGTTGGGAGAGCTGATAGAATTGTTCAGCTGTGGGAGGTGGCCTTTGGATTGGTTGGTTGGTTGGGTTGGTCGTCGGGTGTGGTGTTTGGACTGACCGGCGCAACTGGTTCCTCCTCTTCTGCAACTCTCCTTCTGGGTGCCATTCTGGACAACAACCTTAGAGTAGTCCCCTACCTGGCGCGCCAAATGTTGTTGTCAAGAATGGCAGAGCTTCGGGAGAGTTAGATTCTACCCCTCGACGTGAATATGAAGGGGCTATTTATAGGCAAGGTACTTCACGCTTAGCCTCCAACCTCGGCACAGGTGGAAGAAACGTGGTCGAATAGTAAGGCGCTGACCTGTCAGTTCCATGATACAGGTCGGCTGATGGATGCCCCGTCAGGTTCCCGCCAAGGTGTTCACGCGTACGCTGATTCCCTAGGAGAGTGGTCGGTCCCGAGGTAGCCGATGACACCTGGATGGAGACCGGCGCGTCAGGGGCCGAGCTATGCTTCCATTGTAATGATGATGGCAGAGCTGGCACGTTCAGGTGTCAGCTCTGGAGGGGTTCTAGTGAGGTCAAATCGACCACAGATGCTGAAGGACCGAAATGCCCTTATGCCTAAATATCCCTCATCATTTTCCATTACGTATACTGCCTTTAATAGTTCTGCACAAAACATCTCATACACTGCATTTTATTAACCTTATGAGACACTACCATACAACATCGTTTAACCCATCCATGCTTAAGAACTGTAACAATGCCCCTTTCTTCAGCTCATCCTTGTCCTCAAGGATGAAAACCAGGATAGCTCTGTTGTAGTTCATGGAAGATCTCCCAAGTTGAGTCCTCTAGAGAGGAATTGCGCCATTGGACTAAAACTTCAGTGACTACTTTGTTTCCTTTCTTAGTTATGCACCTGTCTAAAATAGCCACTGGTTCCTTAGGAATCAATTCCTCATCAGCAAGAGTAGGAAGAGTGAACTAGCTGTGGACTTGTCTTACATATTTCTTCAATTAGGATACATGAAAGACAAGGTGTACTTGAGCTTCAGCTAGTAATGTAAGCTTATATGCCATTGCTCCTACCTTTTCTACAACTTGGTAAGGACAAAAGAATTTCGCTGCGTACTTCAAACAAGATCTTTTTGCTTAAAGTGGTCTGTTTGTAGGGTTGCATTTTGACATATACAAAGTCACTAATATCAAAGGTTCGGTCTGAGCGTTTCTTATCAGCTTACTGCTTCATTCTGTTTTGGGTGCGTTGAAGATAAAACTTCAGCATCTTTATTGCTGCTTCTCGAGTACTTAAACTTTTATGAATAGCACTTACCTTAGAAGTACTAGTCAAATAAGGTAAGTAAAGTGGAGTGGGCAAACCATAGACTACCTCATAGGGTGTAGTGTGGATAGAAGAGTGGTAAGAGGTGTTTTACCACCACTTGGCCTAGGGAAGCCACCGAGACCAATCCTTAGGTCTTTCAAAGGTCATACATCTTAAGTAGGATTGAAGGCACCTATTGAGTACTTCAGTTTGACCATCAGTTTGAGGATGGTATGAAGTAGACAGCTACAATTGAGTCCCCAGAATTTTGAATACTTCTTTCCAAAATTGGCTAGTGAAGATTTTGTCTCGGTCAAAGACAATGTTGTTGGTCAGTCTGTGTAACCTGTATATGTGATCCAAGAAGAGTTGAACAATAATTATAGCAGTGTATGGATGAGATAGAGTAATGAAGTGAGCGTATTTACTCAACCGATCAACTACCACCAAGATAACTATCATGCCTCTAAAATTTGGAAAACCCTCGATGAAGTCAAGGGATATATCAACCAGATTCTTTCAAGGATAGATAAAGGCTATAAGAGACTAGGGTTAGCTGATGTATCAATTTTAAACTGCTGACATATTGAACATTCTCAAACAAATTGCCTGACATGCTTTTTTAATCCCTTCCAATAAAATACAGACCCAATACGCTTCATAGTTACCTCAACACCTGAGTGGCCCCTGTGAGAAAAATTATGAAACAAAGCAACCAATTCTTGTCGCAAATCAGGGTCTTGCCCCACAACCAGTTTGTCTTTCCTCTAAAGTTGACCAGCAGACCAACTGTATTTAGAACTACTAGATGAGGATCCTTTGAGCTTATGAATAAGATGTACTAGTGCAGGATTAGCTAACCATGATTGCTGAATTCTTTGTAATAGATGACTATATACTATTGAGATTACCTAGAGCTGATATTGAAGCCTTCGAGACAAAGCATCTCCTATTGTATTTTAGCTACCCTTCCTGTATAGAATGTCATAATCATAACCCATCATCTTCAAAACCTATTTCTGTTAGGCTAGGGTGTTAGTTTCCTGATCTAACAAAAATTTAAGACTAAGATGGTTAGTCTTAATCTTAAAGTGCCTTCCCAACAAGTATGAATTCCATCTTTTAATAGCTACTAAAATGGTTAGCATTTCCCTATCATAAACTGACAATAGTTGATGTTTGGGGGCTAAAGCCTTATTGAAATAGGCAATAGGGTGACCTCCTTAGCATAAGACTACTCCAATACCCTCCTTAGGAGCATCAAACTCTACAACAAAGATAGAGTTGAAATTAGGTAGTGCTAAAATAGGAGCATTGACCAAGGCTGCCTTCAATTTCTCAAAAGCCTCTTGTGCTTGAGTAAACCACTCAAACTGCCCTTTCTTAAGTAAATTAGTAAGAAGCTTTGCAATTACTCCATAACCTTTGGTAAACCTACGATAGTAGCTTGTAAGACCCAAGTATCCTCTTAGCTCCTTCATGTTAGATAATATTGGCCAATCTAGTATGGAATCCACTTTAGTAGGATCCATTTCTACACCTTCAACACTAATAACATGCCCCAAATATGCTACCTTAGTTACTGCTAGTTCACATTTAAACAACTAGAGAAACAACTTTTGTTTAAGAATAGTTTGAAAGACCTACTACAAATGGCTCAAGTGGCACTACCAAGTTGGAGAGTAAATTAAGAAATCGTTAAAGAAAACTACGATGAACTTCCTCAGATATGGTTGGAAGATATAGTTCATGAGACTCTGGAAGGTTGAAGGTTTGGCCTAACCAAAAGTTCATAGTGACCTTAATAGGTGTGAAAAGCAGTCTTGTAGATATCTTTCTTTAACATCCTAATCTGGTGGCAGCTTGATCTTAAATCAAGCTTGGTGAACTAACAAGCATCTTTCAATTCATCTAATAATTCCTTCACCGGGGGTATAGGGAAGTTGTCTCTGATTGTGAGCTTGTTTAGTTGTCTATAATTAATGCAAAGACACCAAGACCCATCCTTCTTTTTAACAAGCACCACAAGAGCAGCAAATGGACTGGTACTATCCCTGATGATTCTTGTTGCCTTCATTTCTTCCACTATTTTCTCAATTTCAATCTTTTGAAATGCAGGGTACCTGTAGGGTCATATCTTCATTACTTGGGATTTATCTTTGAGAATAATCTGATGATCATGGCTTCATTTAGGAGGCAACTCCTTTGGTTCTTCGAACAAGACTACATACTGTTGCAACAATCTCTGTAACTTAGAGTGAAAGTCAAATGGTAAGTCAACCTTTTCTACCAATGACATGGAACAACATTGGTGTCTTTCTGTAACTAGTATAGTGCAAGTGCCCTTGTGTGGAGAAGCAATCAACTTTGCAAGCTACGTCTTGGAGGCTAATTGCACAGTTCCACTCTTCAATCCTTGTAAGATCACCCAATTATCAACAGCAACAAACTCCATTCAAAGTGCAAAGAAATCTCAAACAATGGGCCCTAATGTTTGTAGCCATTAGACCCCAAGAACTAAATCACACCTTGTTAAAGGTAGCACAATGAAGTTAGTGTGTCGAGTAAGGCCTTGAACTTCCCATAACACCCCATTGCAAATTTCTTGATTTTGTAAAGTTTCTTTATTAGTTACTGTGTCTTAGATACTAAGTATCCCTCCAGTGGTACTGTTTAGCTTCTTAGCTATTGATTGGTCAATAAAGTTATGCATACTTCTAGAATCTATTAAAATCACAAGGTACTGGTTTTTAATCCTACCCTTCATCCTCATTGTCTGATAGCCTTCAATGCCAAAAACAACATGTAATGAAATAGTAGTCTGTCCCATCACAGTTCCATTCCTCATGGTTACCTCTTCGCACATGTCCACCCAAGCTGACAACTCATCTAATTCCTTTTCAACATCTTCTACTTCCTCAGTCAACATTTGATACAATTGGGTTCTAACACATTTGTGACCAAAAGTGTATTTCTTACAGCGCCACATACACAAGCCCTTTTTCCTCCTTTCACCATTTCTTCTTAAGTAGGAAGTTTGCTTTGTTTGTTGAGAAGTGTTTCTAGTTTAGGGTATGTAATGCAAGGAAAAATAGTAGTGAAAGGTTTAGATGGTGGCTTAGGAGTGAATCTAAGTGTAGGTAATAAGGCTAGTAATGGCTCTGTGTAGAGTGCAAGGTCTAATTGGTGGGCATATAATAAGAAGTGTGTTGATTGGAAGCAGTAAGGCAAAAGAACGATATGATGTAAAAGGCTTTTTGGGTATATCATAAAGAAGGGATTCCTGTGATAACCTGAATTTTCTAAAATTAATATTAAATCTTTGTAAATTTAATATTAAAGCAAATAGAGAAGTTAAATAAATAAATAAAATTTATTTACGAGATAGGAATACCGTTGAAATTCCTGAAATTAATGAAGTGATGAAGTTGAGGAAATTAATTTGGAGAAATGAAAATCCAAATTAAATAAGAAATGAAAATGGGAAATTATTTGGATATGAAGAAATCCAAATTAAAGGAATAAAAAATGTTGGTATTTACATATTAATATAATTAGATTATATAAATATATTTTTATATGTTTTTATATAATTACATATGTATATATATAATATGGTATATATTTTAAAAGAATATATACTATTTTATATCAAATAAATACATATGTGGATTTTTATACATTTATGTATATATATATATATGAAAAATATATATGTAGTATTTAAATTAAGGTGATATTCATATCTATGTATATATATATATATATATATAAATTTAATGTGGTAAATATATAATTATATCAATATAATTATATATATTATATTTATATTATAAAAAAATAATAGAGAAGAAACAGAAACAGAAACGGGATCGGGACCCTGTTTCCGTTCTCTGTTACAAAACAAAAGAGGTAGCCGACCACTGTCGGCCGGCAACCAAGAGAGGAGGGCGACGTCGCCGGCGAGCCGAGGAGAGGAAGAGAAGGCGACTGGCGTCTAGAAAAGAGAAGAAACGAAGCGAGAGAAGAGAAAGGCGGAAGCGAACTGGAGGAAAAAAAATAGGAAAGTGGCGGTGCCGGCCGATTCGGCCACTGCCACTGCAACCACATCGTCGGCGGAGGTAAGGGGAAGGAGAAGGAGGCCACCGATGAGAAGGAAAACGACGAAGGAAGGAAGAAAAAGGGGAGGAAGAAGCCGAGACCCACGCCGCCAGATTCGTCGCCGTGCCACCAATCTGGGCTGAACGGAGACCAGCCATAGCTTCGCTATGATGTCTGCTAGCTGTGGATACGTCGAACCGTCGGAGAACCAGTCACCGAAGGAGAATCGGTTGTGAGGGAGCTGGACTGGTCTGAACCGGTCTGATTGGTTCAGACCAGGAAAAGAAAAGGAAAAAAGAAAAGAAAAAGAAGAAACAAAAGAAAAAGGAAAAGAAAAGAGAAGAAAGAGAGAGAAAATGAAATTTTTGGGAATTCGAAAATTCCCATTAATTCTAAAATTCGAAATTTTACGGAAATTTAGTAAGAAATTTCGAAAATTAATTTCGAGTGAATTTTAATAAATTATGGAAAAATTCTAAATTATAGAATTTTATTTCCAGAAAATCACCATTGATGACCGAGACAATGGAATTGAGAGAGGTGAACACGGGCACGACGCAATAAGGCAGTCGTTGACCCGGGACAGGTAAGGGAGACATGTGCAGCCTGTAAGGATATTCGGCACACATGTTTTAAATATGCATTTAATTTTATAAATGCTGTTGATAATGATTGGTTGGAAAATTGTGGAGATTTACCGGTTGAAATTATAAACTGTATTTTCCGTACAGGAGGCTAGCTAATCGGCAGCTATTATACTGTCGAAAAATTATCGAAAATTACCGAAAATCATTTTAAATGATTTTATTTCACGAGAAATGATTTCCAACCACGAAAATTGAGAAAATAATTATTTTTCATAAAACATGAATATACAAAATTTTAATTTTAAAATATTCATGTTTTCGAGAATGGTGATAATGAAATCACCAAAAATTCTCTTGATATGTAAATTACACGAAATACGAGATGAAAAAGGAAAAGAAATAAAGTGAATATTTTTATATATATTTCTTAAATATTCACTAAATGGTTTTATAACATTTATGGTTCTAAATTATGAAATTATATATTTTTATAAATTCCATAAAGGTTTATTGATGATGAAAAATACTGTTTTGAGACTAGTTGGTAACCTTATCATGCTGATATGTGATATGTGATATGTGACATGTGATATGTGATATGTAGTCACGGCGACACCTGATCAGTGATCTGCCGAGGACAATTATAGACTATGGCCATAGATCTGACACGATTATTTTATACCCTTCGAGGTCTATAGCATGATATGAGTGATGATTGCCTCAGTCTCCATATATGAAAATGTTTTATATGATATGTGATACGTGAAATGTAAATGTTTTACATGATATGTGACAAATTAAATGAAAATGATTTATAGCATTTTACATAATGCTTTTTACGGTATTGATGATAGTACTGCATGATGATTTTTCAAAAGAGTTTATAAGTCTAATATTATTACTATGATTTTAAATTGAATATTAGACTATATGTGACATGAACATGTCATATGTTTTCAAAAAAGAGAGAGGAGGAAATTAAATCTAATATTCTTATTTTAATTTCTTAAATTGAATATTAGATTTAAATGATGTATATGTTATACGAAAAAAAATTAATAGCTTATTTTGCTATTTAAAGTATTGTACTAATTATGATTGTACAGTAAAACATGAAATGAGTTTAAATGAGAATGATGATGATTTAACTAATATTCTTTTCAAAGAATATATGAATATTAGTTACTTTATTTAAATGCTTTATTTCATAAAAGCATTATTTTGAAAAGAATATGAAAATGATATGAAATAAAAAGGAAAAGGATTTAAATTTCAAACGAAATGAAATTACTCTCTACAGTTGCTTCTAGGTTCCGGGACAAGACAGGTATTTCAAAATACCTGCCTTACTCCATTTCGATCCCTACTGTAGTTTCCTTTCTACATGTGAGCCTAGAGCCATTATAGGAAAAATGAAAAAGTTTTTCAGCATATAGATAGCTGAATATCAAGTGTTGCATATAACTCCCTTACTGAGCCGTGGTTTGCTCACCCCTTAATTTTAACATTTCAGATTTTCAAGGACTGAAAGTCTGACAGCTAAAGGATATCGGTTGTGCATTTAGGGACGATGCAACAGCTTGATTTATTACATAAGGTACTATCATTTATTTTCTGTATTTAGACTTATCTACAGTACTACTTCCTTATGAATTAAGATAGGGGATGTAATTCATATTATAATTTTATATGAAATTGTTTATATGTAAAAGAAAAATAAAGTATCGCAGACAGCCCAACCAAATAAGATGTATAGAAAAAGATGAAAAATAGGGTCACGAGCTGTGACAATTCCATTTGCTTTACGAGACCCAAGCATTAGTCAAGATTTTTGGCTTGAACAATTGAATGGATTTGGCTATATTTGGTTTAAGGTTATTGAGGAAAATACTCAATGCATAATCATTAGAGATTTGTAACAGATTCAATAAGGCTTCAACTTCTTCATAAAACTCCTCTACAATAGCAAATTGTTTCAAGCTCACCAACTCTGCCATTGGGTCTGCGAACTCATCCTCATAGAATCTGGTCTTCATCTCTTTAACATAATTAGTCCACTTCATGGTTTTGAGCACTCCATTCAATTTCATAATCCTTTGGTGCCATTGTAAAGTCGTGTCATCTAGATGAATCATCACTGTTAGAATCTTGTCCTCCTTAGACAACTCCACCGCCTCGAAATATTACTTTACCTTCATTCGCCAACCCAAAAAATCATAACC
This sequence comes from Heritiera littoralis, assembly GCA_031772115.1. Classification (NCBI taxonomy): domain Eukaryota; kingdom Viridiplantae; phylum Streptophyta; class Magnoliopsida; order Malvales; family Malvaceae; genus Heritiera; species Heritiera littoralis. Next base: position 2,433,549 of record JAPDPK010000055.1, read on the forward strand.
ATTGAAGCGTGGGCACTCCAGTTGGTTACTCTTGGAAGTAGCCTTCAAGGATCCCAAAATACCACTCTATATCTGACCAAGTGATGGTTTTGGATCTTAGTTGTTGAGTTATCTGAGTTGGTGGAGTTCTTGAGAACCCGTTGTTGAGCTGCTGAAGACTCTGGTTCTATGACCTTAGGGGATTGCTTCATTGCTCCTACAATTCCCATTCCCACCAAGATCTGCTTAAAGGTTTTTCCTATATCCAAATGAGACTTCTCAAGACTTTGCACCATTTCTAGTTGTATCTCAGCGCAGAAGTCGTGGAGCGACTTGTCAAGCTTTGCATCCAACTTCTCTAGATCCTTCTGTAGGTAGGTCATTTTCTTTTGTAATTGTGTCATTATCCCTTCCACCATTACCGAGATCGAAGCTCTAATACCACTTGATAACCCTCAATGGAAGTTGCAAATGATACGTCAAACAACCTACGTTGTACTTGTAAAGTAACAACCTCCATTAATAGAAGAATGATGAAATACGTAAGGAGAGAGAATAATAAGATAGAAGGTCAACAAAAATATTTGTGAATTTGTAATTTCTCTTTTATCTTTTGCATTACACATACTACCTTTAATAGATCTGTACAAAACATCACATACGCTGCGTTTATTATGTGAGACCCATTTTTATTATACTATATAGCCTATTGTAAAGAATGGATAACCGAAATAAATTACTTAGTGGAATTAAACAAACATGGAATATGAAATTCCACACTATACATTATATACATTATGGAATTTTTGGAATTTTTAATTTACCATATAGAGTATATGAATTAAAATGAGAAAAATTAGTACTTGGAATATTGACTAAATACTATTGGATGCAAGTGCAAAGGAAGGAAAAACAAGCACCAAAGTGCAACAAGAAATGGTGAATCACGCCACTACATGGTTGCATGTAGTGTTCGGTTATTCTTCTAGCAAATGTGAAAGCATGGAACATAGTGTAAAAACATTAAATGAAAGCATGGAAACTAAAGATGAGAGCTTGGAACCGAATGGAAATTTAGGCTGATATATTGTGCTGACCGATTGTAATGAATGGGCCATGAAAGTCAATAAAATGGACTAAAGTGTCGTGTAAATGAGAAAGAACCAAGAAGTGAATTTATGAGAAAATGACATAAGAAACAAATAGTCAACGATTGTGGCTAAGTATAATGAAACTTAGAGAGGAAGATGGGCAGGGTGTGGAACGTGAAAGGAAGCTGGGAATTTAATGAAAATAATATGAGATAAAAGACTAAGATAACCGAATTAGACAAGAGGTGATGAGGAAGACAAGAAAAAGGGTGCAACACAAGGTTCACACGCCAACATGCTCATGTAAGGTGCCATACGGCATGATGCAAAAATGAAAGGGACTTTTGGTGCATGAGATAAAAGTCCTAATCGGTAGTACAAGGAGGGAATTGTGATTGGAGGAGTGGTGGATTTTATTGAATGAAGTAGCCACCAAACAAGGAAAGACAACCAAGTCAACACCATGTAGGAAAGAAAAGAGAACCCAGTCGATTACTTATATGGTGAAATTCTTCAAGAATTAATATACTACAAGACAAGAGAAATTAATGAGAGAAGAAGCTAAGGGAACATGGTTAACTTCCATCGGTTTGAACACACCAAAAAGGGTGAACTAAGTCAACAATTGTGCAGCCAAGAGAATTTGATATTCACGTCATCCTTGCTGCTGTTGGGTTGCCACGGTTAACCCACTTGAGAAGCAAACTTTCATGGCATATAATATATGATTTAAGGGAAAATGAAAGTCAAAAATAAAGCAGCAAAAGTGGACTATTATGCACGCCACTTTGCTGCCTATTACACTCCTCTTTTCAGGTTTTCAAAAGCTGCTAATACATGACTTTAATGAGCAGAAAATATAAAGGGAAAATGAGTTAAAAGCTAGTGTATTAAAGGTATAGATAAAGGACAATACAAGTAAATTAAAAGAGGCTTAGAAATAATAGTGAGTAGATAATTTTGTGGAAGCAAGAAACTTCAATAAATTTGGTTGTTTCCACCGAATTTCATTGCTCCCACGAAATTCCTAATTGCTAAAACTCTTTTCGGTCTCCACTTGCTTCCTCCATAAAATCCCTTAGCAAGCCACCATCCCTTACTAGATCATTTGCTTAACCTCTTCCATAGACCATATATATATTAAAACTAATTAGGAATCAAACTAGAGGGCTGAAGTGGAGAAGGAAGAAAACAGAAAATAAAAAAATTCTGTTTTGGAAAACATCATTCGGTCAAGGTAAAGAAAATGAGTTCCATGACTTTCTTGTGATTCAATGGTTTATTTATATGTTTGATTTCCTAATAAACATAGATATAGATCCAATTCTTATTAAAGCTAGTTAAATCATAATATTAGAATAAAGTTAGATCCTTCTATGCATGAGAAAGAACAAGGAGATTGAGCTAAAATTGTAGCATGATGATGTAAAATCATTAGAAGAAATTAGATAAAATGAAAGAGAAGCTTAGAAAACTAAGTAGATGAGAAAACCAAGTTGGATAATGGAAGAATGAGAGCTACGGTTAACATGAAAGTGTGAAAGCATTTAAGACTTCATGAGTGTGAAAGCATTTAAGACTTCATGTAAAGAAATGGTAAGGAGGGTTCACGTAGAGAAGCAATTAATAGGAACCAAGAAGATAGAAAAAAAATTAAATTAAAAAGTCAATGAAAGTAGCCAAGAATGGTATTCGGTCATAACCATTTGAGACACAAGGATATGTTGAAAATGGAGGATTTTGGTAGAGAATAATTTTAGAAATTGAAAGAAATCGGTTGGTGAAATTAAAACTGAGAAAGAAGCTAGAATGAATAAATTGAGTTATAACACCAGTATGAATTATACTGGTTGTATTCATAACATGAAGTTAGTAGCTGCATTTTATGAATTTTAGTGGAGTAAAAATAAGAAGAAAATTATTAATAATTTTCGATAAAATTATTTTGTAGTCAAGAAGGACGATTTCGGTAAACACAACCGGGAAGCTCGGTTCTGTAAAATCAGGTAAGGGAGATGTATGTGAAATGAGTGCATGTCCTGTGGAGTTAAATTTTATAAAGTTATTGAAAAATTATTTTGTTTTATGACATGCATTATTATGAAAAACCGTGTTGCATGGGCGAACAGGTTTCAACTTGCATTTTCTTTACGAAAATGAGAATAATACCTTTTTGGAATTGTTATTTATTTAAATGAATTAAATTCATAATTGTGTTTCCTTAAAGGTATTTTGAGTTATAAAGTTGATTTTGAGACTTTAGGCCCCTAGTTTCATGCATTACGAGTTATGAGTCTGATGGACCCGCCAAGTCATCAGAGGTCTCGAGGTCACCTGGCAAGTGGACCCCGAGGACCACCCATAGATTGTGGCCGTAGATCTATTGTATCCCTTTTTGGGATGATTATTCCGTTCTCGCAAGGGGGAGGGGGAACGATGATAGCATGATGTATTTGTAGGGTGATGCCTAGTCTCAACTTACTGATTTTTGTGTACTGAGAGGATTTGTTGAATCCTATTTACTGTTTAATTGATGAGCAAATTATTTGAATGATGTATTGAGAGTACTGGTTACGATAACCACTGTTTTCCTAATTGATATGATTTTTGGAAAAATAAATGTTTGAGGGGATATGGGTTGCTTTGTATAAAGCAGCGTACACCTTCCTTACTGAGCACATTGTCGCTCACCCCTTATTTTCCACTCCACAGATTATTGATCTCGGATTAAGGAAATTAACTTCCAGGGATCATCGACTGCTAGAGTCAGCAGTTAGTCGATATTGAAGGTACATTATTCTCTTTTATATATTCAGTAAAATTGTACAGTACTACTTTAAATAGAAGGGAATGTTTATACATCTTAAGGAATTAATTGAATAAATCAACATGAGTACAAGTAATAAGAGTACTAATCCTTATTAAAGTTTTAGGAGTGTTAAGCATCACGGACAGCCCAACCAGTAACCAAGTGGAATTTATAAGCTAATAGTAGGTTATAATGTGGATTTGGGATGTTACATATTAACACTATCAGACATTACCATATGACATCATGTAACCCATCCATACTTAAGACTTGTAACACAAAAAGAGAGGAAGATGAACATCCAAGTAATGGTTAGAGATTAGAAATAAAGAGGAAATGAAACAAAAAGAAAGTTGAGGGGAAAGGGTGAGAAAATGGATCTGAGTTTATGACAGAGGAAACATAGAGTGAAACAGAAAATAGTATGTAGCGGTGCAATAGTGGAAGGGAAGGAGGATAAGAGGAACACGCATGGAGTATTTGAGGACACATTCTCCTACAAGTAAAATCCCAATTTTAGGCTAAAAAACACAAAAAAAAAATGAAGGGCATTGAAGGACAAAGGTTGAAAAATTGGAAGAAAATGATGTGGATAGATTAAAAATGCAAGGAGATCTACAACTTTAATGTTTTGATGCCTAGTTGTCAATTGTCATGTTTTAAGAATATTTTAGACAACTCTTGTTCTTTAGCTTCTACACTAGTATCTAAGATTAGGAATGTAAACATGTAGAAAACCTATTAATTTTAACATACCCATAACTAAACTTGATTAATTTTTATAATATCCAAACTCAATAAACTACCTAATTATTTTGATTTGTGTTACGCAAACCTTACTCATATAATATTGTGAGATTCAATCTCCCTACTACTGCTATATATTGTTAATGAAGTTAGGAAGATAAGTTATCTCATAACTATTCATATGCCTTATGTTTCGTAGGTGTAATGGAGATTTGGACTATGGACCCCACTAGGACTTATACTGTTTCGATGGAGACAAAACTTGATATTATCGATATTCAGAGCAAAAGACTGAGATGATAAGAATCCACATCTCAAAATTCATCTGTTTGTGCATGTTTTGAAAAGTGTGCAATAATTCAAAAAATGAAGGTTAAGTCCATAGGCTCGTAAGACTTTCGTAAATAACGATCAACCTAATTGGATTTAAGACCAACTGACAATCATAGATAAATCCTCATGTGAAGAAGTCTTATGCCATATTAATTGGTAGATAAATCACACGAAAAAGCGAAAAACTACATGAATGGGCAATTAAGGCTATTATGGTAATTTCACCCTTTCAACCAGTCAAACCCTATCAATGGCCTATTCAATGATTAGAATATGTTAAACGGATATGATTTATGATTAAATGAAATATTTTGGAAGTTAAACTAACTGTTTAAATGGAAATTGAAGTGTGAAGGGCAAAATGAAAATTTTCATAAAACTTAAGGTCATTTTGGTAAATTGCCACATAAGATATTATTTAAATGGATTTTTCTAATCTTCTCTTCATTATTGGCCATCCTCTTCCACCATTACCTTCTCACACTAAAAGCTTAGTTAAGAGAGACAAAGCCATTAAAACCTTATCAAAAACATTGTAAAATCGAAAACTGTCTTCAGCAAAGTTGTTTAGCTCTTATAGTTCTACAACATACTACCAAAATCAAGTCTTGAAGTGGCCATTTTCATAGTGTTTGGGCTCCCTTCAATTTCAACCAAAGAGAAAAGGTGAGAGAAAGCTTGAATCTTCATGTTTTAATGGCTTTAAGCTTTATGTTTAAGGTGTTTAAGCATGTGTTTAAGCTTGAATTCAATTAAAACCATGAGAATCAATCCCCTATGGTTTTAGTAAAGCATACCCATGCATGAATGTGATCTTGTGCAATGCATAAATGATGTAGAATCAGAGTAGAGAATGAGTAGAACGTGTATACAGCCTTAAATCGTTGAAACGAAGTGTGTAGCCATGGGAGGCCATTTTGGCCAAGTGAAGAGCAGGTTGAAACCTTTCTCAATTCAATTCAAAACAGGTCCTAGAATAATGTATAACTTAATATAAGACTGCTAGTGAAGTAAGAATCGAAAAAAGAGATGTTTTGATGGTAGTTGTAATGTAAGCACCAGTAGGAAACAAACTAGATTTACAGCTGCAATAGGCAATGTAGTAGGCCTTAAGGAATACTTTTTATAATTGCAGTGTAGTGAATTGACAATGATTGTGTGATGTTTTGCAACTCAGAAGTGAAGAGTATGATACGGGTGCGACCAAGCAGTACAGTACAATTTGAGTGGTAAGGGATATATGTAAGAGGCGTAGGGATACTGTGTTGCATTTATAATGATTGAATTGAGATCGTATGTGATTGAATACTGTGAATTGAGTGAAACTGGAAAAGTGTGATTGTGGTTATTGAACTGTGTTTCTAATGCAAGAGGGTTAGGATTGATTGTACCGTTATACTACCAAAATTTTGTAAATACAACCTTAAACCCTGGAATCATAAGGGTAGATTATAAATGTCACTAAAATGAAGTTAAAGAGTGAATAGAACGAAAGTTGCATATAGGCCTCTAAGAGTGCCAAAATTATAACTCAATTTCCGAGACTGATTTTAATGATTTCCCCAGTTTTCAAGATACCTACGAGTGCTAATGTCATTCTTATACATAAATAAAATATTTTGAACACCGGATTCTAAACTGAGAATATTTGCCGAATATTTTTATCTCAACTGTCATTGTTACAGATTTTATTAAACTATGGACTGATTGAAGATTTGTTTTACTAAATTGATCTCTAAAGAGGGTTCTCACTGTTTTATATACTGTTTTGAGACTGTTGGCCCTATAGTAGTCTTTGGGTTTATCATCTTGATCCGAGTGAGTGAGTGTATTGTTCTGTTGCTGATTAACCTTAGTCACAATTTCAGCACCCACAGTTGTCACCTAACTAGTGTTCACTATGGACTACTATTGACTATGGCCATATGTCTTACTATTATTTCCTTTTGGGATACTAAAATTGCATGATTCTATTGAGTGTTGCCTGGTCTCCACTGGATTGTTATTGAATAGTTTTACCGTACTGTTTACTAAGTGTTCACTGAGTATGATTGATTGAACTAATTATTGAATTGTTTATTAAACGATCGACGGTACTATTTACTGAGTGATTTATTGAACTGTCTACTAAACTGGTCATTGTATTATTTACCGATTGTTTTATTAAACAGTTTATTGAATTGATTTTTTTACTATTTACCGAGTGATCGTTAACTGTTTACTGAATTACTTAAGTAATGATTGATCAAAAACTGTACCACTGAATTGTCTATCAAGCAAAATATAGTAAACTCCCTATAGTTGAAGCTACAGACCGAGAAAAGTGAGGTACTTCAAAGTATCCTTCTATACTCAACCTGGTTACCTAACCGATTATAGTATTCTTTCTGATAGAGTGCCTAACTACTATACTGATACTGATTTTGAGTATAGGAGCATGCTTAAGATACATGCATATAGTTATGCATAGTATCAACTCTCTTATATATATTTCTTACTGGGCGTAAGCTCACCCCCTTACTTTATTTCCAGATTATCTGCAGTAGCTTATTTTTGTTTCGAGAGGAGATCTGATCAATATCCCTCAAGCGGTTATCAGAGATCGTAAAGGTATACTATTTTACTTTTATATGTTCAAATAATATATGTACAGCACTACTGTGTATGTATTTATACGAGGGATGTAAACTTTATTGTAGTATACTAAATGTATCTGTCAAGTGTTTATTAATGAATGCTAGATGTAAATTAAATCTTGATTGTTCACATATATATATATATATATATATATATATATATATATATATACATATACATACATACATATATCAAAAGTGAATATTTTGGATTTTGGGATTGAAATATCGGTTAACATTGAAATTGAGTGTAGATATTGCAGATAACCCAACCATTCATAATAATAAGGAAAATATTTGTACTGGGTGTCAATAATCAGATCGTGACAAATATAGAAAATACCGATTAACTATTTGAACAAGTTAAATACTCATTTATCAAGTCAAAATTTAACTTTCAAATTTAAATTTAAAATACGTTTTAGAATAAATTATTAAAAAATTAAATTAGTAAATTTAACTTAACTCATAAAAATAAATTAAAATAAAAAATCATAATTATAATGTTTAATGAATTAATTTAATTAAATATTACATTAAAAATAAATAATTTATAAAAAATATAATATTGTAATAAAAATATTATTATTTATAATTGGGTTCGAAAAATATGTAACCTAAGATCGGTATTCGAACTCATGACGAATAATAATTTTATTATCCAAACCCTATTCAAACCTGATCATATAATACTCTAACACTATTTAATTAAGTTGAAAAATATCATACATCCATTTATAGAATACCTACTACCATCTCTACAAGGATATTCAGTTCTATGGTTCATTATTTTGATTTGTAAACAATTGCTTAAACATAGAAATTTGCATTCTATAATGGGCATGATTATTCTAACCCTTTGAAATTAGTGAAGTCGAACTCATCCTTTTTCACACTGGACTTTATACCAAGAAAACTCCTAGATAAATGTTAAGAAACATTTAATCAAAAAAAAAATTCAGATCTGGAAGTGATCGACCGGATCATTTATTACTGATTTGCCTCAACTTGTGGAAGTGCCCTCTCTCGTTTCAACTTTGTTTAGTATTTCTCGAAAAAAGCCCAACTAGGTCTCTTGTCATGGTTTTGTTGCTTTACGAGGAGTTACCAATTGGAAATTCGAAACAAGCATGTCTCCTCCAATAACATAATATAAAAAAAATAAAAAAAAAGTGATATTCATAAAAATTTAACAAAAATTGTTTATAAATTTAATAAAACTTAAAAAAATAATATCTAATATATGAATATAAAATTTAAAATAATAATTATCGTATTTTAAATTATATTAATATCATTTAATATTAACAAATTATATAAAAAATTACTAAATTAATCTCGATCTCGGATGAGTTGTGACGGTGGTCCTCTACGATGAGAACTTTGAACAATGGAAATGGGGCAACTTGCGATTGGGCTTGTTGGAAGCCACAAGTACCTCAGGGTGGTCCCTTCATTTCTCATTTTCTATTCGGAAAGCTTAGCTGGTCACCATTCCTTCGACGGGTCATGTTCATCATTCATGCACCTAGATCTAGATCCTAGACCCTCCAAATCCCATTAATTTTTGCTTTTCTTTGTGCTTTTATTTAAATCATAAAATATTTTTATATCATATTAAATATGAGATAAATTATTATATTTACTGCATGATTGATACTAATTTTAAAAAATTTAATTTTATGAGAATTTAAATAAATATGAGATTTCACACTATAAATTATTATCATTCAAAAAATTAATGGAACTTTACATTATTAAATCAATTTATTATTTTTTTGTATTTTATTTGGCATTTGCACCTCCTCTTTTGACGAAACGACTTGGTTCCAAGCACTTGCTTTTGTAGCATTATTGAATGTGCATGATTGTCCACAAATTATTTGTATTGCACGTGTTAAAAAATGAGTCATCTTAATCGACTATAGTAGATTAATCAAGAATATTTGATGCCTTTGAGTTTTGCAAGTGAATTCCACATCAGCATTCAGAATGTGCCTAAATAATATAACTATCTTTTTGGCAATTTAGGATGAAACATCGACAATTCAGAGACCCTGCTTTCGTGGATTATTAATATGCTTCAATCCGATGATTTAATATCGATCAATTTTAACAAGTAGCAGGAGCTTCTCTTAATTTTGTATCGGTGGCTTAGGCAAGTCCTTTCTTTTTTTTTTTTCTCGCCTACTCTGGCTAGAATGACAGAACAAGAGGAAAGAAAAGTAAAACGTGTACGTTAGATCTATTTGAATCACTAAACCATAAATGTTTGTCCTTACTGTGAAGCTAACATTATTTTCCCAGATTTAGATCTGAAAGCTTTTCAAGGTCAATCTCTTTGTCATGTTAATTTTTTTAATCATCATCGGCATTAAATTGCTCAGATGTCCCCGTCAAAATCGAGGCAAGATTTGATTTCAAAATATTCAACCTACTTCCTTGTTTTCTCCTCCTCAGCCGCAAATTTTAACAATTAACCCTGAAAAAAGGGAAAAAAAACAAATATAAATCTTGGATTAATTAATATTTTAAATAGATTTAATAATTTTAAACAAAATTTAATGATATAACATAAAAATAATACGAATAAAAAAACAAAAATTATACGGATTAAAAGTTTATAAAAATTATATATAAATATAATCAAAATTAAAATATAAATTTTATATTTAACACATCGATAAAAATTTTTATATAAATTTTTTATATTTTATACTATATAAATATAATTTTTCATAACACGAATTCAAATTTTTTTACACTCATTGCCAGATCCACTTTCAAGTTAGGACTTCAAGCTGGGGAGAATTGTATTTGATTCTTTGAGGTGCGGATGGGATGGGATGATACGAAATAGCAATGGCCACTGGAAGCTCTCTCTAACCATCCAATCCAAACTCTTACTCCAGTCAACCAGCCATCTATGCTTAAATTTAGTATGACTTGATACATTAATTAGTTCATGTTATAATATCTTTGAGTAACTCATCCTGAAAAAAAAAAAAGTAGAATTGAAAATGGTCAAACTTTTTTCCTGTATTTGAACACCAATTGTAGGTATTGGTTTATACACGATAAGTTAATATCTTGAATGATCCTTAAAGTTTACACAATATTTTAAATTATTTTAAAAATTTTTTGAAAGTAACACATTGCTTTCTAAAGTTGCAAACGTGTATCATTTAAGTCTTTTCATCAAGTTTTATATCAATTCAAATGTTAAATGCAAGTTAGAATCACATGTCAGCACACTTGGCATCAACTGGCATGTTGATGTGTATTATTTAGTAAAAATATTACTTTTCAAGATAGTATCTTAAATGGTCTCCAAAATTTACGCAATATTTTAAATTAGTCCTTAAATTTCAAAAAATAATATATTGGTCCTCCAAAGTTACAATAAACCCAGAGAATTCAAATACCCATAGCAATTTTGTCTTTTCAAGAGATATACGCATCTTGATATTATATTTACATGTGATTATAATACAATGTACATATCTTATTGTTGCTTGAAACCCCTAGGTATTTGAATTCATACAAAAGCTTATGTATGAATGGGACTTAATTAGCCCAAAGTGGTAATTGAATTACTTTCAAAATTGGAATATTGGTTCCTACTTAACCAAGAGAATTCGGATACCCTGACTCTTTAATTCAAATACCCTTAGTTATATCAAGAGAACATAAAAGAATATTAGGAATTCTAACACCTTTATTTAGGTATCCGAATATTTAAATCTACAAACCTATAAAAGGATATGTACATTTTGTGATAGAGATATCTACATCTCATATGAACATATGTACATTGCTTCCAATTCAAAAATATATCTAAAGAATTCAAATACATTGAATTTAGTATTTGAATGCCTATATTAACAAAGCCTTTCTAGAGAACAGAAAATAATATTAGGAATTCGAATACCTTTTTTAAGGTATTTGAACACTTGTAAGTCCAAACTTATAAATGGTTATGTACATTTTGTGATATTGATATGTACATCCTATATACTCATATGTACATTTTTTCTAATTCAGAAACTACTTTGGAGAATTTGAATACATTAAAAAAAAGTATTCAAATACTTATGTGTACAAACCTTTATGGAGATACATTTTTGTCTTCCAATAATAAAACTAATATGTAGAATTTGAATTTCTTCATTCGTAAATTTGAATACCATCTATGCAGGAAAAGTGAAAAAGTTTCCTTTAGATATATGCAAAAACACTCCATAACCTTAAAAACTCATTATTCAAATGCATTTTTTTCCTTCTAAAACCAAAATATCTTTAACAACCTTGTCTAACTCTTTGTTGAGGCGATACTCTCGATTCTTGTTTTTCTCACCAACATCTTATTTTTTGGTAAACTCTTTGCTTTTGTGGGAAGTAGTAGGTCAATTTTGAAAGTCATTCGATGACCTTATCTAGGCTAATCACATTCAATCCAAGCAACAATGAGATATCTAGGCTATGTTTGAAGATTACTTGTGAGAATTTGAATAACATTACAAGGAATTCGAATACTTCTACATTCTAAGCATCAATGAGATACGTAAATTTTGTTATAGCCATATGTACGTATAACATAAGGATATGTACATCTCTTAAAAGACTCTTGACATTGCTAAGGGTATTCGAATTCTCTTAGTTTAGCTGCAACCAATATTAAAAGAAATTTGATTATCATATCTGGGCTAATGAAATTCCATTCAAACAAAAGCATCTACTTAAAGATTACTCATGAGAATTTTAATACCTATATGTTCCAAGAAACAATGAATATGTACATTGTGTTATAGTCATATGTACATATAATACTAGGATATGTACATCTCTTGAAAAGTTATAATTGCTAAGGATATTTAAATTCTTTTAGTTTCTTGCAACATTTGAGACCAATATGTTACTTTTTGAAATTTAAGGACCAATTTAAATATCGTACAAACTTTGGAGATCATTCAAGATATTACCTCGAAAAGTAATATTTTTATTGAATAATACACGTCAGCATGCTAGCTGGCATCATGTGTGTTAAAACATAGTGTTAGCTAGCATTTAACGTTAAAATTGATAGAAGCCTTGACAAAAGAATTTAAATGATACGCGTTTGCAACTTTGGAGACCAATGTGTTACTTTTAAAAATTTAGAGACCAATTTAAAATATCGTGCAAACTTTGAGACCATCAAGATAAAAACTCATTTATGATTAATGCAATAGTACTCATCCGAGCAAACCAATGCTTCTTAGATGATTTAAAAGGGCATTTGGTTGGGGAGAAGTTAGATTTTTGACCGGAATCTTACTTTTTCATAATTAGCTTCCTTGGTTTGGTATTTACATTTCCCCTTTTGTTGAGAATTTGACTTTCTTCAACAATGCCAGGAGGAAAAATAAGGAAAAAGTGAATACTTCATCTCTATGAGATTTTCTTAGTTCCTGGAAAGAAAGTACTTTCACTATTTTGCTCCATTTATTTGTACGGTTTTTTATGTTTTTATAAAATATAAAAATATTTTTACCATTTATTTACCATTCTAAATCGTAAAATCTCTTTCAATATAAAATATTTTTCTATAAATAATATTGTTATATATTAAAATAAAATATTTAAATTTATTGAAATTTATAAAATAATTTAACACATACAATAGATGTTTAAAATGTTCAATAAAACACTTTTGTATTTAATAAATAAAATTATTTTATTTAATTATCTAGTAATATGAATTACACAGTTCATAAGAATACTATTTAACAACAATATTAACTATTATTATTGAATCATATTGCTAGACTGTAAGATCTACAAATAAATAATGATTGGATTCGTAAGTTAATGTTTGTTTGTAGGAGAAATTGAGTATTGTTTATTTGTTAATTAATATTGATTTGTATGTTAAATACAAGTAGCTATGTACTGCGTATTCAGTATTTGTAAGTTAATTTTTTTTTGTGGGGGAAATCTTATAAATAGATAATAATTATTAATTATAAATAAATTAATAAATAATTTACATGTTAAATAAATAAATAATTTATTAATTAATTTAAATATAGTTTGCTTTGACATATTATTAACAATTAACTATTAATATAAAGAAGGACAATATAGTAAAATATATTACTAGGTAATCTAACATTTCTTCATCCTAACACAAAATCTTATTTTCTTTCGAACTAAATCAAATGCAAGAACTTAATATTTTGAATATTCTCAAATATACAGTGTTTTGGCCGTAATCAAATTCAAAAAAATAATTTAACTTTTCACCAACCAAACGCACCTAAAAACTTGCTTGCACAACCGTTGTCAACTGTTTGCTATTCCCCTAGACAAAGACATTCAAAAAAGTATTTTGTTATAAACATAAAAGTAATTATAAGAGATAAAGAAACCAATTATAATAAAATAAAATAGTAAATAAGATATTTTGCGTGAAAAAATTTGTTATAACATTTTAGTAATAAAATAATTTTCTTTTATTCATAGTAGGTACAAGCAAGAAGAGGGATTTGATCCTTGAATTTAATCTCTCCTGAAAAATGTAACATTATTACAATAATAATACAAATAAAACCTTTATTTAACTTTATTATATTAATAATCTTTAATCGTTTAATAAAAACATTATAGCTTTAATGTTTGTTTAACATTCTAATAATAACTGTTGGCCCAATTACCTAATCGAGAAGGGGTGAATTGGTTTTTCTCTAATCTTAATTTTGTTTTTGATTTTAAGCTCTCTATCCTATCTTAAAATACAATTCAAGCACAATGCAATGTAGACAATTCAACAATAAGCAATATAAAGAGTTTAGGGATATAGAAATAAAACTTAATGATTTATAAAAGTTCGACTTCTTTGCCTATATCTTTTATCTTGAGATGCTCCCAAGGATTTTGTCAAAATTCATTATAGAAATCAAACTTACATTCTTTTTTTGCAGGCTCAAAAGTAACCTTTCTTTTTATTGGCTTAAGGATAATTGTTTCTTTTTTCTAGGTTCAAAGATAAGCTTACAACCTTTACTTTTACTAGGCTCAAGTAGAAAACATTACAACTGTCCTTTTTATGGCTTAAGGAGAAAACCTTCTACCTAATTCCTTTACAACTAAGCTCTTAAAGGTTTGCTCCCTTTTACAAGTAGTGAATGGGTTTACAAGATGAGTAATCAAGAATACCTTAAGGCAAATGGGTGATTACAAGTTAGAACTCTAAGGAATTACATAAGAAATGTGCTATATATTATAAGAGATAAGAATAATAGAGGCTTTTACTATTTTCACTTCTTTTGAAGCTTAAAGATGTCGTATGATCAAGTATCTTAGTCTTAATGATCTTCGAGGCTTTTATTTATACTTCCTTGATTGTTGAAGATGTTTGGGGGAGCTTCTAATCATTCATTCCCATTGCAAGACACAAATTACTAGTTGTTGGAAGATTTTTGAAGCAAAGAGATCAATGCCTATACCTGTGGGGTTGGATCTCTCTATTTTGTGAAACAAGGGAGGAGCTATTGACTTTGGAGGGATCGATGCCTAGCAACAGCGATCGATCCCTTGGTCCAATTTTGCTATCGTGGGCATTTTAAATGTTGAAAATCTCATTTAAATCAATTTTTAATTTCATCTGAAGTATAGCATGACTTTAAATGCATGAAATTTAACCCAAAAATTACCAAGAAATTTTACCTAAAAATTACCAAGAAATTTTCTAAAATATTTTCAATGAATCTTTACTAAGTTTGATTTTCCAAAAACCACTTCTAAATCAATTAAGTCCAATTGAGATAAATCAATTAAATTATGGTCTTATATTGATTAAATAGTTTGTGATATGGTTTGTGAAAAGCTTAAGTATAGGAGCAAATTTACAAAAATGAATCATTCATATAAGTTTATTTATATGAATTTTTTGTAATTTCAAAATATATGCGTCTTGAGGCACTATAATGTCAAGAGACTGATCCGTAGAAAGACTAGCCTCCGGATTATCCAAATCATCTCCATCGTAGCTCTGAATATTCTTTCTCTTGCAAAAAGCACGCCTAACATAAATGTTAGAATGATTGACTAATGAAAATAGTTCTACAAACTTTAAAAGTGAAAGTTATGATCAAGAGGCTCAAAGAACTCCTAAAGAGACTCAACATTGGCTAAGAATTCCTTTGAAGAAAGGGTCATGAAAGGGCTTATAGATGCTTCTTTTAGAGCACAATCGAGACCTCACTTAGAGGTATCACTCTTATTTGAGGCTTCCTTTCCCTTATTTCTTGCAGAACAACCTTGGGCTAATAGACCCTTGGGTTCTAAATAGAGGACTTATGGGAGCAAGAAAAGGAGTTGCGAGAGTGTCTACCATGCCTCAACTAGCAGTTAGGATGTTCTCTAAGGTGAAAAGAGTAAATAAATCAGTCTCTCTTCCAAAACATTATCGGTCAATTTGCTAACTGTACAACCTTCTCAAGATAGAGAAAATCCTATCTTTAGACGATTTCTACCTATGAATACCTTATTGAAGACCTTTTGAATAGACGAGGATATTGACCTAGAAAATCTACAAACCCTTGAGAAAGGCACTTAACAAAGGAAGTAACAGCACAATGCTACTCCTATTACAAATTATAGTGAAGCCCACTAGTTGAGTTCACAGGTGAAGACGAAGGGTCTCTTGTAATAATTCCAAAAAAAGAAGTCGCAAGAGAATTTGAAAAGTCTATGGACCCGACATGATTTAAAAAAAAATGAAAACTCTTAAATACTCTTCCACAGGGTATATCCTGCGAAAGAATGAGGAGCAATTGATGAAAGTTATACTAAAGGTCATTGGGCCTTGATATAAGTCAGGCTAGAAAACATTGGGCCTAAAGGTAGTCTGAATCCAATATGAAAGAGGACTCTAAAGGGCTATGTAAGATCCACTAGGGTATCATTTAAGTTATGAGTCTTAACCGTAATTGTAAGCCAAATAATTGTTATAAATAGGTCACAAGTATCATTTTTACACTCTAAGTTCTATTTGCTTACTAAAAGTCTGTCAAAATCTTGTCTGACTTAAGTAATGAGTGCATGCCGAGGAGAAAGCTCATGCATCCCTCTAATTGTTTTTTTTTCTTGTAGAGTTCTTAGAAAAATGATAGCACAAAGATCGAGATTCCTACGTCTTCAAAATTTATTGTTGTAAACAGAGAAGAACACTTACTAATTTAAAAATTTTATTGAGATCAAAATTATTTTTTGTTTTAAAGATATTTTTATCTTCAAAATATTTGAAATGTAAAGATTAATTATTGAGATATGTGGAGTATTTTTGAAAATGTATTTTGGAGTGCTTTCAAAAAAGAAATGTAGCATAAGAGTTTAACTTTTCGCACGAGGCAATGAACAGTCCTTGAGGCTCTTGCAGCTTGCGTCCACGGTCGAACTCCTCCATGATGGCTTTTAGGTGGGAAGTCACATAGAAATAATGTGGAAAGAAAAGAAAAGTCATGCATTAATACTTGTGACATGAAGCATACCAATATAGATGTGGAACCCCAAATATAAATTAATATATCAGCATCAGATTTTAACGGAGCAAAGCAATCTCCTGTCCGCGAATTTTTTTAGATTATATTTAATTAGACAATTTCAGATTGTTTCTATTTTGAAAAATTTTAAATGTACTATGTACAAAAAAAAAGAAAAATTTTAAATGTACTAGCATTTCTTTACACACATATATAAATATTTTATATTTAAACAGAATCAAAGTGCAAAAAATGAAGTATATAGAAAAAATTAGGGTGCATTTAAAATTTCTCTTGTATTTTTTGTTTTCATTTTTTATTTCATTTTTTTATTTTCAAACTTATGAAATATAAAATATATTTGATTATTATGTGGAACCATTGCCAACCAAATTCAGTGAGATTATTAAATATCTCTTAAGAATCGGCAGCTTGTGAGTAATTTGTTTGATTGATGATACGAATTGGGATTAGACATTCACTTATTGGAGTCCTTTCCTTTGAAACCGTATTTGGTGGTTCAATGATATGTTTTTCCTAATATAGCAAATAATTTTGCCTTTTATATAGGGGTGATTTTGGCATTTGACACCCTTAATTATGATTGAGACAAGACAACCATAAGTGACACAAACCAAGGCTAGGGGCACACATTAATGTCCTCACGAAAAGAAAAACGCAGACTTAAAGCTGTAAAATAAGATTAAAAAAATTGAAAATGGAAGAATCAAGAGCAGGGAGATGGAGTGAGTGGCACATGTTTTAACCGACGGACATAAGACAACAGCGATAAACAGCAATTTTCCGCAGGATTAGTTGTCCAACAAACATAGATAAAGATTCTTTCGACGTCACTTTGACTGAAACGCCCCGCAAACCCACAAGCTTCCTCCTCTTTCTCTTTCCTCTGGCGCTTGTTCAAGAACATGTTTTGTAACTTCCACAGTGTTCTGAGGCTAGAATTCTGAACCGAAGCCGGAACAAACCGAGAAAACAGAGGAAAAAAAAGGAAGAGTAACCAGTTGAGATAACAAGTGTTATCTATCAACTATGGGTGTAATGAGTCCACTCAAGGGCCAAGCTCACCCTCACTTGCTCGCCAAGAAGTTCTTGCCTTATGCTCTTTATGCTCTGCTTCCTGTAGCTCTCTTTCGCTTGTACTTTCACCCTTTTCCTTTCCCTCAATCTGCCACAGATCAGCTTCCTCACACAAATCGCATCATCCTAACCACCTCTTCTTCTTCTCCTTCTTCTTCTACTTCCTCTTCTCCCCCTCTTTCTTTATCCTTTTCCAAAGGTACGTTTAGTAAGAAAAGAAAAGCTGTAAGAACTTTTATCTTTTCCTGGGTTATGGTCTTCCTATTGCGTTGCATTATGGATATTATTACTGAAAAAGTTTTTTATTATTTTTTTATTTTTTGTTGATTTGCAGAGGAGAAAATTGCTTATGAAAATCCATGTGACTACACTGACGGCAGATGGGTGCATGACAAGATTGGGCCTTTGTACAATGGCACGACCTGTGGTACAATTAAGGATGGTCAAAATTGCATCTCGCATGGGAGACCTGATTTGGGTTACCTTTATTGGAGATGGCAACCAAGCCAATGCAAGCTCCCCAGGTTTGATCCCGACACTTTCTTCCACCTGCTTAGCAACAGGCATATAGCTTTTGTTGGTGATTCCATGGCTAGGAACCAATTGGAATCCCTTCTTTGCATGCTGGCCACTGCCTCCAATGTTAACCTGGTTTATAGAGATGGGGAGGATAACAAGTTCCGTAGATGGCATTTTGCTTCTCATAACATTACTATTTCCGTTTACTGGTCACCATTTCTGGTTAGAGGGGTTGAGAAATCAAAAACTGGTCCAGATCATAATGAATTGTATGTGGATACTGTTGATGAGAGGTGGGGGGTTGATTTGGACCATATAGACATGATTGTACTCTCAATAGGGCATTGGTTTCTTCATCCAGCAGTTTATTATGAGGGTGGTTCGGTATTAGGTTGCCATTACTGCCCTGGACTGAATCACACTGAGATAGGATTTTATGATGTGATGAGGAAGGCCATAAAGACTGCACTTAAGACAATAATTGAAAGGAAAGGGGCTAATGGTAATGGAATTCATGTGTTTCTGACCACATTTTCACCTTCACATTTTGAGGGTGAATGGGATAAGGCCGGTGCTTGCCCCAAGACAAAACCTTTTGAGGAGGGAGAGAAGATGCTTGAAGGAATGGATGCAGATATGAGAGCAATTGAGGTTGAAGAAATGGAAGCCGCCAAGGTAAATGCTATGCAATTTTCAGGGTTGAGGCTAGAGATATTGGATGTGACCAAATTATCATTAATGAGGCCGGATGGTCATCCAGGGCCTTACATGTATCCATTTCCATTTGCTAATGGGGTTCAAGAGCGCGTACAGAACGATTGTGTGCATTGGTGTCTGCCAGGTCCTATAGATACATGGAATCAAATACTGTTAGAAGTTATTAGGAAATGGAGTCTTCAATCAAGGAGAGAAGAGTGAGGCAGTACAACACGAAGTGCTGGGTTTTGATTTACTTTGCTATCCTGCTCTATTTTGTTGGTGTGTGTTTCTTTCTGAAAGCAAACACATAAATGAAAAAAATATTGTTTGGGATCTCTTTCAGCTTTATTAGCAAGGAAATGGAAAGAGTGTGGTTAGTGAAAATGAGATCATTGCTCTGTGGTCGACAAAGATAGCGATTCTTTTGGAACATCTGTTGTTTTCTTTTATAAAATGTGTACAAATGATATCAATGTGAAACTGAAATGTTAGAGGAATTTTAAAGATTTTTGGCAGTTTTTATTTGTTTCTTTGCAAACAGGGCTTGGCCATTTCTCCAGGAATTAATTTGTATTAGCCTTGAATCCTGACCATTTTGTGCACAGTTTAGATTCTCAAATTTACATTGTTGGGATTGCATCTGAGCTTGTTATTTAATTACTTTTCTAAATCATTGATTCATTCAAGCGTATTTCTTCTCCAGTAACGACTAACCCAAAATCCTGTAGAATTCGGTATACTATTTTACTAAGTGATTTTTGCTAAGAGACAAACTAAACACACCTTATTTTTTTTTTTACACCCTCATTTTCCCCTTTAGTGAACAGTAACCTGTATGTGTAAAATAAGATGTGTGAAGAAAAAATTAGGATGTGTTTAGTTGGACTCTTTGCTAATATCCGTACTTACTACCCACCCAAAACCGTACAGGTTTTCTTCTAGTTGCCCCCTTCTTTTGGATCTGACCTTAGCGAATGGCAAGAAAATGAGTCTCTCATCATATTAAAGAAGGAAAGCAGCTTTTCTTTTTGGCAGACGCTTCTATTTATTACCACAAGAATCGCTGGCTCAAGCTTTCCAAGGAAACTTTACCTAGCTTGAATTGGAAGAGAGTGGGCCAAGGTTCTTTGTTGTTAAAGTTGGTGAAATCATTTCAGTACTCCACCCAATAAACAAAAAGGTCGGTGTAGGTGGTGAAACATAAAGTTTGGCAATGAACAAAAAAAAAAAACATAAAGTTTGGCAACCGCTGCGCTTCGCTTGGCTTGGCTTGGAAATAATAGTGTTTCCCAGCCCTTGCTTTAATTTTTTTTTTTGTAAATCACAAATATTTTTATTTATTTTAACGGTATGAAATTAATCCCTTTCGAGATTTTGTCATAGTTAAAGCTTTTTACCCTTTTCCAAAAGTGAATTTAGTGAGGATTGAACTTGAGAACTCTTTCCACAAATTTAATTTGCGTTACCAACTGAGTCATAACTCATGAATAGCCCTTGCTCTAGTTTAGTCCACATTAATTCTTCCCATCCTCAAGCATTCCATTTTTAACTTCAGTTCCTTTCTTATTTGTTCACTTTCTATAATCAATTAAATTTCAATATAAACAATAACTATAAATTTTTCCTTTTAGAATAAAAGTGATTTTATTCATTTAGAAAACTTGCATAAGCAGTTACAATAGTCTGGTATTGAGGATCAACGTAACATTAGTAAAATAAATTGGGGTATTGAAGAAAAGTATAGATAGTAATGAAGATAAACTAATTTGAAAATCAACATAGCATTCGATAAAATAATTTGGTATATTAGTGGAAAGTAGTAATGAAAATTTCTATTTTAATTCTAAACGTTATAAGTTGATTATACTGTTTTTTTTATAGGGTAAGTTCTGTATATACTCTATGGTATGTGTCTCTTTCACATACTCCCCTGTACACTAATTGTTTTTCCACTTATATAACCTTTGGATCCATTATGTCACAAGAAGGAGCATGATAGTACGAAAAATGATTCAAATTTATTAAAATCTTAAAAATACCCTTAATATTAGCATTGTTATATCATGTTTAAGTTGAAGAAATCTAAATCAAGCCAACAACCTCTTAACTGAGTAACTAAGGTTAAGTTGTGACATGTTATAAAGTTTGGATACGAATCTAAGCAACCACACTTCCATATCAAATTATTAAATATTTCATTTGTAAACCAAAAGAATCCAAATTAAAATTATTATTAAATATTTTCTTCGTAACAAAAAAAAAATCCAAATCCAAATTAAATAAAATGAAGGAGAAAACACTCTGATGGCATATACGGCTTCCTCTTCATCATCGTCAACACATTTATCTTTTTGTTCTTCAATATCGCATGAAAGGTTTTGAGAGTTTACAAATGTGAAATTAGTTCTCCTCTTTGAAAAGTTTGGACCGTCGATAATCCTGATAGAAAGTTTTTTGAGTGTGCTCGTTATGCGATAAGTGGGCATAAATCACTACAAAAAAACTGACTTTTACCGGCACTTATAAGTGCCGGTAAAAGACCAATGAACCGCCGGTAAAAACCTTACCGGCGGTTCATTGATCGCCAGCTAACCGCCGGCCAGGTGAATGCCGGTGAAGGTCTGCCGGCGGTGATGTACTTTAGTGCCGGTAAAAGTATGATAAATTACGGCATGACTTTTCTCGACGCTTTTAAATGCCTTTAAAAGTAAAATACTTTTACCGGCACTTTAAAGTGTCGGTAAAAATCCTATTTGAAATTTGAATTTATTTTAAATTTAAAAGCTTTTACCGGCACTTTTAAGCACCGATAAAAGTCTAATTTGAAATTTAAAATTTTTATATTTATTGAATTTTATTTTAAATTTAAAAGCTTGATTAATTTTTTGTGTTAATACCATTGTTCATTGATAGTCTAATGAAATGATTTTAACTCTTAATTAAAACTTTTTTAATAACAGTCAATAAAATAATTGTTAGCGCAATTTTTTGTTAATAAAATAATTGTTATGAAGGCATTGGCAGCTTGCATCATTTGGTAATTCAATTGATTCATGTCCGTTGCACTAATAAAAAAAAAATTCAGAATTCTAAAGTCACACTTTAAATAGATAAATAGAGAAGGTTCACACTTCATGATTACACAATAAGAATCAAATATGATTCTTTCAATGCACAATCTATGGTCCAAAATAATTACAACAATAATAACAATTCATAGTTTTTTTTATGCAAAGGTCACAAGGAATTCTATCATTAATTCATAACATGTTCTCAAGAATAAAAAAACTAAGTACCAAGCCCCTAGTCTAGTTATATTAGTTGAAGGAAAAATTGTCTTCAAAGCTGCTGGAACATTCCCAGAGAACTACGGAAGCACTAGAATAGATGGAAAACATTACAATTTATTAGCTACATTGTAAAACAATAATGAAACTATGTGGTTTGAAGATAAAACAATATTATTACAAATGTAAACAAAGTTCATCAATTGATGCACTTGTATGAATAATTCTTTGGGTTAATACAAAGTTAATATTGTACATACCTCCTCTATGTTTGCAGTTTCGTCAATCGTAGTGCTTTTCCTTAAAAACAGAAACTTCTCTTGTGCCTGTATGACAAAATGGGCAGTAACACCAATTGCCAACATTAAGAATATACCAACTAGAATGTTATAAAGCATTGCTTTAAGACAGGGCAAATGTAGCCAAGAGTTCTAGACTATGACCCCTAAGCCACATTTACAGATTTGAGGAAAGAAAAAAGGTTCTATATTAATTAGATTCCTCACATTGAGTCTATTCTCTCATACATATGCTGGGTCAACTGTGTTATACCAGAAAATAAAGGAGTTTAAGCAATTCAGAACCATCAATGTGGCCCTAGACAATTATATTGCTCTCAAGAAAATGAAACCTAAACCCAATTCATAACCATCCAAAAACTAAATCATCAACACACAGGTTTAACCAGACGAATGAAAGATGTATTTGACAAGCAAAGTTAAGGGGAAGAAGAGAAATTATGGTAGAGTCTTACTCGGATTATTTTGTTGGAAAAAGAAAGGTAAGCATCTAATCAGTTGGATAGCAAAAAATCATTGGTATATTTATTTATCTTGTTGATGCATACATGTCCTAATAAAATTATAAGAATCACAGTTTCGTTAACTGCTAATTTCGTCTACCTGTCTGTGAGCTTGTGCTAATTCTCCTTGCAATTCTGCAAGCTCTTTTTTCATAGTACCAATAGACTTGTATTCACGAGCTAGAGGATTCAACACTTCCACTACCTACACCGATATCCAACAAAGTGAGAACTAACATAATAAAACAACAAAACCTTCCCAAAAGATAAAATTGAAAAAATTATTAGGTAAACAGTAAACACACCATAAGACACAAGATTTCTTATAAAAAAATAACTAAAAACAAAATCAAATGAAAAGATATATTTGCTGTCATAAATACTTTGTCATAATATAATGTTCAAGGGGCCATCAGAAATAATGTCCATACTTGCAACAAGAGACTGGAAAAACTTTTCTGTGACATAATCCTCCTCATTGGAGTTCTCAAAAGCCAAACTAAACTTATAGCATTTCAGAGTTTCCACTTTGTCCACTGCAAAATTAACATGAAATATATTCATGCACTACTTTACACAGTACACGAGTACATGCATGCGGTGACAAGCAATTAAGTAATCACTGAAGTTATTGCCTCAATCCATTGTCTAAGGTTCTCCTCACTTGAGCAAAACAATTTCCCCCAAACAGTCATTCACTAAATGGCATAAAACTTTTGTATAGAATTAGACACAGCATGTGTACAGTGTTGAATATGTGATAACAATATTAAAAAGACAATAGATAAAGAGGGAGAACAACGATTCATGAGAGTAACCAGAATGAGTGAGCAAAATGGTGCCTTGGCTACAGTTGTATCACTGGAAACAATCGCGACAGCAAAAAGCTGGCTAAATCAGAAAACAAGCAATATAATTTGAAGAAAAAGAATGACTACCATGAAGCAAATTATGAATTAATGTGGCCCTCTTTTAGCCTCTTGTGAAATGAACGTAAATCTCCAAATATCTGCCAATTCTTAGATATATCTTCATATGTTAATGATAGATGCACTAATGAAAAGTTGTATCAATTCAATCATACTTACGCCAACATTAGTAACATATTGACAGACAGCACATTTGACCGATGGAGCTCTATATGGATACATTAATGTTGTATGGCAATGTCCGCAATTGATGTGAGCAATCTGATTGGATGCTTTTTTCATGGTAATGAGATCCAAGAAAGAAAAAACTGAGTAAACAAGCTGGGGACCATGAAATTGATAGAGAAAGGAAGAAAAATGAACAAGAAAGATATAGAATAAACTAATAATAGCACTGCAAGGCAACCTCTGGAAATGCAATGGAAAAAAGTTGATTGAGGACCAAAGAAGAAAATACTGTATGGTTTGTACTCACTCCCCTAGCTTAGAAGAATATATAATCATGAAAAAAAAATCCAAGTATCATAATCAACAAAGAGGGAACCGTTTATCTGGTTCTTGAAGCTTTAGAATTTTTATTAACTGCTAGGCTAAAATTCATTAAAAATAAAGAGAATGTTTCACTTCAAAATTTCTAACAGAGCTGGAGTCAAATGATTAAGCTACTTTTTGTAAAGTAGCATATTAAAATCATCTAGCTATTGAAATAGCCTAAATTGTTGCAACAAAGATCTGATTAACAACCATGAACAGGCTAAAAGTACATGCTCCAACTCAAAAAAAGAAGCCCACAGCCACACACAAACTGCAAGTGCATGCTATAAGATGAAAATGAAAAAGTGTTCTTAATTTGATAAGAACAGCCATTATTCACATGGCACAAAAAGTTTTGAACCAGACCAAGATCTTTAACAAGTCAAAATAGCTCAGACAGCTACTAAAAGAAGATGACAATGACGAATACAGTATTACTGAAAGGCATCATGAGGAACGCATTGTGATACTTAAAAAAAATACAGAACAGGGAAGCACTAATCAGCAAACCAAACACACATCCTTTTTTTATTGAGAAAACTGAACAACATTCTTTAAACTTGTACACAGTGCAGAAAAAGTTGATGAAAAAAAGATTCAAACCACAAGCACTAAATTTTCCTCAAATACCAAAATTGATTTTCCATTCTTTTGTAATTGAAACAATTCTGCACTTCCAAACATTATAACCACAAATTCACATTACATGCATAAACTCATTATATTGTACCTGATGCAAGGTTAATGGTGTGACAGCAAGAGCATCTGACACTTGTTGCTCCACGTGAATACATTAGCAACGTTTGACAACCTCCACGTTGGAATACAACACGACAACAATTGCATTTAAAAATATAAATGAATATCAAAACACCACTCCTTTACTATCGAAACACCACAACTTTTACTTTAACCCATTTTCATTAAATAAGTAGCCTTTTCTAAGCCTATTATCCACACTCCATCCTATTACAATTCAAACCTAGTTTCTCCAATTTCACACAACCCTGCCCTGTTAATGAAAAATAACAGCCTTACAATACAAATCCTGAAGCATAGTTATACCTGTTCTTTGATTTGGTCAAGCTACCAAACTGCTCAACATGGACAAGCTTTGCATTAACAAAAACTTAATTTCTACTGTGGAGGCGTGAAATGCCTAGGAAACAAGCATTTGCATAAATGCCACCATATATCTCAACTCAAAACAAATAGAAAAACGCTGGAATCATTAGCCGAGAGTCTGAAAAGAAAGAATACTCACATGAATCGATCACAAAGCTCAGTCAAATCTCTTGTTGACAAACGTCATCCTTTCCTCAATCTATCCGATCCTTACAATCTGAATTGAAGAAAATGTTAGAATGCCAAACATCAAAATCAAAGACAGGGGTTCTTGAAAGAAATTGCACCTTGGATGGCTGAAAACATAGGGTATCTTGCTTCGACTGAATGCGGACAGTTGTTAGATCTGAATGAAGTCAGTGATCGGGAGCTGATGAAGAGATCTGAATGGGCAAACAAATTCTAAAAAAAAAAAAGATCAGTGAAGAGGTAAAAAAGAGGGAATGAAAATTTGAAATTAAAAAAAAAGAAACAACAAAATGAGATCAACGATGATCATGAAGCTCTCTGAAGATTGGAAACAAAATTAAAAAAAATATAAAAAAACTTTGGAGAATCGGCTGATAAGGAGAAGAGAAGGTTTTGAAAATAAAAGGCTTTGAAGAGTTAAAAACTTTAAGGGAAAAGTGTCGGTATTTTGTCTACTTTTACTGGCTTTTAATTTTGTGTCGGTAAAATTTAATTAATTAAAAGTAATAGCGGCATTTTGTATAACCCCCGAGAGATAAGTGTCGGTAAAAACCCATTTTTTTTGTAGTGAATTTGGGTTCTATTTTGAAATTGTTCTATCTTTCTTTATTTTGAAATTTTGTTTTCCTCTAAAGAGGAGAGTTCTGTGGATTTTTCGAGTGGATGATCCACCAACTTGTAGAAAGAGAAAATAAGTACTTAAGCAACCAATGACGAGGATAGAAAAAAATGAAAGATGAATTCAATTGAAGAAAAAGAAAACGAGGCAGGAGTTGAATCAAAAACTCAATTTGTTAGGAAAATAAACAAAATAAAAGAAAAATAAATGATTTGAGGCCCGAACTTTAGTCATTATCATTAAGGATTCACAAATCTCCCAATATATAATAGAATCTCACAAACTCTCTCAAAATAGGGATGAAAATTCAAAATGAGAATTAGGCACATAAATTTGGATATTTATAATGGCCAAGAGACAGTTTAAATAGACATGTCTTGTCCAAAAGACACCTTTTCAATTAAGTTATGTCAGACATCATTTTTGCCCAAAAGATACTTCTTCATATAAGTCATATCTCTTAGATATCACTATGGGCTAATTATATTTATTGGAACTAGTTATGTCTATTAGACATAACTTTCTAACAGATTATGTCTATTCAAAATTTATCATTCATAACTTTTGGTAACTTAAACATAATTATTAAACTTAATTTCAAACTTAACATTTCAAAATACTTAACAATTCCCCGTTAGTTTGAAATGTTTGCTTAATTCATTATTTCACATGACAAGTAATATGCTTAAAAATGGTATCTCTCAATTTGAACCTTCCATTTGTGTTTATACATTAATATCTAAAGAAATTAATGGTGTCCGCAGATTGAACCACAATTCTTAATGGAAGATTTAATAATATGACACACATAAGACTTGTCTACCTGTTTTAAGAGGTTTACTACCTTTGTAGCACTATTATGGTCATGTGCTGATCCTGGTAATCGTGATCATTTAACAAGAAAATTCTCCAATTCCTTGTTTGAAGTGGCACCACTCCTATGCTCACTAGGTGGAGTTCTTTTATGTCCCTATTGCTATGGACATTTTGTTTCAACTCCATTAAGAGTAAAACTCATCCTCCAACTAACGCAATAGACATCACTTGACTAAACAATTTAGGAATGGGAATCAAGTGCTAAATAAACATATGAAGTAACTTGTTATTACCCATTGAACTTTAAGTTTAGAGGTTATTAAACTAAAGTTGGGTTCCCATTACTAATGTTTAATTAATTGATTTAAGTCCTATTCCTATATACATTCTCTTTAACACATCTCTTGATAATGCTTTGGTGAGAAGATCAGCTAGATTGTTTGCAGATTTTACATAAATTATGGTTATAACCCACTAGTGATCAACTTTCGAATATATTCATGTATAAGGCTAATGTGTCTAAATTTTCATTATAAATACTATTATATGCTCTAGACATTATAGCCTCTTACCACAGTGCATGGAGATGGCTAGCATAGGTTGTGGCCACAACTTTATATAAAATAACATATTTCTCAGCCATTCTGTCTCCTTGCCTGTTGTTACCAAAGCAATAAACTCAAATTCTATGGTGGATATGAGATGCAAGTTTTTTTCTTTGAGGCCAACTTATCGCATCTCTTCCAATAGTAAAATCCATCTTGCATCAATATAGCCTTAAAAAACGGCTTTACAATCTGGGTAACAATAACCAAGTTCTTTTGTTTTCTTTTAAATAGCCAAACACTCTTTTAATGACCTTCTAATATTCATTACTAGATTTACTCATATATCTTATAATTTACATATAGTAAAAGCTATATTTGGCCTGGTGCATTGCATGCATTAGACTCCCAGGTGCACTTCCATACTCTAATTAAGTAATCATCTGACCAAAATTTTTTATTAATTTCATACTTGGATCATTCGGAGTGGTAACTTCCTCTATATTAAGATGTTGGAATTTATTCAAGATCTTCTCTATGTAATTAGATTGGTTAAGTAAAAAACCATTGTTTTGTCTCTTTACTTTAATTCCCAAAAAGGAATCTACTTCATTTTGAAGATTAATGATGCCTTTTGGTCTCATTTTCACCAAACATGTCGATATCAAAAATCAATATGTCATCACCATAAAGACATATTATCAGTCCATAATCTTTAGTAAACTTTTAGTATATGAATTTGTTTGCACTGTTGTGCTTAAAATTATTGCCCAAAATTTGTGCATCAAATTTCTTGTGCCATTGCTTAGGAGCCTGTTTTAGGCCGTATAGTGACTCAACCAATTTTGCATTTTTTTAAGGAACTACATATCCTTTTGGGCGTTGTATATAAACTTCCTCACTTAAGTCACATTCTGTCCCCACCAATTATGCCATGTTGGTGATCAAACTTGCATTGACTTATCTTTTTATTATTGAAGGATTACAATATTCAAAGTTATATTCATTATCTTAAATTGTTAAGACAATCCAATGCAATTATACTTACTAACCTTTGCTAATCACAAAAGTTATACCCCCACTATATGTCATATCGTGTATATAGTTCTTAATTGCTTTTGCATGTTTCATTGCGCAATTAACATATCTCATATAGTGTTGCATCCATTGCAAAACCAAAATAATAGATTCTTTTTAGAATCTTTCTTATATAATGAAATTAGGAAAATTAACTTGTCATTTTTTTTAACTTCTTAGTCCTAAAATCACATATACAACACTTATGTCTTTGTAGCAAAATTGCTAAAAGACCTTTTGGTACCTTTAAATTATTCTTAATCCTTACCAAAATTAACATGCAATATTCATATAGTCATTTGATGACATCTCGTTGAACTTACTATAGATATAATCATATGCCAAAATTATCTTATCAAATTATAATGTTATTTGCTTAAGATCTTGTCAAGTTCATTCAAGAACTTGACTAATTTACATACTTTTATTCTTGTCGTGGAATCAATAACCACTTAGGTTATTCCATATACACTCCTTTGTTTAATTCATTATTTAAAATCATGTAAGGTTTACAACCTTTGATGAATTCTCATCAATTTTAAATAGATATGAATGCAATAAACATTCTCTTTATAGCAATCAATTCTTGCTACAGTGCATATGTATGAAAGTAATTATTCCATATTTGTGTAAAATTTTACTTTTGCAAAACAATTTTGCTTCTTATCTATAGTCTTATCAACTTTACAATCAAGTTCATGATCTAATGATTGTCCTTTGCATGCATTATGAAATCATAGCACTACTAGAATAATTAATGTAGGAGTCATGTACTAAATCTTTCCTTCTATCAATAGTAATGCATGCAAAATTCAACTATATTAAATGTGTAAATATTTGTATCCCTAGAATTAAGGTTAGACAATTCCTCAATTATGGGGATTAGATTTAAACTGATTTAGTTTCCTATTTACTTCTTAACAGTAGCTGTATATATTCCTTAGAATTTTGTATCATTCAAGTAAGATTTTAAATAAAATATTATGAAATTCCACATGGCATTAGAGCAGGAACTTCTCTTTCTTGCAAAACCCTCAATCACCATATTTTTCCAGAAGCTGCTACTGTTGCTGTTGTTTTTTACCACCATGTTAGGTTTTACTTCGGTCGTAAATTCTAGCCCCCGTACCGATAGTCTGATTAAGAACTCTACATTGGTCACTGCAGAAGCTAATGTTGGTGGACAGAATGTCCCTGATTTACGTACGATTGATGACAAGCCTCGAGTGTGGTGTGACCATTGCAACAAACCACACCATATTCAAGAAACTTGTTGGCATATCCATGGAAAATTGACAAATTAGAAGCTGAAGTAGAAGCAATCACAACCCTTCACCAATGAAGCAAATATGGGTTCCTTCAGCAAAGAGCAGCTCGATTGACTCCTGAAACTACTAAACTCCAATCCGACATCTAATGCATCTAATAGTTCATTGGCTCATTCAAGTAGAAATCCATTAGCCCTATCCAGTGTCTTTAATTTTGTTTCATGGATCATTGATTTAGGAGCATCTGATCATATGACTAACCTGTCTAATCTATTTAGTTTATACACTCCCTGTTCTGGTAATGAAAAAAATAAGAATAGCAGATGGTAGTTTTTTGCCTATTGCAAGCAAGGGTTTTGTTAAACTTTTTGAAAGTATTGATCTTAAATCTATACTTCATGTTCCTAAACTTTCTTGTAATCTTTTATCTGTCAGTAAACTCTCAAAGGATTTCGATTATCATGTTATCTTTTTTGACTCTCTTTGTCAATTTCAGGACCAAACATCGAGGAAGATGATTGGCAGTGCTAGAGAAATAAACGGGCTCTACTATTTCAGTAAGGATTTCCTATAATAAAAATGCTCAAGGGCTTAGTAGTACCAGTTCAAATTTTGTTTCTGATAAAATAATGCAATGGCATCTTAGGTTAGGACATCCTAGTTTCCCTTATTTAAAACATTTATTTCCTAATTTGTTTAAAGGAGTGGATTACTCTATTTTTTAATGTGAAAGTTGTCTTTTATCTAAAGATTATCGAGTTAAATCTATTTCAAAACCTTATAGTCCATCAAAACCATTTTACTTGTTTCATACTGATGTGTGGGGACCTTTAAAGGTTACCACCTTGTCTGGAAAAAGTTGGTTCGTATCTTTTATTGATGATTACACTAGGTTGTGTTGGGTTTACTTACGAAGCAAAAAAATCTGATGTAGAAAAACTTTTCGAAGATTTTTATTGCATGATTGAAACCCAATTCAAAACAAAAATTTGCATTATTCGAATGGATAATGGAACTGAGCACTTTAATGAATGTTTGGGAAATTTTTTAAAGGAAAAGGTATTTTACACCAATCTACATGTTGGGACACACCCCAGCAAAATGGAATAGTTGAAAGGAAAAATAGGCATTTACTTGATGTAGCTAGAGCTATCATGTTTTCTATAAACATTCCAAAATACCTATGGGGAGATGCTGTGTTGACTGCATCTTACTTCATCAATAGGATGCCAACTTGTGTCTTACATTTTGAAACACCTTTGAATACTCTCAAAAAATACTTCCCAACTTTTTGTTTACACTCTGAATTACCTTTAAAAATTTTTGGATGCACTTGCTTTGTTTATATTCCCCCAACTTTTTTGATCCAAATTGGATCCTAAAGCTGAAAAATGTGTTTTCATTGGATATGCTCCAAATAAAAAAGGGTATAAGTGTTTTAATCCTTTGACAAAGAAAATTCACGTAACTATGGTTGTCACTTTTCTAGAAAATCAACCCTATTTTAGCAAAAATCTTCTTCAGGTGGAGAATAAAGAAGAAGAATAAGATAATTTTTGGAAATTCTCTACACCACTACCAAGCCTCATTAAGTCACCAATTTAGTCTATTAAACAATTTAAGGAAATGGATGTTAAAAATAGTGAAAACAAGGACTCTTTTAGTCAACAGGTGCTAAGTATCGAAGAATATGAAACAGGGGGAGAATTACTTCAAATGGATTCACATAATTTAAATATTGAGCTTCAGGTTTATACCAGGAGGAAATCTCATAAAAATATTATTGATCCAATTATATCTCTAGCACTTGTTCAGCCAGAATCTCCGACGGATGGTCCTCTTCCTCCTCCTCAAACTCAGTTTCAACCAGAATCTCCAAGGGATGGTCCTCTTCCTCAAACTTAGGTTAATCCTAAAATTGCTCCTTTAGTTTCTTCCATTGAGTCTCCAAATATTGATTTTTCTGATCTAGATGTCCTCATTGCTAACAGAAAATGAGTAAGATCATGTACCAATCATCCTATTGCAAAATATTTGTTGTATCAAAAGTTGTCCAATAACCACAAAGCATTCCTTTCAAATATTTCTAACTTGCATGTACCAAGATCTGTTCAGGATGCCTTAGGTGATCTAGATTGAAAGTTAGCGATGAAGGAAGAGATGGATGCTCTTGAAAAAGAATGGGACTTGGGAGATTGTGGAGCTACCAAGAGGCAAGACAACTATAGGATGTAAATGGGTCTTGTGATAACCCTTTTTTGCGATATCAATCGTTAGTATACTAAAGTAAATTTTAACTAACTTGAGGTTATTTTGGAATTTGGATAGATTATGGAAGCAGAGAATGTCCGGGTCATCTTGGTCAAGAAGTGATGGATATGTAAAGGTGAGCATGTAGGTACTAAGATATGAAGTAGGAAATAAATTAAATAGGTTGAGATATACTAAAAGGGATTTAAATATATATGTGTGTGTGTGTATATATATATATATATATATATATATATAAGATGTGGAAATTAAAATTATAAAGACATTATTAATTGTTTAAAACAGTAGTTATTCATCTATTAATCCATTTATGTTAAATTGGGTTATTAGAAGCTCATGTAATAAGGGCTGGAAATACAAGTTAAAGGGCTGGCAAACAATCAAGGGTTGGAAATACAAGCTAAAGGGGCTGGCAAATAATCAAGGGCTGATGTTACAAGTCGAAGGTTAGTAAAACAAATCAAAGGCTGGTAATATAAGGGAGAAAAGGGCTGAAAAACATAAGTTAAAGGCTGGAAAATAATGAACTACGTTTTTCTTCTATTTAAACCACCCCAAACCGAGACAAGAAGAGCCAAACTTCTCTTGGAAGTGCCAACTGAAGGAAACCGAAACAAACATGCAGCGGAATTTAAATCATTCGGCCTCCACCAGGATCGATTCGGAGAGTTGCCTGATTAGGGTTTCGAGATTTTACCTAACGTTTTCTCTGATTTTCTGTCGTTGGTCGAGTCACAAGCAACAACTTTTCGTTCCTGCCTCTATGGTATCCACACGAACGGATCTCACGACTCTTGAACGTCTCACAATCAGAAGCCTTAAAGAGCGTTTTTGATTTCTTATAACCGAATTGCTAGCTTCGATTAAAGAATATTTTTGTTTTCTGTTTTTTTTGTGCGGCTCTATTTTAGAAAACACAAAACATCCTTTTATAGGCAGTAAATTACCCTAAAATTTACTGTCAAACAGAACTCTAATCCTACTTAGAATAGGATTAGTTATATCCTTAATCCAATTCAGAATAAGATTAATTATATCCTTAATCCAATTCAGAATATGATTAATTAAGCTCCTCATTGATCCGTTCTAAGTGTGCGACCCAATAGGTTCTCAAAACAATGGCAATGACAAAATTGTCATAGGCAATGAGTGGTATCTAGCAACATATCATTGCTACCGATGTAACAAGAATGTCAATGACTCGACATAACCTTACTCGTGATAGATGTTACCGTGTAGTTTAATCCCTTTATCCTTTGATGTCTTGATTAGACACAAGTCATAGAATGTGTCACACTTGTATAGTCTAATCAGCGTTTCTTGATTCCTGAGTAGACTAATTAAACAAATAAAATCAATATCTCATATTGACTTATTCGAGCACGGCCATGCATTTCTTAGTCTCACTCTATCAATGGGCCCAAGACATCACTCTTGTTATATAAGAGGGATAAATCCTATCTTGATCACTCAACATCCCTCTACATAGATCAAGGCATACCCAATTACTACCTTTATAGTCCATCCTGTTACGAATGACATCTAGTAGCATTAAAGTATGCAATTCTCTATGTTGGGATCTCTGATGATCTCAAGTCAAAGGATCACATACACCATCATCACTATGAGAATCGCTTATGACAATCATATAACAATCCATGTAGCGTTCTCATGGAGGGTCGATCCAGTACATAGTTCTCTAACATGTACCTATGTGATGACTTGATATCCTATATCCATGACAATGGTCATCAGTCAACCACATACTAGTCTTATCGTATCATTGTTATCCTTGTTTACAATAATACTTGACTAGGGATATTTTAAGAATAGTGTGTTATTACTATTCTAAGGACATTATCATATAAGATTACATTACGCAGTTATAAGACAAATATAATAATGAACTATAATAAATAAAAATGTCATGATACATAAAAAAATGCCAAAGTCAATTGTTGACACCTAATTTTGTCCCATTTTGTTATTATTATTATTACATATATTTGTATTTGTTTTCATTTTTATTATTATTATTATTATTATTATTATTATTATTTTTATATTATTATTATTAGTTTTTAGTTTTTAGTTTTATCTTTTTATTTTTGTTTTTGTTTTGTTGTTCAATCACCGTCACTGTCCCCGCCAGTCCCCTACTTCCCATCCCATCGCCGGCTACCACCACCAGCTACTCCTGCCTACCCCGTCCCATCTCTGAAAACCCGGAAGCCAAGTTTCACTCCATCTAAAAACCCTCATCCGGTCACAACCAGGGGGGTCGGTCATGGACTCTTTCCTTCCTTCTCGACAACAAGGCGTTTGTGGCTTCTTTCCTCTCGGTCTGCCACTCCTCATTCAACCAAAACGACCCCAACATAGCCTCTGCTTGTCGCCTCTCACCACCGAAACCCCCACTGCCTAGACACCATCACTAAGCTCCTCTGATCCCAGCCATCAATCACCATCGAACACCCCAACACAGAGCTCCTGCAAGAAACACACATCCGCACAACCAGCCACCAATCAGCCTACAAACACACACAACAGCCATCAACGACCTACCCAAACACTACCTAGACCAGTACTCAGCATCATTGTCAAACCATCACCTTCATTACCAAAAAAAAAAAACACACAAACCCGAGACCCCTAAAAACCCAGATCTAAGCCCCGCCTGCAAAAACACAAAAACAACAAGCCAAACACGCATACCAACAAACCACAATGACGGCAAACCGCAACCAACAACCAAGCCATCAAAAAAAAACAAAAAACAAAAAAAAAGAGAGAAGAACTCGGTTTCGGGGAGTTCAGATTTACGGGGTTAGGGCCATTTTTTGGCAAAACTAAGGTTAGAATCGGAAAGAGCATGGGAAGAGGAATCGGAAAAGGAAAAACTTTTTGATTTTTACCGCCGGTGAGTGGCGGCCGGTGGCGGCGCACGGCGGTCCGGCGTGGCCGGAAATCGCCTGGCCAGGGAGCTTCAAAAGCTCTGAAATTTGTTTTTTTTTGGAAAAAGGAGAAGAAAATGAAAGAATAAAAAAAAGAGGAGATTTTTATAGCCGAAAAAAGAGAGGATCCGCGCGCGACCCGGGATCCGACCCGGGACCCGCGCGCCTGACCCGGAGAGGAAGGATCTGCGCGTCGCCCAATTGCCCGACCCGGATCCGCGCGTCCGACCCGCTTCGGAGGAACCGACCCGCGCGCCTGCCGACCCGCTCCGACCCGCGCGTTTGGCCCGTTGTCGACCCGATCCGGCCCACCTGCTTTGGGCCTCTTCTTGGGCTGTCAATTGGGCCTCCTTGCCATTGGGTTTAAACCCAATTAATTTGGGTATTTTTTTCTTAGCCCTTTATTTGTTTTATTGCTATTAGTATTACTATTAGTATTATTATTAGTATTATTATTATTATTATTATTATTATTATTATTATTATTATTATTATTATTATTATTATTATTATTATTATTGGGTTTTATTATTATTATTACTATTAGGTTTTGTTATTATTATTGTTATTTGTGTTTTTATTATTATTATTATTATTATTATTATTATTATTATTATTATTATTATTATTATTATTATTATTATTGTGTTTAGTTATTATTATTATTATTATTATTATTATTATTATTATTAATGCATGAAGTAAAATAAGAAATTGAAAAATTTTCTTTTACTTGTATTAATTATTATTATTGATTTGAAAGCTTATTTAAAAATAAAGAAAAAATAATGAAATTTTAATTAAATAAAATCCCGATGATGGGATGTCATGAAACTCACAAGTAGTGATTTCTTGACTGATCCCTAGGTGAGAAGAATCTACTAAATGTTACCAGAGTATTGGGATATTTAGTATGATTTTTCAATAATTTACATTTTTTATTAAAATAAAAATAAATGATTTTTTTTTTAAGAAAGGAAAAGGAAATTAATAAAATTTAAATTTAAATGAATATTCCCGATGATGGGATGTCATGAAACTCACAAGTAGTGATTTCTTGACTGATCCCTAGGTGAGAAGAGTCGTACTAATTGTTACCAGAGTATTGGGATATTTGGTATGATTTTTCAATAATTTATTTTTCATTAAAAATAAAAATAAATAAGTTTTTTAAAAAAAAGAAAATTGAAAAAGGAAATTAATGATAAAAATTAAATTTAATTAAATGAATTCCGATGATGGGATGTTATGAAACTCACAAGTAGTGATTTCTTAACTGATCCCTAGGTGAGAGAAGTTCCCTAAGTGTTACCAGAGTATTGGGATACTTAGTGCAATTTTTCAATAATAGAAATTTTTTTTAAAATAAATAAAGAAATATTTATATACAAAATTAAAAAATTCATTTGCATCATTTTTATCTGCTTGCATCATATGCATTCATAATAGTTTTGAAGCGAGTGTGAATCTTCCAACGATGAGATTCTATAGAACTCACAAGTAGTGATTCTTAAGAAATCTCTAGGTGAGGAAAATTATTTCAAATGTTACCAGAGTATTGGGATATTTGATTTAAATTTTTTCAATACAAAAGGATTCACATTTACTTTCGATAAATAAAATCTAACATTTTTTCAAAATAAAAAAGAATGATTTTAATAAATGATTAAGAATAAAATTGATTGTAATAAAAAGGAATTATTTTTAAATATTAAATTAAGATCAGTTTATTAAAAAAAAAAGGATAACACATGATTATTATGGTACCGTTTTTTAACGGGTGTCGTGGGGGTGCTAATCCTTCCCCACGCGTAACCGTACCCCCGAACCCAATTTTTGTTTCGCAGACCAAAAGATTATCTTTTTAATAAAACTTAATTAATTTTGAGATTTTGTTGAAAAGATAAACATTTTCAGGTGACCAATCACACCTAATAAAAAAAAGATTGGTGGCGACTCCCATTTTTGTTTTTAAACGCTTTTCCGAAAATCGTCGAGCGCGAAGCCGTTACGACAGCTTGGCGACTCCGCTGGGGACGCTTTTTGAGGGTCAAGCTATTTATTGATCATGTGTTATCCTAAGTTTTAATTTAAAGGTCTTAATTAATATTTAAATTTAATTTCTTTAATTTTAAATAATTTGTTGCATTTGTGTGAATAAGTTATTATGTTTATTTTATGGCATTCTTTATCTTGTATATATTATTGCTAATAATTATGGAGCATCTAGGATAGGGATTATGGTATGATAAATGTTGGATGTATTCCCTCATACACACACTTGCACTTGCATTTGCATAACATGAGCTCTATACCCGAGTTTCGTCCTTCTTAGGAGGGAGTAGAGTACCTTTGCTCTCGTGAGGTAATCACCTCCGCAATGGCAATCGAAATACTCCCACTCAAATTAAATCTTACTAGTCCAGTGTGGATGACAGTAAGGTATAATTTGGGAACCTTCTGACCTTTTAGAGCCCCAACCCAGCATGTAAAGGAACCTAAGAGGCCAGCCTTAGATAGAGCTATGCCCAATTTTAGTAGAAATTATCCAAAATTAGTACACGAGGGAACATATTCGACCCTTTCCTCATGTCTATAATAAAAGTACTATCGATCTTAGATGGAATTGTATATAATTTAAGTCTTTGATTTTTTTTCTAAAAAAGGAAGTTATGTAAAATAAAAATGAAAAAATATAGTTTCTTTATAAAAGATCTTGTCAAAAAAAAGAAATCCATTTATTTTTGAAAAAATAAAGATGTGTGATAAAAATAATAGAACAAATATGTAACTTTTTTAAAAGATGCAAATAATTCTTTATTCCTTTTTTAAAGGGGAATTTTGTTTTGAAAATAGGTTCATTAAAATAGGAACTAATAAAAGTACATTCTCCAAAGCAAGAGGAAAGAAAGAAGTTTTATGTATATTTAGTTACAAGATGTTTATATACAAAGAAAAAAAAAGTTTTAATTTCTTTTATTTTTCTTTCTTTAAAATAAAAATATGAAATGATAAAATGTGGGTAAACTTTTCTTTTTACAATAAAAAATGAAAAATTTGTTAAAAAAAAAAGGGTCTCTTTCACTAAAAATAATAAGAAGAAATTTTTTTTTAATTAAAAAAAAAAACAAATTCTTTATTCTTTATTATTCTTGGAAGAATTTCTTAAGATAAAGGCATAAAAAAGGAAAAGTAAAAGGGTTTGGATAAGAAATTAACTAATCTCTCTTGGAAAAAGGGTTAGAATAAAATGAAAAAAATGAATAAAAAAATTTTTTTTCTTTCTTTTTGAAGTCAAAATAAATATGAAAAAAAGGATAAATAATTGACTTTCCTGTATAGAATTTTCAAAGAATAAGTTGACATGCAAAAAATCAAAAAAATATGTCTTCTTTTTTTTGGGGTTTGTGTAAGAATTTTAAATGAGAGCCTAAAAATGCTAAAAAAAAGGGGTGTTAAAAAATGTTTTTCTTTCCGTGATTATCTCATTGCAAAACATTTGGTTGAATAATAAAAAGGATGTCAACAAAATTATCCTTGAATTTAATAGTAAAGAATTTAAAGAATAATTTGATCCAAAATAAAGATGAAATAAAAAATAGAAAATAATTGAAAAGAAAAAAAGAGAGATAAGGTAGTAGGACACATGAAAATTTTTGGAAAAATAAAAAAATTGTTCGGTGATAAAAGAAAAATGATGCTTGAGGTTTAGTTGGGAATTTCATCTTTCTTGCATGTGGGATTAAGGAATAATAAGATTAGTGTCTAGGTATTGTGAATACAAATATTCATTTTTCTCGAACATGTTAGGGACATATATCATTTTAATTCATTTCATCATCATTGTGTATACATATATTGATAATCATGTCATGTGCATTTTAGAATCATGAAGGTTAGGTGAAATAAAATAGAATTTGATCTTCATTGTAATTACATTTTGCATAAATTGCATTTTGTTTGAACATGTCTTTCAACAATGTCTTGTTATCGTATCATGTCTTGAACATTTTACATAGCATTTCATGGTTAATAATGTTTCTTCTCACCAAAAATAAAAAAAAAACAAAAAGAACAGAGAGAGTTTTTGAAACAATTTTGATATGGTTTAAGATTATTCTTCAATTCTTCTTGCTTGTTTCGGACTTGACCTCTTAAGTTAATAAGTGAATATAATAAATAAGAGGCAAATTTTAATTTGAATTTTGGAATGCATTTGACATTATTGCATCACACTTTGCAGAAAAGTCTTTGAGAAACTAGACTAAGTTTTTTACAATTTTGAATTTGTTTATTCTTTCAATTTTCTTTTTTTATCAAATGTGTATACATGTGCTATTGATTGATTATTTCCCTTGAAATTATTCTTCCCTAAGATTTGGTTAAGGTGAAGGCATAAATACCCAATGTGTAAAATCAAGAAAGTTATGCAAACTAACAAAATCAAAAAAAGAGAGAAAAAAAAAAGAAAGAGAGAAAAATTAAAAAAAAAGGGAGAAAAAGAAGAAGAAAAATTGTTCCATTTCATGGATTTCTATCATACATGTCATTTGCATACATGTACAAATAACATGATTTTCATAAAATTCATATCATACACTTGTTATACTTCAGTAAATATGTCAATACTTTTCATTTCTCAAGAAA
The DNA here is from genome assembly GCA_031772115.1 of Heritiera littoralis. NCBI lineage: Eukaryota > Viridiplantae > Streptophyta > Magnoliopsida > Malvales > Malvaceae > Heritiera > Heritiera littoralis. The sequence goes on from JAPDPK010000055.1 coordinate 2,474,047, forward strand.
AAAGAAAAAAATTTGTTTGTTCCAAAAAAAAATTGAAAGAAGTAACATAAGGCTTTTCTAATTAGAAAATTGTGGTAATAAGGTTCAAGACTTCTCAACCACCAAAGATTACAAAGCAATTCAGGACTCTCACAAGCTTAGACCATGGAAGAAGGACAGGCTAGTCGAATGGAGAAGATAGAAAAGGCGCAAGAAGAGATGAAGGGGCAATTGGCTGCAATGCTAGAGATGATGACTAAAATGAATAGAGGAAAAGAACCAGTAGGGGAAGCAACTACTCAAGAAAGGTAGACACAAGACGGTGAACGTTCATACCCACAAAGTCCCATTCCACCCCAAGTCCGTACTTCACCGCATATGCTATTTGCTGGGCACGACATTCCAAACTTCAGAAGGAACCCATCAAACCTGATCTCTGTCCATGATTCAAGGGATCCTAAAGAACAAGAGAAATTGAAGATGGGTGTACCAATAATGAAAGAGAGCTTAAAGCCTCAGACGAAGTTAGATCTCCTTGAAGAAAGATTACGAGCTATCGAAGGGATGGATTTATATGGCTCTTTGGATGCAAGCGAGCTTTGTTTGGTACCAGGTGTAGTTATCCCACCAAAGTTCAAGGTTCCAGAATTTGAAAGGTATGATGGAACCAAATGCCCGACAAGTCATATTAAGATGTACTGTCAGAAAATGGCTGCCTATGCTCAGAATGATGAATTATTGGTGCATACTTTTCAAGACAGTCTTACCGGATCAGCTGCCAGGTGGTACACCCAACTAGATCGAGCCCACTCCGCTCATGGAAAGAATTGGCTCGGGCATTCATTGCTCAATACAAGCACATTGAAGATTTGGTACCAGATCGCTTATCCTTACAGGGCATGATGAAGAAACATGAAGAGAGCTTTAGAGAATATGCTCAAAGGTGGAGGGATGTAGCTACCCAAGTTCAACCACCCCTCACAGAGAAAGAAACCGCCATCTTGTTTGTCAACACACTCCCAGCACCATTTTATGAAATGATGGTTGGAAATGCTACAAAGAATTTCGCGGATATGGTGATCTCTGGTGAAATAATAGATAATGCAATCAAGAGTGGCAAGCTTGTAGGAAACGATGCCATGAATGCAAGAAAAGGTGATACAGCGGGGAATGGAGGAGATGTTCATGCTATGAATTATGAGGGGCAACATGTGGGAGACTTTGCTCCATATTATCCTTATCCAATGTACCAAACCCATTACCCCACCATAAATCATATCTCTCCAAGCCTGAATACCCGTCAGCCAATCCTCCAATCTAGTTGGCAAATAGGTCTCCAAACACCTATGCCTACCCAAAGTAACCAAAGAGGATCTCGAAACAAACGGAGGAGGATCGACATCGATCCGATTCCTTGGTCCTACTCTGAAGTATTTCAATACCTTCTTGAGAACCAACTTGTTACCCCAGTTCAATTAAAGCCTTTGGAACCTCCATATCCAGAATGGTATGACCCAAATGCTCGATGTGATTATCATAGTGGAAATACGGGTCATTCGATAGAAAGTTGCCCTGCTTTCAAGCACAAGGTGCAAAGTTTGATTAGATCTGGTTTGTTGGACTTTGGGACAAAAGAAGGAACGGGTTAACCATGCTGCAGTATGATTGCAAAAGAAGACTTTTTGGTTGGTCATTCATGATGGTATAAAGTTGTTTCTTTTTGTAGTGCTCATAAACTGAAAAGCGCTTTTGTGTATTGACTTTCATTTATCTTCTGTCATTTCAACAGAGTAATCGATGCATTTTCATTACATTTTCTCTCCCCTTCTAAATCTTATATTTTTGTGCATTCGCTAATATTTTACCTTTTTCTCCTTCTTTTGGCTTATAAGTGATTAATTTCCATTCTTCACCCAATTTTGTTGTTAAATGATGAATATGAAGTTGATTATGATAATAATTTAGGATAAAACTTTAAAATTCTATTTGTATTGACAATTTTGTCCCCCTTGATCGATGGGAATGTTGAAGTCAATAGACGAAGTGTGCACAAGAAAAGTAGACTTTTCACAAGGTTGTAATGGCTCAGTAAATAATTCTTTGATGAGAGTATTTACGTTTGAAATGAGAAATGGCCATCTTTGGTTTACCCTTCACACATGAGAAAAATTATCCGTCGTCACCCCTTTTGAGCCTTATAGTTATATATGTTTTTTTAAGAAACCTGCCAAGGATCACCATCCACATTGGGGGGCAAAATTGAGAAAAATGAAGTAAGATTTGCCCACGAAAAAGTTTCAAGTCATTAGAAATCTAGGGGCAAGATAAAGAAAAAGATATCTTCATACTGGAATTTCTCAAAAAAAAAAAGGGGAAATGAGGAAAAGAGTGAATCAAAAGAAAAAGAAATGAACGGAAAGGGAAACGAGAAATCAAAGAAGAATAAACAAAAATGGGGTAGAATGCTAAAGTTCTTAAAATGATGAAAAATGATCCTATGGCTTGAAACCCTTGAAACACGTATTTTGGGCCTTATTATCCATTCTTTCAGAACCTCAAAACCCGGCCTACATTACGTACCTTAAAAGTCCATTTCGATCAAATTTGAATGCTTGAGTTAAGGAATCATATATTGAGCCTAGACATGTTACAAGTTCATGATTTGGACTTTGATAAGTGTGTTGATTATGGAAAAGTATGGTTCTTGAAGAAGAATGAAAATGTAAAAAGAAAAATGATGAAGAAAATAAAAAAAAGAAAAAAGAAAAATGAAAAAAGAAAAAGCTAAAAAAAAAAAGGAAAGAAAAAAGAAAGGAAGGAGAATAAGAAGGGGCTTAAGTTGAAAACCCGAAAGGGCGATTTGAGTCAAAAGAAGAATGGAGGATTTGGCTAAAATCTCGAGAAGATAGCCTTTCATAAGGGAAACCAATCCTATTTGATGATTTCATGAAGTGGGGGGCAAAGCATTGATGGAACCAAAATGATTAGAATGTCAATCAAATAGAATTTTGGGAAAAATCCTAGATTAGTTTATCAAGATTGATTAAATATTCATTGTTTAGTATTGTTACCTTCCTTGGCCTCTGGAAACTGCCTATTTTTCTTAGTTAAATTTGTTCTTGTTTACTTCTTCATAAATGTCCATCCTTCAACTTTTGGCCAATCTGCATACTCATGATTATTGAAAGAAATGTGATGGCATTGCATTCATTATAAAATTGAAATGATGATAAATAAGTGATTGACAATGTTTGTGAAAGCCCGATGCATTACAAAAGAGGAAAGTTAAAAATGATACGGGGCAAAGAAGGAAAAGATGAGAACCATGGGAAGGTTTGTAAGTGTGCCGAAGCAATATGAATGTGTGATCAAATGGTGAAAAATGAACAAGGATTAATGGTGTTTCGTGAAATTAGTGGATGTACAGGATGTGCGGAAGCTTATGATTTGAAAAGATTCAAAAATGGTGAGAATGATGGTCTTGTGAACCCTATTACTGCAACTTTCGATTTCTTTTATTTTTTCCTTTTCTTTTTCTTTCCCTTTTTCTTATTTCTCGACATTTGCATTGCATTCATCACATGCATTCAAAAAAAAAAAACAAATGAAAATTTCACCTTTAAGTAACAAAGTTGGTACAATCTTGGTCAAAAAAGAAAGGCAAAACACAAAGAAAAAGGAAGCGGGATTTTGAAATTTCAGGATAAGATGGTAAGATTTTCAAAGTTAAGAGTTTTAAAAGGATGATGTATCAAGAAGCTGAGTATTTGGATGTGAATCTCCAATTCAGAAAATTTCATGTGTGAATATCTGAATTTCTAAGTAAAATTTGGATGTGAATCTCCAAAACAAAATTAAAATTATTGGATGTGAATCTCCAAAACCAAGTCAAAATTTTGGGTGTGAATCCCTAAGTCAAATTTTTCGGATGTGAATCTCCGAATCAAATTTTTGGGTGCGAATCCCTAAGTGAAATTTTGGATGTGAATCTCCAAATCAAAATTTCAGGTGTGAATCTCTGAATTTCAAGTTGAAAATTTCGGATGTGAATCTCCGAATCAAATTTTTGGGTGCGAATCCCTAAGTGAAATTTTGGATGTGAATCTCCAAATCAAAATTTCAGGTGTGAATCTCTGAATTTCAAGTTGAAAATTTTGGATGTGAATCTCCGAATCAAATTTTTGGGTGCGAATCCCTAAGTTAAAATTTTGGATGTGAATCTCCAAATCAAAATTTCAGGTGTGAATCTCTGAATTTCAAGTTGAAAATTTTGGATGTGAATCTCCGAATCAAAATTTCGGATGTGAATCTCCAAATCAAAGTTGAAATTTCAGGTGTGAATCTCCGAGTCAAATATTTGGATGTGAAACTCCAACTCAAAATTTCAGGTGTGAATCTCTGAATTTCAAGTTGAAAATTTCGGATGTGAATCTCCGAATCAAATTTTTGGGTGCGAATCCCTAAGTTAAAATTTTGGATGTGAATCTCCAAATCAAAATTTCAGGTGTGAATCTCTGAACTTCAAGTTGAAAATTTCGGATGTGAATCTCCGAATCAAAATTTCGGATGTGAATCTCCAAATCAAAGTTGAAATTTCAGGTGTGAATCTCCGAGTCAAATATTTGGATGTGAAACTCCAACTCAAAATTTCAGGTGAGAATCTCTGAAATTTCGGATGCGAATATCTAAAATGGATATTTGGATGTGAATCTCCAACTCAAAATTATAGATGAGAATATCTGAATTTAAGATGCGAACCTCTATATTAGAGTTTATGTTTGGAATTTTCAATGCGAATCTTCAAATTGAGTTCCTGAATGTATCCTTGTCGAGAAAATGTAAGATTAAAATATGAGGTTGAAAGAATAAGATTTTGAAGTTGAAAAAAAAAGGGAAGAGAAGAAAAAAAAAGAAAAAGAAGAAAGAAGAAAAACAAAAAAAAAGGAAGAAGAAGAAGGTTCAGGGCTATATTTTAAAGAGGAGGATTGAGATTAAATTTAAAATGAGATTAAACACAAGATTTAAAGATGAAATTGAAGAAAATTCAAGATAGTGAATTTTAAGATAGGAAAATTCGATTTGGATGTGAATCTCCGAATCAAATTTTCGGATGTGAATCTCCAAGTTAATTTTTGGATGTGAATCTCCAAATCAAAGTTAAAATTTTGGATGTGAATCTCCAAGTCAAACTTTTCGGATGTGAATCTCCAAGTCAAATTTTCAGATGTGAATCTCCAAGTCAAACGTTCTGGATGTGAATCTCCAAATCAAAGTCAAAATTTTGGATGTGAATCTCTAAATCAAACATTTCAGGTGTGAATCTCTGAATTCAAAATCAAATTTTTGGATGTGAATCTCCAAATCTAAATTTCGGATGTGAATCTCCGAATCTTAGATTTTTGAATGTGAAATCTTTCAATTTTAAAGTTTCATTGCCTCTGCTGCAAGAGGAGCACATTTCAGGACAAAAAGAAATTTAAAGTTTCATTGCCTCTGCTGCAAGAGGAGCACATTTCAGGACAAAAAGAAATTTAAAGTTTCATTGCCTCTGCTGCAAGAGGAGCACATTTCAGGACAAAAAGAAATTTAAAGTTTCATCGCCTCTGCTGCAAGAGGAGCACATTTCAGGACAAAAAGAAATTTAAAGTTTCATCGCCTCTGCTGCAAGAGGAGCACATAAAAAAAAACAAACAAACAAAGAAACAAAAAAAAAACACAAAAAAAATGGATGATTTAAATTTAAGGTTTCATCGCCTCTGCTGCAAGAGGAGCGCATACAAAAAAAAAGAAGAAGAAAAAAGAAAAAAGAGAAAGAGAAAAAAAAAGAAAAAAAAAAGAAAAAAAAAAGAAGAAAAAGAAGAAATTAGGTCATAGGCCGGACAAAATTAGTGTCTATTGTCTTTGCTCTATTTCTGATCCTCAGCAATGAGCAAAGAGGGGCAGCTGTTGACACCTAATTTTGTCCCATTTTGTTATTATTATTATTACATATATTTGTATTTGTTTTCATTATTATTATTATTATTATTATTATCATTATGTTATTATTATTATTTTTATATTATTATTATTATTATTATTATTAGTTTTTAGTTTTTAGTTTTATCTTTTTATTTTTGTTTTTGTTTTGTTGTTCAATCACCGTCACTGTCCCCGCCAGTCCCCTACTTCCCATCCCATCGCCGGCTACCACCACCAGCTACTCCTGCCTACCCCGTCCCATCTCTGAAAACCCGGAAGCCAAGTTTCACTCTATCTAAAAACCCTCATCCGGTCACAACCAGGGGGGTCGGTCATGGACTCTTTCCTTCCTTCTCGACAACAAGGCGTTTGTGGCTTCTTTCCTCTCGGTCTGCCACTCCTCATTCAACCAAAACGACCCCAACATAGCCTCTGCTTGTCGCCTCTCACCACCGAAACCCCCACTGCCTAGACACCATCACTAAGCTCCTCTGATCCCAGCCTTCAATCACCATCGAACACCCCAACACAGAGCTCCTGCAAGAAACACACATCCGCACAACCAGCCACCAATCAGCCTACAAACACACACAACAACCATCAACGACCTACCCAAACACTACCTAGACCAGTACTCAGCATCACTGTCAAACCATCACCTTCATTACCAAAAAAAAAACACAAACCCGAGACCCCTAAAAACCCAGATCTAAGCCCCACCTGCAAAAACACAAAAACAACAAGCCAAACACGCATACCAACAAACCACAACGACGGCAAACCGCAACCAACAACCAAGCCATCAAAAAAAAAAACAAAAAACAAAAAAAAAAGAGAGAAGAACTCGGTTTCGGGGAGTTCAGATTTACGGGGTTAGGGCCATTTTTTGGCAAAACTAAGGTTAGAATCGGAAAGAGCATGGGAAGAGGAATCGGAAAAGGAAAAACTTTTTGATTTTTACCGCCGGTGAGTGGCGGCCGGTGGCGGCGCACGGCGGTCCGGCGTGGCCGGAAATCGCCTGGCCGGGGAGCTTCAAAAGCTCTGAAATTTGTTTTTTTTTTTTGGAAAAAGGAGAAGAAAATGAAAGAATAAAAAAAAAGAGATTTTTATAGCCGAAAAAAGAGAGGATCCGCGGGCGACCCGGGATCCGACCCGGGACCCGCGCGCCTGACCCGGAGAGGAAGGATCCCCGCGTCGCCCAATTGCCTGACCCGGATCCGCGCGTCCGACCCGCTTCGGAGGAACCGACCCGCGCGCCTGCCGACCCGCTCCGACCCGCGCGTTTGGCCCGTTGTCGACCCGATCCGGCCCACCTGCTTTGGGCCTCTTCTTAGGCTGTCAATTGGGCCTCCTTGCCATTGGGTTTAAACCCAATTAATTTGGGTATTTTTTTCTTAGCCCTTTATTTGTTTTATTGCTATTAGTATTACTATTAGTATTATTATTAGTATTATTATTATTATTATTGGGTTTTATTATTATTATTACTATTAGGTTTTGTTATTATTATTGTTATTTGTGTTTTTTATTATTATTATTATTATTATTATTATTATTATTATTATTATTATTATTATTATTATTATTATTATTATTAGTTATTATTATTATTATTATTATTATTATTATTATTAATGCATGAAGTAAAATAAGAAATTGAAAAATTTTCTTTTACTTGTATTAATTATTATTATTGATTTGAAAGCTTATTTAAAAATAAAGAAAAAATAATGAAATTTTAATTAAATAAAATCCCGATGATGGGATGTCATGAAACTCACAAGTAGTGATTTCTTGACTGATCCCTAGGTGAGAAGAATCTACTAAATGTTACCAGAGTATTGGGATATTTAGTATGATTTTTCAATAATTTACATTTTTTATTAAAATAAAAATAAATGATTTTTTTTTTAAGAAAGGAAAAGGAAATTAATAAAATTTAAATTTAAATGAATATTCCCGATGATGGGATGTCATGAAACTCACAAGTAGTGATTTCTTGACTGATCCCTAGGTGAGAAGAGTCGTACTAATTGTTACCAGAGTATTGGGATATTTGGTATGATTTTTCAATAATTTATTTTTCATTAAAAATAAAAATAAATAAGTTTTTAAAAAAAAGAAAATTGAAAAAGGAAATTAATGATAAAAATTAAATTTAATTAAATGAATTCCGATGATGGGATGTTATGAAACTCACAAGTAGTGATTTCTTAACTGATCCCTAGGTGAGAGAAGTTCCCTAAGTGTTACCAGAGTATTGGGATACTTAGTGCAATTTTTCAATAATAGAAATTTTTATTTAAAATAAATAAAGAAATATTTATATACAAAATTAAAAAATTCATTTGCATCATTTTTATCTGCTTGCATCATATGCATTCATAATAGTTTTGAAGCGAGTGTGAATCTTCCAACGATGAGATTCTATAGAACTCACAAGTAGTGATTCTTAAGAAATCTCTAGGTGAGGAAAATTATTTCAAATGTTACCAGAGTATTGGGATATTTGATTTAAATTTTTTCAATACAAAAGGATTCACATTTACTTTCGATAAATAAAATCTAACATTTTTTCAAAATAAAAAAGAATGATTTTAATAAATGATTAAGAATAAAATTGATTGTAATAAAAAGGAATTATTTTTAAATATTAAATTAAGATCAGTTTATTAAAACAAAAAGGATAACACATGATTATTATGGTACCGTTTTTTAACGGGTGTCGTGGGGGTGCTAATCCTTCCCCACGCGTAACCGTACCCCCGAACCCAATTTTTGTTTCGCAGACCAAAAGATTATCTTTTTAATAAAACTTAATTAATTTTGAGATTTTGTTGAAAAGATAAACATTTTCAGGTGACCAATCACACCTAATAAAAAAAAGATTGGTGGCGACTCCCATTTTTGTTTTTAAACGCTTTTCCGAAAATCGTCGAGCGCGAAGCCGTTACGACATCAATCATCTAATGAATGGTTCTAAGGGCATAATCCAACACCAACAGCCCTAGTTGGGAAAACCCCTCTTCCTCCTCCCTCATTTCCGGCCATAGATTGAATTTCTCTTCAAACCCTCATCCATTTCACCCAAGCTGATTGAAGGATTTCATGGTGAAGAACGCAGCAACGAGATGAAGGAGGACAATGTAGGTTGGCTATAAGCTGGCCAAGGGGATCGTGAGCCATAAGAGCAAGTGAGCCTTGGGTTCAACAAGATTTGGGCATTGGAAGTGGAAGAGAAGAAGTGAGAAGAGTTGTTCCACCATGGGTGATAGAGAAAGTGAAGGATTGAAACCCTAAACTGAAGCAAATTGATTCGGGACTTCAGATCAAGATAGCAAAGGTAATAAATTGAGGTGAGTTAATGTATTTTGCTGAAATTAAAGCTATGAAAACAGAATGTAATATGGCTACTGGATTGGCATTGATGTGTCTAGGTGTAACAGCAAGCAAGCTGTGAGGAATGGTCTGAGATTGTTCAACAGATTTTGTTTTTTGCATCAAAATAAGGGGGTAAGGTTCTAACCTTATTATACTTGATTTTTATGCATCAAAATGAAATTGTGATGAACTACATTGAATGGCTATTGTTAGATAAAGGACTAACTGAAATTCTGACTTGATGTGCAATCTAGAAATTGATGTTCTATCTGGGTGGAAATTAAAATCAGCAGTTTAATAGTTCTACATGGAGAAAAATTCTGTAAAAATTTTGATTTATGGCCCTTTAAGTTACAAGAAAGTCAGTTTTAGAATTTCTTGAATTGGATTTCTGTAGCTTGAGTTATGCACAAATGAGTGCAGGGTGTTCTGTCCAGAAACGTGAATCATGGCCCTGACTTTGAAAAATCATAGCAAATGGCCTAAATTGAATTAGGTTGCAAGCCTTACATTTCTAGAAAGGTAATTAAGTTAGGAGCATGATGGTTCTTGGTTTGCATCATTTGGATATTCCTATAACTAGATATGAGACAATTTGTGCATATTGGTCAGTGTTGTACTGTGTCAGGAAACTGCTAAACATACTGAAACTTTGGAAAATTTCTGGTATTGATATAAGAAGAGTTAAATTATGAATCTTACATTTATAAATAAGGAAATGAGTTAAATTTCATTTAGTTTTGAAAATTTTGGATTTGGAATGATGTAGTTTAAACCATGTACACATGATTGCCGGATGCTCACTGCCAGTCATAAATAGTCTACTGTAAACTTCAAAATTTCATAGAAAGTAGCCCAGATCTAATATGATTGCAAACATTACATGTTCAGAAAGATAAATGAGTCATGATTGACATGGTATTGGGTTTGTACAAATCTAATATCCCTATAGTTGGCAATATACATTTTTGTGAACAGAGGTCAGGAAATTATCCTGCCTACTGTGCCAGATTTGGACCAAAGTCTAAAAATTGATGGGAAATGGCACAAAATGAATTAGGAAATGAGCCTTATATGTCTACATAGGGATTTGAGTTAGAAGTAATATAAAAATTACGGTTTGACAATTAAGTTTTTGAAATTTATACTTAAGGCTAGCACAATACCATAAGGTCCAAAACCTTAAAGGGCAGAAATGGACCAAGTGGGTTATAAGTAGTTCAAGTGAACGAAAAGACAATAAATAGTGCTAGTAATGTTTGAATAATTCTGGAAACATTGCCAAGTATCGTTTCTTGTTGAATTATACAGTGCTTAATGTTAGCTTATAATTGGAAGTAATAAGATTGATGGAAGTGTCGAGATTGATTCAATTTACTATGTGTTATGTAGAGGGTTGTCTCAATGACTAAGTTTGTCCAAAATCAATCGACACTGCAAGACTTGTTAGGCGAGGGAGAATTGACTTAGAAGCTAACGAAGTGCAGTAAGTAACCCTAAGTGACTACTTGCATCCAAATTGTTTAATGCTATAAATTCTTGGAATTTGACAATTGAAATAAAATGAATGCTGCATATGAGATGTCTTCCCTTGACTGTTGTTTTTGCTTTTCTAGAAATGGTTTGTAAACAATTGATGGCTCGCAAGAATTGTACTGTTTGTGCGTATTATAAAACCAAGAAATATTTTAAATGTTTTAAAGGTTTAAATTATGTTCTAACTTAAAATGATTTCTTATTTCGTATTGTAACCTTGTTGATATTTTAAATGCTTGTGAGCCTTGTTTTTGGTGGAAATACCTCTTATGAATTAAGATGATTGCTATGAGGTCAGGGAAGAATGAAATTGGTTTTAAGACTACTGGATTTCTGTTTTAGACCCTGGGTATTGAGACCTTAGGGCACTGTACCTTGAGAAATGTGTAGACACCCTTGATTGACTTGGAGCACTGTTTCTCGAGCATTAGTCTCAGAAACGATCGGCTTGTCCCGTATAATTACGTTTGGACAGGTCCCAGTGTCATATGCGCAATGCACCGGGGATTGGTCTATGCATAGGCAACGTCCCTTTATGGGATGATTGCTATGGTTAGCTACCGTGGATTGTTAAGTGTTAGCTCTAAGTAGCATCGATTGATGCTATGTGAACTCTCTTGGTACTATGATTGGTTTTATCGAATTGCACTGCATACTTTATGTATGGTTTGATATTGAGACTTTTAGTCTAATAATAGAACTCTACATTTGACTACGAATCATTATTAAGTTTCCATTCTGTGTTTTAAGTTAATGCAGCATAATTGATTTGATATATTTGAAAGTGATTTGAATTAACTTTCATAAATGAGGGATGCTTGGTATAATTTAGTTGCTTATTGTTGTTACTTACTGAGTTACGACTCACTCCCCTCTTCTTTCCCTTCCCTTTCAGAGTGATCGATATTGCTACTGTTCATTTTGGCTTGGGAAGCTTCTTGAGAGTGATCTTCCCTGCACAGTTAAGGTAAATGGCTTCCAAAAGATTGTATAGACATATATGGATGATGACACAGTGTATTCGAAATCTTTTGATTGTATATATATACTTACGTGAAGAGTCTGGGATGTAAGTTAGGTTATGTTATTTTGGAATATTATGACCATTATGCCTTTTGAATTGGCATTATGTATTTTAGTAGATATGCCTGAATACATTAAAAGATTTGATGTAGATGATCTTATTGATCCAAGGATCATATGAAATTGAAAAGTGGCCTACATGTCACCTGAAAATGAATAGTGAAGTAAAGGGTTACAAAAAAAAAATTAGCCTGAATTTAAGCTTCCGTAAGAGATTAAGAAAATCCGGATGTGACAGGTCTTCACTGTGAAGTGTAAGGTAAATGGGACCATAGAGAGGTACAAGGCAAGACTTGTTGCGAAAGGGTTCACTCAAACTTATGGTATTGACTACCAAGAGACCTTCACTCCAATTGCAAAAATAAACTCAATCTGGGTACTTCTCTCTTTAGTAGTGAATTTCAATTGGTCTTTACACCAACTTGATGTAAAAAATGCCTTTCTTAATGGAGATTTAGAGGAAGAAGTGTTTATGGACCTCCCACCTGGATTTGAGAGAAACCTCATAACCAACAAGGTGTGCAAATTAAAAAAATCCTTGTATGGTCTTAAACAATCACCAAGAGCATGGTTTGAAAGGTTTGGAAAGGCCATGAAGAGCTATAGTTATATTCAGAGTCAAGCTGACCACACGATGCTCTTCAAGCACTCTAGAAATGATAAACTAGCTATTTTAATTGTGTATGTGGATAATATAATAATGACTAATGATGATACTGCAGAAATTGGAGAACTTACGAGAAAGCTTGCACATGATTTTAAGATTAAGGATTTGGGAGCCTTAAAGTACTTCTTTGGTATGGAATTTGCAAGATCAAAGGATGGTATCTTTGTTAGCCAACGTAAGTATGTCCTAGACTTGCTTAGTGAGACTGGAATGCTTGGTTGCAAGATAGCTGAAACCCCAATAGTGCGCAACTTGAAACTTCAGCCTATTGAAACCAAAGATATGGTGGATAGAGAGGAATACCAAAGACTTGTGGGTAGACTCATCTATTTAGCACATATGCTACCTGATATAGCTTTTACAGTAAGTGTGGTAAGTCAGTTTATGCTTTCACCAATCTCAGAACACTTTGAAGCTACCTACAGAATCCTAAGGTGCCTAAAGGGAACGCCTGGAAAGGTATTACTCTTCAAAAAGATGGACACTTACAAGTAGAAGCCTATACCGACGCAGACTGGGTAGGAAGTATTACAAATAGGAGGTCAACTTCAAGCTATTGCACCTTTGTGGGAGGAAACCTTGCCACCTGGAGGCACAAGAAACAAAATGTAGTAGCCAGAAGTAGTGCCGAGGCTGATTCAATAGCCCATGGGATTTGTGAGGTAATGTGGATTAAAAGACTACTTAAAGACTTGAAGGTTTCTAATCCCTCAGCAATAAAGCTCTACTGTGATAACTAAGCTGCAATCTCTATTTCTCACAATCCAGTACTCCATGATAGAACGAAGCATGTAGAAGTAGATAAGCATTTTATCAAAGAGAAACTTGACTATGGAATAATTTGCATGCCATATATACCAACAAGTGACCAAGTTGCTGATGTTCTTACAAAGGGATTGCACAGGAAGTAGTTTGGAAATCTAGTGAACAAGCTTGGCATGGAAGATATCTTAAAGCCAGCTTGAGGGGGAGTGTGGAAAAGTCAACTATATTAAATATGTAAATATTTGTATCTCTAGAATTAAGGTTAGACAATTCCTCAATTATGGGAATTAGATTTAGACTGATTTAGTTTCCTATTTACTTCTTAACAGTAGCTGTATGTATTCCTTAGAATTTTGTATCATTCAAGTAAGATTCTAAATAAAATATTCTGAAATTCCACATAATGTTATGTAATTCACATATAATACCATAAACTAATTCAAGTAATTTTAAAGTGCTTCCATCTTAGGAATTAAATTCCTAAAGAAATTTATAAATATGCAATTTCAAAAATAACAACTAGTACATTTTTAACCAAAATTCATTTTAACACATGAATTTCTTTTGCATTCACAAAAGATTCAATTTAATCATGTCCAACATACTTTTCGTCAAAAACATGCTTTAACATTTTATATTAATCAAAAGATCATATAATATAAAATAAATATCAGCATGTCCTCACATACATAGTCCTTTCCAATATTCCAATTTTATACATTTAATCTTGCCTCCAATATTAAATAGGAACCAAACTTAATTATCAAGTAATCTATAAATTTTCAATTTATATAAAGCTTCACCTTTGGTTTCAATATTGAAGGAATTTCATGTATATCACATATCTTTCATTATTTTACTTGAAATATTTTTAAACAAATTTTAGTTCTACTAACTAGTCCCTATCCATCATGCCTTGTTTATTCAAGCTTTTCAACTTGAATATTATTACAACATATTAAATTTGTTGCTATTGGTGCATTTTCCTTCTTTTAGAAGAAGTAATAATCATTCTTTAATAACAACCAAGACTTGGTCTAGTGGTTGTTATCTCTCTTTAGGAGAAATTAGGTCCAAGGTTCGATTCCCCACTCTCCCTTTTTACCTCCTATGAACAAAAAAAAATAATCATTCTTTAATGACTTATTTTCTTAATGAAAACATTCACCCTTTATTTACTTTGATTTTTTGGGTATGCATTAGCATAAAGCTTTTCTTTTGTGTATTTGTTGAACTATCATTTTTCCATCTCATGTATCCATCATTTAGTCTTGATATATTTTCTCATGTTTGTAGAGATATTAGACACACAAGTTTTCAAGAATTATTTTTACATTTTATACAAATTGATTCTTTTGAAATCCTTTTTATGATAATGGAAGAATATATAAATTATTGAGGACAAAATTAAACTCATAAAAAACAGTTTCTCATAATTGTTACCACATAATTCAAAATCTACATGTAACAGCTAAAATTTGAAATAATCATACATAAAATTTAATAAGCTAACGAAACTTATCCGATATTTCAATGAAAAACCATTGACCTTGTTCTTTGGTGAGAAACATTCATTTCATTTTTTTCATGCTTCAGCCTTTCCTTCTTCACATCTTTATAATCATATTCATTTGACGTTGGTAGTGATGGCAGACTTAAATTAAGCACCTAACATAACTCTTGATTCAAAATCTTGAAACTTGTATGCAAAAGAAGTTCCAAGATAATGATTTTTGAATCCTTAAGATTGTTAGGAAAATGAGAAACAAAATAAAAGAAGAAGAAATGAATCTAAGGTGCAAGCTTTAGTCACTATCCTTAAGGTTTCAAAAATCCTCTAAGATACAACAAAATCTCACAAACTCTGTCAAAATAGGTATGAAATTTCAAAAGAAGAATTAAGTTCATTAGTTTGGATATTTATAAAGGCCAAGAAACACTTTGAATAGACATGTCTTGTCCAAAAGATACCTTTTCAAATAAGTTATGTCTTTTAGACATTACTTTTGCCCAAAAGATACTTCTTCAAATAAGTTATGTCTCTTTGACATCACTTTTGGGCTAAGTATATTTATTGAAACTATTTATGTCTATTAGACATACCTTTCTAACAGATTATGTCTATTCAAAATTTCTCATTCATAACTTTTGGTAACTCAAACATAATTTTCAAACTTAATTTCAAACTTGACACTTCAAACTACTAAACACAATTAAATTTAAAGCATAAAGAATTGGAAGAGGTGCACCGTTCAATGACGTTGAAAAAACAATTAAAGGATGAAATCATTAAGTTACGTTCAAAAAGCCGATTTATAAGTTTGTTGTATTTGTGTTTGATTTATTGTTTTGTGGTTTTACATAATGTTGTGGATTGATTTGTCATTAGCGAAAGGTAAAAGCCATTTGTTGATGTTAAGTTGAAGATAAATTTGTAATATCTTACGGAGGTTGTTTTTTTAGCTGTAATTTGTTAAATGTTTTTTATTGCAAAGAGATGGAGTGTAGGCGGGAAATTTGAATAGCATTGGGGTTTTATGTATAGGTGTTCATGCGTTGAGTTGGTCGAGTCTGACTTGATTAAAAGTGAGCCCAAGCCGTTCTGGTCTGACTTGATTTTTCATGCCTAAATTTTTTTCCAAATCCATTTTTGCATAAAATGAATAAGTTTAAACTTGTTCAAGTACACTCAAACAGTATTAAATTTTTTTTAAAAAAATAAAAGAAAATTTAAAAACATTTAAAAAATACATAGTAATTAATAAGTATAACACAATAAGTTTAAATAAATTTTTACAAAAAGACTAAAAAAATATATGAAAATCTAAATCAAATTCTAAACAAGCAACACAAGCTCAAATTAAATTGCACAAAAAATATAAAGTAATTAAAAATACACAGGTATATTTTTCGATATCTTCATTACTTAACAAATATTCAAAAATCTTTTTAAAATTTACAAAAATACAAAATTATTTTTAATCAAATATCAAATTAACTAAGTTACAAAAAATAGTAAAAAAGTATAATTACCGAGTCGATGTTAAGTCAAGCATGGACTTTACTTGGTAGAGGGATGCTAGCGGCAAGCGTTTCAACACTCGCCCACTAACACTCGCCCTTACATAAAGCTACGTTTTTGTACTTTTCCAATTCAAAACCGATTACATGTTATGCCATGTTCTCAAAATTTCTCAGACTTAAAACTTCTCATATAACACTCGGGAATTTCAAACAAGTAAAAAAAAGGGTTTTTCGTTTAAATTCATTTTCTTGTGGTCTCGATGTGCTGATCATTGTCTGCCTCCACAATGGGTTGCTTTTTTTTATTTTTATTAGATCTTGCTGCTCGCATGTTTCTGTGGTGTTGAGTTGGAAAAGTATCATCAGATTCACTTTAAGTTAAGTTGCACACAAGGTGCTCGATGGTTTGGCTAAGTTAACAATTTAGCTGGCTGATAATTACTAGAACTACTCAACTGGGTGTTCATATAAGAGGTGGTTAGAAGATGGTTGCTAGCAGTTGGTGAAACACCTACATCAAGGTAATAGTTTGTCAAACTCAACTGTGAACCTGAACCCAGAAAATTCACTTTAGACGCCTCTACTGAAAAGCCAGTTGGTACCCTGAAGAGTCCAGAGCATCCAACAGGAATCTCTATCCTCTCCCCAA
This sequence comes from Heritiera littoralis, assembly GCA_031772115.1. Taxonomy (NCBI): domain Eukaryota; kingdom Viridiplantae; phylum Streptophyta; class Magnoliopsida; order Malvales; family Malvaceae; genus Heritiera; species Heritiera littoralis. The sequence goes on from JAPDPK010000055.1 coordinate 2,491,092, forward strand.
CTTTTCGCCCAGAAACAGGAGGTTCAATAGCTTTTCCTCCAGATGCACCTTCTATCGGTGGCAATGTATTCATTTTCTGTTGTAATGACAACCTAGCTTGTTGAAGTGCATCCAGCACACCAGAAAACCTGCTAGATGTTTCATGTGGCACCAATGCACACAGCTCATTTTTGTCTCCAGGAGGTTCTCTTCGTGAACTACTGTCCATATCAAATGAAAAGAGTTGCACTGTTGGGTTCTCAGGGGAACCATCATGTGCAAATTGATGGGAGACATCCAAAAGAGAATCGTTGCTCTGCAGTCTGAAAAGCTTACATGAGAAGCTTAAGGGCGGGTGTAAAATTATACAAAGTCTGAAAACCTATATAGTAGGTAACCGGTTTCGAATTAAAAAACTACAAAGACGTAGCTTTACTTAAGGGCGAGTGTTAGTGGGCGAGTGTTGCAACGCCTGCAGCTAGCATCCCTCCACTTGGTAAGCCCAAGGTCCACTCGATTTTTTATTAGGCATTGAATTTCAAGACTATTTAATGCGTTTAATATTTTTTTATCCAAATCTAAACAAAATAAAACTGGGCTGGGCAGTTGGACTGGTAGTTGAACAAGCAGTCCCACGAACAAATCTAATTTTATGTGAGATATTTGAATAGTGCACGGGGTATATCTGGGCAATTTAACGCGACTATTATAATGAAAAAATTTCTCCTTTTATTCATTTATTTATTGCAGTCATTAATAACAATGAATGGACAATGTATAAAGAACAAAATGATGCTAGTAGAAATTCAAGCTCAGCTCTATAGAGAACTTCATTTATAATAGTTATCTAGAGTAACCCATTTTACCAATATTGTACAGTAATATTGGCCATAAAGAACAAGTTCATCAAATTATTAATAAACCAAAACAGTCTTACGTCAAAATATATGCTTAGTAGATTTACAAAAATATTGGCCTAATGAAACATCATAATATGTTCTGAGTGGCTGTTTTTACAACATAGGTTTCTTCTCTCATACACAACGAAATATTAGTAATGATGTAGTACATATGCTGTTATAGTAAAAGCTACCCACTTCCTGCAATTCCTCCTCTTGAATTATAAGTTCCTTCTTTTTTTTTTTTTTTCTAACGTTTCTTCTGTTAAGGTTGTCGACACCATTTTGTTTTCGGATTCTTCAAAATTGATTAACTCTTTTTAGGCTTCACTTGTAATTTTGCGCTGCAAGCCTAATTGATTTGTTTTTATGTGGAGCATTGTTACCGATTTTAAAGAGTACCACAAGTATACCAATCGGAACAAGTAATATAACAATAAAGAGTGTTGTTAACACGAGGGTTAAATTTATAGAACTGATAGAAAATTTTGTATTCTAATTAAACTACTAAAAAAATTAAGGCATAAATTATATTTGCAATAAGATTAAAAAAATAAACATCTAATTAAAAGTTTAAATCTAAATGTTTGGTCCTAAAGTTTATGATTTGATAGAAAATTTTAACCTAAATAGTAGAATTTTATCACCCTAAATTTTTTCAAATTGATAGAAAATTTTGTATTCTAATTAAACTAATAATACAATTAAGGCATAAATTATATTTTCCATAAGATTGAAAAATTAAACTTCTAATTAAAATTTTAAATCTAAATGTTTGGTCCTAAAGTTTATGATTTGAACTAACAATCAACTAAAATTTACTACATAGATACCTAATGATGGTAATTTAAGTTAATCTAATTCTATTTGCCAACTTAAAACAATTTAATAGACTAGAGTACTTAAGCAATAAAATATTAGATCTTAATAACAAAAAGTTATTATTTAAAAAAAACCCATGTTTAAATTGTGAGGAAACATGAAGTTTCCCCTTCTTGCATCCACGTAAAGCCTCGTCTCTCTCATCAAAGGCCACATTAGGCAACAAACAACTCATGCATTAGCTACCTTTTAGCTCATTTCTATAGGTTTCACTTCATGCTCAATCATTTCAAACATATAATAATCAGAGTATACAGTGAAATCATAATCATACAATAACGAAATCAAACCATGGCTCACACTTAATACATAGAGAAATCGGCATACATGCTTACAACATGATTTCTAAACAAATTCATACCTTAATCTTGAGAACGTGTAACTCAAGATTAGGAAGACCCTATTCAACATATACATCGAATAAATTGTTTTATACCAATAGTTGTTCAATTGCCTAGCCTATAATGGTAATCCCTCATACAACAATAGGACCCTACATAAGGCTAAATTGTATTATGATAGTCTTTATGCTAGTAGATTGCGATTCTTAATCGCACCATCTAATCTTGATTCTGTCTTCTAGCTATTAAGAAACAATATCTTAAGTATCAATTAATCTAGAAGAATTTAGAAATCAAGAAGACGAGGGGTGGCAACAAGGGGAACAATTCCTCAGGGTTTGTGTCGCCAACTACTAGGGTTCTCTCTTACATGATGGCCAGCCATAATAAGACTTTTTAATGCCAGGGTTTTATCTTCTTTTAATTGGTAAAATTAGCCTTTAGCCTTAGAACTTATTGTAATCATTTGGCCTATAACTTAATTAAACCATTTTAATTAAGTTCACATAATTAAACATTTTAATTAAGTCAAATCATAATTCTATCTTAATAAGCCCAATTAAGAAATTTCAAATTTTTAATCTTGTCAATTTAATTAAATCCATTTGTTATCTTATTATGTATGACCAATTAGGTTTCCAATATGTTGGCGATGAATTAGAGTATCTATTTAATTCATGGATCAAGAGTGGCATCTAGTAATACATCATGACCATCTAAATGTTAAAAAGGTCAGATGGTTTAACCAACCTATTTAATGAACAACATCTCAATGTAATTTTATCCTTGCAACACAATTTCTTAGAAATGGATAGAGTTTAGCTCAATGCGTACTCTATACATATTTTCATTTTTACCATTAAGCTACCATATTAACTCTAACTCATATTTTGCGTTGGCTAAGGACTTTGAAGTTAATGTGATCCTTGTAAGGCTTTCGACGAGATAAATACTCATCCTGACTCCTCATCCACTTTATGTGCTTTAGGACATACCTAAAACATTCGTTTTAGGCATTTGGCCCTTTCAAACCTGGAAGGATGAAAACCAACTATGCTGATTTACATATAAGATGACATGGCATCTCAAGTCCTAGGATTACTTCCACTGCTATCATATGAGAGTATATTCCATAGACATTTAAGTGACATTACCAAATAAAACTCTTATAGCTGGTCAAGTTACAATGAACTTATTTTCTAATTTGTACCAATATGCTATCCTCAAATATCTTCATATTTCAACCTAATGGATCGGTTGCATACTTCACAAGTCTAAGGCTTAGCATGTATTGAGCTTTGAGTACTATCAATGCCCATTCTTGATGGTATAATGACCAAGAACAAGTTTAGAAACAAAGCTTTGATGTATAGTGATCTAATAATTATAACTCATTACAATTCACTTGTAAGGCTATTATATTTCATAGGCTTTATCTACATAAGTATAATAATTGCAATTATTCTCAATACTTATGGATAAAGAAATACTTCATTATAATTATCAAAACTCAAAGTGATAATCCATACAAATATTAATGACATAAAGAATAATAATATAGTGTTTACATCCATGACAAATTCTGATTGGCTTGTAAGACTTACACTAACAATTTCCCACTAACACGAAAGCCAAGTGCCAATATGTCTAAGACCATATCCTTCTATGTGACTATCATGTTTCTGTTAGGACAGTACTTTTGTGAGAAGATTAGCATGATTCTCTTAAATGGGTATCCTTTTTATATTAATATCACATCTCATAATGATTTCCTTAATTAGGTGATAATGTCTAAGTACATGTTTGGATTATTGATGAGACCTTGGTACCTTTGCTTATGCAATGGCTCCATTGTTGTCGCAGTATAATGTAACTGGACTAACAATGTTGGGAACCACACCAAGTTCAGTGATGAACTTCCTGACTTAAGCTTCTCCTTGGCAACCTCAAACACAAAGATGTACTCAACTTCAATTAAGGAATTCTACAGTCATTGCTAGCTTGGAATTCTTCCAACTGACTGCACAATCATTTAGAGTAAATATAAATCTTTGCTACGATTTAAAGTCATCTTTATCTGGCTAAAAACTAGCATGAGTGTAACCTTTTACATTTAACTCAACCATTCCATAAACCAGAAACATATTCTTAGTTCTTTTCAAGTACTTAAGGATATTTTTCACTGTAATCTAAGGCCTTCTCTTGGATTACTTTGGTATTCACTCATGACACTTAGAGCGTAAGGTACGTTTGGTCTCATATATAGCATGGCATACATAATGGAATCTATCGTAGAAGCATAGGGTATTATGTCTGTTATCTTTCTCTCATATTGAATTTCAGGATACTAATCTTTAGAAAGAATAATGCCATGTTTCATTGGAAGATTGCCCCTATTAGATTATTCCATGCTAAATCTCACTAGCATCTTATCTATGTACGTAGATTGGGAGAGACAAAAGTGCTTTCTAGATCTCTCTGTCTTTCTCTCTCTCTCTCTCTCTCTATATATATATATATATATCTCTTCCCAAAATAAAGACTATTTCTTCCAAATCTTTCATGGAGAATTATTTGGATAGCCAAACATTTGTAGTCTGCAGCATAGGTATATCATTTCTTATAAGCAATATGTTATCTACATATAGCATTAAGAAAACGGTAGCCTGCATATTTACCTTTTTACAGACACAAGGATCATAATGATTCTTGACAAAATCAAACCCTTTTATTGTCTCACCAAATCTTGTGAGACCCGAATTTTATTACACTGTACATCATAATTGTAAAGGATTTATAGTGAAAATAAATATTGAACGTGGATTTTCACTTCACATTCTTATTAGATTTAAATTCTATATGGTGTATGTGAAGTAGAATGAATATCTAAAAATTTTTAAGAATGGAAATTAAATATAACATGATGCTTAGAAGCTTATTGGAGGAAGCTTTGAAATTTGAGCATGAAGAAAAGTCAAGAAAAAAGGCTATAAGTGGACTTCACTCCACTTTGCTTCTCTTATACAATTCGGTTTAGGTAATTAATGGCAAGGAAAAGATGAGATAAAAAAAGTCAATAATAGTGGCTGGAAGTGGCGTGGAGAGGAAAGGAGAAGAGAAGAGGAAAATTTTGTCAAAAACGGATTGCAGCAGGAAGCTTCTCCATCGTTCTTTTTGTCACAATTTTCTTCGGTTTTTAATGCATGAAAGACGTGAAATGATGAAAGAAAACGGGATAAGAACAGGTGGTAGGTTTTGAGTGAAACTGAATGGCTATATAAGAAGAATACGTGAGGAAAAGCCACACTATTGCTTCTCGCCCATCCTATTTTGCTGCAAATTCAACTTCGTTTCTTCCGTTCCTCTCATACATGAACCATGGAACTTCATCCTTTGGTTAGTTAAATCTTTCCTCCATCGTTAAAGAGCTAAGAAACAAGCAAAGTAAAGCTAAGTGAGGCAAAAAGCACTCTGTTTCTGAAAGTGCAACTTAGTTAAGGTGAGTTCCATATTTCTATGGTTCTCTTGATATTCAATGGTAGATGTCTATGTTTTACAATGTAATAAACATAGATATAGTCTTGTTTTAGCTAAATCTTGTTAGAATATATAAGAAACATGATGGGTGAACGAGATTATCCAACTGCTTGCCAAATAGGCAAGCAAAGAAATTTGGGGTGCTCGCCCAGAGGATGAGGCAAGTTCAATAGTATGCATGAACCGGCGATATACATGTTAGCCAATTTTTGGATAATCAGACTGATCACCCGAATGGACGAGGGCTATGATCACCCAAAATGTATGGAATGATGATCGCCAAAAGGGCGAGCATGGCAACTATTGTGATCGCCCATGTGGGATGTTAGTGATCGCCAATGAGGCGAATAGGAAATAAAGGGCTCGCCAACTTGAAAATACTTGTCCAAGTGGACGAGGTCGCCCAACGCTAGTTTAATTCATTGGCGAACTCCCACAAATAAGCCATTATATGAATGGCGAGAATGATTGGGCGAGCTCCCACATATATAAACCAAAATGAATGCCGAATAATGCTGGGCGAGCACCCAAGTGTAAGTCAATTAACAAATGGTGAGCTTTATAAGGCGAATGGCGAGCTCTGTTGGGTGAGCTGTAGATTATCCCAAATTTCGCCAAAGTGGTTGGAAATATTTGAAAATAGTTTTAGAAAATATTTGAAAAGAAAATATTAATAGTTTTAATAAATTATCTTGCAGCCGCGAATTAAGGACTTGGTAAAGTGATCGGGAAAGCGATCAAGAAGCAAGGCTACGAAAGACTAGGTAAGGGAGTAGTATATGAAGTACAATGCATGTCCTGTGGAGTAAAACATTATGAAAATATTGAGAAAATGTTTCGGTTTACGACATGCATTAATTTGATAAATGGTTTTGATCTTGGGCAAGCTATAAAGCAGACCCTTAAGTTGATTTAGGCGAACTGATAAAAGGCGGGCGAGCCATAGTGGGCGAACCCTTTTATGTTCTTTTGGGCGAATGACCCTGTTTTAATAAAAATCCTGGCAAGTCACGGATGTGCGAACCCTTTTATAATGTTTTGGGGTGGGCGACCCCTTTGTTGAGAAAATTATGGGCGAGCCAAAGAAAAATAAACTATGTTTTAATAAACTGGGCGAGTTGACCATGGTAGTGCCGCATATGGGCAAGTTGACCATGGGCAAGGCCTTAATGGGCGAATTGACTATGGGCAATGCCATAATGGGCAAACTGGCCATGGGCGAGCCACTATGGAGTCAGTTTTACTTGTTTTGAAACACTAACGGGCGGGTGGACACTAGTTCACCGCACTGGTGAGCTGACCATGGGTGAACAGGTTTAAATTACATTTTTCTCATACGAAAAATGAGTTATTTTTAATATCTTTGTAAACAGAAATTATAAAACCTTTTTGGAAAAGAAATCATTTTGAGAAAATGATGAATTTGGTGAAATAATTCCTTAAAGGTGCTTTATGAGATATAATTTGATTTTGAGACTTTAGGCCCCTAGTTTCATGCATTGTTATTTACGAGTCTGATGGACCTGCTAAGTCATCAGAGGTTTCGAGGTCACCGGCAAGTGGACCTGAGGACCACCCATAGATTTTGGCCATAGATCTACTGTATCCCTGTGGAGATGATTATTCCGTTCTCGAAGGGGGAGGGGAAACGATGATAGCATGATTTATTTGTAGGTTGATGCCTAGTCTCAACTTATTGATTTCTGTTTATTGAGAGGATTTATTGAATCCTATTTATTGGTTATTACATTATATGGTAAATGTTTAGCCAATAATTTGAATATCAAAGAATGATTACTATATCCATTGTTTTCACTACTGGGCTTATTGTTGAGAAAAATAACCGGTTTGGGGGGATATAGTTTTGGTTTTATAAAGCAGCATACATCTTCCTTACTGAGCATGTTGTCGCTCACCCCTTAATTTCCACTCTACAGATTATTGATTTTGGGATTAAGAGAGTTACCTTCCAGAGATTATCGACTGCTAGAGTCAGCAGATATTCGACATCGAAGGTAAAGTATGTTCTGTTATATATTTAGTAAAATTGTACAGTATTATGTTAAATAGAAGGGAATGTATATACATCTTAAAGAACTAATGTAACAATTCATATTTCCATATTAGTACGAGGAATAAAAGCACTAATTCTTATTAAAGTGTTAGGAGTTGTTAAGCATCACAGATAGCCCAACCGGTAAGTAAGTATGAGTTATAAGTTAATATTATGTTATAGTGTGGATTTGGGATGTTACAAATCTGATGTTCCAACTTCTCAAAGCTTGTTTAAGCTTATAGATTGACTTTTGTAGTTGCATACCTTATTGGCATCATTCTTGGATGTAAACTCTTTGGTTGTGTCATGTACACTTCTTCTTGGAGATTCCACTAAAGAATGCTTTTTGACATCTATCTACCAAATTTCATCATCATGATATGTAGCTATAGGAAATAGAATACAAATGGACTTAATCATGGCAACTGGTGAAATTGTCTCTTTATAGTCTATGCCTACTTGTCTACAGCCTTTGCTAGTCTAGCCTTATATGTCTGTACATTGTCTTTCATGTTGGTTTTTCTCTTAAAGATCCATTTGCATCCAATAGGTTTTACACCTTTTGGTGGATCAACCAAAGCCCATACTTTGTTGACCTCTATCGCCTTCATCTTGAATCTCATGGCTTCAAACCATTTGAAAGAATCCATGTCAAACATTGCTTCTTCGAAATCAGTTGGCTCATTGTCAGTAGACAATGCATCCTTTTCTAGGAAAAATCCATATCTCTTAGGAAGCTATCTTGACTTACTAGATCTTTGCAAGACTTGTGTTTCTTGAGCATTGCTTTATGCATCCAATGCATCAGCCACAAGCTTATGTTCCACTTTTGTATTAGTTTGTTGTCCTTGTACTTCTTCGAATACAAATTTTCTCCTACCAGTTTTTCGTGTGAGAAACTCTTTCTTGAAGAAAACAACAAATTTTGAGACAAACACTTTCTGTTCAGTAAGATTATAGAAATAATATCCTTTACTCTCTTTTGGATGCCCAAGAAACTTACACTTGTTTGATCTTTGTCCTAATTTATCAAATGTTGGACACTTTACATAAACATCACAACCCCAAATCCTTAAGTGAGATAAGAATGGTTTTCTACCTGTTCATATCCCATATGAAGTCTTATCTACAGGCTTGGTTGGAACCCTATTAAGAAGGTAAGCAACAGTTTCTAAGGCATAGCTCCATAAGGATATTGGAAGGTCTGCCTTAGACATCATGGATTGAACCATCTCCAACAAAGTTCTATTCCTCCTTTCAAACATTCATTGTGTTGTAGAGTTCCAAGAGGTGCCCATTATGATAGTATCCCATGTTCTGTCAAATAATCTAAGAAATATTGGCCTAGAAAATTCTCCTCCTTGATCAGATCTAATCGTTAGAATATTCTTGCCAATTTACTTCTCTACCTCATCTTTGAATTCTTTGAACTTTTCAAAGGCTTCAGATTTATTATTCATCAAGTGTATATACCCATATCTAGAGTGGTCATCCATGAATGTAATGAAGTACAAAGAACCATATTTGGCATTACTGTTCGTTGCTCCATATACATCAGAATGTATTAAGCCCAATAAGTCGCCTACTCTTTAACCTTTATTAGTGAAAAAGGTCTTAGTCATCTTATCAAGGAGACAATTTTCACATACCATATGATTGATAGTCAAATGGTTCAAGATAACCCTTTTAATGCAATTTGGTCATCTTTGTCTAATTGATATGACCTAGTCTACAGTGCCACATATAAGTAGGAGATGGATCATCATTTCTTGCTCTCTTAGTATCAATGTTGAGTATTGGTTTTGTGGAATCCAATACATAAATCCCATTTCAATATGTCGACATTCCATAACAAACTCCATTTAGAATTATTGAATAACTATATTGCCCTTAATTCTAAGCTCAAAACTTTGTGCATCGCAAGGAATGAAATGGATATGATGTTTCTTGTTAATGCAGGAACATAGTAGCATTCTTTGAGTTCTAGTACTAAGCTTGTTGACAAAAAAATAGTGTAAGTTCCTACAACAATGACAGAACTCTTGCTCCATTGCCTACATGTAGAACCACCTTGTTCTTGTTAGGTTTTACTATCCTTAAGCTTCTTTATGTCATTGCATAAATGCGAATCAAATCCTAATCTAATATCCAAGAATTAGTGGTGATAATATAAAGTTTCAAGTTAATAACATTGATCAGCAAGTGATTCTCTTTCTTCCTTTTATTGAGAATATTTCCCAAATACTTATACCATTCCAAACATTTTAGGCAAATTGCATCAATTATGCATCGCATAACAGTATTTAAATTGCCCATTCTAACAACCTACGTATAAAGTATAATTTTTTTATGCTAGTATAAAGTACAATTAGTTATTCATGTCATAAGCAAATTAAGACGAAGTATTAAATCTTTGTTTGGTTTGCCCATTAATTTTTCGAAACAATAATCCTCACTATTGAACGAGTGTCTCTTCAAGGTACTTCTAATAAACTGGGACTTGTTTCGATCTCATTACAATTTTTGCTTTCACAACTAATTACAATGGGTCCTAATTGGATAGATAACATAGCTTATCAATTACATCACAATGTAACTCCTAGATTAGTTGGGTGACAACTCTTTATCTAAACATATCATATATACTTTGCCTAACTAGGCCTCTAAATTGATCTAATATTAAAAAGTGTGTTGAAAAAATGAGAGAAAATAAATATAAACTAAGACTATATTTTTGAGAACTGTAGTCTTTTTCATCTAAAGAGAACACACAATTCAACATTAGTTGTAGTCTTTAGTATAAAGTTATGTTTATATTTTAGAAATAGATGACAATTAAAGATATAAATGTAGTCTATATACAATTAATCATGTTTCAAAAAACTTGTTGAAAAAATGAGTGAAAATAAATCTAAACTAATACTACGTTTTTAAGAAATCTGTAGTGCTTCTATTAGATTTACATAGTATAGACTAAGATTTAACATTAAAGAAACATTTTATTTTACATAATAAGCTACGTATAGTGACATAAACATTGTCTATTTAAAATAAACTTTTTTAATGAAATTTAATTTTTAAAAGTTTAAGTAGTGATTTTTATTTTATAAACACTGTTTTTTTATTAAGTTTGTTTTCTATGATATCTAAAATCTTGAAATTTTTATAATTTTAAAAAATAGTAATTAAAGATATTAGACTGCACGCACTTTTAGTAATAGTACTTAATATTTTTACTTAACCATAATCTCAGTGCTTTTTTTAGTAGTGATTATTGAAAAAAAATCAATTGTTTTATGACAATAAAAAATATATATAATAAAAGAAGACCATGGTTTCACCATTGAAATGTTGATATGTATGTATGTGTACATATCTGAAAAAACCATAGTTTACATGGTGTATGTAACCAATTAATCAAGAAAATCAATGATTTTTCAAAAAAAAAAATCAAAGACTACGATTTTATCATAAAAAATAGTCTATTATGATTAGAAAAGCCTTTTTTTTTTGTAGGTTTAGTTTTAGTCTTTTATCCGAAAAGACTATAGTTTTGCGTTAAGATCATAGTCAATCTAAAATTATAAATTTATGAGAATTATTAAACGAAAAACCTAAGTTGATATGTAAAAAATGTAGTTTAATTTGTAGAAGAAGGATTACAATTTTTTTTTGAATCATAGTCAAATATTTATATATTAGATTAAGAATGTTAACTAGTAATCTATGGTACACTAAAAAAACTACGTCTGAATAGATTAAAAGAAAACGCCATCTTATATTATAGATTACTTTAAAAAATCGTAATTTTTTTTGAAGTAGTGACAAATGTATATTATATTTAAAACTTTTTTTTTTCCTTTTGAAGAAGGAATAAATATGTTGATTTTGTCATTGAGATGGAGTTACTTTGGTTCAGGGACGGATTTAGGCCCCCACTCAAATCCTGAAATTATATATAGTTTATTAGTAGTATACTCTAAATTTTAATCATATTTCTATTTTGCTCCCATTAAGATCTAAAAAATAGTAAAATTATTAGAAACAAATATAAAATTTTGTTTTTTGTTCACACTAAATTATAAAAGGAACATTTTAAATGTGGATCTTTAATAATATTTGAAAGTGTATAGACCTATTAACAAAACAAAAAAGGTAATTCAGTATGTGAATATAGAATTTTTATAGTAGTTACTACAATAGTTCTCTTGACAATAGTTGAAATTAGCTTCAAAAATAAATTCAAAAGGTTAAGAAGACTCTAGAAAGAAAGAAAATTATAATGGACAAACAAAAGAATTACTTGATAGGAATCAAAGAATTAAGTAAAAGAAAAAAACAACTTATAGAAAAGGAAATGCTAATTAATTTAGTGTAAATACTGAAGCAAGTTTTCTATAAGAAAAACTAAATATACATTTTTCTATTTTCCTATCTTAATTTGACTGGCAAAATCTTATTTGATAATTTAAATTTTTTATTTAAATACTTTATTTAGATTAATTTTGATAGTACAATGAAAAATTCAACATTTTATGATATTATTGATTTTTTTCTTTGAAGTTATGTGACAAATTTATTATTTTGTAGAATGAATTAATTTGATTCTCACATACCTGAAGTGACTTTAATAACTTTTTAAGCTTTGGATCAAAAATTTGTTTTAAAACCATTATATATGAAAAAATATAAAAAAAAAGTTTCTTGTGAAGAGTTTTTTTTATATAAAAATGATCTTTTATACTTTTTTTTTAAATTTTTATATAAATATTTTATTATTTTACATTTCTAAAAATATTTTTGATATTACATGTTAAATTATAATAATTTTAAATAAAATAATGTAAATAAATAATGCTTAAGATTTTGCCTCCAGTGACTATAAATCCTAGATTTGTCGCTGTTTTGGTTGGATTGGTCTTGACTTTGAATTTGAATCAATTTGATTAAATTATTTTGAATTTTAGATTTTTATGAGCTTGGAATCAAATTCAATTCTTAACTAATTCAAATTAGTTTTCAGTATCTATACATACATATATTTTTGTCTCAAGGCTCCCTTTCGCTAGCTATCTATCACTTTTTTTTTAATGAAAAAATTCATAACATAAAGGTACAACTAAGCAGTCCATGTTGAATAAGTTATGCTCAACCTAGCTTAAAAGCCCATTTTACCTAAAACAAATATATATATATATATATATATATATATATATATATGGTGAAAAGGAAAAAACATTATATAAAGTTTCAATTTTTTACTTAGTAAAATATTAAAATATTAATTAATGAAATATTATTTATTAAAATATGAGTTTTAATATCTCATTAGTTTTAATTTATTAATTAATGAAATATTAGTTTTTAATTAATAAAATATTAATTTATTAATTAGATTTTAATTAATGAAATATTAATTTATTCCTATAATTCTCAAAATTAAAAAATTACAAAAACTATAAAATTCTAATAAATATTACAAATAATATAAAAATTCAAAAAAATTATAAAATTATAAAATAAAACAAAAATTTCCAAAAATCATTTTTTAAAAATTAAATAGAAATAAACACAAAACGTATAAAAATAAATCTACAAATCAAATTCAAAAAATTTTCATTAACTATAAAAGAGAAAATAAAGTAATAAATAGATAATTTTAATATTAAACACCTAAAGACTACAAAAAATAAAAAGAAAGAGGGTTATGGAGGATTAGTCTAATTTGAGTTTATTTTGATACTAACAAATTTTGGTCAAACTTAATAAAAATTTAAATATTTATAACTTTTTTGGTTTATTTAATTTTTTTTAACTTTATGTTAGAATTTTATTTTATTTTCTGAAAAAATAAAAAATAAATAAGATATTTAATTGATAAATTAAATGTTATCATTTTCATTTAAAAAATTAATATTTTTAAAATAATTATTGTTGACACCTAATTTTGTCCAGATTTGATAAATTCGAAAATTTAAAGATCGAATCCTATACATTGGAATTGGCTTAATTAAGTTTAGGTATATTTGCTTGATTCAAATTCTCAATAAATTCAGATAAATTTTTGGGTTATGTGGACTTTATTGGGCTTATGAGCTTAAAAGCCCAATTTAGGTTCCATGGGCTTTGAGGCCTAAGTCTTAATGGGCTGATGTCAAGTTATTTAACTTTCATTCTTAATTATTTATTTTATCTTATTTTTATTTATTTTTCTTTTCTTTTCTTTTATTTGACTTGACTTTTATTTTTTTTATTTTTGATTTATTTCTATCGGTGTAGTCCTGTCACCCATCCATTAACTCTGTCGTCCCATCCCCACCGGTCACCTACTCTGCAGTCCATCCCATCACAGCCGAACCCCTCACAGAAAAGCCACCCTTCAACCCTTCAACGATCCCCAATCCAACCCATTCGACCCTCACAAAAACCCAACTTTGATCACCCTACCGAGAACCAACCTTCACTAACCAAACCCGAAATCACATAAACCCTCATCTGAACCACTGCCATCATCACCGAGGCCTAGGAATTCACCATTATCAGCCTCTAACACCATTCCTCACCCACGAGCATCATCTTCAACACTCACAGCCCCCACTTTGAGCTCACGGCCAACCCTCAACCAAACCAAAAACCACCGAGACACCACCATCATCACCATCACCACCGAGACCCTAAACTACCAGTTCCACCACCAAAGCCACCATTCACCATTACCGAAACCTAAACCACCACCATAGGCCACCAACCATTACCCAGATCATCATTAGCACCACCAACAGAACCAAGCCACCATCGAAACCCCCAGACACCATCACCAAAACCATAACAAGCCCCTAACCCAGATCTGGAACCCCAAACCCAAAACCCTTAGGAACCCTAGATCTAATACCTAAATCCTTATCACCTGCAAAAAAGAGACAAACCACAACAAAACATAACCAGATCCAACACCAGAAATAACAAAACAAAACAAAACACAAAAAAAAAGGGGAGAAGGTTTCGGTTTCTAGTAGATCTATGGGGTTGGGGGATTTTAGGAGAAACGAAGGCCAAATCAGAGTAGAGGAGGAGGAAGGGAGTATTTTTGAGGTTTTCGGTACCCCAACCGGCGACCAAGCACGGCAGCAGGCGGCTGCGTGCGGCGGCCAGAAATCGCCTGGGCGGAGGGCTTTAAAAGCTCTGAAATTTTTTTAGAAAAAAAGTTAGAAAATGAAGAAATAAAAAAAAGTTGTCTTATATAGTGCAAAAAAAAAGAAATTTTGCTGCTGACCTGCACGCGACCTGGATCCGACCCGGGATCCGTGCGCCCTGACCCGTAGCAGAGGAAAGATCCGCATGCCAGCCAGTCGATCCGACCCGATCCGCACCTACCCACCTCGCCACCCAAGCCCATCAGACCAGGCCCAATCCGCGCGAGCCCTTTGGTATTTGGGCTGTCCAGCTTGGGCCAATTTGGAAGGTTTCCTTTTGGGTTTTGAAACCCAAATCCTTTTGGTATATTTACTTTAATTTTAACCTTTTTGTCTTAATGTTTAATTATTATTATTAATATTATTATTGTTATTATTATTATTATTTTGTTTAGTTGTTATTATTATTATTATTATTATTATTATTATTATTATTATTATTATTATTATTATTATTATTATTACTACTACTACTACTACTACTACTAATGCATGTTGTAAAATAAAAGTTTTTGAAAAATTTTCCTTTATTTGCATTTTCATTAATTATTACTATTGGTTAGAAAACGTATTTAAAAAATAATGAAATTTAAATTTGAGTATTCAATAAAATTTAAATTAAATAAACAATTAGTCCGATGATGGGATGTCATGAAACTCACAAGTAGTGATTTCTTGACTGATCCCAAGGTGAGAAGAGTCGTACTAAATGTTACCAGAGTATTGGGATATTTAGTATGATTTTTCAATAATTTAAATTTTATTAAGAATGAAAATAAATATTTTTTTAAATAAAAAAGAAGAAAAATAATAATAAAATTTAAATAAATAAATGTCCGATGATGGGATGTCATGAAACTCACAAGTAGTGATTTCTTGACTGATCCCTAAGTGAGAAGAGTCGTACTAAATGTTACCAGAGTATTAGGGTATTTAGTATGATTTTTCAATAATTTAAATTTTATTAAGAATGAAAATAAATATTTTTTTAATAAAAAAAAGAAAAAATAATAATAAAATTTAAATAAATAAATGTCTGATGATGGAATGTTATGAAACTCACAAGTAGTAATTTCTTGACTGATCCCTAGGTGAGAGAAGTTCACTAAGTGTTACTAGAGTATTGGGATACTTAGTGCAATTTTTCAATAATAAAATTTTTCATTTAAAATAAATAAAGAAATAAAAAAATAATAATTAAAAAAATTTCATTTGCATCATTCATTATCTGTTTGCATTATTTGCATTCATAATAATTTTTGAAACGAGTGTGAATCTTCCGACGATGAGATTCTATAGAACTCACAAGTAGTGATTCTTAAGAAATCTCTAGGTGAGGAAAATTATTTTCAATGTTACTAGAGTATTGGGATATTTGATTTAATTTTTCAATACAAAAGGTTCACATTCACTTTTGAAAAATAAAATTTAACTTTTTAAAATAGAACAAAATGATTGTTTACAAATAAAAAATGACTTTGAATAAAAAGAATAAAATTGATTGTAATAAAAATAAAAATTATTTTTAAATATAAATTCAAGACCATTTTATTAAAACTAAAGGATAACACATGATTACTATGGTACCGTTTTTTTAACGGGCATCGTGGGGGTGCTAATCCTTCCCCACGCGTAACCTACTCTCGGACCCGATTTTGTTTTCGCAGACCAAAAATTGTCTTTTTAATAAAACTTAATTAATTTTGAGATTTTGTTAAAAAGATAAATATTTTAGGTCACCAATCACATCTAACAAAAAAGATTGGTGGCGACTCCCTTTTGTTTTTAAATGTTTTTCCAAATCGTCGAGCGCGAAACCGTTACGACGGCTTGGCGACTCCACTGGGGACTTTTGAGAGTCAAGCCATTTATTAGTCATGTGTTATTCTAAGTTTTAATTTAATGGTCTTAATTAATATTTAAATTTATTTTAAATAATTTGTTGCATTTGTGTTTTAGCTATTATGTTTATTTTATGCCATTCTTTATTTTGTATATATATTATTGCTAATAAATTGTGGGGCATTTAGGATAGGCGTTTTGATTTGATGAATATTTGACATGTTCCCTCATGCACACACTTGCATGTCCATTTGCATAACATGAACTCTATACCCGAGTTCCGTCCTTCTTAGGAGGGAGTAAAGTATCTATGCTCTCGTGAGATAATCACCTCCGTAATGGCAAGCGAAATACTCCCACTAAAATTAAATCTTACTAGTCCAATGTGGACGACAGTGAGGTATAATTTGGGAACCTTTAGATTTTGAAAACCTAGCCCAGCTTATAGAAAAACCTAAGAGGCTAGCCTTAGGTAGAGCCATGTCCAATTTTTGTAGAAATTATCCCAAAATTAGGACACGAGGGAACACTATTTGACCCATTTTCTCATGTCAATAATAAAGGTTCAATCGATTTTGATTTGAATTGTATATAATTTAAGTCTTTGATTTTTTCTAAAGAAGGGAATTTTGTAAAACAAAAATGGAAAAAATATATTTTCTTTATAAAAGATCTTGTAAAAAAAAAAAAGAAATCCACTTATTTTTAAAAAAATAAAGATGTGTGATAAAAATAGTAGATTAAATGTGTAATTTTTCTTTTAAAAATACAAATAATTCTTCATCCTTTTTTAAAAAAAGGGGGAATTTTTTTATTTTTTTGAAAATAGGTTCATAAAAATTAGAACTAATAAAAATGCGTTCTTCAAAGCAAGAAGATTAAAAAGAGGTTTATGTTTATTTAGTTACAAGATGTTTTATATTTACAAAAGCAAAAAAATTTCTTTCACTTTTTTTCTTTAAAATAAAAATATATAATGAAAAAAAAAACACATAAAATTTTCTTTTTATAATAAAAAATGAAATAATTTGCTAAAAATGGTTTAGAAAAATAAGATTTTTGTCTTTTCACAAAAAAAATAAGAAGAGGAAATTCAATTAGGTTTCTTAATTCAAAAGAATTCTTTATTCTTTATTATTCTCGAAAAAAAAAATTCGTGAGATAAAGGCATAAAAAGAAAAGTAAAGGAATTGAGTAGGAAATGAATTGATCTTTTTGGAAAAAGAGTTAGAATGAAATGAGAAAATGAATGAAAAATTTTTTTTCTTTTTTAAGTCAAAATAAATATTGAGGAAAAAGGGATGAATAAATTTTTTTGTATAGAATTTTCAAAGAATAGTTCGACATATAAAATATTTTTGGTTGCACAAGAAGTTTAATAAGAATGCAAAAACGCTTGGGACAAATAATTTAAAAAAAAAGTTTGAAAATAAAAATAAAAATTGTTGTTAATCTTCTCCTTGCTAGAAATTTTTTTGAATAAAATAAACAAAAAAAAGTCAACAAAAGTTTTCTTTAAATTTGTTTGGTGTATAATTTCAAGAATACTTTGATATGTAAAAAGAATGAAAAGGAAATAATTTTTTTTTGTCCAATCAAAATTGAACACGAAATGTGAAAATGGTTAAATAAAAAAAATTAGAAAAAGAATTATTTGGTGAAAAAAAATTGTTTTTAGGAGTTTCAGTTTGCTCCTTTTTTCTTGGCATATACATTTATGATAGAAACATTTTCTAAACATTTTACATACAAAACCCACTTCTTTTTCCAAACATCTCAGTGTCTCATGTCATTCTTGCTTCTTATCCTTCATTTCATCCATGCATTTGTAAACTTGCCATATGCAACTTATCATTAAGCAAGTTAGGTAGTCATATAAAAAAATAAAAAAAAATCAATCAAAAAATTAAAAAAAAAGAGAGAAAAAAAATCAAACTTCACCTTATTCAATGCGTACATTACATTTCATGCAAGCTTGTTTTTTTTAGTCCATCCCATTGAATCATATCTCATGCATGACCGCATTTCAAAGTGGAAGAAATTCTTTCTAATTTTTATGAAAAAGAAAACTTTCTGGAACATTTTGTGGGGCATAAAATGATTCTTTGATTTTTTAACTTGTCATTTCTACATGTTTCAGATTTGATTTTCCAAGTTGATATGTAAAGTTGTCAAACAGGAGGGAATTTTCAACAAAAATTTTTGTGTATTTTACTTTGCTATGCCATTAATTGTTGCAAATAGATTTTTTGAAAATATATTAGAAAATTTTTATGTACATTTTTATTTTGATTTTTCATTGTATTCGATATACATAAATGGCATTGATTGATTCTTTTTGTAAAGAAATCACATTTTTTAAAATATATAAATATATAATGATTCAATTAAAGCCTCACATGACTAAACCAAATGATCAAAGAAGTTGAACAAAATGACGAAATAAAGAGACATTGAAGAGAGTTTTGAAAAATTGGTGATCATTATCAGAAAAATTCATCCCATCAACTACCTTCTCCAATTGTTTCCATGCCTTAAATCTCTTATAAAGCCTTCATACATTTAAGGAGGATGAATGCAAACTTCATGATCCATGTTTACCAGGTCACAATATGCCATCAAAGTGTAATGACCTTTACCTAGGCAATGAACAATGAAACGATCTGTTAGCTCTTATAGGCAATACCGAGAGGGGGGGTGAATCGGTTTTTAACTACCCTTAAGCTCGTTTTTCGATTTTTCTAAATTCTCTAGCCTATTTGAATATTTTCTAAGTTCTCTAAGCTAGGCAAGCATGCAATCCAAGTTCAATGCAATAAACACACTATAATTGCAAGTAAATAAAGAGTAGGGAAAGAGAGATTTACACAAACGATTTATAGAGGTTCGGCTACTTGCCTACGTCCTCTACCTTGAGACGCTCCCAAGGATTTTCTCCAAATCCACTATCTTGAATTTGTGATTACAATCCCTCTTTTCAAGGCTCAAGAGTAACCTCCCTCTTTTTCTAGGCTCAAGAGAAACCTCTCTCTTTTTCTTAGGCTAAAGAGTAACCTCCCTCTTTTCTAGGCGTAAGAGAAACCTCCCTCTTTTCTAGGCTTAAGAGAAACCTCCCCTTTACAAGGAATGATGGGTTTACAATTGTGTAATCAAAGAAAGACCTCTATGTAGGCAAGTGATTACAGAAATTAAGCTCAATGAAAACCTATACAAGATTTTGTGCTAAGCACTACAAGGAATAAGAGAATGATAGATGATGTAGACTTTGGAGCTCTTGATTGTTGTTTGAGGTTTGAGGAAGATGAATAAGATGATGAAAGATGTTGCTTGGTTGTTCCCTTTTCCTTCCTTTAGCTTCTGAGCCTCTATTTATAGTCCCTTGGATGTATTCTAGCCGTTGGGTAGAGCCAAGATTGAATATGACCGTTGTATCTCACAAAACTAGCCGTTATAGGCTATTTTCGAGCGAAGGGATCGATCCTGCTACAGTGGGGATCGATCCCTTTTGTCCAGATTCTTGATTCTGGGCTTCAGGGACCTTGGGAAGACTTTCTGCCAAAAAGGGATCGATCCTGCTACAGTGGGGATCGATCCTTTTCTTCCAGAGAGCATTTTTCCTGCACTTTTGGGTTAGAAATGATATGACCTTTGATCCTAATTCAACCCAAACCATTTATAAGTTTTAAGGGAGTTTTTCTTGACTTTCTCAAATGAAAATATTGTCCAAACATTCATCAAGTGATTTTCTAAAATATTCAAGACATTACAAAGTATTAAGACCAATAAGAGTATGTAATTAAATCATGGTCTTAAGTTTGATATGATCACTTGAAAATGAATTGAGAAAATCATGTGTGATGAGCAAATTTACAATGTGAATTAAGACATTAAAGCTTACTTAAGTTTTTGTCATTTCAAAATATATATTGCAATTTAAAGCTAACAATCTCCCCCTTTTTGATATGACAAAACTTAATGTAAATTTGCTTTGAAAATTCTTTGAAACGAATACTCCCCCTCAAATAAAGCAGGATTTTATAAAGCTCCCCCTTAATATAAGCATGGGTTTTGAAAATGAATTTTCCCTCATTATCTCTCCCCCTTAATATCTCTCCCTATATCTATCTCTCCCTTTATGTATCTCTCCCCCTTTTTGTCATAGCAAAAAAAAGGAAAAATAAGAAATATGCTCCCCCTAAAAGTATGACTATGTGAGAAAAAATATGAATATGCTCCATCCAACAAGAAACATGTTAGTACATGGGACTCATAGCACAAATTAATAAGTCAATATTCACAAAGAGTATGAAATATTCATGCAATGAATATGACTTATGATCCTATACCAATTGTTTATAAATAATTTTGATACCAATTGTTGATAAGTAATTTTGCAAGAAGGTTCCAATTGGTAAGAAGTTAAGCAAGCACCTAAGTATGTCAATTGTTCTCTAAGGTCCAACTAAGGTGCATGTCCATACATCATGATTATGAGCTAAAATTATATAACATATCATATGCATGTGCTCATAAATCATTCTCAAGAAATATTGTGTCTAGAATTAGATCATACATCAATTAATCACAGATTCTAGCACAAAAGGGTTTCATGCAATAGTGTCTCATAAGAATTCTTCCCTATTTGTCATTTCAATCTAAGGAGCATGAGAAGAATTGGCAATTTAAAGCTCATACCAATTGGCAATTTAGATGTGGCTTACCAATTATTGAAAATATGGTTGCCAATGGTACTAATTGTTATTTCAATCTAAATACCAATTGTTACTAATGGTTGTCCTAGGCATTTTGCATGAATCCAATATCTATGTGTAGTGTGTTCATGTCAAGATAATAATTATTCTAAGTATGCAAGAACACAACACACATCATCATTAAATATGCATATGGATCAATTAATCATTAGCACACTATCATAAAGCATTAATCCATATTCATATTCACAAATGTATACCATATGGAAGATTCAAAACAATCGAGGAATTCAAACACATTTTCTTCCATTATTTCAAACACAAAAATCCTATGCTCATTTTTCAATTCAAGTTCTTTACCAATTATGAGCAAGGGAAGATTACCATTTTAATCAATCCAAAGCAATATCCCTAGTGAATTTTAACGTTTAAGGTTCCAAAGGGTATATGCTGTTTTAACTAAAATGGTTTCACCTAAGTGAATCAATATTATCAAGCTAAAATATATTTTATCATTAAAATCCATAAACTATGAGTGAGGTTAAACACATAATATCATGAAAACAACTATTCTCATCTCATAGGCATGATTATTGATTCAACTTAAGCAAACATGCATGTTCAACATCAAAACAATCAAGATACAATGCATGTATATCAATAGTTGGTGTTGTCATTAAAGTCCAAGTTCTTTAATAATTTGGCCACCATTACCAATTGTTGAATTTACATTTGGAATCAATCCACTAGATGTAAAATTATCATGAAACCTAGTGTGGAATAGATAAGTCAAGCTAAGAGACATAATCCTATAAGCATGCTTGACTAAGATGAACAAAAAGAATGAGACATATTTATTATGTACAAGTTCATCAAATTCTCAAATATATCCATAAATTCTTGAAATAATTCTCAAAATTATGGTTAAGCATTCATTGAAAGTATATTTCAAGGTTATTTCAAGAGTTATGCAAATCATGAATGTTTACAACAAGAAAAATGATTTTGCACTTGTGAGCTCAAGAAAAATGATAATGATTGTTGAGAGTGATACCATTTGTTGGAAATGATATTAATTGATGGAGTTGAGGCATGATATCAATGAAGAATGAGTTTTCATATATTACCGATCATCAAAAAGAAGTTAAAACAATGAATTTTAAGTTGAGAAGAGAGAAAATATCAAAACAATGAAAAGTTCTTCTCAATTTCGGTTGAAAACATGCAGGAGTGCCTTTTCTGGCCTGGGGGGATCGATCCTGCTACAGTGGGGATCGATCCCTCATATGTTCCTGCAGATTCTGCAGTTGTTTTGACAGAAAATTGGACTTGTGAGGTACCAAAACTTCGTTTTTGAGTGTTTTAAGTCCAAGTAAAGGTTTAAACATTTGTAAAACATGATTTTGGACTTGTATGAGTGAAAAACATGAATGAAAAACCATTTAACAAAAGATTTTGCAATTTTGGAAGCATTTTCACAATAAAATGCATTTTTGGCCTCAAAGGAGGTCATTTTGAGAGTTATGCATATTTTGTCAAAACTAAAGCATTAGAAACTATAAATATGCCAAAACAAACTTGTTCACATAGATTTTAAGCATATATAACATCAAATCATCATACTTGTGAACAACATGTCATGATTGTCAACATGCATATTCTTCTTAAGGCTCATGACAAGACATTTTGCATATATGACATATTTGACATCTTTTGAGCAACTAAATATATTATCTAGACATATCAAACTTGCTCAAACTACAGAAATCCAATAATCATTTCAAAATTGCTAGACATGCTTTTCATCCAATAATCCAATGCACCACTCAAAAATCATTTTTCATGCCTTTTCATCAATCATTCAACTCACAAAGATTATCAACCACATTTTTCATCAATGCACAAATAATCAAATAGAAATTTTTAAGGAGGAAAGAATTAAGCTTACAAAACTCCTTTGCTAGAGAATGCTTTGCCTTGAATAGTTGAGTCCACCTTGTGCCATTCTTTGAAGAATTGTTGTGACCTTGCCAAGGATGGATCCTCAAGCTCTTCCTTTTTCTCATTAGCACAAGCAAACTCCATGAGGATGTGTTGAGCATTCAAACTCCATTGTTCCATTGTATTCCCATGCTCTAACACTCCTACAATAAACACATTCAAGCATGCTTTGGTACCCAAATTTTCTTGGGTCCATGAGAGTTAGTACAAATAATTTTTGATCCTTTTGGGATCCATTTCAAGCACAATTCATCATTATTTACAGCATGCTTAGGTACCCATATTTTCTTCACTACTCTTCCTCTAAATGTAGTTTTTCTATATGTGCATGCTTGTGAGGAGTGGCCTATCCTATTACATAGTGAGCATGTGAGAGATGTATCATGCAAGGTATTTTTGCTCACTAAAAAGTTCTTAAGATGAGTTTCTTTTTGTTTTGCATTATAACCTAACCCATCTTTATCAAAGAAAGCTCTTTGGGTCTCAAGCATGTGATCTAATTTTTGTTGACCCATATAGAACCTAGAGAATGAGTTATGCAAATTTGTATTCTTTTTATTTAACTCATTTATTTCTAAGTTAGCCTCTTCTAATTTCTTTTCAAATTCTAGCTTAGCATTTATCAAGGCTTCATTTTCTATTTTTAATTTAGCAATGATTTTCTTATATTTGGAGTTCATGCATTGAAATTCATTTGCTAAATCATTAAAGGCATTTTGTAGTTCACTAAAGGTATAATCATTATCTTCACTAGAACTACAACTACCTTCATCATCACTAATGGCCATGAAGCATGAGTAGGCTACCTCATCATCTATGTTTTCCTCATCGGAGCTATCACTATCACTCCATGTAGCCACAAATGCTTTCTTCCTAGGTTTCCTATCCTTTTCCTTCCTAAGTAAGGGGCAATCTAACTTAGTATGACCCGGTTCATTACACTCATAACATACTAAGGGGTCCTTTTCTCTTCTACTTGACTCTCCCCTTTGATGTCTCCTATTATTCTCTCTCTCTTTCATTCTCATAAATCTATTGAATCTTTTGGCAAACATTGCCATTTCCTTTTCTTCCTCATTTCCACTCTCATCACTATCATCCTCATAAGTGGAAGACTTAAGTGCTACTCCTACTTTCTTTGAAGGCTCTTCATTTCTTTTCATTTTCATTTCATATGTAAGTAGGGAGCCCATAAGCTCATCTAGAGACAAGGTATTTGGATCCTTAGATTCTTCTATTGCGGTTACCTTTGCCTCCCAAGACTTAGGCAAGCTATTCAAGATTTTCTTTACCATTTCAACATTGGAATAAGCCTTGCCTAGTGCCTTAAGTCCATTAATTATATCATTGAACCTAGTAAACATTTCGCTAATGGACTCATTTTCTTTCATCCTAAATAGCTCATAATCATGTGTGAGCATTCCTACTTTGGTCTCTCTAACTTGATTTGTCCCTTCATGTGTGATGGCCAATTTGTCCCATATTTGTTTAGCATTTTCACATAGGGACACTCTATTATATTCAATTTCCATATTTTCTATATCTTCGGACCTAATGCACAAAAGAGAGTGTGCATGGCCTTGGCATTCAATTGTGCCACTCTCATGTCATTTGTGTCCCACTCATCCTCACTCTTAGGGACATCCTTTCCATCTACCTTCTTCATAGGAATTCTAGGACCATTTACTATAATTCTCCACACCTCATAATCATTAGATTGTACAAATAGCATCATTCTAGTTTTCCAATATGAATAATTCTCACCATTAAAGAGTGGAGGTCTAACTAATGATTGTCCCTCTTCTCCTAGGGGTGTGCCTACATTCAAGTGAGCCATTTATGATCGTTTTGCTCGATAGAGGTTAGTCTAATTCAATCTCGAGCCCAAGCTCTGATACCAATTGTTAGCTCTTATAGGCAATACCGAGAGGGGGGTGAATCGGTTTTTAACTACCCTTAAGCTCGTTTTTCGATTTTTCTAAATTCTCTAGCCTATTTGAATATTTTCTAAGTTCTCTAAGCTAGGCAAGCATGCAATCCAAGTTCAATGCAATAAACACACTATAATTGCAAGTAAATAAAGAGTAGGGAAAGAGAGATTTACACAAACGATTTATAGAGGTTCGGCTACTTGCCTACGTCCTCTACCTTGAGACGCTCCCAAGGATTTTCTCCAAATCCACTATCTTGAATTTGTGATTACAATCCCTCTTTTCAAGGCTCAAGAGTAACCTCCCTCTTTTTCTAGGCTCAAGAGAAACCTCTCTCTTTTTCTTAGGCTAAAGAGTAACCTCCCTCTTTTCTAGGCGTAAGAGAAACCTCCCTCTTTTCTAGGCTTAAGAGAAACCTCCCCTTTACAAGGAATGATGGGTTTACAATTGTGTAATCAAAGAAAGACCTCTATGTAGGCAAGTGATTACAGAAATTAAGCTCAATGAAAACCTATACAAGATTTTGTGCTAAGCACTACAAGGAATAAGAGAATGATAGATGATGTAGACTTTGGAGCTCTTGATTGTTGTTTGAGGTTTGAGGAAGATGAATAAGATGATGAAAGATGTTGCTTGGTTGTTCCCTTTTCCTTCCTTTAGCTTCTGAGCCTCTATTTATAGTCCCTTGGATGTATTCTAGCCGTTGGGTAGAGCCAAGATTGAATATGACCGTTGTATCTCACAAAACTAGCCGTTATAGGCTATTTTCGAGCGAAGGGATCGATCCTGCTACAGTGGGGATCGATCCCTTTTGTCCAGATTCTTGATTCTGGGCTTCAGGGACCTTGGGAAGACTTTCTGCCAAAAAGGGATCGATCCTGCTACAGTGGGGATCGATCCTTTTCTTCCAGAGAGCATTTTTCCTGCACTTTTGGGTTAGAAATGATATGACCTTTGATCCTAATTCAACCCAAACCATTTATAAGTTTTAAGGGAGTTTTTCTTGACTTTCTCAAATGAAAATATTGTCCAAACATTCATCAAGTGATTTTCTAAAATATTCAAGACATTACAAAGTATTAAGACCAATAAGAGTATGTAATTAAATCATGGTCTTAAGTTTGATATGATCACTTGAAAATGAATTGAGAAAATCATGTGTGATGAGCAAATTTACAATGTGAATTAAGACATTAAAGCTTACTTAAGTTTTTGTCATTTCAAAATATATATTGCAATTTAAAGCTAACACGATCAATTTGATAAAATTCATTTTTGGATTCCTTGAATAATCAAGCATGACACTCTTTTAAATTTGAATTTTGGTAATTTGATATGTGTCAAAACTATGCTAGAGATTCATGCTTGTCAATATTACCCAAATTTGTTTGAGAAACCACAGACCATGAAATTCCTTGAGCAACTTCTTCAATCCCTGGTTCATTCTTGTGACACAAACCAAAATTGAGGAATACGAAGTACCACACCCTTAAATTGCCCAAATAATGCAATACCTTTTTCCTTTCTCATTGGAAAGACCATGGGCAATTTGAAGTTAAATATGCCAATTCCAACAGATTTCACTACCTTGTGGGCATTTTGTACCAATATTTTGTTACCGCACGAGTTGTAAAAAAAGGGCAAAAAAAAAAGAAGAGAAAAAATGAAACAAAAAAAAAGAAAAAAATCGATTGTGACATCATGCACTCAGGATATTTGAATGATTCCAAACAACACAAAAAAAGAGAGAAAGAAAGAGAGAAGAAAAAGAAGAAGAAGAAGATACCAAAATGTCCAAGAAATTCAATAAAAAAAAAACAAAAAAGAAAGACAAAATGTTTGACCCTTTTGACTCAAGGGAATTTCATCAATTTAAGTGACCATGTTTGAAATGACAAATGATCATCTTTCATCATCATTTTCACAAATCTAAAATTTATCCATTGCTAGCCTCTTTGAGCCTTACAAATTCTTTCTAAATAAACCTTAACCAAGGATCACCCTCTTCACCGTGGGGGGAGGGGGGGGGGGGGAGGGGGGGAGGGCATATATAGAAAAAGATCTTTTCCAAGGATGTGAACGACCAACCCTAATTGTAGGGGCAAGTGTGAGATGAATTAGCTTTACAAAATTTTGATCTCACTCCATTTAAAGTGAAAAATGCAAAAAAAAAAGAAGGAAAAAATGAAATTACAAAAAGAAAAAAAGAAAAAAAAAGAGAAAATGAAATGAAGGAGTGGCGAAATAAGAAATAAGAAGACAAATGAATTGAATAAGTTTTCACATCATATTAAATGATCCTTGGTTGATCACCTTTAAACACATTTTTGGGCCTTTTATCCATTCTTTCAGAACCCTGAACCCTTGCTTGCATTATGTACCATGAAAAGTCCATTTCTATCAAATGTGGAAACTTAAATGGAGGAAATTATTACTTGAAGAACCATTGTAATCAATGACACGTTTTACCTTTTTCCTTCACTAATATTGCCTTTTGGAAACCCACATACACATTTTGGATGAGTTTTAAATTCTTAAGTGCATGATGGAATAATTACACAAAAAAAAGCAAAAAAAAAAGAAGAAAAAAACAAAAGAAAAAAAGAGAAAAGAGAATGAGGCTTTAAGGTGAAAACCCTAAAAAGGGCAATCTAGAGTAAAACCGAAAACGTTTTGAGGTCATTCATGATATTGTCAGGGTCGAACAAGAAGGGATATTATAAAATGATTTCAGTGAGACCCATGAGCATTCATGACTCCTAAGAGAATCAAGAATGGCCATTTTGATGATCCATCAAAGGGATTGATGTAAAATTTTAAACCTACTCTCCATTCCCAAACAACCCAGCAAAAGCTTCGGTCCATTGTGGCTAGTTTTGACAATTATCAAAATACATAATTTGAAAATTGAAAGAGTGTCAAATTTTGTTTGCATTCCAAGATAAACCACTTTGCAAAACCATTATTTGCAAGGAATTCATTATTTTTTTGAAAAACTTGTGTTTTATTTGTGAGCCTAGATGAAGGAACATTCATCTCCTTTTCTACTAAGTTGTAAGCCTTTCTTGCTAAACCAAAACATTGATGTGTGAAACCACTTGATCCATTTGATGAGGATAAATTACTATCCCTTCCACGTCCACCTAAATAGTGATCACCAATCTTCAAGAGACTCAGATGTCATGATTCTTTGTTGTATTTGCATTTAACTTTCTTTGGTCATAGTTTGTGGGGCAATTAAAAAGTTTTGGCTAGACATATATTTTTCAAAAATGAAAACCATTTATATGAGAATAGGAAGTATGCTTGAGGCAATTTTGTTTGAAAATTTTTTGTTTGCTAATCAAATTTTGATAGTGTTTCAAGTAAAAATGAGAGAATTCAACAATTATTGTGAGGCAAGATTTTTTTTATGCCATTTTGAGGCAACTGTGATTGAGGAGGTTTTGAGGGTGTTTCTAAAAGAAAGCAAAATGGATTTGATAATTATTGTGGGGCAAAGAATTTCTTGTGCCATTTTGGGGAAATTTTTATTAGAAAAAAGTTTTGATTGTAAAATGAATTCTTATGGTGTTTAAAAAAGTAATAGTAAATAAAAATGTGATGATTGTCTTGGGGCAACCCTTGTTGCAAAGGTAAAAGAATGGCTTTAAGTGATGAGACAAATATTTTAGGGTAAGATAGATGAGAAAGTGGAAATTAAAAGGTTTTGGTCAACAAGAAGAGAAAATCGAAAGAAAATTTTGGATAATTACATTTGCATCTTTACAATGTACATTTGCATGAAACATTTGCATTAGGATTGTTGATATTGCATTTGTATTAGTGATCATTGCATCAGTCAAACATTGAAAAAAGGTGAATATAGGAGATTTTGGATTGAAAAAAATTGATTAAAAAAGAGAGGAAAATTTGTTCAAAAAAGAAGAAAAAGAAGGAAAAGAAAGAAAGAAAAGAAAGAAGAGAAAGAAAAAGAGAAAAGGAAAAAAAAAGAGAAGAATTTAAAGTTTCATTGCCTCTGCTGCAAGAGGAGCCTTTTTCAAGAAAGGAAAAAAATTTTAATGTTTCATCGCCTTTGCTGCAAGAGGAGCTTTTCAGGAAAGAGGGATTTTAAAGTTTCATCGCCTCTGCAGCAAGAGGAGCTTTTCATGGAGAAATTTAAAGTTTCATCGCCTCTGCTGCAAGAGGAGCTTTTTCAGAAAAGGACTTCAAAGTTTCATTGCTTCTGATATAAGAGGAGCTTTTTCGGATGTGAATTCCCGAAACCAATAATCGGACGAGAAATTCCCGATATAAATTATCTAGATGAGAATTCCTGGACTTTTGGGTTTGAATCCCCAAGTCAAATTTTTGGGTGTGAATCCCTAAGTCAAATTTTCGGATGTGAATTCCCAAAACTAATAATCAGATAAGAAATTCCTGATATAAATTATCCAGATGAGAATTCCTGGACGTTTGGGTGTGAATTCCCAAGTCAAATTTTTGGATGTGAATCTCCAAGTTAAAATTTGGATGTGAATTCCTGAAACAAAATTTCTAGAAGTGAATTCCTAGATTTTCGGATGTGAATTCTCGAAACCAACAATCGGACGAGAAATTCCTGATATAAATTATCTAGATGAGAATTCCTGGACGTATGGGTGTGAATCCCTAAGTTAAAATTTCGTATGTGAATCTCTGAATCAAATCTTTGGATGTGAATCTCCAAATCAAAATTTCAAAATTTCGGATGTGAATCTCCGAATTAAAATTTTGGGTGTGCATCCCCAAGTCAAAATTTTTGGTGTGAATCCCCAAGTTAAAATTTTGGATATGAATCTCCAAGTTGACATTTCGGATGTGAATTCCTGAAACTAACATTCGGAGGTGAATGCCCGAACAAATTTTCTAGAAGTGAATTCCTAGATTTTTTGGATGTGAATTCCCGAAACCAACAATTGGACGAGAAATTCCCGATATAAATTATCCAGATGAGAATATAAATTATCCAGATGAGAATTCCTGGACGTTTGGGTGTGCATCCCCAAGTGAAAATTTTGGGTGTGAATCCCTAAGTTAAATTTTTTGGATGTGAATCCCTAAGTTAAAATTTCGGATGTGAATCTCCGAATCAAAATTTCCAAATCAAATTTTCTAAATTTCGGATGTGAATCTCCGAATTAAAATTTTAGGTGTGCATCCCCAAGTCAAAATTTTGGGTGTGAATCCTCGAGTCAAATTTTTGGATGTGAATCTCCAAATCAAAATAGCAAAAGTTCGGATGTGAATCTCCGAGTTAAAATTTTGGGTGTGAATCCCCAAGTCAAATTTTTGGATGTGAATCTCCAAGTTCAAAAGTTCAGATGTGAATCTCCGAATCAAAATCTTTGGATGTGAATCTCCAAATCGAGTCAAAATTTTGGGTTTGAATCCCCAAGTCAAAATTTTGGGTGTGAATCCCCAATTCAAATTTTTGGATGTGAATCTCCGAATCAAATTTTCGGATGTAAATTCCCAAACAAATTTTTTAGATGTGAATACTTGAATTTTCGGATGTAAATTCCCGAAACAACCACTCGGATGTGAATTCCTGAGACAAAATTTTTTAGATGTGAATTCTTAGATCTTCAAATGTGAAATCTTTCAAGGATGAGTACATTCCAAAAAAAAATTTAAAGTTTCAAGGCCTTTGTTGCAAGAGGAGCACTCTTCAAGAAGAAAAATTTAAAGTTTCATTGCCTCTGCTGCAAGAGGAGCACATTTCAGAAAAAAGAAAAAATTCAAAGTTTCATGGCCTCTACTGCAAGAGGAGCACATTTCAAAAAAAAAAAGAAGAAAAAAGAAAAAAGGACAAGAAAAATTATTAAAAAAAAAGAAAAAAAAGGAAAAAAAAAGAGAGAAGTGGGTTTGGACAAAATTGTTGTCTTTTATCTTTGCTCTATTCTTGATTCTCAGCAATGAGCAAAGAGGGACAGCTGTTGACACCTAATTTTGTCCAGATTTGATAAATTCGAAAATTTAAAGATCGAATCCTATACATTGGAATTGGCTTAATTAAGTTTAGGTATATTTGCTTGATTCAAATTCTCAATAAATTCAGATAAATTTTTGGGTTATGTGGACTTTATTGGGCTTATGAGCTTAAAAGCCTAATTTAGGTTCCATGGGCTTTGAGGCCCAAATCTTAATGGGCTGATGTCAAGTTATTTAACTTTCGTTTTTAATTATTTATTTTATCTTATTTTTATTTATTTTTCTTTTCTTTTCTTTTATTTGACTTGACTTTTATTTTTTTATTTTTATTTTATTTTTGATTTATTTCTATCGGTGCAGTCCTGTCACCCATCCACCAACTCTGCTGTCCCATCCCCGCCGGTCACCTACTTTGCAGTCCATCCCATCATAGCTGAACCCCTCACAGAAAAGCCACCCTTCAACCCTTCAACGATCCCCAATCCAACCCATTTGACCCTCACAAAAACCCAACTTTGATCACCCCACCGGGAACCAACCTTCACTCACCAAACCCGAAATCACATAAACCCTCATCTGAACCACTGCCATCATCACCGAGGCTTAGGAATTCACCATTATCAGCCTCCAACACCATTCCTCACCCATGAGCATCATCTTCAACACTCACAGCCCCCACTTCGAGCTCACGACCAATCCTCAACCAAACCAAAAACCACCGAGACACCACCATCATCACCATCACCACCGAGACCCTAAACTACCAATTCCACCACCAAAGCCACCATTCACCATTACCAAAACCTAAACCACCACCATAGGCCACCAACCATTACCCAGATCATCATCAGCACCACCAACGGAACCTAGCCACCATCGAAACCCCCAGACACCATCACCAAAACCACAACAAGCCCCTAACCCAGATTTGAAAACCCCAAACCCGAGACCCTTAGGAACCCTAGATCTAATACCTAAATCCCTATCACCTGCAAAAAAGAGACAAACCACAACAAAACATAACCAGATCCAACACCAGAAATAACAAAACAAAACAAAACACAAAAAAAGAGGGAGAAGGTTTCGGTTTCTAGCAGATCTATGGGGTTGGGGGATTTTTAGGAGAAACGAAGGCTAAATCGGAGTAGAGGAGGAGGAGGGGAGCATTTTTGAGGTTTTCGATACCCCAACCGGCGACCAAGCACAGCGGCCAAGACGGCGGCCAGAAATCTCCTAGGCGGAAGGCTTCAAAAGCTCTGAAATTTTTTTAGAAAAAAAGTTAGAAAATGAAGAAATAAAAAAAAGTTGTCTTATATAGTGCAAAAAAAAAAAGAAATTTTGTTGCTAACCCGCGCGCGAGCCGGATCCGACCCGTGATCCGCTCGCCCCTACTCGCAGCAGAGGAAAGATCCGCGTGCCAGCCAGCCGATCCGACCCGATCCGCACCTACCCGCCTCGCCACCCAAGCCCATCAGACCAGGCCCAATTCGCGAGAGCCCTTCGGCATTTGGGCTGTCCAGCTTGGGCCAATTTGGAAGGTTTCCTTTTGGGTTTTGAAACCCAAATCCTTTTGGTATATTTACTTTAATTTTAACTTTTTTGTCTTAATGTTTAATTATTATTATTAATATTATTATTGTTGTTATTATTATTATTTTGTTTAGTTATTATTATTATTATTATTATTACTACTACTACTACTACTACTACTACTACTACTACTACTACTACTACTACTACTACTACTACTACTACTACTAATGCATGTTGTAAAATAAAAGTTTTTGAAAAAGTTTCCTTTATTTGCATTTTCATTAATTATTACTATTGGTTAGAAAACGTATTTAAAAAATAATGAAATTTAAATTTGAGTATTCAATAAAATTTAAATTGAATAAACAATTAGTCCAATGATGGGATGTCATGAAACTCATAAGTAGTGATTTCTTGACTGATCCATAAGTGAGAAGAGTCGTACTAAATGTTACCAGAGTATTAGGATATTTAGTAAATAATTTAAATTTTATTAAGAATGAAAATAAATATTTTTTTAAATAAAAAAGAAGAAAAAATAATAATAAAATTTAAATAAATAAATGTCCGATGATGGGATGTCATGAAACTCACAAGTAGTGATTTCTTGACTGATCCCTAGGTGAGAAGAGTCGTACTAAATGTTACCAGAGTATTGGGATATTTAGTATGATTTTTCAATAATTTAAATTTTATTAAGAATGAAAATAAATATTTTTTTAATAAAAAAGAAGGAAAAATAATAATAAAATTTAAATAAATAAATGTCTGATGATGGGATGTTATGACACTCACAAGTAGTGATTTCTTGATTGATCCCTAGGTGAGAGAAGTTCACCAAGTGTTACCAGAGTATTGGGATACTTAGTGCAATTTTTCAATAATAAAATTTTTCATTTAAAATAAATAAAGAAATAAAAAAATAATAATTAAAAAAATTCATTTGCATCATTCATTATCTGTTTGCATTATTTGCATTAATAATAATTTTTGAAGCGAGTGTGAATCTTCCGACGATGAGATTCTATAGAACTCACAAGTAGTGATTCTTAAGAAATCTCTAGGTGAGGAAAATTATTTCCAATGTTACCAGAGTATTGGGATATTTGATTTAATTTTTCAATACATCACTTTTGAAAAATAAAATTTAACTTTTTAAAATAAAACAAAATGATTTTTTACAAATAAAAAATGACTTTGAATAAAAAGAAAAAAATTGATTGTAATAAAAAGGCTTAACAGCCAAATAAGCCCCCAACCTTTAGTCCAAAATAGAATTCAGCCCTCAACGTTTTATCGCATGAAATTCAGTCCATAAACTTTTATTTTAGTGGAAATAGACCAAATCTGTTAAATAAACTAACTGCCGTTAGTTTTGCATACGTGGCAGGCCACGTGGCAGCTAACTAAGCTATCCACTTCAGCTGCCACGTATGGAAAACTAATGGCAGTTAGTGTCATTTAACAGTTTTTGACTTAATTGCATAATTGTAAAAGGTTGAGGGTTTATTTCCACTGAAATAAAAATTTATGGACTGAATTTCATGCGATAAAATGTTGAAGGCTGAATTCCATTTTGGGCTGAAGGTTGAGGGCTTATTTGGCTATTAAGCCTA
The DNA here is from genome assembly GCA_031772115.1 of Heritiera littoralis. Classification (NCBI taxonomy): domain Eukaryota; kingdom Viridiplantae; phylum Streptophyta; class Magnoliopsida; order Malvales; family Malvaceae; genus Heritiera; species Heritiera littoralis. Next base: position 2,525,566 of record JAPDPK010000055.1, read on the forward strand.
ATAAAAATAAAAATTATTTTTAAATATTAATTCAAGACCATTTTATTAAAACTAAAGGATAACACATGATTACTATGGTACCTTTTTTTTAACGTGCGTCGTGGGGTGCTAATCCTTCCCCACGTGTAACCGTATTCTCGGACCCGATTTTGTTTTTACAGATCAAAAATTATCTTTTTAATAAAACTTAATTAATTTTGAGATTTTGTTAAAAAGATAAATATTTTAGGTGATCAATCACACCTAACAAAAAAGATTGGTGGCGACTCCCTTTTGTTTTTAAATGTTTTTTAAAATCGTCGAGCGCGAAACCGTTACGACAATTATCTTGATTTTTTAATTTTTTTAATAAATTTTATTTGCAATTGTTGGCTCTATAGGCTATACCGAGAGGGGGGGTGAATCGGTTTTTCGCTAACCTTAAGTTGGTTTTTCGGTTCCTCTAAATTCTCTAGCTTAGATTGATATTTTCTAAGTTCTCTAAGCTAGGCAAGCATGCAATCCAAGTTCAATGTAATAAACACAATATAATCGCAAGTAAATAAAGAGTAGGGAGAGAGAGATTTACACAATCGATTTATAGAGGTTCGGCTACCTTGCCTACGTCTTCTACCTTGAGACGCTCCCAAAGATTTTCCCAAATTCACTAACTTGAATTTGTGTTACACTCCCTCTTTTCAAGGCTCAAGATAAACCTCTCTCTTTTTCTAGGCTCAAGAGAAACCTCTTCTCCCTCTTTTTCTAGGCTAAAGAGAAATCTCCCTCTTTTTCTTAGGCTAAAGAGAAACCTCCCCTTTTACAAGGAATGTTTGTGTTTACAAGAGATGTAATCAAAGAAAGGCCTCTAGGTAGGCAAGTGACTACAGAAATTAGGCACAAAGAAAAGCCTATACAATATTTGTGCTAAACAATACAAGAGATAAGTGAACGATAGAAGATGAAGACTTTGGAGCTCTTGATTTGTTATTTGAGGCTTGAGGATTTGAGGAATATGTGTTATGGAGTTGCTGAGTAGTTCCTCTTGCTTCCTTTAGCTTCTAAGCCTCTATTTATAGTCCCTTAGATGGTTTGTGGACGTTGGTTGGAGCCAAAACCGAAACTAGCCATTGTGTCTCACAGAAACTAGCTGTTGGGGACTTTCTGACATAAAGGGATCGATCCTTTTACCAAAGGGATCGATCCTTTTCTTCAATCTAGCCTTTCGGGACATTCTGTCAAAAAGAGATCGATCCCATGCTTCCAGAATGAGTTTTTCCTGCACTTTTGGGTTAGAAATGATATGGCTTTTGATTTTAATTCAACCCAAAACATTTATAAGCTTTAAGGGAGTTTTTCTTGACTTTCTCAAATGAAAATATTGTCCAAAAACTTATAAGTAATTTTCTAAACTTATGTTCAATAATTCTTGAGAAAATTACTTAATATTGAAAACCATTTTATAAAGTATTAAGACCCATAAGAATATATCATTAAATCATGGTCTTAGTGCTTAAAAATGGATTGAGAAAATCATGTGTAATAAGGCAAATTTACATTATGAATTAAAACATTAAAGCTTACTTAAGTTTTTGTCATTTCAAAATATATATGGCAATTTAAAGCTAACAATCTCCCCCTTTTTGATATGACAAAACTTAATGTAAATTTGCTTTGAAAATTCTTTCATAAAATACTACCCCTCAAATAAAGCAAGATTTTATAAAGCTCCCCCTTAATATAAGCATGGGTTTTGAAAATGAATTTTCAAAGTGTTTCTCCCCCATTATCTCTCCCCCTTAATATCTCTCCCTTTTAATATCTATCTCTCCCCCTTTTTGTCATAGCAAAAAGAAGGAAAAATAACAAAAAAAATGCTCCCCCTAAAATCATGGCTATGTGAGAAGAGATAAATATGCTTCATCCAACAAGAAACATGTTAGTACATGAGACTCATAGCACAAATAAATAAGTCAATGTCCATAAAGAGTATGAAATGTTTAGGCATGCAAAGGACAAGGCTTATATTCCTATACCAATTGTTTATAAATAATTTTGTAAGAAGTTCTCAATTGGTAAATAATGAAGCAAGTTGTTTAAAAATATCTACTAAGGTATAGGACTTGCTCATTTCAATCCTATCAAGCACCTAAGTATATCAATTGTTCTCTAAAGTCTAGCTAAGGTGCATGTTAATACATCATGATTATGAGCTGAAATTATGTAACATATCATATGCATGTGCTCATAAATCATTTTCAATAAATATTATGTCTAGAATTAAATCATACATCAATTAATCAAAAATTCTAGCACAAAAGTGTTTCATGCAAAAGTGGCTTATGTGAATTCTTCCCTATTTGTCATTTCAATCTAAGGAGTATGAGAAGAATTGTCAATTTAAAGCTCATACCAATTGGCAATTTAGTTTTGGCTTACCAATTGTTGAAAATATGGTTGCCAATGATACTAATTGTTATTTCAATCTAAATACCAATTGTTACTAATGGTTGACTTAGGCATTTTGCATGAATCCAATATTTGTGTGTAGTGTGTTCATGTCAAGAAAATAATCATTCTAAATATGCAAGAACACAATCACACACAATCAAATCTACATATGGATTAATTGAACATTAGCACACTATCATAAAGTATTAATCCATATTCATATTCACAAAATTATACCACATGGAAGATTCAAAAAATCAAGGTATTCAAGCAAACACATTTTCTTCCATGAAACTCAAGAATCCTATGCTCAATTTTCCATTCAAGATTTTAACAAATTATGAGCATGGAAAGATTACCATTTTAATCAATTCAAAGCAATATCCCTAGTTAATTTTAACATTTAAGGTTCCAAAGGATATATGCTATTTTTAACTACAATGGATTTGTCTAAATATCATGCTTAAGAAAAATATTTTAACATTAAAATCCATAATCTATGAGTGAGATGAATCACATAATATCATGAAAACAACTATTCTCATCTCATAGGCATGATTATTGATTCAACTTAAGTAAACATGCATGTTCAACATCAAAACAATCAAGATACAATGCATGTATATCAATTGTTGGTGTTGTCATTAAAGCCCAAGTTCTTTAATAATTTGGCCATAAAAAAAATTTAAAGTACATGGATGATAAAGTTTCATGCATTATAACATTTAAGATTCATATATCATCACTAATTATAAGCCAAGGAAAATTATGACCTTATACTAATTGTTGAATTTACATTTGAAATTAATCCTTAAGGTCAAGTTTTAATTGTTCTTCCACTAGATGTATAATTATCATTAAACCTAGTATAGAATAGATAAGTCAAGTTAAGAGATTTAATCCTATAAGCATGCTTGACTAAGATGAACAAAAGGAATGAAGAATATTCATTATGCACAAGTTCATCAATTTCTCGAATATATACAAATCATTGAAATAAATCTCAAAATTAAGTTTAAGCATTCATTGAAAATATATTTCAAGATTATTTCAAGATTTATGCAATTCATGACCATCTTCAATGAGAAAACTGATTTTGCACTTGTGAGCTCAATGAAAAATGATATTGATTGATGAAAGTGATACCAATTGTTGGAAATAATATAAATTGATGGAATTGAGGCATGATATCAATGAAGAATGATTTTTCATATTTTAAAGATCATCAAAAAGAAGTTAAAACAATGAATTTTAAGTTGAGAAGAAAGGAGAGATCAATAAAGTGAAAAATCCTTCTCAAATTTGGTTGAAAAGTGCAGAAAAGGCATAAATTGCCTAGAGGGATCGATCCCATGAGCAAGGGGATCGATCCCTTAACTCCAGAATCTAATTTCCTGCATGTTTTTCCAAAGGGATCGATCCTGCATGTAGAGGGATCGATCCCTCATCTTGGTTCTGCAGATTTTTGACAAAAAATCCAAGTTGTGAGGTACCAAAACTTCGTTTTTGAGTATTTTAAGTCCAAGTAAGGGTTTAAACATTTGTAAAACATGATTTTGGACTTGTATGAATGAAAAACCATTTTACAAAAGATTTTGCAATTTTGGAAGAATTTACACAATAAAATGCATTTTTGGCCTCAAAGGATATCATTTTGAGAGTTAAGCATATTTTGACAAAACCAAAGCATTGGATAACACATATATGTCAAAACAAACTTGTTCACATAGGTTTTAAGCACATATATCATTAAAGCATACATCTTGTGAACAACATGCCATGATTTCCAACATACAAGTTCTTCATTATTGCTCATGACATAACATTTTGCATATATGACATATTTGACAGCTTTTGAGCAACTAAATATATTATCTAAACATATCAAACTTGCTCAAACTACAAAATTTCAATAATCTTTACAAAATCATCAAACATGCTTTTCATTCAATGCATCAAGTACTATTCATCAAACATTCAAAGATCATTTGTCATGCCTATTTGCTCAATCACAATGCATCATGAAACATTAACCAATTTTCTCATCAAGGCATAAATAATTTAATTAAATAAAAACTTTAAGGAATAAGAAATTAAGTTCACAATACTCCTTTGCTAGAGAATGCTTTGCCTTGGATTGATGAGTCCACCTTGAGCTATCCTTTGAAAAATTGTTGTGATCTTGTCAAAGATGGATCCTCAAGCTTTTCCTTTTTCTCATTGGCACAAGCAAACTCCATGAGGATGTGTTGAGCATTTAAATTCCATTGTTCCATTGTATTCCCATGCTCTAACACTCCTACAAACAAATTCAAGCATGCTTTGGTACCCAAATTTTCTTAGGTCCATGAGAGTTAGTGTTCACAAGTTTAGATCCCTTAGGGATCCATTTCAAACATAATTCATTATTGTTTATAGCATGCTTTGGCACCCACATTTTTCTAACCACTCTTCCTCTAAATGTAGTTTTTCTATAAGTGCATGCTTGTGAAGAGTGTCCTATTCTATTGCAAAGTGAGCATGTAAGAGATAAATCATGCATAGTATTTTTGCTCACAAGGAAATTCTTTAGATGTGTTTCTTTATGTATTGCATTATATCCTAGCCCATCTTTGTCAAAGAAAGCTCTTTGGGTCTCAAGCATATGATCTAATTTTTGTTGACCCATACAGAACCTAGAAAATGAGTTATGCAAATTTGTATTCTTTTTATTTAACTCATTTATTTCTAAGTTGGCCTCTTCTAGTTTCTTCTCAAATTCTAACTTAGCATTTGTCAAGGCTTCATTTTCTATTTTTAATTTAGCAATGATTTTCTTATATTTGGAGTTCATGCATTGAAATTCATTTGCTAAATCATTAAAGGCATCTTGTAGCTCATCAAATGTAAAATCATTATTTTCACTAGAACTAGAGCTAGCCTCATCGTCACTAATAGCCATAAAGCATGAGTAGGCTATCTCATCATCTATGTTTTCCTCATCGGAGCTATCACTATCGCTCCATGCAGCCACAAATGCTTTCTTCCTAGGTTTCCTATCCTTTTCTTTCCTAAGTAAGGGGCAATCTAACTTAGTATGACCCGATTCATTACACTCATAACACACTAATGGGTCTTTTTCTCTTCTACTTGACTCCCCTCTTTGATGTCTCCTATTATTCTCTCTCTCTTTTATTCTCATAAATCTATTAAATCTTTTGGCAAACATTGCCATTTCCTTTTCTTCCTCATTTCCACTCTCATCACTATTATCTTCAATGACCTCATGAGTGGAAGACTTAAATGCTACTCCTTCTTTCTTTGAAGGCTCTTCATTTCTTTTCAATTTCATTTCATATGTAAGTAGGGAGCCCATAAGTTCATCTAGAGACAAGGTATTTGGATCCTTAGACTCTTCTATTGCGGTTACCTTTGCCTCCCAAGGCTTAGGCAAGCTATTCAAAATTTTCTTTACCATTTCAACATTGGAATAAGTCTTGCCTAGAGCCTTAAGTCCATTAATTATATCATTAAACTTAGTGAACATTTCGCTAATGGACTCATTTTCTTTCATCTTAAATAGCTCATAATCATGTGTGAGCATTCCTACTTTGGTCTCTCTAACTTGATTTGTCCCTTCATGTGTGATGGCTAGTTTATCCCATATTTGTTTAGCATTTTCACATAAGGAGACTCTATTATACTCATTGGGACCTAAAGCACAAAAGAGGGTGTGCATAGCTTTGGCATTCATTTGTGCCAATCTCATGTCATTTATGTCCCACTCATCCTCACTCTTAGGGACATCTTTTCCATCTACTTTCTTCATGGGAATTCTAGGACCATTCACTATAATTCTCCACACTTCATAATCATTTGATTGTATAAATAACATCATTCTAGTTTTCCAATATGAATAATTCTCACCATTGAAGAGTGGAGGTCTAACTAATGATTGTCCTTCTTCTCCTAGAGGTGTACCTACATTCAAGTGAGCCATTTAAGATCGTTTTGCTCGATAGAGATTAGTCTAAATCAATTTCGAGCCTAAGCTCTGATACCAATTGTTGGCTTTATAGGCTATACTGAGAAGGGGGTGAATCGGTTTTTCGCTAACCTTAAGTTCGTTTTTCGGTTCCTCTAAATTCTCTAGCTTAGATTGATATTTTCTAAGTTCTCTAAGCTAAGCAAGCATGCAATCCAAGTTCAATGCAATAAACACAATATAATCGCAAGTAAATAAAGAGTAGGGAGAGAGAGATTTACACAATCGATTTATAGAGGTTCGGCTACCTTGCCTACGTCCTCTACCTTGAGACGCTCCCAAGGATTTTCCCAAATTCACTAACTTGAATTTGTGTTACACTCCCTCTTTTCAAGGCTCAAGATAAACCTCTCTCTTTTTCTAGGCTCAAGAGAAACCTCTTCTCCCTCTTTTTCTAGGCTAAAGAGAAACCTCCCTCTTTTTCTTAGGCTAAAGAGAAACCTCCCCTTTTACAAGGAATGCTTGTGTTTACAAGAGATGTAATCAAAGAAAGGCCTCTAGGTAGGCAAGTGATTACAGAAATTAGGCACAAAGAAAAGCCTATACAATATTTGTGCTAAACAATACAAGAGATAAGTGAATGATAGAAGATGAAGACTTTGGAGCTCTTGATTTGTTGTTTGAGGCTTGAGGATTTGAGGAATATGTGTTATGGAGTTGCTGAGTAGTTCCTCTTGTTTCTTTTAGCTTCTAAGCCTCTATTTATAGTCCCTTGGATGGTTTGTGGACGTTGGTTGGAGCCAAAACCGAAACTAGCCGTTGTGTCTCACAGAAACTAACCGTTGGAGACTTTCTGACATAAAAGGATCGATTCTTTTACCAAAGAGATCGATCCTTTTCAATTTGTCCAATCTAAGAAAAAATTAGAAAATTCAAGTGAAAATATATGCGACACCTTTTGTGAGAATACAACACGTGTCTTCAAGCATCATCGTTTGATTAGGTTCCTTTTCAGTTTCGCCCTCATCCGATCTGGCTATCTATGCGTCCATCACTTTCTCACAACGAAAACAATTCATTTAAAATGTTTCCCTGACCCCTGGGTAATTATCCGTTGCTGCGTTTCAAATTTACCTCATCATCAACTGATTCTGATCTCTAATAAGTCAACAAAAACAGAAACCCCAAAACGAAAACTATCCTTTTTCTATGGCAGCAGCAGCACTTTCACTGTCTGCTTACTTGGATCCTCTACAACAGCAAAATTTCCATACCCTCCTTAATCCCAGCAAAAGCCTTCCCTTTCTTTCTAGGAATCCTCTTCTTTCCCTCCACAAATTCGACCTTTACAATTTCAAATGTTCTCTCCCTCCTACCTCTTCCACCAACTATGTCACTCCAGCTCAGTACTACTCCTTTCTTGATGATCCATTTAGAGGAAGCCGTTTTTTAACCAATGAAGAGCTTGAAAAGCTCAAAGCTTTGGAGTCTTTTGTTTATCTTCAAGAGTTGGAATCCGGGTCGTTGTGGGTTAGGGTAATGAGGACTGAGGAGATGGATTCAACTGTTGGGTTGTTGGCTGAATCATTTGCTGAGTCAATGTTGATACCTTTTGGATATGAGGCTTTGTTGAGGTTCTTGGTGAAACAGTATTTGATTGAGAGGAGAGCTGTGATGCCACATGCTGTGAGTCTTATTGGGTTTTATAGAGAGAAAGGTGGACAAAGAGCTGAAGAACTGGCTGGGACCGTCGAAGTTTGCTTTGACAAAAGGGGTGCTAATGCTTCTCCTCCTACTCCTACTCCTCCCAAGAATTCGCCATATATTTGTAACATGACTGTCACAAAGCAGCTTAGAAGGTAAATAATTATTTGTTTTCCTTATGTTCTGTTAGTTCTTTTATTCTTTATTTGATGGATATTAGTGGAAGGCAATAATGACTAGTTGAATTGTATTCTTACACGCTTTTGTGCGGTCAAGATTATTGATAGGTAATTAAATAACTACATGAAAGAAAATGTAAGATTTGTAATGTTAATCATCTGATGACTAAGAAAATTGTTCTTGGGTTCAACGTGTTCTCTTTCCAAGTTGAGTTTTCCATTTGAATGGTAGTGCTACACGCTTAGTAGGGGTCAAGATTATTAATAGGTTAATCACTAAGTGAAAGACAGTTTAGGATTTGTAATGTTTAAGCCATCTTAGGCGTAAGAAGTTGTTCTTGTAGTCAATATGCTCCCATTCCAGGTTGAGGTCTTCTTTTATCAGTTTTTTTTTTTCTCTAGTATATTTCACTGATGGAAAATCTTTGGAAAATGGCCTTTTCCTTTGCTTTAGAAATGGGGGAACATTTGAGCCCCAGAACACACATTTCACACTTTGATAAATCTGGAAATAATATAGATTGAATAATGTTGCAAGAAAGTTTAAGGTTAGTTCAGATCTTATCTATTTAAAAGATAAGCTACTAGATACTTTAAATTTAAACTTTGCTGATTTTCTTGTTATGCCTAAAAGTTTTTCTCCAGGCTTGATTTTCTTAACTCGAAAAATCCTTTTTAGTCCAAATGTTCAGAGTTTCCTAATTTAAGTCTGGAAACAAGTGGCTGACTAGTTTGATGCTACCCGATGATATTTTCTGTGACCTGAAGCATTTTTCTAATTCTTTTTCTTCTTCTACTTTGATTATCTTCTGACTTGCAATTAAACAGATATTTTTTCTGCACTAGTTGTTCAGTCTAAGAATGATAGCCTTTTTGTAAGTATATTCTCGGTGTCTTCTTTTGAATCATTTAGGAGGGGCATTGGTTGGCATCTTCTCAAGGCAAGTGAGGAACTAATATCTCAAATGAGTTCTTCTAAAGAGGTATACTTACATTGCAGAATGATTGATGAGGCTCCATACAACATGTACATAAAAGCAGGATATGATGTTATTCAGACAGATAGCATCTTTATCTTGTTGACATTACAGAGACGTAAGCACTTGATGTGCAAGAAACTTCCAGGTTTTAACAGTTTACGGAAATCAGATATGCTAGACTCTGGTGAGGAACTTCCCTCATAAATGGATTAGTTGATATCATACCATACTTGTAATCTTTTGAGCTATACATGCAGTTCAAGTCACACATACAACCCGTATGTTTATCATGTTCTACTGAAACTCCCGCTCTCTCTTGTTGTTATCACTGCTGTACACCTGTTAATTTTTGCTGTTTGTATGTGAAGATGTCATTCTTATATCTTCTCCTCTGCATTGTCTCTCTTCATGAACTGGGGTTTCCCAGGTCCCCAATCTAGTTCAACAAGCTTGCTAGGATCATCCATTTGGATGAGTTTCCTACTAGGAATTTGCTGGCTGCTCATACTATCTCCTTGCTTTTAATTTGTCATGCACATAGTAGAGCAAACTTTAAAGGTAAATTGCATCTAATTGTTGGTGCAAATGAAATTAAAGAGCACTAAATGCTTAAATATTTGCTGCACAGCAAAACATTACCAAACAAGATGATGATGTTAGACTAGAGTATAGACAACGTATGAGGAAATATTATCACTTCAATTTTCTCAGTTCCGCAATAGTTCTTGACCATGAAACCACTCTCAACATGACCCTAGTCAAATTTCGTTTTGCTTTGGATTATAATGACTCAAATGCTTTATCTTGTTCATGTCTCTTATCAAATTGCCATGGTAATAGTGTTTGCTCTTGTTGGGTGTCAGGTCCGCCCATGATAGGTAAACCCAACCCAACATAGTTGCAGTTTGCAGTTTTTTAGTGAAATCCTAATCTGCCTTAGGCAATTATATTTTACATTGTGAATTCAATTAATGTAAAGAAATTGCCTTAGATGGTTAGACGTAAAGGTGGTAAATGGGTGGATTGGATTGGGATTGGAATTGGGTTGGGTTATTTCTGGTTGATACATTTTTGGCTAAGGAAAAATCGGATCATTTTAAGTTCGGATCATTTCGGATTTGAGTTAGGTTGGATTTCCAGTCAGATCGAGTTCAGGTTAATTTGAATTCGAATTAATTTGGATTTGAATTAATTTAGGTTTGAGTCAGATTCGATTCAAGTTGTTGACTTTTTTTTTGGTCAAATCAAGTCGATCTAGTTTGAGTTCAGGTTGGTTGGGAAATTTTTTTAGGTTAGGTTAATTTTTTCCATTTCTAGTGTGATGTTTAATATGGAGTTGAATTGAAATCATATTTTGATGAATCATATGGATTAGGAATTAGATTTTTCTTCTTGCATGCTTGTACTAAATTTAGTATTGAGATGTTCAAAATATTTGATGACCTATAATAAATCATAGTTTTCTTTATATTTTCACTATTGTTTATAAATTGATTATGTATTTTTCCTCTTGTTTTGTGAACTCTAGACATTTGTAAATTACAATTCATATTCATTGCTATGATGTTAGAAGCCTAATTGATTACACAGGAAAAGTAGTCAATGGATAAAAATAGATTGGTTTAAGAAAATTTGAAATTTGTTATTTGGATATACTGGATGGAATTATAATTGGGTTTAATTAAATGTTTTTAATTAAGAAAACTTAATTAAAAGAGTTTTAATTAAGTTATTAGGTTAAATTATCATTAATAGGGATTATAGGGCTTAACTAAAAATATTTGGTTAAGTGGACTTAATTAAAAGTGTTTAATTAAGTTATGACTGCTTACCTTTAATTATAATTTGGGTCTTACCTCTAATTAAATAGTTTAATGAAACGGAGGATCTAATTGCAATTAAAATATGTTCAAGGGTTAAAATGTAAATGTGTCAATTAATGAAAAACATTTATCCTTACTTATAAATAGATAATCATGGTCGGCCACACCATTGGGTGTAAGATTTTTATGTTGGCGGCAAGAGTCTTTGCCACCCACCTTAGTCCTCCATCTCCTCTCTTTTGCTTGCTTCAAGAAAAAAGTTTTCTTCATGTTTATGAGATTTAAGAGAGTGAGAAAATTATGATGGGTTTATGAAACTCAAACCGTTTTAGCGAGGTGATGGTCATTATACCATCCAACCTTTCCAAAAGTTCCTTTGCTATCTGTGTGGATTACTATTAGAGGCTAAACATTTGAACAACTTATCTTTGTGATTTAAGATAAGAAAATCAAGCATCATTAACAAGAAGTAAGCTTAAGATTGTGTTATCCAAAGCTTAGTTATGTTTCTTGAAACATCTTTATGATTCTTGATAATTATTTGCATGATTTGAATGTTTTTGATCAAAGAGATTTATTGGGATTGGTTTCTAAAGGTAAATTTTTTAATTTTTACTTTGTTTAACTTCTAATTGTTCATATATGATCCACTTATGATGATCCAAGATAGTTACAAATCGTACAAACTTATTACCAATAAGTGATTAGAAAAAGTGAAAGTGGATTTCTTCTTTAAGTATTTGGACATGGTTCGAATCTTAGAGTTGCCAATTCTGGAAGGGTTTTACCGTTGCCACTTTCGGCCCGAACAAAATTAATCCTAAACCGTAAAACGGATGAGGATACTTGTGATTACACAAAAAAAGATACATACTCATTAATGTTTTCAAATATTATTAGAATAAATTAATTTTTTTTTTAAAAAAATCACAAAAAAGGACAGGAAGAGTTTGGGCAAAATTGTAGAAACACCAATAATACAAAAACTTAAAACTTTCATGCCATTGATTTGAACATGTGTTTTATAAGATATTAATCAAATTCATGTTATAATTTTTAACAATGGATTTAATTTGGTACATTTAGACATTTCTATTGAATTCAACAATTACATAAAAATTTGACCATTTTAATTTTTTTTAAACATTTGAACATTTTTATTGAATATAACAATTCATGATTCATGCTCTAAATTTGAACATTGAATGTAATTTGGTACATTTAAACATTTTTGTTGAATACAACAACTATAAATTTGAACAATTTATTTTTGTATATTTGAACATTTCTATTGAATATAACAGCTCAGAAGTCAAGCTTGAGATTTATTCATTTCATTTGATTTTAAGTGATCATACATTGTTATTGTTAAAAATGCTTGAAACATTAATGAAACGTATATCGAGTTAATGAAAAAGATTAAAATGTGATAAATTTCATATAATACTAGTTTATCAATTTGTGAGATCCCATATCCCTAATCATTGTATATTATTATCCATATAGTTAAGAATATGAAATATTTTATAATTATTAAAATGTTAATTATATTGTAGGTATAAAAGGAAATTAGGAGATGTGCTCCACTAACTTTCCCGTATCTCGATCGAGTTGAAACTTGACGGACTCAATATTTAGAATCAAACAATGTGATGGCAAGAATCTATGCCTCAAACTTAATTATTTATGCATGTTTTGAAAAACGTGAAACAATTTAAGAAATGACAGTTAAGTCAATAGGAAGTCGAAATGTCTGTGAATAACGGTTAAACTAAATAGATTTTTGACCAACTATCAGTAATAGATAATTTCTCATGTAATAAAGTTTAGGGCATATGGACTGATGAAATAAATTAACTGTAAAAGTAAAAATTTACACGATTTTACGATTAAGGGTATTTTGGTAATTTTACCCAAATTACCAATTGAACCTCGATAAAAAGCCCAACCAATGATTAGAGCAAATTAAATAGAGGTGTTTTATGATTAAATGAAATATTTTAAAGGTTGGATAGACTGTTTTTAACTAAGTCAATCGTTAAGGGCAAAATGGAAAGATTTCTTTAAGTGTAAGGACATTTTAGTAATCTCACACGAAGATATTTTAAGAATAGAATTTTCTCCACTCCTCTCATCTTCTTGGCCGGCCATCATATTCTTCACTTGCCATCCTCCATAGCTAAACCTTGAAAAGAGAGAGAAAGCTATTAAAGCATAGTGAAAAACACATCGAATCCGAAAATCTCTTTACCAACCTTGTCTAATTTTCTATGCTCCACACCTTGGTACCCAAATCAAGGCCTAAAATGGCCATTTGCATAGTGAAGGGCTCTCCCAGCAATTTGGCCAAAGTGAGGAAGGTTAGAAAGCTTAAGTTTTTCATGGTTTTATGATTAAATGACATGCGTTTAATATGTTTAAACATTTATTTAAGCTTGAATCAAATTAAAACCGTGAAATTAGGTACCTTAGGGTTTCGACCAAGCTTAGGAAGGCATGAACATGATGCTTTTCCATATGGAAATGATGTAGAAATTATGTAAAATTAGTTTAAAGCATGAAATTAAGCTTAAATTGAAGAAATATGAGGTGTAGGAAGCTAGAACCCATTCGGCCAAAAGAAAGGGAAGTAGAAATCATGCTCAATTTAATGTGTTTTGGGTTTTTGAATAATGTATAGATTCATATGAGACTATAGGCGCGATCAGAACTAAAAACGGAGGTGTTTTGACGCTAGTTGCAGTATTAGCATTGGTAGAAATTTGACTGAATTTAGAGGTCCAATAAACATTGTATTGCCATTTAATGAGTTAAATATTCTTTTAACTGAAGTTTGGTAAATTTACTGAGTTTGTATGATAAATTTGTAGCTTAGAGGCCAGAAGGTGAAACTGGTACTAACGAGCGGAATAACGAGAATTTGAAAGGTAATGGATATATGTATGAAGCGTAGGGATACTATGTTGCATGATTTGATAAATTTTACTTATTTATGAGATCGGAAATGAGGATTTGGTTTGAAATTGAGAAATGGAACTTGTGATTTGAAGTTGTGTTTTCGTGCAAGAGGTTAGGATAGAAAGAACCATTATGTTGCTGAAATTTTTCTAAGTTAAGCACTTGAATTTATCATTTGGCATGATATTTTAAAAATAAAGGAAAATGATTATAGATGTTTGAAATTCTAATTCCTAAATATAACTTTATGCATATTAAATAGCAACTCAGCTTTCGAATAGATTTTTACTAGATTTTACACGTTTCTTGATGCATGTATATTTTTATATTGTTGTAGTACCTAAATAAAATATTCTAAATGTTGATTATTGCTTTGAAAATATTTTGTGAATTTCTATATTTAAGTATATCGATTTTTTTAAATTTGATACTTATGAATTTATTTAAGATATGATTTATTGAATTTATCTCCATAAACAAATTTGAATAATTTATGAATTGTTTTGAGACTGTTGGCCACGTAGGTACTTGCAGGTACATGCATTTCCATTCTGTTCTAATATTGTTGCTTCTAGCCCATTCTTCAACTCCTACAGTTGCCACTTGGTTACACTATAGCCCCTGACTATGGCCATACGTCTACATATAGTGCATGAGTCTATTGGGTGAAGCTTAGTCTCCATTGTACTTTCATTGAGGTGGTAAATCCCTGGTTAACATAGATCCATGCACTCCCAGATTTGATTTGTTTCTGATTTCATTTATATGTTAACTATGCTTTACGATTAATAACATGATTTATGAAATATAATGTGAGACCCGATTTTATTATACTGTATAGCATAATGTAAATGATGGATAATCGAAATAAATTATTTAGTGGAATTAACTAATTATTGAGTATGCAATTCCACTTTATATTAAGGAATTTTTGGAAATTTAATTTTTGGAAGTATGGGCTTAATAGCCAACAAAGGAAAATGGACAACACACCAACACTGTTACTACACTTAGTATATTCGGTTGGAAAGAATTGCTAGGAAAAGCAATTCAAGTCATGGATAAAATGGTATGTAATATGCACTAATTTAACATAACATAATGCCTAGAATCTTACTAGAGGAAGCTTTGAAAATGAAGCATGAAGGAAAGTCAAGAAAATAGGCTAGGAGTGGACTTCACGCCACTTTGCTTCTCCTTGTGCCAACCGGTTGAGACACCAAATAGCTTAACCAATTTACATGCAATGTGAAAGATAATTAATGGCAAAGAGATCAAAGTTAACATGGGAAAGTTTTTATTGGTTGAGGAATATGACAAGGAAGAAAATAGGTCACTAAGCAGTAGAAAATTGCTGCTGCACGCCACTTCTGTTAGAAGGAAGAATCGGCTGTGTTGGATGAGTTGAGAAGAAAAGAATCTTGGCACATCATCCTTTGGCTGCAGCTTTTATCTACAAATTAATGAATGTAGAATATTGTTACCATGTCGTACCTTTGGCTACCATTTTTCTTCAACCATTAATGAGCAAGGAAAGTGAAGAGCAAAGAGATTGGAAGCTACAAGACTTAATAGCCGGCTATAAAAGTCGATTAAGTTAAGCAAAATGTAATATAATTCTCTTTAAGATCAACATTTACCGATTTCTCTTGCCTCATCATAGTTCATTTCTTCCTCATTTACTTGACAAGAATTCCTCTCTTGCTACCTAAACATCCAGTCTTCCTCTATGTATTTTCCTTCACTCATAAAACCATCCAAGTAAATCAAGGAGAGGAGGACTGACGTGGGGAACAATAAAACAAATTATGAGTTGTGTTGGCTCAAGCAAACTAGGTAAGTAAAGTTCCAACCAATGTTTATGTATTTAATCCTTGATTCATGATGATAATATGTTAATTAGGAGAAGTATGTGCATATTACTTGACATAAGAACATGTAGAAATTTACTAAGATGGACTATAGGTTGTTGATGGTGTTAAGGAATAAATAAAACATGAACAAATATGAAGATTTAAGTGCTGGAAACGTTGTAAAAGTGATGAGAAATAGGCGAGCTCAGCTACTATGGGCGAGCTAAATGAAGCGTGGTAGTGGGCGAGCTCCCACGTATAAGCCAATATGAGTGACGAGTTGAAGTGTGGGCGAGCTCCCAAGTATAAGCCAATATGAATGGCGAGTTGAAGTGTGGGCGAGCTCCGACGTATAAGCCAATATATGAATGGCGAGTTATATTGGGCGAGCTAGAGGATTAGCCTCAGGTCTCGCCAAAGTATTGGAAAGATTCGAACAGAATATATTGATAATCTTGATAATTTATTTTGCAATCGGGAGATTGAGAATTGACAAAGGCGAGCAGGAAGTTAGGCTTCGTAAGACCAGGTAAGGGAGTAGTATGTGAAGTAAAATGCATGTCCTGTGGAGTAAAATGTTATGAAAATATTGAGAAAATGATTTGGTTTGTGACATGCATTAGTTTGATAAACTGTTTTCACATACCGTGGGTTGGGCGAGCTATAAAGGCGAACCCTTTTTGATGTGTTGTGCGAGCCAAAGTGGGCGACCCCTGTTTTAATAAAATCCGGGGGAGCCAAAGTGGGCGAACCCTTTTGTGATATTTTGGGCGGGCGACCCATGTTTTAATTAAAATTTGGGCGAGCTACGAAGTCGACCCTTTTATGATGTTTTGGGCGAGCCAATTATAGGCGACCCCTGTTTTAATTAAAATCCGGACGAGCCAAAGATAGGCGACCCTTGTTGTGACATGTCGGGCGAGCCAAAAGTGGGCGACCCCTTAGTTTTGAAAGACTAGTGGTTACGGGCGATCCCTAATAATCTTATGGGTGACCTCGAATCATTGAGTTATGTTTAAGCCTTAATGGGTGAACTGGCCATGGATAAGCCTTAATAGGAGAACTGGCCAAGGACAAGCCTTAATGGGCGAACTGGCCATGGGAGAGCTGATCATGGACATGCTACATTGGGCGAGTTGACCATAGACGTGCCGCATTGGGCGAGTTGACCATGGGCGAGCCAATTTAACTCATTTTTTCTCACGCGTAAATTGGTGGAAATTCTGGCTATTTTATTATGTTGGTAAACAAAAATATAAAACCTTTTTGGAAAATAAATCATTTGTAGAAAATGATGAAATATGTGAAATAATTTCTTAAAGGTTCTTTATGAGATATAAAGTGATTTTTGAGACTTTAGGCCCCAAGTTTCATGCATTACTATTCACGAGGCTGATTGACCCGCTAAGTCATCAGAGGTCTCGAGGTCACCTGGCAAGTGTACCCGAGGACCACCAATAGATTGTGGCCACATATCTACTGCATCCCTGGGAGGATGATTACTAGGTTCCTTTGGGAACGATGATAACATGATTTAATTGTAGGGTGATGCCTAGTCTCAACTTGTTAATTTATGTTTACTGTTTTCTATACTATATTGTAAACTGTTTAGCCAGTGATTTGAATATTAAAGACTGTTTACTATATCCACTGGTTTCCCTACTAGGTATGTTGTTAGGGAGAAGTAAACATTTTTATGGAATATAGTTTTTATTTTTATAAAACAACATACACCTTCTTTACTGAGCACGTTGTCGCTCACTCCTTATTTTTCACTCCACAGTTTGTTAATCTTAGATTGAAAGAATTACCTTCCAGAGATTATCGACTGCTAGAGCCAGCAGATTCTCGATATCGAAGGTATATGAATTTCTTTTATATATTCAGTAAATTTGTACAGTACTACTTTGTGTAGAAGGGAATATATATAAATATATACTTTAAGGAAATAATGTAATGATGCATACTTCCATATTGGTACGATGAATAAGAGCATTAATTTTACTAAAGTGATTAATGGATGATTAAGCATCACAAACAACCCAACCAGTGAAAATGTGTGATTTATAAGTAAATATTATGGTATACTGTGGATTCGGGATGTTACATATAATATGCTTTGTAATTTATATTTATTTGAATTGTTTATCCAAAAGTGATTTATATTGTTTACGGAGCATTTTAGAAATAAGTTTTCTGAATGTTTTATGAAATGATTTGATGCAAGTTATTAGAAATATTTGTTGAATATTGTGACCAAATTAGATATTACTGAATTCTATAGTGGACTTGGATGCCGAGACAAGTGAGGTGTTGCATCCTTTTGTAGTCAACCTAGTTATCTAATCCACTATAGTTACCTTTTCAAAAATCATGCCAAAGAAATTTAAATCGTGAATTCTCAGTTTTTGTGTGAAAACATGTTATTTGAATCGCATGTAGGATACATTTTATCAATCTTCGTATATATTTCTTACTTGGTATAAGCCCACTCTTTTATTTTTCCTCCCAGATTACCTACAGTAGATTTTGGATTTGTATTTGGAGTACCTGATTTTAGTATCTTTCAGACGATTATCTTATATTCGTCGAGGTATACGAGTTATTCTTTATGTATTCGGACTTTTATGTACAGTGTTACTTTTATGTAAATAATACTTGGGGTGTAAATGTTTTAAATTAGTTTATTCACTGAACTTTTAAGATCAATTATATTTTTGAATATTGGTTAAAAATTTGAATACTGGGTTTGTATAAAATGATAAATTTTATTTCGAATAAATGCCGACACTATAGACAGCCCAACCGTAAATAATTAGATTATGTGAAATTAGTAAAATATTTGATATTTCAGTACGTGATAGTAAAGTTGGTATCAGAGCAAGGTTGGTCTGATGTCTGTTAATATCTTTGGGTTAGAAATCGTGTACATCTCAAGTAGTACTGTACTTATCTGAATATATAATTCAATGGTGTGACTGAAAACGATTTTGTATTTTTTGTTTTGGTGTAGAATTTCTGATAAGCGTATGGATACCAAACGGGGCAGGGGACGCCTTAGGCGTATTTAGCCCTCCCCAGAGCCGACGTCGGAGCTAGCTCTCCCTCCACAGCCTGAGAGTCCGAATACAAGAATTTTCAAGTTGGAAAGAGTAGTGGCAGACTTTATTGCCAGTTTTAATTGAGCACCAGCACCTGAAGAAACATAGCCTCGGTTGCCTCTTGTAAATGTTCAGCCTGTGCCACAACCCCAGTCACAGTCGGTATAGCTCCCACCTCAACCCTAACCTCATATTCCAATGCAGCCGAGGCCAGTTCTAGAGAGGGGTTGTGATGTGATGTTACTCCGACAGTTTAAGAAATTGGATCCACCAAAATTTAGAGGTGAAAAGGATCCAATGGCTGCAGAAGAATGGGTTAATGAGCTGGAGAAGCTATTTGCTTATATGACATGTTCTGAAACAGAAGAAGTAGGGTTGGCTACTTTCTTATTGGTGGGCGATGCAAAGCACTGGTGGAAGTCCACCAAGATGGTCCTGACAGCTAAATGATATTCGACAGTAATGTGGGATGTGTTTTTAGGGGCTTTCCGCAAGCAGTATATCCACTTATGAATTTAAAACAGGGGAGTATGACTGTCGATCAGTATGAATCTAAGTTCACTACCCTTAGTCGTTTCGATCCGAAGATAGTAGAAGTGAAGCATATAAGATCGAGCGATTTGTATTGAGTTTGAGACTTTCTATCAAAAACAGCTTGGCCCCGTTTGATATTTCCACCTATGACGAAGTTGTCCATCTAGCTCAGTTGTGTGAGCAAAATTATGAAGCCCAGCAGGCGGAGTTTGGTTTCTAGACAAAAGGCAAGGGTAAAGAGAAAGTACGACGGAGTTATGACGATCGAGGATATTCGAGATCAGCAAAAGGCCTACAAGCATTGTGATTAAAGAAAAGGCTACTGGAGATAGATCCATGAGATCCACTGGTACTAGGAGATTTACTACTCCTTAGAGGGGTTTTGTAACCAAATGCAAATAATGTGATAGGTAGCATGGTGACAGACCCTGCTATTGGGCTATGGTAGCCTATTTTAAATGTGGACAGAAGGGTTATCTGATTAGGGATTGCCCTAAGGATAAAGAACTAGTGCCAGTAGCTGCAGTAGCAACACTCGCAACTAAAGAACTAGAGAAGGTGACACCACCCGCATCAAGAAAAGTAATAGCTGTCGAGAAGGGGAAGCAGGCGGTGACACAGGGCAGAGTGTATGCCATTGATAAGGAATCTGCAGATACTTCATTTGACATCATTCGGGGTAAGATTTTTATTTTTGATATAATTACGCTTGTATTAATTGATCCGAGTTCTGCGCATTCATTCATCTCCTCCTACATAGGCTGCTAAGATACTGGTAAAACTCGAACCTTTAGGTTATGTTTGGATGAGGAATTTCAAAATTTTGACGCATTTTAAAATAAAGGTATTTCAAAATTTATCATTTTAAAATACTAGCATTTATAATTGACTTGTTTGGATAAAATAAATTTTAGAAAGAATTTTTGGATACTAAAATTTGATTAAATAAAAAATAATTATAAAAGAAAAATAAAAATATTATATATTACAAAAAGAAAAATATCAAATAAAATATGCAATATGAGTATCATTAGATTTGTAAAAATGTATAGATATTGTTAATAATATAAAAAATAAAGATATATATATTAAATTTAAATAAAACAATATGTTTTTTGTTTTTAACTCTATATTTAATAGTGGGCCATGTCTAATAAAGTAGGAAAGAGTATAAGGAATTTTGAAAAACCACATATTTAGGTGGATTTTCAAATTCTTCAAAAAATTTTGCCAAACAAGAAATTTATATTTTGGACTTTTAAATATCTTGATTGAAATGAATTCCCTCCTTGAAATTCCTCATCCAAACACAACCTTAAGGTATTCATTGCAGATTACTACTTTTAAAGAATCACAAATGATTGATATTATGTATCGTAATTGTAAATTAAGGATAGGAGAAAAAGAAACTGTAGCTAACCTAATTTTGTTGAATATGTACGATTTTGATGTGATTTTAAGGATGGACTGGTTAGCTATGAATTATGTTAGCATATATTGCTACACTAAGTATATAATTTTCTCTCATCCAAAAAAATATATTGGAAAACTTTCTACATAGGAATGAACTAGAAATATTTTATTGAAATTTGTTTGAATTTAAGAACTTGAGTATATGTTTGGTTATTGAAGGGTTTGTTGCTTATGTGGAGGACGTCGAAAAGAAACGTCCAGAGTTACATGAAATTCATGTGGTTAGGGATTTTCTAGATATGTTTGCGGATGAATTACTGAGACTCCCTCTTGATCGAGAGATTGAATTCACTATTGATTTAGTGCTCAGTACTAAACCTATTTTGAAACCCCCTATCGAATGGCACTGGTCGAGCTTAATGAGCTTAAGAAGCAATTCCAAGAGTTATTAGAGAAGGGTTTCATCCGTCCCAGCGTCTCTCTTTGGGGTGCACAGGTGTTCTCTAAAATTGATCTTAGATCGGGATATCATCAGCTAAAAATTTGTAGAGTGATGTCCTTAAAACTGCCTTCAAAACTCCGTATGGCCACTACGAGTTTCTGGTTATGCCATTTAGGCATACAAATGCCCCTGCAGCATTTATGAATCTGATGAATGAAGTTTTCAATCCCTATCTAGATAAATTTGTCATCATATCTATCGATGACACTCTGATATGCTTTAAGTCTCGGGAAGAACATGAGCAGCACTTGTGTATTATCTTATAGTACCTCAAAGATCGAAAGCTATATGCTATGTTCAATATGTGTGAATTCTGGCTAGATCAAATCACTTTTTTGGGGCATGTGGTATCTAAAGATTGGGTGTTAGTTGATCCATCTAAAGTAGAAGCGATAATGCAGTAGGAAAGACCAAAGACGGTAACTGAGTTTGGAGTTTTCTAGGTCTAACCGGATACTATCGTCGATTTGTTGAGGGTTTCTCTAGATTGGCTACTCCTTTGACGTGACTCATATGCAAAGATGTAAAGTTTGAGTGGACTAATGCTTGTGAGCGCAACTTCCAAGAGTTGAAGCGGAGAATAACTTCAGCATCGATCCTCACTATTTCGACTGGTTTTGAAGGATTTCAGTGTACAGTTACGCCTCCTTACTAGGTTTGGGTTGTGTGTTGATGCAGCATGGAAAAGTGGTTGCTTATGGTTCTCGTCAGCTAAAGGACCATAAGAAGAACTACCCCACTCATGACTTGGAGCCTGTTGCTGTGGTGTTTGCTTTGAAGATATGGCAGCACTATCTGTATGGTGAGAAATTTCAGGTATATATAGACCATAAAAGCCTTAAATATCTATTCTTGCAGCATGAATTAAATATGAGGCAGTGTAGATGGATGGAGCTGCTAAACGACTATGACTACGAGATATTGTACCACCCGAGGAAAGCGAATGTGGTGGTGGATGCTTTGAGCAGAAAACACTTGGGTATAGTCTCTTACATGATGGTTCAAGAATATAAGCTGTTAGAGCAGTTTGCGAGCCTCAATTTAGATATTACTCATTCTAAGAGTTATGGGTTGGTAGGTAGTTTTCGGATTGAATCGGATTTGATGGGTCAAATTCGAAATGCTCAAGGGAGGATGCTATTTGTATTGAGATTGCCAATCGATTACAGTTGGAGATTCGGTTAGAATATATGATTAGCACATATGGCATTTTGAGGTTCAAGAATTGGATTTGTGTTCTCGGGGACAGACAGTTGCGAGAGTTGATTCTAGCAGAGGCTCACACTTTCAAGTACATTTTACATCCTGGTAATAACAAGAGTATCAGAATTTGCGTAAGGTGTAATAGTGGCCTAATATGAAGAGAGACATTGCCGAATTTGTTGCAAGATGCCTCACTTGTCAGCAGGTAAAAGTAAAGCATTAAAAACTAGCCGGATTACTCCAGCCTCTACCAATACTGATGTGGAAATGGCAACATATCACTATGGATTTCATCATGGGTTAACTGAAGACCTGATGGAATCATGATCCGATTAGGGTGATTGTCGACAGGTTGACAAAATCTGCCCACTTTTTGGCTATTAAGTCTATAGATTCCTTAAGTGCTCTAGCAGATCTTTATGTCAATGAGATTGGGAGATCACATGGGGTTCCAATGAGCATTACTTTTGACAAAGACTCCTGATTTATCTCTCATTTTTGGGAGCGTTTTTAGTAGGCTATGGGATCTCGATTAAATTTTGTCATAGCTTTCCATCAGCAGACAGATGGTTAGTCCGAGCGCACCATCTAGACGCTCGAAGAGATGTTGAGAGCTTGTGCATTAGATTTCAAAGGCTCCAAGGACGATCATCTTCCACTAGCAGAATTCACCTATAATAATAGTTATCACTCCAATATCGGCATGGCACCTTATGAAGCTTTATATGGCCAGAGATGTTGTTCCCTTATTGCATGGGAAAAGTGGGCAATAAGAAAATTCTAGCTTTCGATTTAGTTGAGTAGGCTTCAAAGATGTTCGGCTAATATGTGATAGATTGAAGACTGCTCATAGTCGGCAGAAAGTTATGCAGATATTAGACGCCGACTTTTAAAATTTTCTGTGGGAGATTTTATGTTCTTGAAAGTTTCATCTTCTAAAGGGATCATGAGAATTAGAAAGATGGGCAAATTGAGTCAGCGATATATTGGACCTTTTGAGATTTTAGACTGAGTTGGAGATGTGGCATATCGGTTGATATTACCACCAGAGCTATTCGATGTTCATAATGTCTTCCACGAGTCAATGCTGAGGAAGTATATCGAGATCCATCTCATGTGATTCAGTATGAACCATTAGAGATAAGAGAAGATATGAGTTACATAAAGAAACCAGTATGGATCTTGGATCGAAAAGACAAAGTGCTACGGTATAAGACGATTCCTCTGGTTAAGGTTTTCTGGCAGTACCACACAGAAGAGGAAGCTACTTGGTGTTAGAGAGTCTAATGAAAGAAAAATGTCTAGAGTTATTTGTCAGGCAGGTTTGATCAAATTTGGAGGACCAAATTTTTCAAGGTGGGGAGAATGTGAGATCCCATATCCCTACTCATTGTAGATTATTATCCATATAGTTAAGAATATGGGATATTTTATAATTATTAAAATGTTAAATATATTGTAGGTATAGAAGGAAATTAGGAGGTGGGCCCTACTAACTTTCCCATGTCTTGATGAAGTTTAAACTTGCCGGACTCGATATTTAGAGCCAAATAATATGATGGTAAGAATCTACATCTCAAACTTAATTATTTATGCATGTTTTGAAAAACTTGAAACAATGTAAGAAATAATGGTTAAGTCCATAAAGCATTGGAATTTCTGTGAATAACGGTCAAACTAAATAAACTTTTGACCAACTATTAGTAATAGATGATTTCTAATGTAATAAAGTTTTAGGGCATGTGGACTGATGAAATAAATCAGGTGTAAAAGTAAAAATTTATGCGATTTTACGATTAGGGGTATTTTGGTAATTTCAACCAAAAAAGTAATTTAACCTCGATAAAAGCCCAACCAATGATTAGAGCAAGTTAAATAGAGGTGTTTTATAATTAAATGAAATATTTTGAAGGTTGGATATACTGTTTTTAACTAAATCAATCATTAAGGGCAAAATTGGAAGATTTCATTAAGTATATTGGGATTTTAGTAATTTCACATGGAGATATTTTAAAAATAGAATTTTCTCCAGTCTTCTCATCTTCTTGGCCAGCCATCATCTTCTTCACTTGCCATCCTTCATAACTAAACCTTGAAAAGAGAGAGAAAGCCATTAAAACATAGTGAAAAACACATCGAAATCGAAAAATCTCTTCACCAACCCTATCTAATTTTCTGTGCTCTACATCTTGGTACCCAAATCAAGACCCAAAGTGGCCATTTGCATAGTGAAGGGCTCTCCAAGCAATTCGGCCAAGGTGAGGAAGGTTAGAAAGCTTAAGTTTTTCATGGTTTTATGATTAAATGGCATGCATTTAAGATGTTTAAATATTTATTTAAACCTGAATCAAATTAAAACCATGAAATTGGGTAACTTAGGGTTTCAACCAAGCTTAGGAAGGCACGAACATGATGCTTCTTCATATGGAAATGATGTAGAAATTATGTAGAATTAGTTTAAAGCATGAAATTAAGCTTAAATCGAAGAAATGTGAGTTGTAGGAAGGTAGAACCCATTCGGCCAAGAGAAAGGGAAGTAGAAATCATGATCAATTTAATGTGTTTTGGGTTTTCGAATAAAGTATAAATTCATACGAGACTATTGGAGCGATCAGAACAAAAAACAGAAGTGTTTTGACACTAGTTGTAGTATTAGTACCGTTAGAAATTAGACTGAATTTAGAGCTGCAATAGACAATTTACTGGCATTTAATGAGTTTAATATTCTTTTAACTGAAGTGTGGTAAATTTACTGAGTTTGTATGGTAAATTTACAACTTAGAGGTCAGAAGGTGAAACTGTTGCTAACGAACGGAACAACAAGAATTTAAAAGGTAAGGGATATATGTATGAATCGTAGGGATACTGTGTTGTATGATTTGATAAATTTTATTTATTTATCAGATTGGAAACGAGGATTTGGTTTGGAATTGAGAAATGGAACATGTGGTTTGAAGTTGTATTTTCATGCAGGAGGTTAGGATAGAAAGAACCGTTATGCTGCTAAAATTTTTCTAAGTTAACTTAAGCACTTAAATTTATCATTTGGCATGATATTTTAAAAGTAAAGGAAAATGATTATAGATGTTTGAAATTCCAGTTCCTAAATATAACTTTATGCGTATTAAATTGCAACTCAACTTTCAAATAGATTTTTACTAGATTTTGCACGTTTCTTGATGCATGTATATTTTCATATTTTTGTAGTAGCTAAATAAAACATTCTAAATGTTGATTATTGCTTTGAAAATATTTTGTGAATTTCTATATTTAAGTATATTGATTTTTTTTTGAATTTGATACTTATGAATTTATTTAAGATATGATTTATTTAATTTATCTCTGTAAGCAAATCTAAATAATTTATGAACTGTTTTGAGAGTGTCAGCCACATAGCTACTTGCGAGTACATGCATTTCCATTCCGTTCTGATGCTGTTAACTCTAGCCCAATCTTCAAATCCCACAGTTGTCATTGGCTAGTGTACATTACGGCCTGTGACTATGGCCATACTTCTTCTTATAGTGCATGAGTTTATTGGGTGAAGCCTAGTCTCCACTGTAGTTTCACTGGGGTGGTAAATCCTTGGTTAACATAGATCCAAGCACTCTTAGATTTGATTTGTTTCTGATTTCATTTATATGTTAACTATGCTTTATGATTAATAATATGATTTATGAAATATAATATGTTTTGTAATTTATATTTATTTGAATTGTTTATCCAAAAGTTATTTATACTGTTTACAAAGCATCTTAGAAATAAGTTTTCTGA
The DNA here is from genome assembly GCA_031772115.1 of Heritiera littoralis. Taxonomy (NCBI): domain Eukaryota; kingdom Viridiplantae; phylum Streptophyta; class Magnoliopsida; order Malvales; family Malvaceae; genus Heritiera; species Heritiera littoralis. The sequence goes on from JAPDPK010000055.1 coordinate 2,551,981, forward strand.
ATGCCTTATGAAATGGTTTGACACAAGTTATTAGAAATATTTATTGAATATTGTGACCAAATTAAATATTATTGAATTCTTTATAGTGGACTTGGATGTCGGGACAAGTGAGGTGCTTCAAAGCATCCTTTTATACTCAACTTGGCTATCTAATCCACTATAGTATCCTTTCTGAAAATCATGCCATTTAAATCATGAATTCTCAGTTTCCGTGTGAAAACATGTTATTTGAACTGCACGTAGGATACGTTGTATCAGACTTCGCATATATATATATATACATATATATATATATATTTCTTACTAGGCATAAGCTTACCCCTTTATTTTTCCTCTTAGATTACTTGCAGTAGATTTTGGATCTGCATATGGAGGACTTGATTTTGGTATCCCTCATGCCATCATCTTATATTCTTTGAGGTATACGAGTTATCCTTTATGTATTTAGACTTTTATGTACAGTGCTACTTTTATGTAAATAATACTTGGGATGTAAATGTTTTAAGTTAGTTTATTCTCTGAACTTTTGAGATCAATTATATTTCTGATTTAATACTTAAAAATTTGAATCTTGGGTTTGTAATATGATAAATTTTATTTTGAATAAATGTCGACACTACAGACAGCCCAGTCGTAAATGATCAGATTATGTGAAATTAATCAAATATTCGATATTTCGGTACGTGACACAATCAAATCACATAAATAATTCAGTTTATAAGATGTTTTCCATATCTTTTCCATTCTTTTCAAGAATGTGATCATGATCTATATTAAATAAATGCTATTGGGAATCCGTTTGTAACAATTAAAGCATCAAGATATAGTGTTCCATTGGAATGGACCTTCTTTGACTGTTGACAATCAAATCAAGCACTATCTTGATGCTTCAATAGTTACAAATGGGCTTTCAGTAGTATTTTCTAATGGTTATAAGTCACATCCTTCCAAAGGATAGAATGGGAAGTAAATGAGAAAAAAGAGATAGATAAAGAAAAATTATAGAATCGAGAGATTAGTTGTTCAAATTTAAGGGCAAAAAGAGAGAATTTATAAAGTGAGCGAATTTTGGACGACAAAAAATCAAATATCAAAAGACTACATTTCTTCTAAAAATTGTAAACATAAAAAACTACTTTTTAATAGAAATATAGTCTATTTAAGGTAAAATAATTTTTCTAAATCTGTATATGATTAATAACACTACGTTTCAACTAAAAATCATAGTTATTTCTTGTAATAAATTTTATGAAAAATGTAAATTTATATACTTTTAATATTTAAAGATTATAATGTGTGGAAAATGTTAGTTTTTGTATAACTAAGTTTAAGTAAAATGTGATATTTTACTATCTCAGAATAAATGATTTTATATAATTGTAATATAGGACTTTTTCCTTTTTGTGTGTGTCTATGTGTACTATATTAATTAATTAATTAATTTATTATATTATAGAAGAGGGATCCTCTTACACTAATATAAAACAAAATTGTTTTGTACCATTTTTATAACTTTATGTAGAATCAATATTTTCACAAGTCAACCGTTATATTGAACAAGCTATTCGTATTCATCATGCATATAGAATTTTGAGTTGATATGATATACTTATCATTTCGATCGACAATAGCATATTTTTCAATATATATTAACAGTTGAAATTTTAGTATTATTAAACTAATAGTTGAATATTTTTTATTAACTTTAAATTTTATATACATAATCTACTTGAATAGAATATAATATTTAATGGTTGAATTAAAAAAAATTTAAATCTTACAAAAAGATATAAAACGGTGTAAAACAATTTTGTTTTACACTGGTATAAATTGAATTCTCCTCTATATTATATTATATTATATTATATTATATTATATTATATTATATTATATTATATTATATTATATTATATTATAGTTAAACCTGTGCGATGCACGGTGATGATTTAAATTTATAATAATTTTTTAAAAAATAAAATAGAATTATACATATTTATTTTGAAATACATATTGAATAATGTATTGAAAAACTTGATGTACATATAGAATATACAAATTGAAAAATAATTCGAAATCAAATACTAATTAAAAATTATAGAAAAATTAAGCATCATAAATTTTAAATATTAAATAAATAAATTAATTAAATAGTTACAATTTTAATGAAAATAATTCTTACTATATTAATCATTAATAGATTATTGATTAATGTTGCATATTTGAAACTAATTTATTTTTAAAATTTGAATTTAAATAACTCCAAATTAATCTTATAAAATAAATTAGTGTTGAAAACTCTATTTTTAAGGATTTTTAAAAAATTATTTATAATAGTCTTACACATAAGATAAGAGGTAAGTAAAAATGTAAACAATATAAAAATGATTTATTGTTTAAATTTTTTAAAATTTAAATTAAAATAATTAAATATAACATTTAAGATAATATACGTTTCAGAAGAATAGATAATTCAATTTTTTTTAAACAAAGAAAATGATTGAACAAATAAACCTGAAAAAGAAATGAAATGAAAATTAAAAAAAAAGCATGAAAATTTAACTCAATACAAAATATATAAACTTAAATATCTAGTTTTAATTTTTTGATATAATTCCGATCAAAATAAATTGATTTTTTAATTTAAACATAATATAATAAGTGATTAAAGAAATTTTAAATTCTAAGGTAAATTTTATTTAATTTAAATGAGGATATACAATTTAAAACTATTTTTAATTTCAAATATTTTAAAATTGAATAATTAATTGAATAGGATTATTTTATTAAAAATTAAAATTCATTTATTATTAAAGTATAAATTGTTAAGTTATCTACGTAAAAAAAGTTTTATTTTTAGAAAGTGCTTTTGCTTTTATATATTTATATAAGATATGAGATTCTTATAAAAAACCGAATCTTACTGAAATGAGAATTGTAACTTTGAATCAATAATTAGGTGATTTTTAGTGCAAATTTTATACTTTAACGATAAAAAAAAAATTCATTTTACCACACATGTCAAGTGTTTATATAAAATATGCATGTTATTTTTTAAAAAAAAATGCATCCAAGTAAAAAACTTATACCAAAATTAATTATCTTTATAAATATGTTTTTAATATGTATAGCAATAGTATATGTGTATTGATAAAAGATGAGCAAAGAAATTAATAATTGATTTGAGATTTTTTTAAATTTTAATATATATAAATATAGATATTTATCTTTTAAAAATTGAAATAGATAATTCATTTTAAAAATAATTAATTTATTTTTTAATTTTAATATATATAAATTCCTATCCTTCAAAAAATAAGAAAAAAATATTATTTTTTTATTTTAAGATATTATACATGTCAATTTTTCTAATCATCCACATAGAATGTTTTACTTGTACTCAAATGCTTTGAATTTTATATATATAAAAAAGATTATATAGGATTTCATGATAAGTTAAGCGATTTAGACGCCTACATAGACATTCTCTCTTGATAACATGTATGCCATTTAAAACCAACTTTCTTCTTTTATTTCTTTAAAACAAACTATCTATTATATCTTTTATTTTAAATAAATATTTTTTAAAATCAATTTTTAATACTTGAAATATCTATTTATCAACTTCATCCGTTTATCCCTAAATTTAACATTTGTTCAATTTTAGTTTTATGTTTCATCTTTTTTTTTTTAATTTAGAATTCTATTGAAAATTCTAAAATTCATTAAAAGATTTAATGGGATCTTGATTAAATTTTAGCATAGCTTTCCATCCCTATATTGATGGTCAGTCCGAGCGCATTATCTAGACGCTCGAGGATATGTTGAGAGCTTGTGCATTAGATTTCAAAGGCTCTTGGGATGATCATCTTCCACTGGCAAAATTTGCTCATAATAATAGTTATCACTCTAGTATCAGCATGACACCTTATGAAGCTTTATATGGCCGAAGATGTCGTTCCCCATCGCATGGGAAGAAGTGGGCGACAAGAAAATTCTAGCTCCCAATTTAGTTGAGCAAGCTTCTAAAGATGTTTGGCTAATATGTGACATATTGAAAACTGCTCAAAGTTGGCAGAAAAGTTATGCAGATATCAGACGCCGGCCTCTGGAATTTTCTATGGGAGATTTTGTGTTCTTAAAAGTTTCACTTTCTAAAGGGATCATGAGATTAGAAAGAAGGTTAAATTGAGTCCGCAGTATATCGGACCTTTTGAGATTTTAGACAGAGTGGGAAACGTGGCATATCTGTTGGCATTACCACCAAAGCTATCCAGTGTACATAATGTCTTTCACGTGTCAATGTTTCGGAAGTATTATCCAAATCCATCTCACGTGATTTAGCATAAACCATTATGTCGTAACGATTTCGTCCGAAAACTAGACTGCTCGACGATTTTGAAAACATTTAAAAATAGGGAGTTGCCACCAATCTTTTTTACTAGGTGTGATTGGCCACCTAGAAATTTTATCTTTTCAACAAAATCTCAAAATCAATTAAGTTTTATTAAAAAGACAATTTGGGTCTACAGAAACAAAAATCAAGTTCGGGAGTATAATTACGCATGGGGAAGGATTAGCACCCCCACAACGCCCGTTAAAAGACGGTACCATTTTAATCATGTGTTATCCTTTAGTTTCAATAAAATGGTCTTAATTTAATATTTAAAGATAATTCCTATTTTATTGAATAATTTAATTTCTCTTTTCTTAAAAACCATTTTTTTATATTTGAAAAAAAACAAAGGCTAAATTTTATTTTTTCAAAAGTGATTGTAAACCTTTTTGTATTGAAAAATTAAATCAAATATTCCAGTACTTTTGATAATATTTGAAATAACATCCTCACCTAGAGATTTCTTAAAAATCGCTACTTGCAATTTCTATAGAGTTTCATCCTCGGAAAAGCTCACATTTGTTTTTTTTTATTAAACTTGCATGCTTATGATGCAAACAGAGAATTCATGATGCATATGTAATTATCTATAATATTCTTTTATAAAATTTTATTTTATCTATTTTATATAAAAATCAATATTGAAAAGTCACACTAAGCATTCCAATACTTTGGTAATATTTAATGGACTCTCCTCACCTAGGGATCAGTTAGAAATCACTACTTGTGATTTTCGTAAAATGCCATCATCGGAATAAATATTTAATTATTTTTAAAATTTAAATGGGTGCATATGATGCAAGCTTATAATATATGATGCACATGAATTTTTAATATTATATTCTCTTTGTTTTAAGAAAACTTAAATTTCATTATTTAAATTTAAATTTCATTATTTATCTTTCTTTGTTTAATTAAATTTAAATTTCATTATTTATTTATTTATTTATCTTTCTTTGTTTTAATAAAAACTTATTCATTTTCATTTTTAACAAAAATTTAAATTATTGAAAAATCACACTAAATACTCCAATACACTGGTAATATTTAATGGATTCATCTCATCTAGGCATCTGTTAGGAAATCATTACTTGTGAATTTCATAACATCCCATCATCGGGAAAATTCATGCAAATGATACAAATATACTTTAGGTGCTCATTTGATTTCTAATTTGTTATTTTATTTATTAACTTATCGCTTTATTCTTTCTTTATTTTTGTTTATTTTATTTTATAAAAATCGCTCATTATTTTTCAATAATAAATGTGAATCTACATATTGAAAAATCATTCCAATTATTCCAATACTCTGGTAATAATTGAAAAACTTCTCTCACCTAAAGATTTTCAAAAAATCGCTACTTCCGAATTTTACAAAATCTCATCATCGGATATTGTATATATTTTATTAACATTGCTTAACAATATGATAAATAAGCATTTATATTTTTTCATACTTTTATTTATTTATACTTATTTTAAAAAAAATCTATGTAATCTTATTGACTAACCATGAGTTTCTATAATTATTATTCAACAGTATATTATCAGATGTAGTAAGAATTAAACAATATAAAAATAAATTGCAAAAGATAGAATTATACCAAAATGTTTGGGTTTTAAAACCCAAATGATTGTTTGCTAGTGGCCCAGTTAGGACTGCCTAAGGGATCTCACAGATTGGGCTTCGCTAGGCCGATCCAACAATGCTGGAAGCAGATTGGGTCGGGCTGTTGGATCCAGATTAGGCGAAGTGGGTCGAGTCCTCTGCAGCAGGTCGGTCTTGCAGATCTTGGACCTGGGTAGGGAAGAGCCCCCCCCCTCCCCCCCTTTTTTTTTTTTTACAATACTAGAAAAGAGCCCATTTTTTTTAACACTTCATTTCAACACTTTTTACAAAAAAAAATTTCAGAGGTTTGAAAGGCTCTTTGCCTGGCAATTTCTGACCGCCCCTCAACTGCAGGTCGCCACTATCTCCGGTGATCGAAAACCGAAAAGGTAGCCCTTTTCCGGAAGCTCCCCACTCCCTCTTTTTATTCCTTAGCTCAGATTTCTCAAAAAATGCCTCTACAATTGTAGATCTACAAAAGAAGTCGTGGTCTTAAAGCCTCTAAATGCCCTCTTCCGCCGCTTGAACCATCATAGTTGCATCTTATGTGAAGACCGCAAATTTTTCATACCTAGTGTGTAAGTAAATGAAGGAATTAAATAACCTAAGTATTGAGATATATATATATATATATCTAAATTCAATAAGGAAAATAAGTAGATAACTTGTATATTAATTAAATAAATTAAAGGTTATATAGATGCACTTACAAATCTAAGTGCATATATATATATATATATATATATATATATATATATAGAGAGAGAGAGAGAGAGAGAGAGAGAGAGAGACTAGCTGATTAAAAGAACCAAAATATATATGTATATATATATATATATTTAATTTAATAAGGGATATAATTATATTAAAATAAATATTATATACATGTGAAGATAAAAAAAAATATATCTATCTACTAAATAGATAAATGAATAAAATAAATAAATAAGTAACAAACAAGAATATATATATATAAATATATATTTAAAGTATAGTGATATATATATATGTGTGTGTGTGTGTGTGTGGATTTAGTACATGAGAATACAAGACATAATTATATCATTGTAAAATAAATATAATAAATAATATAATATTATTATCACTATTGGTTGGCTTCCTTGGCAGCAACTGCTCCCATGTGCAGATTTGAAAGACATAAAATAGAGGCCTTTGGCCTCTGAGAAAAGACAGAAGAGAGATGAGAATTGAAAAGGATGAAGGATCAGCAGAGGAAGGGAAGGAAAGTGAGGCAAGACAGCTGTAAAATGAACCAAGGAACAAGCTAAAGCAAGGGCTTTCCTTTTGGTGTGAATCAGGGCAGCAACAGGGGTTATTGACTCCATTCTTCTAGTCAGAAATAGGCCAACATAAGGGATTGTTGGCCTTCTCTCATTCTCGGTGCAAACAGGAAAGTAGTAGAGCACTGGAGAAAAGAGAAAGATCAAGAAAACTGCAGCAAAGGAAAGAGCCAAGAAAGAAAAGGAGTTTAGCCATTGGGTGAAGAAGAGAACAGAAAAGAAAATGCTAAAGTAGAGGAGAAGCGATCGAGCAAAAAGGGAGAATTGTGAGCTATGGAGAGAGAGGGCGATGGTGAGGTTCGTGATTGGAAGAAGAAAAATAGGAAAAGAAAGGTTGGAAAGAGCTTCATTTTCCTAATCTTTTAAAGCTTTCTTTCTCACCTAAAACAAGGTAATTTCAAATGGGAAACATTGAGTAAAGCTAAGGAGATCTCAGCTGAAAATAAAGGGCTGTAAATGGGGCTAATCTCTCAACATTTCAAGGCTGTTTGGAGTGGCTTTCTTGGGCTGATTTTGGCCTAGGGTTTAAAAGCCATTTTGATCATGGTTGAGGCTAGTTTTTAGGCATTGAGAAGGTTGCCGTCGAGGCTCTTGGTGAGGCTATAAGTGACTACTGTATGGGGACTTTTGGCAAAGTTTTTGAATGGCTGAAAGGAGATGGCTTTTAGGCTGTAAAACAGTAGAGTACATGTTGGATTTAAGGGTTGTAAACGTGATTTGGGAGCCTGAAATTTGGTGTGGAAATGCAGCGTTAGGCATTGAGCCTAAAGGTTGAGTTCAAGGGTTTAAACAAGGCTGAAACATGGCTGTGTTGAAGGCTAATCGTTATTGTCTACGGAGGTGTTGGATAAGGTGAAGGAGAGCTGTAAATAGGAGCATTTTGGAAGGCTCTCAGTAGGCCTATTTTGGGCTGAGATGGAGGTGCATTAGGCGTGGCTGAATAAAAAAAAAAGAAAGAAAAGGAAAGAAAAGAAAAGAAAGAAAGAAAAGAAAAATATATATGCTCGAGTTATTGGTAAGCCGATACTATTTTAAAGTTAAATATTTACATATTGAATTTTGTTAAATGCATACTAAACTAATTAACGGTGTTTAAGGGTGTGCGCGTGTCAAGCTCGATATACGGACAAAACTTGGTGCAGATGTGCGAGGTTCGGATTACATGCATGCTACGCTTTAAGTCGGTAAGACGTTTATATAATTCAGAGTTAGAATTATATTGTATAAGGGTAGTTGGGATTGTGTGATGATGGTGATGATTAAAGACGAAGATTCAGTGATATATAAGGAATGATATGGTTATGGTATGATGATAGTTGACAAAATGATTGAACGTTATTAATACTGTGATCGAACGAGCTACGAAATAGGTTTATTATGAGTTCATTTTTATTTAAATTGATTTTTATTAAATACAATCTTATTGAAATTGAAATGAGGGAATTGAGAAACTTAAAGTGAAATATGAAAAAATCTTGAAGTGGATATAAGTGTTACATTAAGGGGTTTTGCGAAGAAGATACTAGTAGGACATTGGCATTATGGTTAGTCATACACCAAATGATATTGAATTGACACATTACATGGGTACTACATTATACTTTTATAAACTCATGTTTTAAATTACATCGCTTTTAAGCATGCTTTGTTTATAACTTGAGATTTTGAAAGGATTTATTCATGCGATACTTATATGAATAAATGTTTGAATCATTTTGCAAAGACTGAATATATAGTGTAAGTGTATGTATTCACATATGTAAATGATCTTAAATAAACGTGTTGCATACTTTACACTATTTTCATAAGAAAGGGGAAATGTTTAAATGTTTTATAAGACTATAGGCACCCTAAAAGTGTTAAATTCAATAAAGCATAGTGGAAATTGCCTAATTAGAGATTACTCATTAGGCAAAGATGTTTGTCCGACAATAGTCGTCAACAGCGCTCAGTCATACCTGATCAGTGGGGCTAAGAGAGATGAGCTATATGGCCATAGATAACGCCTTGTTGGTTTCCAGGGGACGATGACATGATTTTCAGTCCTAACTACAGTGATTTAAGTCTTTATTGATAGAGCATTAAGGATTTAGCCTAGTCTCAAACCAATATGATATGTAGTCTAGAGTATGATTTTATTTGATATGAACTTTGGACTTGACATGATTTTTACAGTACATGAGATATGTCTTAAGACGGTACATGTTTTATACATGCTATAAAAGATGAACATGAGATATGTTTTGAAACTGTACATGTTTTAAACATGCTTTAAAAGTACACGTAATATGGTTTGCAAGTTGTACATGCTTTTGTCATGTCTTAAAAGTGAACATGAAATGATTTGAGATTATACATGTTTTGAACATGCTTTAAAAATATATATAATATGATTTCAAGACTGTATATGCTTTATATATGACTACATGCCAAACGTAATATGATTTGAAAAGATAGTCGTATTGCACAGTAAAGCTTGCAGGAGTTTGCATACTGGATTATGATATAACAGTATGCTTTCTACGTGAAAGATGCCATGACCTTATACTGTACATGAACATGGAACTTATATGGAGAGTGCCATGACTCTATACTAGCTGTGATCATGTCTTTCCACATGAAAAGTGAGATGATTTAATAGAGTACATTAGTATAAATTGTAGATGATAAATGACTTGATTGATATTGTGTTTGATCATGGTTTTCATGCGATATATGATATGCCATGAGATTAATATAAGCATGGTTTAGTACCACACAATGTTGGATTATATAAGATGCACTATGCAAGATATTTCGTGGTATAGGACAAAAGGGTTGAAAAATAATTAAATTGATACGATCAGAGGTTTATGTGATAGACAGGTGCAAAGACGGGAATGATAAGGTATTTTCAAGTATCCTGACATCGACATCTTAAAACTCTTTGCCCACTTTTGGACTTTAGGGCATGATTTGAGATGTTTTGACAAACAATTACAAATGGAACATGATATGAAAATCTTTATTTAAAGGTCTCATGCATTTGCATTAGAACAGTATAAGCCTAATTCTACACTTATATAAAAGACTTACTGAACCCTTACTCATTAAATGAGAAGTATTTTTCAAATTGATTCAAGGGACAAGTTATATAGTTCTGGAGATTTAATAATGTGTCGACTTCCAAAGTCCCCACTATTGAATATTTGGTAAATACTTCTATCGTATATGCTTTTATTTTCAGGCAATTTCTATATAGTACTATAGGATGGGATGTAAACTAGGATAATGAGTAGTTGATGTAATATTCTGATATTATATGATATGTATGTGGTGATTAGTAGTGGATACTAAAGCTGTTGAAATGATAGACAGTTGGTGAATATAATGTGGATTGTGGGAAATGTTGTTCTATTATATTGTGAAGATTTACAGGTAGTTAACTAGGGAAATCTCAAAATATAAAGGGAGATATTTTCAATCTGTTTCTAAAAAAATAGTAAGTTATGGACTATAAATGATCTTTCCTTACCTTAGAGAGTAACTTAAATTATAATTGAATTTAAAGAATGAATGAATATGGTTTAGTGATTACACTGACACCGAATACAAACTGTAAAAGGAAAAGGAAAAATTTAGCTCGTAATTTTACTAAGTGAAATAAATGTAACTATTAAGTGAACGTCACGGCTTTCGGGTCGTAGCATCTTATGAGCCTTTCCTTCTCCTAAATAGGTTACACCTATGATTTGAGGCCTAGAATCCTTAGGAACCCCTTAACCGAAACTTCCTTTCAGTTTTTTTTTTTGTTGTGATTGAGGCTTGTGTTTGGTTCTTGCTTTGTATGTGGTTTTCTTTTTGTTTTGTGCCTTTTCAGGTTTTAGAACTGACTTTGGGTTTTATGTTTTAGATTTGGGAGTTTTGGGGGTTGTTTCAGTCTTAGGTTATGGCTAGGTATGGTGGTGACGCGGTGGTGTTGGGGCTGAGCGTGAGTGGTGGTTAAGGGAGTTTGTAGTGGCTGTCTGGGCTGGTGGCCAAAGTAGGCTAGGGGCTCGGGTTAGGGGGTTGGTCTTGTGGAATATGGTGGATTGATGGTGGGTTTTGTGTGTTGTGGTTTTCGGGTATAGGCGTGCTGTGTGGTGGTGCAGGCAGTGGTGAATGGTGGCCGAATGGTGATAGGCCAAGAAGATTGAGGGTGTTGTGGGTGATGATGGTGGAAGTGAGAAAGGTTGGTTTTAGGTAAGCAGAATTTGATTGTGGATGGAGGTTATTGGCTTATGGGATGAAGTAGGCAAAGAGGGGAGTGGGATTGTGTCAGGTAGCAGAGTTGGTGGCTGGCAGGAATGGGTGAAAGGAATTGGTACTATGCATGGCACCAGTTCTTTCCTTTTTTTTAATTGAATATTAATTAAATTTATAAAAATCAAACTAAAAACAAAAATAAATAAATAAATAAATAAAAAGGTAAAAATAAGAATAAAATAGAAAATTTAGGTCTTCAAACCCATAAAACATGACTCCTTAAATTGGACTTCCAAGTTCCTAAGCCTAGCTAAATTTACATGACTCAAATTAACATAAATTTTATCAAATTTTAAACTAAGAAAATATGCTTTAATTAAATTTGTGTCAATTTCATTTCATAAGATTTGATCTTTAAATTTTCCAAATTGTTAAGCTCGGACAAAATTAGGTGTCTACACATTAGAGATCAGATAAGATATGTGTTACGTAAAGAAACTAGTTCGAATCTTTGATTGAAAAGAGAAAGTGCTATGGTATAAGATGATTCCCCTGGTTAAGGTTCTCATACAGTACCACATAGAAGAGCAAGCTACTTGGGAGTTAGAGAGTCTAATGAAAGAAACATATCCAGAGTTATTCATCAGACAATTTTGATCAAATTTCCCCAAGTGGGGAGAATGTGAGGTCTCATATCCCTAATCACTGTAGATTATTATCCATATGGTTAATAATATGGAATATTTTATAATTATTAAAATGTTAATTTTATTATAGGTATAGAAGGAAATTAAGAGGTAGGCTTCACTAACTTTCCCATGTCCCGATGGAGTTGAAACTTGGCGGACTCGATATTTAAAGCCAAATAATGTGATGGTAAGAATATACACCTCAAACTTAATTATTTATGCAAGTTTCGAAAAACATGAAACAATTTAAGAAATGATAGTTAAGTCTATAGGCCGTCGAAATTTTTGTGAATAACAGTAAAACTAAATAGATTTTGGACCAACTATCAGTAATAGATAATTCCTCATGTAATAAAGTTTTAGGGCATGTGGACTGATGAAATAAATCATGTGTAAAAGTATAAATTCATGTGATTTTACGTTAGGGGTATTTTAGTAAATTCACCCAAATAACCAATCGAACCTCAATAAAAGCGCAATCAATGATTAGAGCAAGTTAAATAGAGGTTTTTTTATGATTAAATGAAATATTTTGAATGTTAGATAGATTGTTTTTAACTAAGTCAATCGTTAAGGGCAAAATTGGAAGATTTCATTAAGTATAAGGGCATTTTAGTAATTTCACATGGAAAATTTTTAAAAATAGAATTTTCTCCATTCTTCTCATCTTCTTGGCCGGCCATCATCTTCTTCACCTATCATCCTCCATAACTAAACCTTGAAAAGAGAGAGGAAGCCTTTAAAACATAGTGAAAACATGCCGAAATCGAAAAATTACTTCACCAACTATGAGAACTCATTATTTTGTACTATACATGTACGACTATGTAATTATTAACTAATAAATAAATTATTTTGTAAATTTTTGTGAATTGCAAGTGAATAGTGATATAGGCCACTGGGATTTAATGCCCAAAATGTGGAAATGACTGATAAAATAATGTATGGAAGGTGTAATAATGATATTATGAAAATTTGGAGATCAAATACCCATTTACATTGTTTTGTGAAGTATGATAAACAAATTGAAAAATGACGGTTACGTCTCGATGGTATTTTTGTAAATTCCACCTAAACTAAAATGAATTGGGACGAAGTAAAATATCATGAGATTCTACATGAAAAGTAGAATAACACAGTGTCAATAGATTTTGCGAATCAGTTGTTAAAACAAAAAAAAAATTTGTTGGCAGGTTGCAGGGGTAAAATCGTAATTTCTCACTATCTGTGCAACGCGCGTTGACGAAACCACTTCCAATCATCAAAATACATTTAATATGATCATTTGGTGCTGGAATCCGAACATTTGAAGTGCGTTTACACAATTTTACGACTACAGAAATTTAAGAGCAAAATTATTTGAAATTTCATAACCAGGGGCATTTTGGTCATTTTATCTATTTCCAAAATTTTCTTTAAAATACCATCAACAGCTGAGACAAACTATTCATCATCCCCTCCAATTGCCTCCCACGCCATTAACAAGGAAAAAAAATATTCTACTCTCTCTCTCCTATATATTCTTATACCCATAGCACATTGTATAAGCCACTATATAAGGAGAAAGGAAGCTTACAAGTTTCTGCCAAGGAAGGTATTATACCATTCCTTATGCTTTCTTTAATTCTAATGGTATAGATTTACTCCTTTAAGCATGATAAACATGTTTTTAGTCTTGGTTTCATTTAAATGTTGAAAAATCAAAATTTTCCATGGGTGGAGTGTTCGGCCAACATGGGAGCATAGGGAATTCATGTGGTTTCATGCATAAAAAAGGTGCCAAAATGAAGATTAAGCTTAGTAGAATAAGACTACAACATTAGATTGTTGAAATCTCATAAAAAATGGCTAAGGAAGATTCGACCAAGACAAAGGGGACCTTGAATCATGGTTGATTTTGATGAATTGAGGGTAGATTTAGATTGTAGAAATTACAAGGAGTCTGCCGGTATGCTCAGATTTAAACCCAACGTAAAACAAAGAAGTTATGTTATACTACCGGTAAAAATTATACTGCGAAAATATTTGCAGTGTCTAATGTCATTATAATATAAATAATAGCTTAAAAATAAGTATTTAATAAGCTAATAATTTTGGTGGAATTAATTGCAGCCTGGGAGTTACGGTTTTTGAGTGGTGCTATCGGGAACTTAATTTCGTCAGACAGGTAAGGGACTCGTATGTAATTTGTGGGGATATCCCAAATGTATGGTTTTCATGCCAATAATTTATGAAATTATTTTTAAAGTGAATTACTGTGATAACCGTAAAATTTCACTGATTAATATTGGAAATCAATATTAAACAAAATAGAAATATCGTTGGAGATTGGAATATGGTGGAACATTCCGAGAATTGAGGAAGTGATGAATTGGGAAATTCGAGTGAAGGAAATTAAGTTGGAAATAAAATAAGAAATAGAGGAAATTTAATTTGGATAAATGGAAATCCAAATTAAATAAGAAAATGAGGAAGAAAATATATATTGTAAACACAATATATATTGTATTATTTTATTTATATAAATATATATAAATGTTATGTAACTTAACAACATATAAATATACATATACTAAAAATATGTAACTTTAATACATATAAATATATGAGATATAAATATATATATATATTTGTTAATACACAAAATATATTTTTATATAATATATATAGTACAATTATATATAATATATATCATATGTATAACATATAGTGTATATATATTTATATGTAAATAAAATAAATAAAGAATAAAAAAAAAGGAGAAGAATCGGGAAATCCCGATTCTTCCCGAAACAGAGGGCACCGACGGCAGCGGAGCTGCCACCGTCGGCAAGTAAGAGAGGAGAAGAGGACGTAGACTGGTGAGCCAAGGAAGGACGAGACAATCGGCGACGAAAACGGGAGGAAACAGAAATGGAAACAGAAGCAAAAACTCAACGGAAGCTGAGAAGGAAAAGAAAAGAGAAAGTGGCGGTGCCTGCCAAATTGGCTGCCGCCACTGCAACCGAAGCTTCGCCGGAGGAAGAGGAAGAGATAGGAGGCCACCGGTGAGGCGGAGAACAGCGGAGGAGGAGCGGCAAAGAGGGAGAAGAAACCGAACCAAAATCAAGTCGATCCGCCGACGTGCCGCCGAACCAGACTGAACAGAGGCCATGGCAGCTTCGCCTTGACGTTGGCCAGCTGAAGAGCCGCTGAACCACCGAAGAACCGGCCACCGGAGGAGAACCGACGTGAAGGAGGCTGGCCGGTCTGGCCAGGAAAGGGGGAAAAAAGAGAAAAAGAAAAAGGAAAAAGGAAAAGAAAAAAAAAGAAAAAAAAGAAAGAAAAGAAAAGAGAAAAAGAAGAAAGAAAAAGGAAATTTTCAGAGTTCGAAAATTTCGGAAAATCTCGAAAATCTCAGAAACTTGAGAATTACGAGAATCGGTAAGGAATCTCGAAAAGTGTTGAAAATATTTAAATAAATTGAGAAAAATTTTAAAATTTAGAATTTGGTTTCCAGAATCGTTCTCGGTGAATGAGACGATGGAACCGGGCGAAGTGAACATGGGCGCGACCTTCGAGAGGCAGTCGTCGACCCGAGACAGGTAAGGGACACATGTGCCGCCTGTAAGGATATTCGGCCACATGTTTTAAATTATGCATTTAATTTATAAATGCAATTTATAATGATTGGTTTGAAATTTGTGGTGATTTATCGGTTTAAAATTGTGGTGAGGTACAGGTTGAGAAAATATAAACTGTATTTTCCGTGCAGGAGGCTAGCTAATTGGTCGCCGTTATATTGTCGAAAAATTATGGAAAAATTACTGAAATTTACCGAAAATCACCGAAAATCATAATAAATGATTTAATTTCACGAGAAACGATTTTCAGCATGAAAATCGAAAAATCATGTATTTTTCATAAAACATGAATACATGGGAGTTTAAATTTAAAATATTCATGTTTTAGGGAATGGTGAAAATAAAATCACCGAAAACTCACCCGGTAGGTGATATTTCACGTAAAACGAGAGGGAATGTGAAAAGACGTCGAGTGAATATTTTATTAATAATTCTTTAAATATTCACTCAAATTCTTACGAAATCCTTACGGTTTTAATTATGGAAATAAGTATTGATATAATTTCCATAAAGGATTATTTAAAGAAGGAAAACCGTATTTTGAGACTAGAAGATCTCCACACGTGTTTATAAAGAAAAACATGGTACCGGGATTATTGGATTTGGAAAATAAATATTTTATCTTTCCATAAATTAAGAAAATATTTGAATTAAATCTCGATAACTTTGAAAACCATGTTTTGGATAAAAAGCACGGAAAAGCGTGCATATGTGTTTTACGATGGAAAAAAGATAGTTTTGCCCTTTATATTTCACAGTGACAATTTTGCGAACTGTTTTCACCGTATGGAAAACATGATTTATACCTTTATGAAATGTTTTGAAAAATGTTAATTATTTTATAAATTTCATAAAGGTGATGATATTTACATGTGAGCCTTATAGATATTTGTGAAATGATTTGATTTACGGTGTTTAAAATCCATAAAGGCTAAGGTACGGTTTTTACACTGTTTTGAGACATAGGCCCTGAGCTTCATGCATCATACCATACTGTTACTGTCACGTGGCTGATTGACCAGCTAGTCATCATCGTCCTGGATTGTCGCCTAGCAAGCGTACACCAAGGACATATTATAGATCATGGCCATAGATCTCATTACTATTACTGTGTCCCTAGTGGACGAGATAGCATGATTTGATTGTATGGTGATGCCTAGTCTCACTTACTGTTTACTGTTTACTGGAAGGATTTGCGAAATCCTATTTACTGTACTAAACTACAGTATTGTTTACTGTTTACTGATGAGAAACCGTACCAAAACATTGTTTATTACTGAACTGTACTGTTTACTGAAATGGTAGCCACTGATTACTGTTTTACTGAAAAGAAAGCTACCGTTTACTGTTTACTGAAAAGAAAGCTACCGTATACTATTTACTGAATTAGTAGCTATTGTTTACTGTTTTCTAACTAAACAATATCGAAATACTGTTTTACAGAATAATACTGTTTTATTGAGCTATAAGATATGGTTTTACTGAATTGTAAGGTACTGAATTAATAAATAGTACCGAAAACTACTGTTTACTAATCCAACGGTTTTGGATATTTATAAACCACTGTACTGTCACGTGTTTTAACTATACTGACGAGAACAAAAGTAAACCATTATTTTACTACTGGACTGTCACGTGTTTTAAAATATACTGAAGTGAAGAGAAATAAATGGTTTACTTTATGGAAACGAATATTATATCGTTTTGAGAACAATTGATATAATACTCTTTACAGTTGCTTTTAGGTTTCGGAACAAGTCAGGTATTTTAAAATACCTGCCTTACTCTATCTGGATCTCTAGCCGACTGTAGTATCCTTCCTACATGTGAGCCTAGAGCCTCTAGGAAGATTTAAAGAAAGTGAAAAAAATTATTTTCAGCATATAGGTAGCTGAATATCAAGTGCGACATATAACTCTCTTACTGAGCCGTAGTTTGCTCACCCCTTAATTTTAACATTTCAGGTTTTGATGATTATAAGATCTGTGGATTTGTGGATCACAGTTGTACATAAAGGACAATGTGACAGATCGACTGAGATATATGAGGTACGATCATTTATTTTCTGTATTTAGACATGTCTACAGTATTACATTTAAATTAAATAAGATAGGGGATGTGTGTAATGTTAACACTATTGTACAATATTGTTTAACATTTAATGAAAAGTGAAGTATCAAAAACATCCCAATCGGAAGAAAAATGTGAAAACTGTGGTAACGGATCGTTACAGATTTAATGGTATCAAACCTTGGTTGGCTTGATGTCTGGTGATACTTTTGGAAAGAAAACCTGTTAAGAAAGGTTAAACATCCTTTGTAGTACTGCGTCGTCTGAATATATAGAGAAAATAAATGATTGTAAATTAAGTAAAATGATTTAAAGGGAGTGAGAAAGTGTAAATTGAGAATGTTAAAGAAGAAAATAGGCTCAAAATTACCAGAAAGTGGTGATCTTATACTCTAAATGAAGGCCGGTTCGGTAAGGATCAGTAAAGGACTCGATGAGGGCCCCATCAGTACTTTCTATCCGGATCGAACTGAGACCTGAAAATGATGGAATAAAGGAGGGGAAATGAAGTATCATCATTAAATAGACCTTAAGATCATCGATTTAAGGTATTTTGAAGAGAGAGAAAATTTTTTGCCAAAAATGACCAAAATGCCCCTGCCTCTAAAATTTTATCGGGAGTCAGAATAGACCAACAGAAGTTGGAATTGATTGACTTGACAGAGAAATTGATGATGTAAAGTTGTATTACAAGCAAGATAATACAATTATGGATTTTAATGAACTTTTCTATCGAAATCGAATAAGATCTAAATTGCTGATATAAGTATCAGAAAGGATAATATCAGTACATAGATAATGAGATCCTTGGTTTAAATGTATACTAAGGAGAAAGAAATAAATGTCGAAATGACGAAAACACCCCTATGTTGGGCAAAGTTCTGAATACTGATAAAACCAAGTCGATCTTGAATCCATTGAGAGTAATGGAGTTATTAATGGTATAGAGAATGTCATATGAATATAACGATCCCTATTACTGATTCCATTGACACTTAGATTACGGACGCGAACTGTGAGTGACTTAGTGAATAGGCTAGGCCTCATGACAGAACCTTGAGAGGTGACCCAGTGAACGGGCTAGGCATTCTCAAAGAGGACAGTACAGATGTTTACAAGCAGACGGCGGACAGGCCGGGGCCTTATATGGTGCGATCCAAAGAGTGTAGTGGAATGTCACAAGATAATTGGCCTGGTTATTGACTGTAAGGGTCTGAATTATGAGTGTATCAACTCGGATAACTATTACGGGATCATGGATATTATGAAAGTGAAATGAATACAAAAATTGATTGAGAAAGTAGATAGTACAGATAATGAAATCCATAACAGTACCATTGATCGAGGTTCTATACACTTATACTATTTTTAAGGTAGTAAATGAATATTTATTTATAGAACCGGAGCATTTGGAGACATGCATTGCAAATTGATGTACTGTATGGAGTATTGTAAATTGGAGAATATGCACAAGAATAGTAAAGTGATAAACAGAAGAAGATGACAGCTAACCTAGGTTTTTCAGGACCTTTGAGACAGAACTGTGATGGGCGACTCAATGATGGGCGACCCGTAGTGGATCATGTGTTGTGAGATACAGGCGAACTATGTGATCACCGACTCACTTGTAAGGGTAAACCTGGGGCGAAAGGATCGCCTAGGGGATGCTCGCCGACGGCCGATATGAAACGGGTGGGACTCTTACAATTATTTTAATGGTAACAAGAGTGAAAGGAACTAGGTACGTAAGGGTGCTAGGGTTTGAACCTCGTGGATAACATACTCAAGGGAATTAAACCTGATTTTATTAAATGAACTTGATCTTAAAGTGAATTACTGAATTGAATTGGTTAGCTGTAAAATGTATTGACAACTGTGGTACTCGATACAGCTTACTAGAATGAAATTCATAATGCTGTAAAGTAGGAGTAGATAATGAAATTAAGGTAGAGTGTGTGTCAAAATGATTTGAATAGTAAATGTCTCTGTCTTGAGGATATACAGTGAAAATGACAGGACAAGAAGATGAAATGTCCGGAATGATAAGAGAGGTGTAATTAAAGAAAGTATCGGATTTGATTTCCGATAAAACTTCCAAAGTTATATAGATTGCAAAAATCGAGCTAATAATGACTCGATTGGTAATATGAAACCTAATTGTAAGCTTATAAAGGAGAATATAGAAAGAATCCGAAAAGCTTAAGAAAATAACTCTGGAAAATGAGTGAATAATGAAATTCCCGTGTAAAGGTGTGATTTATGGAAATACATATAACATAAATTGAGGTTAATGAAGTTATCTGTATAAGTGTGAATGAAAGAGCACAGATGATATTGAGACGTAGATGAATGAAAAAGGAAGTATTAAATTCTAATTAATTCGTAAAGTTCTTGTGAAGAACAAGTATTCATCTACATATGAAAATGGACGCTTTATGGATCTAATCAGAGATATGAGGAGTTTATAAGACTAGCCTCAGTATAAAGCGTCATTTGAGAAAAGTTTGAGACAGATGTCAGTAAGATGATGATGGGAACTCGACATGAACTGTACGAGTGCCTATTGAGGTTTACAAGGTTAATGAAATGTCTTGTGCTATATACATAAGCCTAATGATTGAGGCATTCATACAATGATAAAGTAGCGAGATGCCGAAATAGTTAAAGACACAAATGAAATATGAGCAGCTTGGTTATATGACCCTACGAACTCTTAAAGACTGTAATTTATAAGTTAAGATTGGCAACTAAGAGATGTGGCTAGACAGTGTCTCTTTCTGAGATAGAGAATCTCGAAATGATAGAATGACAATGGATCTGTCTATGATATAAAGATAATAATTAAGATACGAAAGTAATGAGTCTAGCTAGAAACCATTGCCAGTCCATAGAAGAGTGAGGGGACTAGCTGCTCTATAGATGAGATCTAATTAAAGAAATTAAAGTCGGTAAATGGATAAGTGGGAAGAAAAAGATGGTATGAAAAAAAAAGTTAAAAGATTTACAGTAAAGTACCATACCATTTGTGTAAACCGACCAAATTGATGAAAATAAAGATATGGAAATGAAATAAAGAAGTGAGAGACATGATAAGTAGGGAACATAAAGTAGTTCCCAAAATTAAGACTAAAGGTGAATCTAGGTTGGTTGTCACATGACAGTGGTGAGATGTAAGATCAAGCCAAACTCAATAGATGGAATTAAATGGTACTCAAAGGAGTAAGGTGAAAGACATGTGTTATTATACGGCCAGTTATACAAATGGAACAAAAATGATATCCACACTTTGAAATAGTGGAATTGCATAAATAATGTGGTGATTAAAGAGATAATTTGAGGATTTAATCATCGAATGACCATACTACATGAAAAGCAATATTGAGAGAAATAATTATCTCATAAATTATTAAGGTAAGAGATGATCAACAGTAAAGTCTGTAATGAGATACAGCCTTGAGAGAAAGAATGTGAAATTGAATATTGTAGACAATAAAGAGTCCAAGAGGAATATGAGGATATGGAAGTGATCAATGACTGATGGTCTAATGGGATCACTTTTCCATTTTCAGAATCCTAGATTCTCTCGTGCCATAGTCAAAATATAAGTGTGAAACGGTGTGAATGTGTATGTACAGTTCCAGTGAGCATTACATGTGATGGGAGTCTGAGTTGCCATATGCTAATAAGAAATAGCAAAAGGCTTTGAAATCCCAAGTGTACTGATAGCATCGCTCCGTACTGATGTAAATATCTTAGCGTAATATTGAAACGCTTGAAGATACATTGAGAGAGCAAATGCACAAGATGTGAAAGCTACTGGGACAATTACATACAACTGATTGACATGAGTACATGATGAACATCATAAATCAGCTGTAATATGAAAATAATGTGAATGGACTCTATGTGAAAGGAGTGGAAATGAATAACTCCCGATTTGATGAATGAACTTACGGGAGTATAAATATATGATGAACATCATAAATCAGCATGTAATGGTCTAAAGTACTATTGATGTTGAAAGTATGCTGACAGTATTATGTAAAAGTTAATCTAAAGGACAAAAGTCGTAAGTATACGGCATGTACCACCTTTTGATTTAAGTTAAATTCGGAGGATCGAATTTCTTAAAGTGGGGAGAATGTGATAAACGTAAAATTTCACTAGTTAATATTGGAAATCAATATTAAAGAAAATAGAAATATCGTTGGAGATTGGAATATGGTGGAATATTCCGAGAATTGAGGAAGTGACGGATTGGGAAATTCGAGTAAAGGAAATTAAGTTGGAAATAAAATAAGGAATAGAGGAAATTTAATTTGGATAAATGGAAATTCAAATTAAATAAGAAAATGAGGAAGAAAATATATATATATTGTAAATACAACATATATTGTATTATTTCATTTATATAAATATATATAAATGTTATGTAACTTTACAGTATATAAATATATATATACTAAAAATATGTAACTTTAATACATATAAATATATGAGATATAGTATAGATATATATATATATTTGTTAATACACAAAATATATATAGTACAATTATATATATAGAATATATATTATATGTATAACATATAGTGTATATATATTTATATGTAAATAAAATAAATAAAGAATAAAAAAAAAGAAAGGAGAAGAATCGAGAAATCTCGATTCTTCCCGAAACAGAGAGGGCCGACGACAGCAGAGCTACCACCGTCGGCCAAGAAGAGAGGAGAAAAGGACGTCGGCCGGTGAGCCAAGGAAGGACGAGACAACCGGCGACGGAAACGGGAGGAAACAGAAATGGAAATGGAAACAGAAGCAAAAAGCCGATGGAAGCTGAGAAGGAAAAGAAAAGAAAAAGTGGTGGTGCCGGCCAAATTGGCTGCTGCCATTGCAACTGAAGCTTCGCCGGAGGAAGAGGTAGGAGGCCACCGGTGAGGCGGAGAACGGCGGAGGGAGAAGAAACCGAATGAAAATCGAGTTGATTCGCCGCCGTGCCACCAAACCAGATTGAACAGAGGCCACCGGCAGCTTTGCCTTGACGTCGGCCAGCTGAGGAGCCACCAAACCGCTAGAGGAGAACCGGCGTGAAGGAGGCTGGTCGATCTGGCCAGGAAAGGGGGAAAAAAAAAGAGAACAAGAAAAAGGAAAAAGGAAAAGAAAAAAAGAAAAAAAAAAGGAAAGAAAAGAAAAGAGAAAAAGAAGAAAGAAAAAGGAAATTTTCGAAGTTCGAAAATTTCGGGAAATCTCAAAAATCTCGAAAACTCGGGAATTACGAGAATCGGTAAGAAATCCCGAAAAGTGTTGAAAATATTTAAATAATTTATTTATTTAAATAAATTGAGAGAAATTCTAAAATTTAGAATTTGGTTTCCAGAATTGTTCTCGGTGAATGAGACGATGGAACCGGGCGAGGTGAACACGGGCGCGACCTTCGAGAGGCAGTCGTCGACCCGAGACAGGTAAGGGACACATGTGCCGCCTGTAAGGATATTCGGCCACATATTTTAAATTATGCATTTAATTTATAAATGCAATTTATAATGATTGGTTTGAAATTTGTGGTGATTTATCGGTTTAAAATTGTGGTGAGGTACAGGTTAAGAAAATATAAACTGTATTTTTCGTGCAGGAGGCTAGCCAATTGGCGGCTGTTATACTGCCGAAAAATTTTGGAAGAATTACAGAAATTTATCGACAATCACCGAAAATCATAATAAATGATTTAATTTCACGAGAAACGATTTTCAGCACGAAAATCGAAAAATCATGTATTTTTCATAAAACATGAATATATAGGAGTTTAAATTTAAAATATTCATATTTTCAAGAATAGTGAAAATAAAATCACCGAAAACTCACCCGGTAGGTGATATTTCACGTAAAACGAGAGGAAATGTGAAAAGACACCGAGTGAATATTTTATTAATAATTCTTTAAATATTCACTCAAATTCTTACGAAAACCTTACGGTTTTAATTATGGAAATCAGTATTGATATAATTTCCATAAAGGATTATTTCAAGACGAAAAATCGTATTTTGAGACTAGAAGGTCTCTACACGTATTTATAAAGGAAAACATGGTACCGGGATTATTGGATTTGGAAAATAAATTTTTTATCTTTTCATAAATTAAAAAAATATTTGAATTAAATCCTAATAACTTTGAAACCATGTTTTGGATAAAAAGCACGGAAAAGAGTGCATATGTGTTTTACGATGGAAAAAGGACAGTTTTGCCCTTTATATTTCACAGTGACGATTTTGTGAACTGTTTTCACCGTATGGAAAACATGATTTATACCTTTATGAAATGTTTTGAAAAATGTTAATTATTTTATAAATTTCATAAAGGTGATGATATTTACATTTGAGCCTTATAGATATTTGTGAAATGATTTGATTTACGGTGTTTAAAATCCATAAAGGCTAAGGTACGATTTTTACACTATTTTGAGACTTAGGCCCCGAGCTTCATGCATCATACCATACTGTTATTGTCACGTGGCTGATTGACCAGCTAGTCATCAGCGTCCCGAATTGTCTCCTAGCAAGCGTACACCGAGGACATATTATAGATCATGGCCATAGATCTCATTACTGTTACTGTGTCCCTAGTGGACGAGATAGCATGATTTGATTGTAGGGTGATGCCTTGTCTCACTTACTGTTTACTGTTTATTGGAAGGATTTATGGAATCCTATTTACTGTACTGTACTATTTACTATACTGAACTACTGCACTGTTTACTGTTTACTGATGAGAAACCGTACCAAAATACTGTTTATTACAGAACTGTACTGTTTATTGAAATGGTAGCCACTGATTACTGTTTTATTGAAAAGAAAGCTACCATTTACTGTTTACTGAACTGAAAGCTACCGTATACTGTTTATTGAATTGGTAGTTATTGTTTACTGTTTTCTGACTAAACAGTTTTGAAATACTGTTTTATAGAATATTACTGTTTACTGAGCTACAAAAGATACGGTTTTACTGAATTGTAAGGTACTGAATTAAGAAATAGTACCGAAAACTACTGTTTGTACTGTCACGTGTTTTAACTGCACTGACGGGAACAGAAGTAAACCATTATTTTACTACTGAACTGTCACGTGTTTTAAAATATACTGAAATGAAGAGAAATAAATGGTTTACTTTACGGAAACGCCATAGATCTCACGTGTTTATTGTTACCATTCCCTATGGGGATTATAGCATGATATCATTAGGGTGTTGCCTAGTCTCCACTAATGTTACTGGTTAAGGTGATATTTTACGTAACTATACTGTTACTGAAAACTGTTTACTGTGGTATTCTTATCACCGAACTGTTATTATACTGAACTATATATCATATGGTTACTGTGATTTAGCTACCTGTGAAAGTGGCGATTTTGATGGTGAAAGTTAAATTACTTTCAAAATGGCAAATTATGTGATTTAAATAATTTATTTTACAAATTTATGAGAAATATCTATTTATAGTGATTTATGGAATAAATTTTATATCAATGCAAATTTCTACTCCCTATAGTCGCTTTTAGGTTCCGGGACAAGACAGGTATTTCAAAATACCTTCCTTACTCCATCCGGATTCCTAGCCGACTGTAGTATCCTTCCTTTTAGTGTGCTTAGCATACTGATAGGAGATTAATAAGATTTTACTACATAAAGTTTTCGCGACATCAAAATTGCATACAACTCTTTTACTGAGCCGTGGTTTGCTCACCCTTTTATTTTCATCTCTCTAGAGTATTTCCAGTGACCGCGTGATATATCATCTGAGGATTATCAGTTGCATTTCGAGTAACCTGAGGCAGCTACTGTAGATCCTGGAGGTATAATCGTTTTTCTTTTAAATATTCAGACTTTCTTTTACAGTACTACAATGTTGAATTATAACAGGGGATGTATCGGATTGATATAAATACTATTTTGTAAATATTTCACTTATGTAAATTAAATTAATTTACGGTTATTTACTATTCGTTGTTAATTAAAGGAGGAAAATAAAGGCATCGCAGACAGCCCAACCAATACTGTGTATGGAAAAGTGTGAAATTGTGTAAACTACTGTATATGTAGATCGTGACACCAACCCTGTCTAGTTTTCTGTGCTCTACATCTTGGTACCCAAATCAAGGCCTAAAGTGGCCATTTGCATAGTGAAGTGCTCTGCAAGCAATTCGGCCAAGATGAGGAAGGTTAGAAAGCCTAAGCTTTTCATGGTTTTATGATTAAATGGCATGCGTTTAAGATGTTTAAATATTTATTTAAGCTTGAATCAAATTAAAACCATGAAATTGGGTACCTTAGGGTTTCGGCCAAGCTTAGGAAGGCATGAACATGATGCTTCTTCAGTTGGAAAAGATGTAGAAATTATGTAGAATTAGTTTAAAGGATGAAATTAAGCTTAAATTGAAGAAATGTAAGGTGTAGGAAGGTAGAACCCATTCGGCCAAGAGAAGGGGAAGTAGAAATCATGCTCAATTTAATGTGTTTTGGGTTTTCAAATAATGTATAAATTCATACGAGACTATAGGCGTGATCAGAACTGAAAACGGAGGTGTTTTTTATGCTAGTTGCAGTATTATTACCTATAGAAATTAGATGAATTTGGAGTTGCAATAGACAATTTACTGGCATTTAATTAGTTGAATATTCTTTTAACTGAAGTGTGGTAAATTTACTGAGTTTGTATGGTAAATTTGCAACTCAGAGGTTAGAAGGTGAAACTGGTGATAACGAGCAGAATAACGAGAATTCGAAAAGTAAGGGATATATGTATGAAGCGTAGGGATAATGCGTTGGATGATTTGATAAATTTTACATATTTATGAGATTGGAAACGAGGATTTGGTTAGAAATTGAGAAACGGAACTTGTGGTTTGAAGTTGTGTTTTCGTGCAGGAGGTTAGAATACAAAGAATTGTTATGTTGCTAAAATTTTTCTAAGTTAAGTTAAGCTCTTAAACTTATCATTTGGCATGATATTTTAAAAGTAAAGGAAAATGATTATAGATGTTTGAAATTCCAGTTCCTGAATATAACTTTATGGATATTAAATCGTAACGCAGCTTTCGAATAGATTTTTACTAGATTTTGCACGTTTCTTGATGCATGTATATTTTTATATTTCTGTAGTACCTAAATAAAATATTCTAAATGCTGATTATTGCTTTGAAAGTGTTTTGTGAATTTTTATATTTAAGTATAATGATTTTTTTTTGAATTTGATACTTATGAATTTATTTAAGATATGATGTATTGAATTTATCTCTGTAAGCAAATTTGAATAATTTATGAACTGTTTTGAGACTGTTGGCCACATAGCTACTTAAGGATACATGCATCTCTGTTCTGTTCTAATGCTGTTGACTCTAGCCTAGTCTTCAGCTCCTACAGTTGTCACCTGGCTAGTGTACATTGTGACCCCTGACTATCGCCATACGTCTACTTGTAGTGCATGAGTCTATTGGGTGAAGCCTAGTCTCTACTATACTTTCACTAGGGTGGTAAATTCCTAGTTAACATAGATTCAAGCACTCTCGATTTGATTTGTTTCTGATTTCTTTTATATGTTAACTATGCTTTATGATTAATAATATGATTTATGAAATATAATATGCTTTGTAATTTATATTTTTTTGAATTGTTTATCCAAAAGTGATTTATACTATTTACGGAGCATCTTAGAAATAAGTTTTCTGAATGCTTTATAAAATGGTTTGATGCAAGTTATTAGAAATATATATTGAAAATTGTGTCCAAATTAATTATTATTGAATTCTTTATAGTGGACTTAGATGCCGGGACAAGTGATGTGTTTCAAAGCATCATTCTGTACTCAACCTGGTTATCTAATCCATTAGTATCCTTTTCGAAAATCATGCCTAAAAAATTTAAATCATAAAATTCTCAGTTTCCATGTGAAAACACATTATTTGAATTGCATGTAGGATACCTTGTATCAGTCTTCGTATATATATTTCTTAATTGGCATAAGCTCACCCCTTTATTTTTCCTCCCACATTACCTGCAGTAGATTTTTGGTCTGTGTTTGGAGGACCTGATTTTGGTATCCCTCAGGTGATCATCTTATATTTGTCGAGGTATACGAGTTATCCTTTATGCATTTAGAATTTTATGCACATTGCTACTTTTATGTAAATAATACTTAGGACGTAAATGTTTTAAATTAGTTTATTTAGTGAACTTTTGAGATCAATTATGTTTCTGATTTAGTACTTAAAAATTTGAATCATGGGTTTGTATAAAATGATAAACTTTAATTCGAATAAATGTCGACATTACAGATAGCCTAGCTATAAATGATCAGATTATGTGAAATTAATAAAATATTCGATATTTTTGTACGTGACATAATCAAATCACATAAATAATTTAGTTTATAAGATGTTTCCCATATCTTTTCCATTCTTTTCAAGAACGTGATCATGATCTATATTTGTCACAGTCTGTATAAACAGTATTTAACACATTTTCACATATGCAATAGGGTTGGGCTGTCTGCGATGTCTTTTATCACACACTTACTTTCTCTAGTAATCAATTTACAAAAGTAGATTTATTTGATTTAAAATAGAAAATATTGACATGAACCGTAATCCTTTAGAATTTACATCCCCTGATTATAATTTACATAACGGTAGTACTGTATAAATATGTCTGAATATATTAAGATAAATCAATATACCACTAGGATCCACAATAAGCTGCCTCGGGGTAACAAAACGCAACCTAATCCTTAGAACAGTATATTAGTCAATCACTACAGATAATCTGTGGAGTGAAAAATAAGGAGTGAGCGAAATGTGCTCAGTAAGAGAATCGTATGCAAGACTGATATTATGAAATTTATATGCTTTAAATTTATTTTTCCTATCGGTGCACTAGGGACTATAAAAGGAAGGATACTATAGTCGGTTAGGGATTCAGATGGAGTATGGGAGGTATTTTTGAATACCATCGTGTCCTGGAACCTAGTAGCAACTATAAGGAGTAGCTGTTGATTTGGATATGAAAATAATAGAAAATATTATTTCATTAAGTAACCAATTTACAAGACAACATTTAATAAAATAAATCAATATCATTAAACACAGTACAGTAACCAATTTGGTAAATAGTACGGTAAATAATTTAGTAACAGTAAACATTTCAGTAACTGTAACAGTCCAGTGAAACAGTAACAGTAAACAATAACAAGTGAGTGGAGACCAAGCAACACCCAATATATATCATGCTATACAGTAAATTCCCGAATGGAACAGTAACACTAATACGTGAGACATATGGCTATAGTCTATAGGTGTCCACAGTGTGTACTGATCAGGTGACAACTGGGACGCTGACAATATGATCAGTATCAATTAGCACAGTAACAATACAGTAACATGTGAGCATGATACGGGGCCTAATAGTCTCAAAACAATTTATAAACAGTATAATCACCCTTATGGAATTTAATAAATACTGTTAAAATCTTCAATCAGTCCATAAAGGTGTTTAAGTAGCACAATAAACAGTATAGTGAAAACAATTTATAAAATATTCATATCTCAGTGATAATTTTTATAAACATTCTATTACACTGTAAAACACTTATAATAACATATTGGTAACTTCACTTTAATTAAATTCGATAACATGAATATTTAAATATTATTTTTCGGTAAATTATTATTTTATGAAAAACATTAGATAAAGTGCCAAAAGTTATGAAATTCATTTATATCATGCACTTAAAATATTTCATGATATTTTTATAAATTTTCTAAGAAATTTCAGCAACATAATGGTTGCTATTTGCCTAACCTTCCTGCACTTCAAACACAATTCAATATACCAGCTAGAAGCCACAATTCCACAATTCCAAAACAATTGAGCTCTAAAATAATTTCAAAAATTATTTTCAATAAAATCATGCATTCATAATATCCCTATAGCTTCCATGCTCATCCCTTACCTGTCCTACGTAAGCGACCTTCTCGATAGCACCATGCATAATTTATTTCTCCTAGGCCGCAAAACATTTCACCAACATTATTAGTTTTCCTCACTTTAATTTTTAAGTCATTTTTCACTATTAATTGCAGCCACATGGTACACTGAAAATATTAAACCAGTATAAATTCTACTGGTACTAAAACATAACTTCATCGTTTTAAGTTCGATTTTAATTTCGATTGCACTAGTGGACTCCTTATAATTTCTACAGTCTCATGGCCCTAAATTCATCAAATGCAGCACAAAAACTACCTCCCCTTAGCTTGGTCAAAAACCCCATAGAAGAATTCTCAAGCTTTTTCAACAATTTCACCTTTAATTCTTGTTCTTTTCTTGTTTCTCATTCATTTTGCATCATTCCCATGCATCAAACATCATCTCTCATGGCATTCCCATCAAAATCAAAACCTCAAGAATGTGCTTGAGCAAGATTTGATTCAATCTAATTAATCTAACACTAAATTCATGCTTAACACATTTAATTTTACCATTTCCTACCACTAAAATTGAAAGAAAATAAAAGGGTAAATTACATCCACCTCCCTAACATTTGGCCATAACTTAACTTCAGTCCATTAGTTTCAAAAATGGACACTCCGCCCCAAATATCTTAACACCGTTAAAAATAACTAACAAAAAAGGTAAAATGACAAAATTGTCCTTAGGAATTTTCAACCTAAGCACCATTCCTCATCCCATCTTTTTTTCCTCTTGCTATCATGTTTTACTGTTTCCTTACACCTTTCCTAAAATCTTCCCTAAATCTCCAATTTTTTCACAAAATCCAAACCTTTCATTACTCATTCAACCCTTGATTTCACAAAATCCATTGTCAATTGAAAAACCCATTGTCGTTCAACCCTTGATTTCACAAAACCGTTTAGGGTTAGATTGAAAAACCCATCAAGTTGACCACCCAGCTAAACAGTAGGCATACCTAACCTTGGGACTTCTTATGAGCTTTTGGGATCTGTATTTGTCTTCCCTTTTATTTTCTGGCACATATTCTGGATTGGGTTCAACCTTGTAGTAATCGGATAAACTGGGTTGTACCCCTAAAGCTGATTCAATGTTGTTGTAAGCTTAGCTGCTCTTCTTCTGTCCACCCATAATAGGGCTTCTTTCTTTACCAACCCGATAAGCTTCATTTGCTGAAAACTAGTTAGAAGTTGTCGAAATTTTTGCTGAAATTTTTGTTGAGTAGAAAAGGAAAACCGATTACTCTATTAGGTGGTTTTTCTTCTTTTTGCTGAAATTTTTGCTTGTAATCAATCAACATTGTATATTTTTGCTGAAATTTGCATATTTTTCATTTTTCACAATGGTGGAGGTTGTTGAAATTTGGTAAGATGCTTTGACCCGGTGCTCGCTCTCTCTCAAATGGTGCTTGCTCTGTTCCTTAATGATTGTTTGAGTGTTTCTTCTTCTAATTTCTGAAGTCTCTTATTAAAAATAGTGTTAAATGTAGAAATAGGATATAAGGATTACTGTCTTCCATGGGCTGTTTCCATTGGTACTTTGCATTTGCAGTAGCCTATGAGCTTTATGAGTTCATAGTATTAGGTCTTTAAGGGTAGCATATCTTGTAATATTATACCTCTTTACATCAAATTTTGGGGATAGGGATAGATGCCTGAAGAACTCTTATGAAAAATATACTAGTATAATAGAAATTATTAACCCATGACTTTTGGAAGCCAACCTGCAATTACATCATCAGGACTTGCACGTGTTTGCTACTCTTTATTAGACCAGAAAAAAACAATTTAGTGCAGGAAATAGACATATATATATAATTTTTGTTTTGTATAATCTGATTCATTTCAAGGTTGTGGAGTATATAAAGCTTTTCAAGGGTAAAATAGTCACTCCAATAAGCTTTTAACAGTTGACCAAAAGGTTGACAAACGGAAGGACTAGGTTGTCTTGCGACCTATAAAAGTTTAGGGCGGAGTGTCCATTTTTTAAAGTAATTGACTGAAGTTGATTTATGGCTAAACGTTAAGGAGGTGGATGTAATTTACCCAAAATAAAAACATGAAAATACCTCTTCTTGGCCGAATGGTATAGATCCCCTTTTTTCTTGATTTTGTCACTTTTACAAGAAGCTATTGGTATGAGTAGATAGAGCTTGGAGAGATGAATAAGTTTGTAGAAGACAATTTGGTGAAATAAGCTAGTTTAAGTTGTGATTTAAAAGCTTTTCTTTTCTTTCTTTTTCTTTAGCTATGGTGGCGTGAGGAAGGAAGACGAAAAGGGAATAGTGGCTGGCCAAGGCTGATGGGAGAAATTTGGAGCCTTCTAGAAAGGGACAAAATTACCAAAATGTCCTTAGTTATGAGATTTTTGGACAAAAATGCCCTTTAACTTCCGTTATTTTTCTAACTATGCAATTGAACTCCAAAAATTCATATGTCATCACTAAAAATTATTATTAAACATATTTTGACGAATAAAGGTGGTTTCATCGAAATTCGATCTATCGCAAAGGTGAAATTACGAAATTACCCTTATCAGGTTAATCTTGTAAATTTCTGTTTTAACTACCGGTTCGATCTATCTATTGACATAGCCTAGGACTTATTTTCATGTAGATTATCATTCTTTAATCACTTAATTTGGTCACAGTTTACAAAAATGCTACCTAGCTATGTCTTTAATCATCATTTTCTAAATTGTTGATACGCTTCTCAAAAATAATTTAAATAAGAGAATTTGGGTTCGAAATCCTTACCTTAAGTTTATTTGGCCTCCCATTCCATGTTTAGCTAGTCTCACCTCCATTCGGACACTGTAGAGCTGAGGGGGCCCACTACACTGTTTCTCCCATTACCTACGAAATACATAGGAATTAAGTAGCAATGAGAAGTTTAACATGTGTAACAATAATAATATATGCGGTTCTCACATCCTCCCCACCTTTAGGAAATTTGGTCCTCCAAGTTTTATCCAGACCAATCATTGAAACAGCTTTGGGTATTTCTCCCTCATTAGGCTTTTTAGTTCCCATGTTGCCTCCTCTTCAGAGTGATACTGCCTGAGCACTTTTACTAATGGAATCGTCTTAGACCGCAACACTTTATCCTTCCGATCCAAGATCCAGATAAGTCTCTCCATGTAACTCATGTCTTCTCTAATTTCCAGCGGTTTGTACTGAATTACGTGAGAAGGATTTGGATGGTGCTTCCTTGCCATCAAGACATGGAATACATTATGCACTCAGGATAACTCAAGAGGTAGTGCTAACTGGTATGCCACCTCCCCCACATGGTCTAAGATCTCAAATGGTCCGATGTATCAAGGGCTCAGCTTCCCTCTCTTACCAAATCTCATTATGCCTTTTGATGGTGAGACTTTATAGAATACTGAATCACCAACTGAGAACTCTAGTGGCTGGCGCCTGGTGTCTGCATAGCTATTCTGCTGACTTTTGAGATGTTCTCAATCTCTCACATATAATCTATACATCCTGGGAAGCTTGCTCTACCAAGTCAGGAGCTAACAATTTTTGATCTCCCACTTCTTCCCATGCCATCGGGGATCTACACCGCCTGCCATAAAAAACCTCATATGGTGCCATGTCGATACTAGACTGATAGCTGTTATTATAAGAAAATTCTACCAACGGTAAATGATCGTCTTAGGAGCCCTTAAAATCCAACGCACACGCTCTCAACATATCCTCGAGAGTCTAAATGGTATGCTCGGACTGCCTATCATCTACGGATGAAAAGCGGTGCTGAAATTTAATCGAGACCCTATAGCCTCCTGAAATCTCTCCCAGAAATGAGATGTAAATAAAAAATCCTTATCAAAAGTAATGCTCACTAGAACACCATGCAATCTCACTATTTCCCGCACATATAAATCGGCTAAGGCACTGAGAGAATCTGTAGATTTGATGGCGAGGAAGTGGGCGAACTTCGTCAATCTATCCGCAATCACCCATATAGCATTGTGGTTCCTTTGGGTCCCTGGTAAACCCATAATGAAGTCTATAGTAATGTGCTCCTATTTCCACATCGAAATCGATAGAGACTGTTGGTGCTCAATCTTCACCTACTGGCATGTCAGACATCTAGCAACAAACTCTGCAATGTCTCATTTCATCTTGGGCCACCAATACACTTTTTGCAAATTTTGGTACATCTTAGTACTGCCTGTATGCAGAGTGTACCTGGAAGTGTGGGCCTCTGTCAATATCAACTCCTTTAACTACTGGTTATCAGGAACACAAATCGTACCTCTAAATTTTAGAATACCATCGGTGCTAATTCCAAAATCCGACTGTACACCCATCTACACATAACTGGTAACCTCTAAACAATAGGTATCACTTCTCTGAGCATCTCTGATCCTATCCATCAAATCTGCTCAATTCTGATACTAGTCGTAAATCCATATCTCTCTGAGGAAATCATATTCAGAGTGAGGCTCGAGAACTGTTCCAACAAATCATGTTCCTTGACCATCATATATGACACCATCCCGATGTGCTTCCGACTCAATGCATCTGCCACCACATATGCATTCCTCGGGTGGTACAAGATCTCGTAGTCATAATCTTTTAACAGCTCCATCCATCTCCGTTGTCTCATATTTAGCTCTCACTACGAGAATAGATATTTCAAACTCTTATGGTCTGTACACACCTAAAATTTCTCCCTAGAGAGATAATGCCGCCATATCTTCAATGCAAACACCATAGCAGCTAACTCCAAGTCATATGTCAGGTAGTTCTTCTCATGCTCATTTAACTGTCGAGAACCGTAGGCAATTACTCGACCATTCTACATAAGAACACATCCTAATCCCATCGCGGAAGCATCTGTATACACCGAGAATCCACTTGATCCACTGGGAAGAGCTAAAACAGGAGCAGTAGTTAGTCTCCGCTTCAACTCTTGGAAACTGCGCTCACACGCATCTGTCCACTGGAACTTAACATCCTTACATGTGAGTCATGTCAATGGAGCAGCTAGTCTAGCAAACCCCTTGATAAACCGATGATAGTAGCTGGCTAGACCCAGGAAGCTCCGTATCTCAGTCATTGTCTTAAGCTTCTCCCACTATACAATGGCCTCAATCTTGGATGAATCAACAGATACCCCGTCCCTAGATACAACATGCCCCAGGAAGGTGATATGATCTAGCCAGAATTCACACTCACTGAACTTGGCATATAGCCTCCGGTCTTTGAGGGTCTGTAAGACTATATAAAGGTGTTGTTCGTACTCCTCTGGAGACTTGGAATACACCAATATATCATCAATGAACACAATCCCAAACTTGTCCAGGTAGGGTTTAAACACCTCATTCATCA
This sequence comes from Heritiera littoralis, assembly GCA_031772115.1. Taxonomy (NCBI): domain Eukaryota; kingdom Viridiplantae; phylum Streptophyta; class Magnoliopsida; order Malvales; family Malvaceae; genus Heritiera; species Heritiera littoralis. The sequence goes on from JAPDPK010000055.1 coordinate 2,587,252, forward strand.
ACCTCATAAATGCTACAAGGGCACTAGTCAATCCAAAAGGCATAACAAGGAATTCGTAATGTCCATACCTAGTCTTAAATGCTGTCTTAGGAACATCCGCCTCCTGGATCTTTAGTTGATGATAGCCCGACCGGAGAGCTATCTTAGAAAACACTTGGACACCCCTGAGCTAATTGAATAAATCATCAATCCTGGGTAAGGGATACTTGTTCTTAATGGAAGCCCTATTAAGCAACCTGTATTCAAGACACAACAGTAAGTTGCCATCTTTCTTCCGAACGAATAGCATTGGTGCACCCCACAGAGACACACTAAGATGGATAAACCCCTTATCCAGTAACTCCTGGAGCTGCTTCTTAAGCTCCTCTAACTCCGTCAATGCCATCGATATGTGGGATTAGAAATGGGCTCCATACCGATACCAAGTAAATGGTGAACTCAATCTCCCGATCCGACAGTAACCCTAGTAGATCCTCTGGAAATACGTTTGGAAAAACCTTGACCGTAGGAATCTCATGCAACTCTGGACGTTTCTTTTCTACTTCCTCCACATAGGCAATAAACCCTTCAAACACATTACACACAACACTCAAACAATTTAGTAAACTTTTCACTTTCATTACTTATCTAACAGTTTCACAATATAACATTTGGGATGAGAGAAGGTAATGAACTTAGTATAACAGTCTAAACTAACATAGTTTGTAGCTAACCAATCTATCCCTAAGATTACATTGAAATCATACATATTCAACAAAATTAGGTTAGCTATCATTTCTTTCTCTCCTACAGTCACTTTGCAATTTCTATATACAATATTAGTGATTTGTGATTCTCTAAATGGTGTATTTATCTGTACGGTGTACCCTAAAGGCTCTTGTTCTACTGGTATCTTATTAGCACATACAAGAGATACAAAAGAATGTGTAGAACCAGGATCGAAAATGCAAGTACAAGAATATCAAAAATATAGATTTTACCTTTAATCACATCAGTAGAAGCGTCAGCAGTCTCCTGGTCCAATGCATGCACCTGACCCTACGTCACAGCCTTCTTCCCCTTCTCTATTGCTGTAGCTCGCCTCGGCTGTGAGAGTGTCACTTTCTCCGTCTCAGTCAGAGCTATTGGTGCTGCTGCAGGTAGGATGGTTACTAGAATAGTAGATGTAGTTGCCTCTTGTAGCATCGGGCAATCTCTCACCAAATGCCCTATCTGCCCGCATCTAAAATAGGCCTTAGTCAACATGTAATAGGGTCAAGAACTGTGCGACCTCCCACAATGAACACAATGGATCGCACCACTCCTTTGTGTAGAGGTGGGGCAAGTAGTAAGGGCTATAGTAGTAGCTCGAACTGATCTCCCCTCGAAAATATGAATATTCGATGCCCTAGCCTTCTTAGGCTGCTCTCTACCAAATCTATCCTTGATACCTCTCTTAACTTTTCCCTTACCCTTCATCTTACTCTTGGAACCAGTATCCCTGTGGAACTACTTATAATCCCACTCGCATAGTTAGGCTTGTCTCACAACCTCATCATACGTCCAAATATTGAACGGGACTAATCAGTGTCTAATCGAGGGCCTCAAACTCGCCATGAATCGATCAATCTTATGTCCCTCACTCATCTACACCTAGGGATCAAAACGGCTCAAGGTGGTGAATCTAGACTCATATTGGTCCACCGACATACTCCCCTGAACCAACTTTAAGAACTCCTGCTGTAATTTCTTCTTGGCTGTGTCAGGGATATACTGTCTGTGGAAAGCATCTATAAATATTGGCGGTGTCACCACTGATGCTGAGCTAATAAGATCGTCTGGGTCGACTTCCACCAGTGCTCAGCATCATTTATCAACTAAAACACTACTAACTCAACTTTCTCGATTTTGAGCACCTCATGTACCTAAATAATTTCTCTGTAGCTTTTATCCATTGTTCTGCCACCAACGGATCCTTATCTCACTTGAATTTCGAAGGATCCAATTTCTTAAACTGCCGCACAAGGTTTACATCACAATACGACTCCACATCTCTGGGCGGCTGTGCTAGTGAAGGTGATGGTACTGCCTACGGCTGACGTGCTGGCTAGGGAGCAAGTTGTGGCTCGAGAGGTACTGGTTGTGCAAGAGGGGATAGAGGTGATGCTACTGGTAAAGCTGTTGCTACTCTTTCTCTCTTAGCTTTGTCAACAACTCGATCAACATTATACATAGCGACGAAATCTGCTAACATTTGTTCTACCCTATTAATTCTAGTATTTGGGTTCTTGAGCTACGGAGTAAGTGTGGGCTCTAGGGCAACCTCCGATGCTGGCTCCGGAATCGGCTCTGTACTACTGTGACCTCTACCTCATTGACTCCTACGTCCACTCATTTCTGTACATCACAGATAGTTAAATCGATTTTTAGTCACTTATTGCATTTATATATCCAAACTATATAGTACTATAAGGGATGTTAACCACTTCACTCTAGATATACAGACACCAGCACACATCAGACCAATCTCACTCTGATACCAATTAAACTGTCACAGTCCGTATAAACGGAATTTAACACATTTTCACACATACAGTAGTGGTTGGGCTGTCTGTGATGCCTTTTATCACAACTTACTTTTTCTAGTACTCAATTTACAAAAGTAGATTTATTGGATTTAAAATAGAAAATATTCACATAAACTGTAATCCCTTAGAATTTACATCCCTTGATTATAATTTACATAATGGTAGTACTGTACAAATATGTCTGAACATATAAAGATAAATCAATATACCACCAAGATACATAATAAGCTGCCTCGGGGTAACAAAACGCAGCCTAATCCTTGGAACAGTATATCAGTCAATCACTGAGATAATATGTGGAGTGAAAAATAAGGAGTGAACGAAATGTGCTCAGTAAAAGAATCGTATACAAGACTGATATTATGAAATCTATATGCTTAAAAACATTTATTTTTCCTATCGGTGCACTAGAGACTATAAAGGAAGGATACTATAGTCTGCTAGGGATCGAGATGGAGTATTGGAAGTATTTTAGAATACATGTCGTGTCCCAAAACCTAGTAGCGACTATATGGAGTAGCTGTTGATTTTGATATGAAAATAATAAAAAATATTATTTCATTAAGTAACCAATTTATAAGACAACTTTCAATAAAATAAATCAATATCATTAAACATAGTAAGGTAACCAATTCGGTAAACAGTACAGTAAATAATTCAATAACAGCAACAGTCTAGTGAAACAGTAATAGTAAACAATAACACGTGAGTGGAGATAACGCAACACCCAATATATATCATGCTATACAATAAATTCCCGAATGGAACAGTAACAGTAACACGTAAGACATATGGCCATAGTCTATAGGTGTCCACAGTGTGCACTGATCATGTGACAACTAGGACGCTGACGATATGATCAGTATCAATCAGCACAGTAACAGTATAGTAACACGTGAGCATGATACAAGGCCTAACAGTCTTAAAACAATTTATAAACAGTATAATCACCCTTATGGAATTTAATAAATACCTTAAAATCTTCAATCAGTGCATAAAGGTGTTTAAGTAGCACAGTAAACAATACAGTGAAAACAATTTATAAAATATTCATATCTCAGTGATAATTTTTATAAACATTCTATTACACTATAAAACACTTATAATAACATATTCGTAACTTTACCTAATTAAATTCGATAACATGAATATTTAAATATTGTTTTTCGGTAAATTATTATTTTATGAAAAACATTAGATAAAGTGACAAAAGTTATGAAATTCATTTATATCATGCACTTAAAATATTTCATGATATTTTTATAAATTTCCTAAGAAATTTCAGCAACATAACTGCTGTTATTTGCCTAACCTTCCTGCACTTCAAACACAATTCAATATACCAATTAGAAGCCATAATTTCCACAATGCCAAAACAATAGAGCTCTAAAATAATTTCAAAAATTATTTTCAATAAAATCTTGCATTCATAACATCCTTACGGCTTCCACGCATAACTTATTTCTCCCAAGCTGCAAAACATTTCACCAACATTATTAATTTTCTTCACTTTAATTTTTAAGTCATTTTGCACTATTAATGCAGCCACATGGTACACTAAAAATATTAAACTAGTATAAATTCTATTGGTGCTAAAACATAACTTCATTGTTTTAAGTTTGATTTTAATTCCGATTGCACCGGTTGACTCCTTATAATTTCTACAGTCTCATGACACCCTAAATTCATCAAATGCAGCACAAAAACTACCTCCCCTTAGCTTGGTCGAAAACCCCATGGAAGAATTCTCAAGCTTTTTCAACAATTTCACCTTTAATTCATGTTCTTTTCTTGTTTCTCATTCATTTTGCATCATTCCCATGCATCAAACATCATCTCCCATGGCTTTTCCATCAAAACTGAAACTCCAAAAGTGTGCTTGAGCAAGATTTGATTCAATCTAATTAAATCTAACACTAAATTCATGCTTAACACATTTAATATTACCATTTCCTACCATTAAAATTGAAAGAAAATAAAAACATGAAAATACATCTTCTTGGCCTAATGGTATAGGGCCCCTTATTTCTTGATTTTGTGACTTTTACAAGAAGCTATTGGCATGGGTAGATAGAGCTTGGAGAGATGAATAAGTTTGTAGAAGACAATTTGGTGAAATAAGCTAGTTTAAGTTATGTTTTAAAAGCTTTTCATTTCTTTTCTTTCTTTTTCTTTAGGTATGGTGGCGTGAAGGAAGGAAGAAGAAAAGGGAATAGTGGTCGGCCAAGGCTGATGGGAGAAATTTAAGCCTTCTAGAAAAGGACAAAATTACCAAGATGTCCTTGGTTATGAGATTTTTGGATAAAAATGCCCTTAAGCTTCCACAATTTTTCAAACTATGCAATTGAACTCCAAAAATTCATATTTCATAACTGAAAATTATTATTAAACATATTTTGATGAATAAATGTGGTTTCATTGAAATTCGATCTACCGTAAAGTTGAAATTACGAAATTACCCTATCGAGTTAATCGCATAAATTTCTGTTTTAACTATCGATTTGATCTATCTATTGACATAGCCTAAGACTTATTTTCATGTAGATTATCATTCTTTAATCACTTGATCAAATGTCACTTTAGTTTGGCCATAATTTACAAAATTACCATTAGGATATATCGTTAATCGTTATTTTCTAAATTGTTGGCACGCTTCTCAAAAATAATCAAAATAAGAGAATTTGGGTTCAAAATTCTTAGCTTAGGTTTACTTGGCCTCCCATTCCATGTTTGGCTAGTCTCATCTCCATCCAGGGACTATAGAGCCGGTGGGGCCCACTACATTGTTTCTCCCATTACCTGCGAATTGCACAGGAATTGAGCAGCAATGAGAAGTCTAACTTGTGCAATAGTAATAGTATATGCGGTTCTCACAACATTATATAAATGCTATTGGGAATCCATTCGTAATAATTGAAGCATCAAGATATAGTGTTCCATTGGAATGGATGTCACGGTCCGAAATATCATATATTTCACTAATTTCAGATATACAAATCACATATGATTAGGCTGTTTGTAGTGTCAACTTATATTCAAAATGGAATTTATTTATTTTATACAAACCTAGAATTCAAAATTCAATTACATAAACAAAATATAAAATATTTACATCCCAAGTATAATGTACACAAAAATGGCACTGTGCAAAAATTTGAATACATAAAAGTAAAATTAGTATACCTTGATGAGACAAGAAAGTCACATGAGGCATACCGAAAATCAAATCCTCCAAAAGCAGACCCAATCTACTACAAATAATTTGGGAGGAAAAATAATGGGGTGAGCTAACTTGCTCAGTAAGGAATATTTATATGAAAGCTGATACAATCATATTCTATATATAAATTTAATAAATGGATTTTCATATAAAACCATGAATTTAAAATCCTAAAAACAAATAGGCACGACCTAACAGGATGGATACTATAGTGGATTAGATAACCAGATGAGTATGGGAGAATACTTTGAAGTACCTTACATGTTCAGGTATCTAAATCCACTATAGGGAATTTAACAGTATTTAATTAAATCACAAATTCCGTAATAAATCCAATAACTTATGTCAAACATTTCATATTCAAAAAATCATACTTTACTCTGTAAACAACATTAAATCATATTTATATCAATTTCCAATAGATAATTCAATTAAATATAACTTGCAAAACATATTATTCAAATCACACATAAATAGCATATAATTCAAAATCGAAAATAAAGCAAATCTAAGAGTGCCTGAATCTAAGTTAACCAGGGATTTACCATCTCAGTATAATTTTAGTAGAGACTAGGCTACACCTAATAAACATATGCACTATAGTAGATGTATGGCCATAGTCAAGAGGCCACAGTCTCAAAACATTTCAAAAATATTTTCAGAGCTGTTTATGGAGATTAATCTAATAAATCATGTCTCAAAGAAATTTATAAAATTAAATTCATGAAATCAAATTCATAAAATCAAAATCATAAAATCAACATATCTAAATAATAATTCATGAAACATACTCTCAAGTCATTATTTAACATTCCAAATAATTTATTTAAATATCATATTATATGAAAATATATAAGCTTTAGAACAATATATTTATTTCTTATAAAATATTAAAACATATATTGAATTTGTGATTTAATGGAATAAAATCTTATTTAATAACTAAGATCCTAATATTTAGAACAAATTTATTTAATTTTTAAGTATTATGCCAAAGGATGACTTTGAAAGGTTTAGGCTAATTTATACAAAATTCTGGTAGCAACGCTTTGCTTTTAACCAAACCTTCTTGCATAAAACTCAGCTTCAAACCACAATTTCCAAATTCCAATTCCAATCTAAAATATCAATTCCAATTTCACCAGAAATCAATTTTACTAAAAATCATGCAACGAAGTATTCCTACGCTTCATACAAATATCCCTTACCTTTTAATTTATTGGTATTCGCCTCGTTAGCATCGGTAGCACCTTCCAATCTTGAGGCTGCAAATTCATTATTTAAACTCGATAAATTTACAATATTTTAATTAAAAGAATATTTAATAAATCAAATACTAGTGCATTGTCTATTAGCTTTAAATGTAGTCTAAATTCTACCGGCGCTAAAATCACAACTTTTGTTAAACACCTCCGTTTTCGATTCCGATCACACCTACAGTCTCAGAATAATTCTACATTATTTTAAGGCCTAAATTATATTGAAATGAGCTCAAATTCTTCCTCCCCTTCACAAGGGCGAATACCTCTTCCCTTACTATACTAGGCATTTCTTCAATTTAAGCTTTACTACTTAATCTAGACTGTGTTTATTTAATTTCTACACCATTCCCACATGTAATTCACATTGAATGGCATCAAATTCATACGTCATGGTCGAACCTCTCCCTTCACCCTATATGATGGTTTTCTTCAAATTAAGCTTGATTAAGCTTGTTTTCTTCAAATTAAGCTTGATTAAGCTTATTTTCTTACTTTTCATAATTTCTACATTATTCTTACACTAATTTCCATCAAAACACACCATGTTCATACACCATGTTCATACACCATGGAGGTTGGGCAAATTCCTCAATTGCTCAGTTTCACGATTTCAACATGATTCAAGTTAGGAAAGATATGGAAACATCTTAAACACATAGAAATTAACTAGAAAACCATGAAAATTTCCAAGCTTCCCATCTTCCTCAACTTGATCGAAACCAATGAAAGCCCTTACACTTTGATTTTTGCTGTTTTGGCACTTGATTTTGGCATCAAAATCTAGGGGAGGTTGAGTAAAACAAGGTTGGTGAAGAAAACTTTTGATTTTAGTGTGTTTTTAGCTAGGTTTTCTCACTTTCTCTCTCTTGCTACAAGGTCACGTTAATGGTAGGAGTGGCTGGCTGGCTGGTTGCTGCCAAAAATGAAAGAAGATGAAGCTAGAAATTTCTTTTAAATGATATTGGGCAATTTTACCATTTTGCCCTTATACTTAAAGATTTGTTCCAATTTTGCCCTTAAAGTTTGACTTTGTTGAAAATAGTGTATCTAATCTCCAAAATATTTTATTTAATCGTAAAATACCTCAATTTAACTTATTCTAATAATTATTGGAGCTTTTATTGAGGTTCGAGAGCTTATTTGGGTGAAATTATCAAAATACCCCTAACTGTAAAATCACGTAAATTTCTGCTTTTACATCCCATTTATTCCATCTGTTTACATGTTCTAAAACTATATTTTCATGAGGAATTATTTAGTATAGACAGTGATTCAAAAATCCGTTTAGTTTGACTGTAATTCACAAAAATCCATTTAGACGAGGTCTCATATTGCCCAACGAACAACTCTTTGTACTTTTCTCTCTTCAGGCTCTCTTGCTCCCAGGTAGCTTCCTCTTTAGTGTAGTACTACCAGAGAACCTTAACTAAAGGTATTGTTTTAGATCGTAATACTTTATCCTTTCACTAGGTCTAGGATCTTGAAAGGTCCGATATATCGAGGACTCAGCTTGCCTTTCTTACCAAACCTCATGATCCCCTTAGAAGGTGAAACTTTTAGAAATACCGAGTCACCCATAGAAATTCTAAGGGTTAGCGTCTGACATCAGCATAACTTTTTGTCTACTATGAGCAGTCTTCAACTTGTCATATATCAACTGAACATCTCCGGAAGCCTGCTCGACTAAATCAGGAGCCAAAATCTTTTTGTCGCCCACTTCTTCCCATGCTATCGGGGAACGACATCTCCGACCATATAAAGCTTCATAAAGTGCCATGCCGATGCTCAAATGATAGCTGTTATTATAAGCAAATTTTGCAAGTGGAAGGTGATCGTCCCAGAAGCCTTTAAAATATAATGCACAAGCTCTCAACATATCCTCAAGCGTTTGAATGGTGTGCTCGGACTGACCATCAACCTGTGGATGGAAAGCTATGCTGAAGTTCAAACGAGATCCCACCGCTTCTTGAAATTTCTCCCAAAAATGAGAAGTAAATCGGGAATCTCGGTAAGAAGTAATGCTTATTGGAACTCCAAGTAACCTCATAATCACCCTGACATACAGATCGACTAGGGCACTCAAAGAGTCTATGGATTTAATAGCCAGAAAGTAGGCAGAATTCGTCAACCTATCAATAATCGCCCAGATTCATCATGATTCTGCTTGGTCCTCGGTAAACCCATGATGAAATCCATGGTGATGTGCTCTTATTTCCACATTGGGATCTGTAGATGATGAAGTAATCTGGCTAGTTTCTAATGTTCTACTTTCACCTGCTGACAAGTGAGACATCTTACAACAACCTCAGTGATGTCTCTCTTCATAATAGGCCACCAGTACACCTTACACAAATTCTTATACATCTTATTATTGCCCAGATGTAAGGTGTACTTAAAACTGTGAGCCTCTACTAAGATCGACTCTCATAATTGCTTGTCTTCGGGAATACAAATCCTATTCTGGAACCTCAGAATGCCATCTATGCCAATCACATACTTTGATTGAACCCCCAACTACAACTGACTTGTAATTTCAATGCAACCCAAATCCTCTCTCTAAGTATTTCTGATTTGATCCATCAATCCTTGTTCTATCCAAAAATTGGCCACTAATCCATATCTCTCAAAAGGAATGGCATCTAAACTGAGGCTCACAAACTGCTCCAATAGCTTGTATTCCCGAACCATCATATAGGAAACCACACCTAGGTGCTTCCTGCTCAAAGCATCTGCTACTACATTAACCTTCCCTGGATGATACAATATCTCCCAGTCATAATCTTTCAGCAGCTCCATCCATCTATGCTGCCTCATATTTAATTCACATTGCGAGAACAAATATTTCAAACTTTTATGGTTAGTAAATACCTGAAATTTCTCACCATACAAATAGTGCCGTCGTACCTTCAAAGTAAACACCACGGCAGCAAGTTCCAGGTCATGTGCGAGATAATTCCTCTTGCGGCCTTTTAATTGACAAGACTTGTAGGCGACCACTTTCCCATGCTACATCAGCACGCAACCTAAACCTAGTGAGGAGGCATCACTATACTGAAAATCATCTAGAACCACTCAGAATGGTCAGGATCAGTGCTATAGTCAACCTCCATTTCAACTCCTGGAAGCTGCGCTCACAAGCATTAGTCCATTCAAATTTTACACCCTTACATGTGAGATGCATCGAGGAGCAACTAGTTTGGAGAAGGCCTCGATAAATCTGTGATAATATTCGACTAGACCTAGAAAGTACGTATCTCAGTGACTGTCTTCGGTCTCTCCCACTGAACAATAGTTTCGACTTTAGACGGATCAACTAACACCTCCTCTTGAGAAACCACATGCCCCAGAAAAGTAATCTGATCTAGCTAGAATTTGCACTTACTGAACTTAGCATAGAGCTTCCTGTCTTTGAGGGTCTGCAGAATAACATGTAAGTGCTGCTCTTGCTCATCCCAAGACTCCGAATATACTAGAATATCATCGACAAAAACGATGAAAAACTTATCAAGATAAGGCTTGAAAACCTCATTCATCAGATTCATGAATGTTGCAGGGGCATTTGTAAGCCCAAATGGCATCATTAGAAACTCGTAGTGGTCGTACCGAGTTCTGAAGGCTATTTTAGGGACATCACACTTCCGAATCTTCAACTGATGATATCTCAATCTAAAATCAATCTTAGAGAATACCTAGGCACCCCTGAGCTGATCAAAAAAATCATCTATCCAAGAAAGAGGATATTTATTATTGATAGTAGCCTTGTTGAGCAACCAATAGTCGATACAAATTTGCAAGCTACTATCCTTCTTCTGGATGAATAGGACTGGTGCACCCCAAGGAGAGATGTTGGGACGGATAAAATCCTGTCTAATAACACTTGGAGTTACTTCTTAAGCTCATCTAGCTCGACCAATGCCATCCGGCAAGGGGGCTTCAAAATAGGTTCGGTATCAGCAACTAAATCAATAGTAAATTTGATCTCCCGATTAGGCAGAAGTCTCGGTAATTCATCCGAAAACACATGTGGAAAATCCCTGACCACCGGGATCCCGTGTAACTCTGGATGCTTCTTTTCAACATCCTCCACATAGGCTATAAACCCTTCAACAATTAAACAAACAATTAAGTACTTAAATTCAGATCAAATGAATTTCAACGAAATATTCAATTTCATTCCTATGTAGAAGGCTTTACAATATATTTTCTAGGTTAAGGGAAGGTTAAATACTTAGTGTAACAATCTACACTAACGTAGTTCGTGGCTAACCAATCCATCTCTAAAATTACATCAAAGTCGTGCATATTTAACAAAACTAGGTTAGCTACGATTTCTTTTTTCCCTATCTTTAATTTACAATTTCGATATCTTACATCTAACATTTGTGATTCCTTATAAGGGGTAGTAATCTGTAATGAATATCCTAAAGGTTCAGGTCTCACCGATATTTTCATAGCACATGCAGGAGATATAAATGAATGCGTCGAACCTGGGTCTATCAATGCAATAACAGCTATATCAAAAATATAAATCTTACCCCAAATAATATCAGAAGAGGTACTAGCAGACTCCTTATCAAGAGCATACACCATGCCCTATGTCACCATCTGCTTGCCTTTCTCTGCTACTGTTGCTCTTTTCGGTCAAAAGGTGTCTCCTTTTTGTGTTCCTGATAAGTCTCTAAAAATGTACTCTTTAGAGTATTTTATTGCATCATTTTGATAAAATTATGGAATTTTAATATAAGTTCTTCCCAATTTAATGAAATTGTTTTCATGTGTAGGAAATTCAAGAATAATGAGAAAATTGAGAAAATGGCAAGAAAATAAAAAAAAGGTTGGATTTGGTGTTTAAACCTTTTCCAAAACCCCTAAAACCTTTAATCCATACGCTACCATATCCCACTTAAATCCTACCCCATTATCACATAAAATCCAAATACACCAAGCCCACTTTAAATCCCAAAATTTCATAAAAGCTAAAATTAAACACTCTAAATCCAATGCACAAGTATGGGCCATTCTTTTAATTTGTTGGATATGTACAAGAATATGTCCAAAAAAAAAGGTCCAGTCCAAGAGAAATTTAAGGCAAAGAATTGAAGCAACCCTAGCTTATACAGAAGGAAGAGCTGCCACATAATGAAAGGTGGAGGGGAGAGCTAGTGACAAGGGCTATCTTCCACCATTTCTGCAGTTTTCTTCAAAAGTTCTCTGTATTTTAGGATTAGTTTAGTTTAAAGGTTGAAGATAGGGCTGCGTGACACAGCCTTGTCTTCAATGTTTCATCGTTTTTTTTTTTTTTTGCACTTTGTATTTACTGCTTGCTTGAGTTTTTTTTTTTTTTTTATGAAGTCTGTAGTAGTTATTTGGGTAGAAAGTTTTAAGTTTTAGTTTTGTTTAAACACATTTATTTATCACAAGTTAACTCAGTTATTAATTATTCCTTTCGGCATCATGTTTTCACATTTCAGCCAATTTATTTTTTTATTTCATCTGCATGTTTTATTCGATGTTAATGTTTTCTTGTCTCGATCTCTTTTGCCTCTTTTTCATCTTTTTACTCTTCAATAATTTCACAATTTAGGTTTAAGTTGTATTAATATATCAATTTTAGTTTTAGTTTTCAAAATTTTCAAGTTAGTTTCGTTGTAAGTTTCTGCTGTCACGGTTCTGCTTCGTTACTTTCCAATTCTGTTTTTATCTTCCTCTGTCTTTCTCTATTTCACGTTTTTGCACTGGGTTCGATTATACTTTACTATAGAAGACACACTGAGTTGCTGTGATAGCTGAGCTGCTGCCTGATGCGCGATGGGAAGCTGTGACGAGGAAACATGAAGAATTGTTGCTGTTGCTGTCCCCGTGGCTGGTTAGCAAGGAACATGGCTGTGCATAGTAGGAGGTGGCGATGCTTGATGGTCTGTGTACTGAAGTGGTAGCTGATCGGCATGACAGGTGTGAGCTTGGAGCATGAAGCGATGCAAGAGCAGACACGGTTTTCCTTTGATGAAGCACTCACGGTTTTATTGTTTTGCAGCCAAATTTTATTTGTTACTGTTTTATTAGTTTAGAGACATTATTTTGTTAGATTTATATTGTATTAACTTAGTTATTTAGGAAGCATTTGCTTAGTTTATTTAGTGTAAAAGTTATTTTAATTAATGACACTAGGTAATTTATTTCAATAGCATTTCATGGTAAATTTAGTTATTAAAATTTTAAGTCATATTTTAGGTAATTTGGTTCATGCCATTAATTTAATTTTGCATTTTTATTTGCATGCATTTTAAATGTTCATGTACTATATTTTTATTTTTATTTTTTATTAGGCTTTATTTTAAGTGTTTTAGTAGTTAAATTAGCTTGAGAAAATTTTAATTGTTTGGATAAACCTAGGATGACAAATTTTAGTATTTAGCTAAATGGCTTAACTAATCCGCGTAGGAACGATATTCTACTCACACTTTATTTCTTGTCACGACCCATGCACTTGCGTGTGGACACCTTTTAGGGTTGAAACGTTTTTGGCACCGTTACTGGGGATTAGTTTAGGTTATCTTTAGTTAATATTAAAACCAATCATGCTTAGGTTTAGTTCAAGCCTTTTCTTTTTCTTATTTTTTTAAATATTTCTCCTTCCTAATATTTTAATTCTGTTCTTGTGCGAGGTACCATGCTGGATCTGGCAGACCCAAAACTTTGGGATACTATGTTATGCCTCGTGTGCCTACGATATATTCGAGCATTAGGAAGCCTGAAATCAAAACTGATAGCTTTGAGATCGATCTGGGCTTCATCCTAATAATCTTGAATTCAGCTCAATTTGGAGGTTTGCCTAGTGAAGACCCATATGCTCATCTTGTTAATTTCTTGGAAATATGTGACTTATGCAAGTACAATGGTGTTTTTGATGATGCAATTCGATTGAGACTCTTCTCATTCTCACTCTAGGATAGTGCAAAGGATTGTCTGCGGTCATTTCCTCATCATTCTATTTGTACGTGGGATGATTTGGCTCATAAGTTCTTAGCTAGATTCATTTTACTTGAGTATATGGACAAGATGAGGAATCAAATTTTATCTTTCGAGCAATATAACTTCAAGTCTTTTTTGAAGCATGCGAAAGATTTAAGGACCTGATCAAGAGATGTCCTTCTCATGGATTACCCACATGGCTACAAATTCAAAGCTTCTATAATGGTTTTGGTGATTCATCAAGAGTAGTGGTTGATGTGGCAACGGGTGGAGCTCTTATAAGGAAGTCCATTGAGGAAGCATATGAATTGATAGATGTAATGGCTTCTAATGATTTCAAATGGTAGTCCAAGAGAGTTATATCGAGAAAGATCGCCAACATTCAAAAGCTTGATCTTATTGAGACCTTGTCTGCTCCAAAAGTCACTTCGCTCAAAAAAGTCTACATGAGTCTTTTAATTTCTTGTGAGATATGTGAAGGGAGTTATGCCACTGAGAATTGTCCTATTAATCTAAGTTGGGTGAGTCATCCATGCTATTCTTCAAGCAACTACGAGACAATTTTTCATCACCATCTTTGGAGTTCATGGAGACATGTGACCTTTCTCATCAAGGTCTTTTGCAACCACTGCATCAAGAGGTGTTGACTAAAGATGTTGAAAAGCTTACACCACCTGAGCTTATTGAAATTGAAAGTGTGGTTGATGAAAAAGAAATGGAGAATAGTAAGGGTGAAGAAGAAGTCCAAGAGGAAGGGTTTAAGATTGACGTCCAAATTCTCGAAGTTGACAAGAAAAACCAAGAGGCATCCTTCATTGTTTCTTCATGGAACTTTCCAAAATAATATGAATGGGTTATATCTTAGAAGACTGTGGAGTTAAGTTCTGTGAAACAAAGTATCTGATGAAGTCACCTTCCATGGTGGTGCTCTATGTGAATCCATCAATCTTCAGACCATTCAAACCATCGTGAAGGATGACAGAGATAGTCAAGCTGATGACTGGGGAGGTAACCCCAGCCTTTTATTAGTTTATTAGTTGTGTTTTTCTTTTATTAGTTTTAGTCTTAGTATTTCATAACTTTGATTTCTTTTTGTTTCTATTTCATAGGTTTGAGTTCAATTTTGGAGGAGCAGTGAAGAGACCTTGTGGGCATGCAATTGAAGTTCAACAGAAAATTCAGGGGAGTTTCCTTCTATCTTTTCTGAATTCTTGAATCACTTACACATTGAGGATAATGTGCGCTTCAAGTTTAGGGGGAAGGAACCTTGAGCTAAATTTTTTCAAAAAATTTCAAAATTTTCCAAACTTTTTAGGCTTTAAATGTTTTGCCCTAAGATATACTATGCTTGATTTGGTTATTTCCCATGTCCCCATGATTGAGATTATGGTTGAGATTGATTCTAATCTTTGGAAACACATGATTATTAAGAATCATAAGTTGAATTCTTGAACTTGCCTTGTTCTGATTATGATTTTTTTCATCTTAATGCACTATGTCTTGATCATGGATTGGTATGCATGTTTAGAGAAGGATTATGTGAATATAGGATTGCATTTGTCTTTGACGTTGTGAGCATATCCTAGAATTTGTTGGATCTCCTCTCGAGGCAAAATTTTTAGCCTATGCTTAGTTAGGAAAATGATTTAGGCCATCCTTGGATCATTCGAGCTCTTCAATTTAACCTTTTACATTCTTGCCCTTAGTCACCTCTCTGTGACAAACTAGCCTATCTTTGTTTATACACCTGCAAGTTAATTTCTTTTACCCAAAGAAATACACCTTCCTATCCCTTACCCTCAAAAGCATGCAGTTTACTAGGATATATCATGAATTATATACATATTTGGGTAGATAGATAGGATATAAAAAAATGAATGAGGAAAATGAAAAAAAAAATAGAAATTAAAAAAAGAAAAAAATAGAAATTAAAGAAAGGAAAACAAAAATGAAAGAAAAATAAGAAAAATACAAAAATAGAATAAAGTGTATAACAAAGTAAGAAGAAAATAAATTTAAGGGAATTAATTGAAGCATGAAACATAAAGATCTTAGAGTGTAATGCATGATTACAGGTTATTGAGCCTAAATTGACTTTTACCATGCCTTTACCCTAGCCTTACATTACAAGCTTAATAAAGTCCTATTAATTCTTGATTGAGTATGGTTACATTAGTGGAGAGAGAAGTGAAAAGCAAACCTATGAGATTGTTCATGCTTTAGAGACTTTGCTTTTAATGTTTGCATAATCTCATCCAGATATGTATGCTTTGATATGTGATAGACACTTCACACAAACACAGAGAATCTAATTAGGACTTGGGCATGTGATTGGAGGAAACTCTTTGTTGATTAATAATTGTGATTTTCCTTAGATTAGATTGGTACCTTTTTTCTGAGGTGTATGTGGGGAATAAATCTGTCAAGTAAATGTTATCTCTTGCATATTTTGAGCTTGTTTTGCTTGAGTACAAGCAAAATATTAAGTTTGGGGGTCTGATAAGTCTCTAAAATATACACTTTTTAGATTATTTTATTGCATCAATTTTAATAAAATTATGGAATTTAAATATAATTTCTTCCCAATTTAATGAAATTGTTTTCATGTGTAGGAAATTTAAGAAAAATGAGGAAACTGAGAAAATGGCAAAAAAATCAATGAAAAATGATTGGATTTGGTGTTTAAACCTTAACCTTAAACCTTTTCCAAAACACCTAAAACCTTTAACTCATACTCTACCATATCCCACTTAAATCCTATCCCATTATCACATAAAACCCAAACACACCTAGCCCACCTTAAATCCCAAACTTTCATAAGCTAAAATTAAACACTCCAAATTCAACCCATAAGTATGGGCCATTCTTTTAATTTGTTGGATATTTACAAGAATATGTCAGAAAAAAAAAAGGTTCAGCCCAAGAGAAATGTGAGCCAAAGAATTGAAACCACCCTATCTTATAAAAAAAGGAGGGGTTGCCCCATAATGAAGGGTGGAGGGGAGAGCTGGTGATAGCGGCTGTCTTCCACCATTTCTGTAGTTTTCTTCAAAAGTTCTCTGTATTTTAGGATTAGATTAGTTTAAACGTTGAAGATAAGGCTGAGTGACAGCCTTGTCTTCAATGTTTCATCGTCTTTTTTTTTGCACTTTGTATTTACCGCTTGCTTGAGTTTTTTTTTTTTATGAAGTTTGTAGTAGTTATTCGGGTAGAAAGTTTTAAGTTTTAGTTTTGTTTAAACACATTTATTTATCACAAGTTAATTCAGTTATTAATTATTCCTTTCTGCATCATGTTTTCACATTTCAGCCAATTTATTTTTTTATTTCATCTGCAAGTTTTATTCGATGTTACTGTTTTCTTGTCCCGATCTCTTTTGCCTCTTTTTCATCTTTTTGCTCGTCAATAATTTCACAATTTAGGTTTAACCTGTATTAATATATCAATTTTAGTTTTAGTTTTCAAAATTTTCAAGTTAGTTTCGTTGTAAGTTTCTGCTGTCACGGTTCTGCGTCGTTACTTTCCAATTCTGTTTTTATCTTCCTCTGTCTTTCTCTATTTCAAGTTTCTGCACTGGGTTCGATTATACTTTACTGTAGAAGACACAATGAGTTGCCTTGATAGCCGAGCTGTTGCTTGATGCGCGATGGGAAGCTGTGACGAGGAAGCGTGAAGAACTATTTTTGCTGCTGTCCGCGTGGCTGGTTAGCATGGAACATGGCTGTGCATGGCAAGAGGTGGTGATGCTTGATGGTTTCTGTGCTGAAGTGGTAGCTGATCGACATGACAGGTGTGAGCTTGGAGCATGAAGCGATGCAAAAGCAGCCATGGTTTTCCTTTGATGAAGCAATCACAGTTTTACTGTTTTGCAGCCAAATTTTATTTGTTACTGTTTTAATAGTTTAGAGACATTATTTTGTTAGATTTTTATTGTATTAACTTAGTTGTTTAGCATGTTTAAGCTTAGTTTATTTAGTTTAAAAGTTATTTTAATTAATGATATTAAGTAATTTATTTCAATAGCATTTCATGGTAAATTTAGTTATTAAATTTTTAATTCATATTTTAGGTAATTTGATTCATGCCATTAATTTTATTTTGCATTTTTATTTGCATACATTTTAAATGTTCATGTGCTATATTTTTATTTTTATTTTTTATTAGGCTTATTTTAAGTGTTTTAGTAGTTAAGTTAGCTTGAGAAAATTTTAATTGTTTGGATAAACCTAGGATGACAAATTTTAGTATTTATCTAAATGGCTTAACTAATCTTCGTGGGAATGATATTCTACTCACTTTATTATTTGTCGCGACCTGTGTACTTGCGTATAGATACCTTTTAGGGTCAACAAGTTTTTGGCGCCGTTACCGGGGATTAGTTTAGATTGTCTTTAGTTAATATTAAAACCAATCATGCCTAGGTTTAGTTGTTCTTGTGCGAGGTACCATGTTTGATCTGGCAAAGCCCAGAACTTTGGGAGACTATGTTATGCCTCGTGTGCCTACGATACATTCGAGCATTAGGAAGCTCAAAATCGAAGCTAATAGCTTTGAGATCGATCTGGGCTTCATCCTAATGATCTTGAATTCAGCTCAATCTAGAGGTTTGCCTAGTGAAGTGTAACATCCCGTTACCACATTTTGCACGTATTTCTATACAACTTTACTGGTTGGGCTGTCTGCGATGCCATTAACATTCAACAGTAACAGTGATAAACGGTAAACATTTATCTATTAATTATGGAATATGAAATTTCTTTTTCATTATTCCTTACATCTGACATCCCCTTATTAACCTTTATTTCACTAAGGTAGTACTGTATACATATGTCTGAAATGTAAAAGAGAAGAGACTGTACCTGTCACATTTAACATGCCATGCCACAGTGCTTCAAGCATAGCTATACCCATCTGAGAGCTAATTCTCTCAACTCCGTGTACTTCTTATCTGTGGAGTTAAAACAAAGGAGTGAGCGATTCATACGCTCAGTAAAGGAAACATATGCTGCTTTAAATAAAGCAAAACTATATATCACAACTCATTTGTTCTTTTCTTAACAATAACCCAGTAGAAAAGACAGTAGATATATAGTAAACAATTCTCTTAAAACACCATTCAAATCACTGGCTAACAGTTTACTTTAAAAATGTAGTAAACACTATATAGGATTTCAACAAATCCTCACAGTAGACAGAAATTGGTAAGTTGAGACTAGGCAACAAATAAATCATGCTATCATCGTTCCCCCTCCCCCTTGTGAGAACGGAATCTGCCGCTTTTGGGGTGCACCCGTAGGCCATCGCCCCTCACGGCTATCTCAGATCTATGGCCATAATCTATAGTGGTCCTCGGGTCCACTTGCCAAGTGACCTTGAGACCGCTGATGACTTGGCGGGTCCATCAGCCCTGTGACGCCCTGAGGTGCACTCTTTGGTCCATCGACCGAGCCACCGCCCCAGGCGGGTCACGCAATAGTAATGCATGAACTAGAGGCCTAACGTCTCAAAATCAAATTATAACTCATGAAAAACCTTTAAGGAATCATTTCTTAATGTCATCGTTTTCTTTCCAAAAAGGCTTTAAAAACAGCCCGCAATCTCACTGAATTCCGTGTGAGAAAGACACGGGTTAAACTGACTCGCCATGGCTAGTTCGCCCATGGTCAACTCACCCATTGGTCAACTCGCCTAAAAACATAATGAAAACAATTCATTTTTCGTTGAAAAATTTTGGAAAAGCGAAACCTATTCGCCATGGTCGACTCGCCCGATATGGCTCGCCAATGACAGTTCGCCCAACGCGGAGAACCAGTGTTCGCCCGCCTTCGTGCTTTTAAAATCCGAAAGCAAACTGGCTCGCCCTCAGTGGCTCACCCAGTAATCAACTCGCCAAAAGGTCTCAAATTTCTATTTTTGAAAATATTTAAAACGACTCATTTATTTCCTTTAAGAAATTACTCTTTAAAACTGTTCGCCAGGGTCAACTCGCCCTTCACGGCTCGCCCATGACTAACTCGACAAGACAGTGAATTTGTATTCGCCCGCCACTTAGCTTTTCAAAACAGCACTATATCTCGTTGATTGCGGTTCGCCCGCCTTTAATTTAAAACAAAGGGCCGCTCGCCAAACATATTAAAACCAGTTCGCCCGCCCTTAAAACTAGAGACGGTAGTATAAAATTATAAAACGGCTTTGTTCGCCCGTCAATACCAATTCGCCCATCATAAAAATACAAGGGCTCGCCTGCCCTGTATCAGTTCACCCAAAACAGCATAGGGGTCGGCTTTTAGCTCGCCCGTATCAAAATAATTATCAAAATAACTTTCCTCAAACAATGCATGTCAGAAAACAAAACATTTAGCTTAATGTTTTCATAAAACTTACTCCACAGGACATGCATTATTTCACACATATCTCCCTTACCTGTTAGAAACGAAGCCTTGCTTCGCCCTGCTCTCTGTTCGCCCATAGCCATTCCCATTATCGGCTGCAAATTATATAAATTCCATTAATATTTTCTTTATAAATATTTTTCCATTACTTGGGCGAATTGAAATAAATCAAATGACTACTCGCCCAAATAGAGCTCTACTAGTTCGCCCAAATGAGCTCGCCATTCACCATATGGCTATCACGTGGCATATCGCCCGCCATTACACACCGTGGTTTTGTGAGCTCGCCCAACATTCAACTCACGAGGCCTACATTTGCTTAATTGTGGGAGTTCGCCCACAATACCTATTCGCCCAACGCCTCTGCAATTGAGCTCGCGCATGAATTCATTTGACTATAATTGGGCGTTCTCGCCCCTTGAACACAGGCTTTACCTTGGCGAGTTCCTCATTATCTACTCGCCTTATTAACGATTACTAGATTTCAACATGGGCGATCACTGTAGTCGCCATTGTCGTCACTTATTCCATTATTTTCCTTGTTTTCATGTTCTCTAAGGATCTAACTAAAACAAGGTTGTGTTCTATGTTGTAAACATATAAGTCTACTCTTGAATATCAAGAACACCTAAGAAATATGAAACTCACCTCAATCAACTGCACTTCCAGAACAAATTGCTTTCTGTCTCATGTTGGCCTTCCTTTTGTTTATTCCTTCAGCTCACCAATTATGAAAGAAAGGCTTTATAAGCAGATTCATGTATTTTGGCCAACTGAAGAGTGAAGCTCAGTAAATCAAGTATGACAGAAACGGGAGGAATAACATAAGCTCTCAGTTGCATAATTTTCGGGAGGGAGATGAAGTTTGCTAAACAGATTTGCCTCAAGTTTTTCTTCTTATATAACCCTGCTCAACCAATCACTAGCTACCGCCTGTCCCTTATCTGCTTCTTTCATCATTTCACGTCCATCACTCCTTTAATGCATGAAGAAAACTGAAGCACAAGTGGCGTGAAAGTCTCCCTTTCACACTCTTTTTCTTCTGCTGCAGACTTTGTTTACTTCCTCAACCAATAAGGCTAACTCCCTTATTGACTTTAACTTTTCTTCATTTATTGTCCTCAACCGTATATTTCACAAAGTCAATCTTGGCTGCTGGGTTGAATTCTGTTTTCATTTGCCCCTCTATCTGGACGACCACCTTACTCGCCAAATACATTGGCGTTTCCAAGTCCTCGCCACAAGCGGGCCATCACTTATCCACGAAGTTGGCGAACTCAACTACTTGCCAAAGAAATAAGGAAACAATCAACTCGCCACACTACACCAGTTCGCCAGCCATTCAGCTATTCTTTGCCCCTATGTGTGGTGATCACAAGTTCTCGCCCTTTTTGGGACCATCACCAGGCATGGCTCAACTCGCCAACCTTGTTCTGATTCACCTCACACGTTAGCGAACACGCCTATTCGTCCACGCCCTAGTCCAACTCGCCATCACCATTGGCGATCACACATTACCTTGCTCGCCCGTTCGCGAGCCTTTTCTTCATGGTACTCGCCCGTCGAGTATTTCACCTAATTGGCTCCATTCTCGTCTCAAGTTAAGGAGCTTTTCACCCTTTTGGAAATTAACATTCATTATTTATTTAATTTCCATTTTCAATTTTATGAGATTAAGGTCTACAGTAGGGTAAAATCAGATCTTACATGAAGACCTATATGCTCATCTTGTTAATTTCTTGGAGATATGTGGCTTATGCAAGTACGATGGTGTTTTTGATGACGCCATTCGATTGAGACGCTTCTCCTTCTCACTCTAGGATAAGGGAAAAGATTGGTAACGGTCACTTCCTCATCATTCTATCTGTACGTGGGATGATTTGGCTCATAAGTTCTTAGCTAGATTCATTTCAGTTGAGTATATGCCGAAGATGAGGAATCAAATTTTATTTTTTGAGCAATATAACTTCGAGTTTTTTCGTGAAGCATGGGAAAGATTTAAGGAGTTGATCAAGAGATGCCCTTCTCATGGATCATGGATTACCCATGTGACTACAAATTCAAAGCTTCTATAATGGCATAGGTGATTCATCAAGAGTAGTGGTTGATGTAGCAGGGGGTGGAGCTCTTATGGGGAAGTCCGTTGAGGAAGTGTATGAATTGATAGATGTAATGGCTTCTAATGATTTCAAATGGTAGTCTGAGAGAGTTATATCAAGAAAGATCGCCAACATTCAAAAGCTTGATCTTGTTGAGGCCTTCTTTGCTCCAAAAGTTGCTTCGCTCGAAAAAGTCTACACGAATCCTTTTATTTCCTGTGAGATATGTGAAGGGAGTCATGCTATTGAGAATTGTCCTATTAATCTAAGTTGGGTGAGTCATTCGTGCTATTCTTCAAGCAACTACGAGACACTTTCATCACCATCTTTGGAGTTCATGGAGACATGTGACCTTTCTCATCAAGGTCTTTTGCAACCACTGCATCAAGAGTTGTTGACTGAAGATGTTGAAAAGCTTACACCACCTGAGCTTATTGAAATTGAAAGTATGGTTGATGAAAAAGAAATGGAGAATAGTAAGGGTGAGGAAGAAGTCCTACAGGAAGGGTTTAAGATTGAAGTCCAAATTCCAGAGGTTGACAAGAAAAACCAAGAGGCATCCTTCATTGTTTCTTCGTGGAACTTTCCACAAGAATATGAAATGGGTTATATCTTAGAAGACTGTGGAGTTAAGTTCTGTGCAGCAAAGAATCTAATGAAGTCACCTTCCATGGTGGTGCTTTATGTGCATCCATCAATTTTATTTGTTACTTCATCAAATGGATATCTTCAAACCATATACAAACCGCTTGATCTTGTGTTTCTCACTCCTGGATACTTCTTGATCAAAGCTGCTGAGAGCAGTGAATTTGGACTCATACTAGTCCACTATCATACTCCCCTGCTTTAAATTCATAAACTCCGACTTTAGCTTCATCTGTGCAGTGCTGGGGATATACTGCTTATAGAAAGCCTTTAGAGAAAACTCTTAGGTCACTGTTGGGTATCTAGCTGACAGTATGATCTTAGTGGACTTCCACAAATACTTTGTGTCGCCTACCAATAAAAATGTAGCCAAGCCAACCTTTTCCATCTCAGAACATGTCATATAATCAAACAACTTTTCCACCTCATTTACCCACTCCTCAGCAGCCATCAAATCCTTTTCCCCTCTGAACTTTGGTGGATCCAACTTCTTAAACTGTCGAATCAAATATGCATCGTAACCCCTAACAAGAACTAGCCTCGGTTGCTCTAGAATCTATGGCTGAGGCTGCGGTGGGGGTTATATCGACTGTGGTTACGGCTTTGGCTATGGCACCGATGGTGGAGGTGGAGGTTGTGTTGCTTCGGGTGCTAGTGCTCTAATAAAACTTGTAATAAAGTCTGCTACAACTCTTTCCAGCATGAAAATTTTGGTATTTGGACTCTCAGGTTGTGGAGGGAGAGTTGGCTCCGGCATCGGCTCTGAAGTATGCTCTGGGGAGGGTTGAACATGCCTGGGGCATCCCTTGCCCCGATCGATACCCCTTCGCCTATCAGACATACTACACCAACACAACACACAAAAATCGATTTTCAGTTACATAATTCAATTATATATTCAAACCAATACAATACTACTTGGGATGTATATCATTTCTAATCAAAAGACACTAACAGACATCAGACCAACCTCGCTCTGATTCTACCTTAACTGTCACGGTCGGAAATATCATATATTTCAGTAACTCCACATATACAAATCACATACGGTTGGGCTGTCTATAGTGTCAACTTTTATTCAAAATGAAATTTATTTATTTTTATACAAACCTAGAAATCGAAATTCAATTACATAAATAAAATATGTACATAAAAGTAGCACTGTACAAAAAATCTGAATACATAAACGTAAAACTAGTATACCTCAACAAGGTAAGAAAGTCCCCCAAGGGATACCGAAAATCAGGTCCTCCAGAAGCAGATCTAATCTACTACAGATAATCTAGGAGTGGAAAAATAAAGGGGTGAGCTAACTTGCTCAGTAATGAATATTTATACGAAAGCTGATACAATCGTATTCTATATGTAAATTTAATAAATAGATTTTCATATAAAACCATGAATTTAAAATCTTAAAAACAAATAGGCATGATCTAACATGAAGGACACTATAATGGATTAGATATCAGATGAGTATGGAAGGATACTTTGAAGTACCTTACGTGTTCCGATATCCAAATCCACTATAGGGAATTTGACAGTATTTAATTAAATCGTAAATTCCGTAATAAATCCAATAACTTATATCCAACATTTCATATTCAGAAAATCATAGTTTACTCCGTAAACAACATTGAATCATATTTATATCAATTTCCAGACAGATAATTCAATTAAATATAACTTGCAAAACATATTATTCAAATCACACATAAATAGCATATAATCCGAAATCGAAAATAAATCAAATATGGGAATGCGTGGATCTAAATTAACCAAGGATTTACCACCCTAGTATAATTTTAGTAGAGACTAGGCTACACACAATAGACACATGCACTATAGTAGACATATGGCCATAGTCAAGAGGCCACAGTGTGAACACTAGCCAAGTGTCACCTGTGGGAGCTAAAGACTAGGCTAGAGTCAGTAGCATCAGAACAAAATGAAAATGCATGTACCCACAAATAGCTACGGGGCCAATAGTCTCAAAACATTTCAAAAATATTTTCAGAGCTGTTTATGGAGATTAATCTAATAAATCATGTCTCAAAGAAATTTATAAAGTTAAATTCCTGAAATCAAATTCATAAAATTAAAATCATAAAATCAACATATCTAAATAATAATTCATGAAACATACTCTCAAGACATTATTTAACATTCCAAATAATCTATTTAAATATCATATTATATGAAAATATTCAAGCTTTAGAACAATATATTTAATTCTTATAAAATATTAAAACATATATTGAATTTGTGATTTAATAGAATAAAATCTTATTTAATAACTAAGATCCAAATATTTAGAACAAATTTCTTTAATTTTTAAGTATTATGGCAAAGGATGATTTTGAAAGGTTTAGGCTAATTTATACAAAATTCCGGCAGCATAACGTTTTGCTTTTTTGTTGATGCCAAAAGGATTATTGGACTTGTTGATAATGGATCAACTCTTTCCTCCTTGGATCAACCTGCAAAATAAGGATCACTGGGGTTGTTCCCAGTGGGACTTTCTCCGATGCTTAAGTTAGTAAAGTATTTATAGAAGAATATCAAGGTTGAAGAAGATGAGTGTATGTATTTATACCTTGTTCCTTCTATCTTTGTACCTTATATAGGCGATCATGGGTGTAACAGTTACTGTGGTCGGTTACGCCCTATCATGTAATTAAATGGGAGTTATGGGGGTTATGGGCTATTATGTCCCATCGTGTAATAAAGTGGGCGATTACAAATGCTCTTACGTTACAGAACGTAATGGCCCAATTCTATAAGATTACATGAGCATTGCTCGTGAGCTATTCGCTTCCAAGCTTAGTAAGATGGGCCTATTGGGTCCTACACAGTGATACTAACACTTTTAACCAAACCTTCCTGCATAAAACTTAGCTTCAAACCACAATTTCCAAATTCCAATTCCAATCCAAAATATCAATTCCAATTTCACTAGAAATCAATTTTATCAAAATCATGCAATGAAGTATCCTTACGCTTCATACAAATATCCCTTACCTTTTAATTTCCCAGTATTCGCCTTGTCAGCACTAGTAGCACCTTCTGATCTCGAGGCTGCAAATTCATTATTTAAACTCGATAAATTTACTATATTTTAATCAAAAGAATATTTAATAAATCAAATACTAGTGCATTATCTGTTGTAGCTCTAAATGCAGTTTAAATTCTACCGACGCTAAAATCACAACTTTTGCTAAACACCTTCGTTTTCGATTCCAATCGCACCTACAGTCTCAAAATAATTCGTACATTATTTTAAGACCTAAATTATATTGAAATGAGCATAAATTCTTCCTCCCCTTCATAAGGCCAAATACCTCTTCCTTTACTACACTAGGCATTTCTTTAATTTAAGCTTTACTACTTAATCTAAACTTGTTTATTTAATTTTCTACACCATTCCCACATGTATTTTGCATTGAATGGCATCAAATTCATACTCCTTTAGTCATGGCCGAACCTATCCCTTCATGCTACATAATGATTTTCTTCAAATTAAGCTTAACTAAGCTTATTTTCTTACTTTCCATAATTTCTACGTTATTCTTGCACTAAATTTCCATCAAAACTCACCATGTTCATGCACCATGGAGGTTGGCCGAATTCCTCAAATGCTCAATTTCATGATTTTAACATGATTCAAGCTAGGAAAGACGCGGAAACATCTTAAACACATAGAAATTAACTAGAAAACCATGAAAATTTCCAAGCTTCCCATCTTCCTCACCTTGACCGAAACCAATAGGAGCCCTTACACTTTGATTTTTGTTGTTTTGGCACTTGATTTTGGTGCCAAAATGTAGAGGAGGTTTGATAAAACAAGGTTGGTGAAGACAACTTTTGATTTTAATGTGTTTTTAGCTAGCTTTTCTCACTCTCTCTCTTGCTAGAAGGTCAAATTAATAGTGGGAGTGGCTAGCTGGTTGCTGCCAAAAATGGAAGAAGATGAAGCTAAAAATTTCTTTTAAATGATATTTTGGGCAATTTTACCATTTTGGCCTCATACTTAAAGATTTGTTCCAATTTTGCCCTTAAAGTTTGACTTTGTTGAAAATAGTGTATCCAATCTCGAAAATATTTTATTTAATCATAAAACACATCAATTTAACTTGTTCTAATCATTAGTGGAGTTTTTATGGAGGTTCGGGTGCTTATTTGGGTGAAATTACTGAAATACCCCTAACTGTAAAATCGCTTAAATTTTTACTTTTACATCCCATTTATTCCATTTGTCTTCATGTTCTAAAACTATATTTCATGAGAAATTATTTAATATAGATAGTGGTTCAAAAATCCATTTTGTTTGATGGTAATTCATAAAAATTCTGATTGCTTATAGACTAAACTGTCATTTCTCAAATTACTACACGTTTTTCAAAATATGCAAAAATAATTGAGTTTGAGGCTAAGATTCTTACCATCATATTTTTCGGTCCTGTATATCGAATCCTCCAAGTTCCACCTTCATTGAGACCTTAAAAAGTCAATAGGGCCCACCTGCTATTTTGCCCATATACCTAAAGTATAATTCAAAATTTATTAATTATAAAATATTAAATATTCTTAATTATATAAATAAAATTAAACAATGCTTCAAAATACGAGGTCTCACAATGGACCTTCTTCGCCTATTGATAATCAAATCAAGCACTATCTTGATGCTTCAATAGTTACAAATGGGCTTTCAGTAGTATTTTCTAATTGTTATAAGTTGCATCCTTCCAAAGGATGGAATGGGAAGTAAATGAGAAAAAAAGATATTTAGAGATAAAGAAAAACTACAGAATCGAAAGATTAGTTGTTCAAATTTAAGGGCAAAGAGAGAGAATTTATAAAGTGAGTGAATTTTGGATGACAAAACATCAAATATTAAAAGACTACATTTCTTCTAAAAATTGTGAACATAAAAAACTACTTTTTAATAGAAATATAGTCTATTTAAGGTTAAAAATTTTTCTAAATCTCTATATAATTAATAACACTATGTTCCAACTAAAAATCGTAGTCATTTCTTATGATAAATTAGTTTTTGTATAATTAAGTTTAAGTAGTTTTTGTATAATTAAGTTTAAGTAAAATGTGATAGTTTACTATCTCAGAATAAATGTTTTTTCTATAATTGTAATATAGGACTTTCTCCTTATGTGTGTGTGTATTATATTAATTAATTTATTTATTTATTATATTATAAAGAAGGGATCCTCTTACACTAATGTAGAACAAAATTGTTTTGTTCCATTTTTATAACTTTATGTAGAATCAATATTTTCACAAGTCAACCGTTAATTGAACAAACTATTCGTATTCATCATGCATATAAAATTTCAAGTTGATATGATATCCTTATCATTTCGATCGACAATAGCATATTTTTTAATATATATTAACGATTGAAATTTTAGTATTATCAAACTAAAAGTTGAATATTTTCGATTAAATTGAAATTTTGTATACATAATCTACTTGAATAGAATATAATATTTAATGGTTGCATTAAAAAAATTTTAAATCACATAAAGAGATATAAAATGGTGTAAAACAATTTTGTTTTACACTGATATATTATATTATATTATATTATATTAATTATATTATATTATATTATATTATATTATATTATATTATATTATATTATATTATATTATATTATATTATATTATATTATATTATATTATATTATATTTAAACCTGTGCGATGCACGGTGACGAATTTAATTTATAATAATTTAAAAAATAAAATAGAATTATACAAATTTATTTTGAAATACATGTTGAATAATGTATTAAAAAACTTGATACAGATATAGAATACGCAAATTGAAAAATGATTTGAAATCAAATACTAATTAAAAAATATAGAAAAATTAAGCATCATAAATTTTACATATTAAATAAATAAATTAATTAAATAGCTACAATTTTAATGAAAATAATTTTTACTATATTAATCATCAATAGATTATTGATTAATGTTGCATATTTGAAAGTAATTTATTTTTAAAATTTGAATTTAAATGTCCCCAAATTGATTTTATAAAATAAATTAGTGTTGAAAACTCTATTTTTAAGGGTTTTTAAAAAATTATTTATAATAGTCTTACACATAAGATAAGAGGTATGTAAAGTAAAAATATAAATAGTATAAAAATGATTTATTATTTAAGTTTTTTAAAATTTAAATTAATTCAAAATAAATAAATATAACATTTAAGATAATATATGTTTCAAAAGAATAGATAATTTATTTTCTTTTTTTTAATCAAAGAAAATAATTGAATAAATAAATCTGAAAAAGGAGTGAAATGAAAATTTTAAAAAAAAAGCATGAAATTTAACTCAATACAAAAATATATAGACTTAAATATTCAGTTTTAATTTTTTGATATAATTCTGATCAAAATATATGGGTTTTTTAATTTAAAAATAACATAATAAGTGATAAAAGAAATTTTAAATTCTGTGGTAAATTTTATTTAATATAAATGAGGATAATACAGTTTAAATCTTTTTTAATTTCAAATATTTTAAAATTGAATAATTAATTGAATAGGATTATTTTATTAAAAATTAAAATTAATTTATTATTAAAGTATAAATTGTTAAGCTATCTACATAAAAGGTTTTATTTTTAGAAAGTGCTTTTGCTTTTACATATTTATATAAGATATGAGATTATTATCAAAAACTGAATCTTATTGAAATGAGAATTGTAACTTTGAATCAATGATTAGGTAATTTTTAGTGCAGATTTTATACTTTAACGATAAAAAAAAAAAATTCATCTTACCACATATGTCAAGTGTTCATATAAAATATGTAAGTTATTTTTTTTAAAAAAAATACATCAAGATTAATTATTCCTATAAATATATTTTTTAACGTGTACAGCAATAGTACATGTATATTAATAAAAAATGAGTAAAGAAATTAATAATTGATTTGAGATTGTTTTAAATTTTAATATATAAATATAAATGTAATCTTTTAAAAATTGAAATAGATAATTGATTTTAAAAATAATTAATTTATTTTGTAATTTTAATATATATAGATTCCTATCTTTTAGAAAATTAGAAAAAATTATTATTTTTTTATTTTAAGATATTACACATGTCAAATTTTCTAATCATTCACATAGGATGTCTTGTACTCAAATGCTTGGAAATATATATATATATATATATATATATATATATATATATATATATATATATGTATATATATATATATATGTATATATACACACACATGTCAAATTTTCTAATCATTCACATAGGATGTCTTGTACTCAAATGCTTGGATATATATATATATATATATATATATATATATATATATATAAAAGATTATACAAGATTTCATGATAAGTTAAGCGATTTAGACGCCTACGTAGACATCCTCTCTTGATAACATGTATGACATTTAAAATCAACTTTCTTCTTTTATTTCTTTAAAACTAACTACCTTTTATATCTTATATTTTAAATAAATATTTTTTTAAAATCAGTTTTTAATACTTGAAATATCTATTTATCAACTTCATTGGTTTATCCCTAAATATACCATTGGTTCAATTTTAATTTTATGTTTCAACTTTTTTTTTAATTTAGAATTCTATTGAAAATTCTAAAATTCATTAAAAGATTTAAAGAAGTGGTCCATCCCACGAGGAGATAAACTAGTGTTAGCTAAAATTAATTTGATCATCATCAAATCATCTACCAGGTACCAACAACATTTGGCTATAATTAATATGCATTTATCATGGTTAGGTTTGGTTGATATTTCTAAAACTTTAACTAAAACGTGTACAGTCTGCTCATTGAGGTCTATTATTGTTAAAGAAATTATAAAAATATTATAAAATATCTTAAAATTAAAATTGAATAAAAATATTTTTCAAAATAAAATAATGTTTCAAAATTCGATATGGGTTTGAAAATCTTTGTTCGAAACCCAACTTGAATATCACTGAACCCCCTGGATAGACCTAAATATTACAATTTAATGATCTCTTATCACGAGCAAGACCAGTATTTTTGCTTACTTTTTTTTTTTTGAAAACTTAGTAGATTAATTATCTCTTTAAACTTCCATAATTTTATTAGAAGTTATAATATTTCTAGATATTCGTTAATATAGCTATAATATATCAAAATATTTGATGATTGAACATTAAAACTCGATGAGTTACAGAAATGAAGCAAATAAATATGTTGAGCATGAATTTAATGGCAGGCAGGCCTTATCTGCCACACCAACATGGCTATAAATGAACGGTATAAAACTGCATACCAGAAAAGTTATTTGATCTATCAACAAGTGATCGGAAAAAGTGGAAATAGATTTTTTCCTCGTATATTTGGATATAATGTGAATCTTAAAATCTTCATTGTTGAAAAACTTTATCGTTTATCACTCTTGATCCGATTAAGATTAATCTTTTAACAATAAAACAGATAAAAATACATGTGATTATATAAAAAAAATAGTAATTTGATCTCATAGTTATTGCTTCACTAACCAGCTCTGATATTGCATCAATGACCAGCATAAATAATGGGGCCGATCGTCTCCCTTGCTAGTACGCGTGACTGACTTGTTTTACCTGTGTATGGATGAATCGGGCTGGGCAGTTAAGCTAGTAGAGAAATTAATTCACTGCCCTCAAAGAAACCAATTATCTCCATTACTGCTATATATACAGGTCTTATGCTAAGCGGAAAGTCAAGAAACCTCCTCTAAACTAAGAAGTGCCGTTTCCTTTTAGTATATAGTAAGTGGCATACAGCAATGGCTTGCAGTGGGCAACTTCATGTGGAGGTTGAGCTAAAGTCTCCTGCAGAAAAGGTGTGGGGAACCATTAGGGACTCGACCAAAATATTTCCTGAAGCCTTGTCCCATGATTACAAGAGCATTGAGGTGCTGGAGGGCGATGGCAAGGCCCCTGGATCTGTCCGACTCGTTAATTATGCTGAAGGTAAATAGTTAATTAGTTAATTAGCTCTCCTGGAGTAACATTAATGACTTAATTGACATTTTATACTATTCTCACTCCTAAACAAGAGAAGCTTAATTGTTATTAAGGTCACTAATTAATCCAATATTTAGATTGAGAAATGACATTTAATACATGATTGCATTCAGACATTGAACTTGACCCAAGGATATTTATCTGAGTTTTGCATCAATGAAGAGTATAAATCCACCACCAACAAGTGGTTAGAAGAAGTAGAAGTTGACTTTTTTTCTTAGACATTTGGATATGATTTCAATCTTGGAGTCATCATTATTTGGAAGACTTTACCATTTACTACTCTTGGTTTGAACAGAATTAATCTCTAACCGTAAAATAGATGAAGTAAAATAGATGAAAATGCTTGTCTTTGCACTAGAAAAGAAGAGTATAAAGTCCACCCTTTTTTACACCTATATATTAGTGCAATAAGAAGTGGCATTGATGAAATTGTACCTAAGGTTTGTAGCAAAATTAATGAGAGAAAACGAACAATCTACAGTATTATTTGTTATGGGTAAAACTGAATACTGTCAAGTTTATTGTTTTTGTTTTAGGGTCTCCTATCGTTAAGGTATCGAAAGAGAGAACTGAATCAGTGGATGAAGCGGGGAAGATATTTGTTTACAGCATCATTGGTGGGGATCTCTTGAAATACTACAAGACTTTCATTGGTAAGATCATTGTCATTCCCAAGGGTGAGTCGAGCTTGGTTAAATGGTCCTGTGAATTTGAGAAGGCAAGCGAAGAGATCCCTGATCCAAGCGTCATTAAGGAATTTGCAGTCAAGAACTTCATGGAGATCGATGACTATCTTCACACCAAGGCATAGACGCCAGACTTTGCCACCTAGCGCTTTTAATGGGTTGTCTTGTGTTTTATAACCAAATAATATATGCAGGATTCCAACTTCCAATATTTGTATAAGATCCATCTCTAATTAGTTAGTTCACTGCTTGAGAAATGAGCAGTGAGCACTTGCTAGAAAGAGTATGGAAGGGTATTGATCAGTGTGGCTACATATTTCGAGATTAATGTAATGGGTTTTCTTAATTATCCTTGCATTATAATGGTTGGACTAGATTATTTCAGTTTTGGCCCAATAGCCGAAGGGATTAGAATGGTCCAGTTAGAAGTCAGACTAGTTTGTTTTGGTTTCGGTGGCAATTTACTGGAACCAATCAGGTGCGATGAATTGGAACACTAGTTTTGGATTGAAATAGATGGGTTTCCTTTTTTAAAAATTATTTTATTGATTTATTATTTAACAAATTTTAGATTTTTATCTTCTAATAAACAAAAATAATAAAAGAGATCAAAGTTTTCTTACGTGAAAAACTTTTTCAAAAGCTAGAGAGTAATTATCATGAGATCGTAGTTCATAAAAAAAATTATTATGAGTGAAATTGTTTACAATAATACAATTTATAAATAAGAAATAAACCAATTGTTCAAAAATTAATAAAAATTTACTTTGAAATTTCTTCCACCAAGAAAGTATGCTCATGGAACTTATCTCTTGTTCCTTGTTCTTGGTTCCATGATTTAGTTTCAAATCAACCTTTAAAACATGTGAGTGTTCATAATGATGTTGGAAAAAGATTGATTCGATGGTCTCCAATTATTCTTCTTTAAGTCAAAAATACGATTTTTTTTTCTTGCTACGGAGGATGTTTAAATTGTGAAAACATCTCATGACATTAAAGTTAAGTCCTTTCATTGCCTTTCATTTTGTTTTCGCCATTGAAGAAAATTGAAAATTTTTTTCCAATCAAAAGCATTAATTGAAGAAGATTTGTAGCTCATTTAAGCTACAATGACTTCGTTGGGATGATGATGATAACGTTTGACTTTTTTCCTTCAATTTCAATCTCTTCCTTGCTCTCGCCTTGCTTACATCCAAAATTCATCGGCATCCACTATTGCATCATCGTCTGAATCGTCTTGATGTTGGCTAGTTTTGATCCTTCTCATTATCATAAAAAGCAAACAACTCTTAGAAGAGATAAAAAATTAAGGACTTTTGGTCATCACTATCACTCCCGAGAAAATTAGTGTAATATTCAAAAAAAAAGTTTTTATATTTTCCCGCTCCTTGAGTAAGATCTAATATTGATGCAATGCAATGAATAGGAGGAATTTGTTCTTAATATTTTTAAAAAATTTTCCTCTATGACAAAACACTATGTTTTTCCAACCATCGCTTATTCAGCGTAGTCTTTTCTCATGTATCATGTGAACTCAAAAATTCTTAAGTTCAATTTAATTAATTTATTTTAATTTTGGAGTTTAAATGGATTTGTGGAAATTGATATTAGATTAGCAGGAAATTCAGACAACCTAAATTGATTTGATCATAACTTTAAATTGAGAAATCCAATTGACGAGTCATAAAATTGGCTGGAAAGCTAATTTAGAGAGCTTTCCAACCTTATATGGTACCATTCTCTGGTTCATATTGGATCGATATAGGTGAATTTTTGAAGTTGCACTATGTGCAAGAAACTTAGATAGCAAATAAACTATAAAGAATTGCTTATAACTATAGATAGGAAACTTCAATTGATGTAATTCCATATTTATTGGGAAATTAACTTAGAGATCTTTCTTACCATATATGGTATGCCTCCTAACTCATTGTAGATTAGTACAGCTAAATTGCCAAAGTTAGGTTATGAGCTAAATAGTAAGAGATGTGGATTAAATTGAAACAATTGTTAGTTTAATTAACGGGGGAGCGAATTGCCTAACTTTAAAATGTGACTTCCTAACCCATTAAATAAGATTTTGCATGCCTGGAAATAGAAGTTTACCTCACCTCTCCCATGCCAATGGTGAGGTGACATGTGGTGGCCATGAACCAACATCTCAACCATGGCTGGCCACTAGCTCTCTCACATGCAAATTGTCTTCCATCTACATTCACATACACACTAAGGAAGAAAAGAAAAGCTTGAAAAGCCTAAGGGTTTTGGCCAAGGGTCCCTCACATGCAAAGGGATTTCTCATTTCCTTACATCACCTAAACTACACCAAATAAGAGGAGGAAGAAGAAGTTTCAGCCAAGGATGTGCAGAGAGGCATTCGGCTGCTACTTCCTTACCTCACCTACTCTATTATTCCCACCTTTGCATGATGGACATTAGAGGAAACAAAATAGAGAAAGAAAAGAGCCTTGAAGGGGCTAGCTAGGCTTGGCCAAAAGCAGATTTTTGGTAAGAAATTTGTAATCTCATGCTTTGAATGATGGATTTGGCATAACAATCTTATGTATTGCTTAGACCTGGCGATTCGTGTTTCCGTGTCATGACACGAGTCAATACATGACAAGAATTATCGAAATACAAACACGACAAGAATTATAAAACATGTATAAATCATAAACATGAACACGACACATATTTTTTTACGTGTAACACGTGACACAACAAAACTGACACGTTATAATTATTCGGGTCACACGACATGACACGACATGGTGTGATAACCGAGAATTTTCCTATTTTTGGTATTAAATATCTATAAATTTAATTTTAATGCAAATAGATAAGCTAAAGTAAATAAATCAATCTATTTACGAGATTGGAATATGGTTGGAATTATGGTATTTGATGAAGTGACGGATTGGAGAATTCATATTGAGGAATTTATTTTGGGCATTAAAAGATCCAAAATTATAAAAAAAAAAATAAAAATGTGTATATTTATATATCTATATATATATAGAAATATATTTTTATATAAGTACATATGTACATATATGAAATATATGAAATATTATTATATATTGATATATATTATTTTATATTACAAAATAAGTACATATGTATATTATTATACATTTATGTATATATATAAATATATATATGAAATATAAATATTATTTTAAATTAAAGTGTATATATATATATAAAAATTGTTAATATAAAATATGTATATATATATTGTTAATAGTATATTTATATATATATAAAAGAAAACGAGAATCGAGATACAAACCCGATTCCCCATTTCTTCTCCTCTGTTACAAACAGAGGAGAAGCCAATGGCAGCCGACCCTGTAAGCTAGAAGAGAGAAGAGAGAGAGGCGAGGGTTGTCACCGGTCGACAAGAAGAGAAGAAGGCTGCCAGTGACAGCAAGAAGAGGAAAGGAAGAAGCAAATCAGAGCAGAAAAGAAGGAAAAGAGAAAAAAAAGGAAAGAGGAAAAGAGGTGGTGCCGGCCAATTCGCACCCCACCAGCGCCACCTTCGTCGCCAGCGAAGGTAGATCAAGAGAAAAGGATAGCCGGCAGTGAAGGGGAAAGAGAAAAAAGAGGGAGAAAAGGAGAAAAAGAGACCATGCAGCTGCCTTTAGATCCCCCGTCGCCGCCGCTGATTTAGAGAAAAGGAGACAAAAAACGGTAATGTCGCAACCTCAGCCACCCTCGGAGGGGCTGAACCAACGATGATTAAGACTGATGGTGGCCGAACCGATCAGGGAAGGCTAAATCGGTCTAGATTGGTCAGGGAAGGCTGAACCGATCTGAATCGGTTCAGACCAAAAAAAGAAAAGAGAAAGAGAAAAAGGGGTAGGAAAAATTTATTATAATTTTAGTATTATTATTATTTTGTTGAGTAATTTTATAAAATTTTAAATGTGATTGCGGGCTTGGACTTGTAGAAATTAAACAAAGTGATTGAAGATTGACTGAATCGGGAGAAGTGGATTACGCGCACGACATTAGTGAGAAAGTCGCTAACACTGAACAGGTAAAGGATGCACATGTAGCCTATAGGGATATCTCAAGTGCATGAATTTAACGTGCATAATTTTATGAAAATATTGGTGAAATGATTTTGTTGTAAAATGTGAAAATTTGGTTGGTTGTGAAAAGATGTATCTGTTTGAATTGTGCAGGAAGGTAGTAAACGGGCAGCCGTTATGCTACCGAAAAATTTTAGGAAATTATTTAAAATCATAAATGATTTTCTTACATGTGAAATATTTTTCCAACACATGGAAATGATGAATTAATTATTTTCATAAAACATGAATATACCAAATTTTATTTTTTAAAATATATATGTTATTGAAATTGGTGAAAATATAATCACCGAAAATTCTTCCGATATGTGAATTATATGTGATATGAAATGGAAGATGAAAGGAGATAAAGTGAATATTCTATAAATGATTTCTTAAATAGTTACTATCTGAGTAATAAAAATCATTTATGGACTGACTAAAGATTTACGGATTTTAACTATTTCCATAAAGGTAATACGATTATGAAAATGATGTTTTGAGACTAAAATGTCTCTACATGTGTTCCACAGTGAGCAATATGTTTATGGAATTTTATTATTATTTTTGGCAATCAAATATTTTCATTTTCCATAAATTATGAAAATTACCGGAAAAATGATTTCCAGTAATCTTAAAGGTGAAATGTTTGAAAGAGAATGTGGGAATACGAGTATATGTGTTTACGGTGAAACAAAATATTTATGAGATTTATTACGCCAGTGTAATTCTTTTATAACACTGTTTTTACCGTACAAAATACTGTGATTTATACCTTTATGGATTTTCTGAAACATATTATTAATTTTACTTAATTCCATAAAGGTAATGAGGTTTTACATGTATTGTTTTGAGACCAGTAGGCCCCTTTATCATGCTAATATGTGATACGTGACATGTGATATGTAATTGGTTCCGGTCGACACCTGATCAGTGATCCACCAAGGACAATATAGACTATGGCCATAGATCTAATATGTTTATTTCTCTACCCTCCGGGGTCCATAGTATAATATGATTTGGGTGATTGCCTCAGTCTCCATTATGATATGTGATATGTTGAAAGGAAATGTTTTATATGATATGTGGAAAAATTAAAATGTTTTATAGTATTGTTACAAGGTGTATAGTACTCAGTTGAGTGCGGTACTATATGATGATTTTCATAATATATGTGACATAAACATGTGATATGTTTTCAAAAAAAAGAGGAGATTATAAATCTAATATTCTTATTAAAATTTTAAATTTAATATTAGATTTAAATGATGTAAATGTTATAATTAAATAATTTTAATAGCTTATTTTGCTATCTAAAGTACTGTACTAATTATGATTTGTATAGTATGAAATGAGTTTAAATGAGAATGATGATGATTTAAATTAATATTCTTCTTAAAGAATATATGAATAGTAGTTATTTTATTTAAATGCTTTAATTCGTAAAAGCATAAATTTGAAAATGATATGGAATGAAAAGGAAAAAGGATTTGGGTTCCAACAAATTTAATTACTCTCTACAGTTGCTTCTAGGTTTCGGGACAAGACAGGTATTTTAAAATACCTTCTGTACTCCATCCGGATCTCTAGCCGACTATAGTATCCTTCCTATATGAGCCTAGTGTACTTATAGGAATTTGAAAAAGATTTGACAGCATATA
This sequence comes from Heritiera littoralis, assembly GCA_031772115.1. Classification (NCBI taxonomy): domain Eukaryota; kingdom Viridiplantae; phylum Streptophyta; class Magnoliopsida; order Malvales; family Malvaceae; genus Heritiera; species Heritiera littoralis. The sequence goes on from JAPDPK010000055.1 coordinate 2,625,890, forward strand.
GATATCTGGGTATCAAGAGTTACATATAACTCCTTTACTGAGCCGTGGTTTGCTCACTCTCTATCTTTAACATATCAGATTTTCAATGACTGCAAGATCTTTGCATTCTAGGATCTCAGCTGCGCATCTGGGTACCTTGCGACAGCTTGATTGATTCCAGAAGGTAAAACCATTTATTTTATGTATTCAGACTTATTCATAGTACTACTTTATTGTCAATTAAACAGGGGATGTAAATGTTGAATAAATTCTCAACATATAAATACTTCTGTAATTACAATTTACAGTTTGTTGAATGAGTACAATTTAAGGAAAAAGAAAAGAAAAGCATCACAGACAGCCCAACCACATAAAATGTGTGGAAAAACGTGAAATAATGTAGTCATGGGATGTGACACATGGTTAACACGAAATTGACACTAAGGAAGATGGAACAATTTTTTAAGGCTTCTGGCACTAAGGAAGTTGATAAGGTGTATATGGTGATGCTGCATTTGGATGGAAAGGCTTTACAATGGCATCAATGATTCACGAAGAATTAAAGAGTGTTGACTAAAATCAAATGGCAATAGTATTTGGAGGAGATGTAGATCAGAATTAATGACACAGAACATGTTGATCTTATGCTTGATCTGGTAAGCATGAAGCAAACTGTATTAGTAGATGAATATTATGAAGAATTTGAGAGTCTACTGAACTTTTGAATATACCTGAAGACTATGCCTTAAACATTTTCATTAGTAACCTCAAACCAAAAATAGCTAAACCTATGAGACTATTCTTACCAAAATCTCCTACTCATGCCCTTAATTTAGCCAGACAGCTTGAATCTCTTGTGTTCAATACACCTAGAGAGACCTTCATACCTTCCAAACCATACAACAACACACATCAATCCAATTCCTTCGAGCTGCATGAATCATCTACTTCTGTAACTTAGTTAACCACACCAAGACGTATAAAAGATATGACTTACTAATATTTTTACAGTTTTATTCACAATCAAACCATATTTGCAAAGTGATTTAAAACCTGATGACTTAGTTCTCAAACCAAAAAAGTAACTGAGCAAGAAGATTCACACTTAGAGTTAAATGCCTTCATATCATTGGTATATTCAAGTAATTGAAGGGGCTTCTAGCAAATCACATCACATTCTAAAATGTTTGATCAGGCCACTCACTGGTGAAGCTTTCACTTTAAAAGGAACAAAAAAGATTCTATCCAGTTTCTTTCAATCATTGTTGTGGTATTCTAGACTTGAGCTTCTTCTTTCTCCTACAAACCCTAAGAACCAAAAATGACCAAAATTAGGTGTTAGTCAATGTTGGTTCAACCAAGCCCCAATTTCAGGGGTTAGAATGCCATTTCGCACAATTAAAAATCATAATTAAGCCTAATTAGGGGTTTGAGGTCATTTGGGACCAGTTGGAAAAAGATAGAATTTAAAAGTTAAAAAGTTGATTTCGATTTAAGGTTTGACTTTTTGAATGAAGCATTGACTTTAGGTAATTTGGGGTTTGGAGTAACTTTTGAGGGTCCCAATGATAAAAATAAGTTTTAAATGATCTTTTGGTAAAAGTTAACTCGAGATTTGATCGGGTCAAACTTTCAAGGTTTGATTCTAACCAAAAAGTCAAATAAGGTTTGACTAAGAGAGAAGGGTAGGAAACTAATTAATGTCAAGTCAGATTATGAAATTTGATGGTCAAATGATTGAAAATTAGGGGTATGACTTTTACAGAGATGCATTGACTTTATCACACGTTGATCGAGCCACTGTCGCATGAACCTCAATGTGTAAGTATGGTAATTGCTAGAAGTTTGTAAGCATTCTAATCAAGCCTTTTATGTTTTCTATTAATACCATAAAGCTTCTACTTGTGGAATCAAACTAAAAATGCATATGACCTATTTTCAATAAAATTGTGTTTATAATCAATTTTATAAACATTTGAGACTTTTGAGTTTGGTTTGGATAATGTTTCATGCATGTTTTCATATAAATATATATATATATATATATAGACACACACATAGAGAAAGGAATGGAAGGAACAAAGGAAGGAGATAGTTTTCTCTAAATGCAACAGTGGAGTAAAATGGTCATTGTTGTTTTTTTCTAGAAATTTAAAAAGGCCTTATTTCCTTGTTGGAAAATACAATTCCCATTAACCCTTCTCAGTAAATATTAACGACATGTCCTTAAAATTTTCCCAAACCTCAAGCAAATCCCACTAATTTTGAAACACATAAAAGAGAAAAATAAAATAAAATTAACAGTGTAGGTGGATATATACAGAAACTTCGCCTTTTTTTTCCTACTTTGTGAGAGAAAATTTTAGAAATAGAGTAAGGAGGAAAGTAAAAAAAAAAAAAAGAAAAGAAGAAGAAATTTGTAAGGGATGTTCAATAAACCTAGAAAAGAAAAAAGGACAAAGAAACAATACTTCACCAAAAACTCTCAGGCGGACCCCAGCCATTTTAGAACACACAAAAGAAAACATAAACAAATAAAACTAGCAGCCAATGTGGAAACATGTAGAAGCTTTGCTTCTTTTTTTTTTCAAACTTTATTGTGTGGATATATATCCAATGCCCAAACTGTTGGTAGTACTCAAGTTAAGCCAAGTGACATTGATACATGGTTAATTAATTAAATTTGATGAGCAGAATAGGTAAAACAATCAATGCATATGATAGTTGTTTCTGTTTGCAATTTGGCCGTAATACAAGATGTTCTCTGCCTTCATATGCAAGGAAGGATTTCATGTTTTTTGAACTTCTAGATACAAACGTGAGGATTATGAATGGGAATGGAACACCAGCCATAGACTAACCAAAAGTCTCACCACTCTTCAACTTCTGTCACTTAGTTAACCACACCAACATATAGAGCAGACATGACATTGATATTTTTACAGTTTTTATTTACAAAGAAACCATATTTGACAGTCATTTAAAACTTGATGACTATGTCCTCAAACCAAAAAAGAAACCCAGCAAGAAGATTCACACTTATTGTTAAAGGCCTTCATATCATTGTTATATACAGGTAATTGAAGGGGCATCTAGCAAATCACAGCACCTTCTGATATGATTGATCAGGCCACCTGCTGGTGAAGCTTTCACTTTAGAAGGAAAAAAAAAGGACCCTCTTTACACTTTCTTTCAATAATTGTTGTGGCATTCTAGACTTGGGCTTCTGCCTTCTCCTGCAAGAGAGGGGTCTTGTAGTCTGAAGTATCATCCATTCTTTCAACCTCACGCTCTTTACACAATTCCTCCTCTTAGTTGTCCCCACATCACAACATAATATCCCGTTCCAGTTATTAATGTTCCTACGACACTGTAAAGCGTTTTGTATCATTAACATGGATGTTTGAGAGATAAAGAAAATGAAGGAAATAAAAGAATGGGTATGTCTCAGTATTTGTGATCTTCATGTTCTTAAGTCTTAGGCAAATTAGAGAATTAGGAATCTGTTAACCTTTTAAGTGAATCCATGATTCATCAGATATCAAGTTTATGAAATTAGCTTAATGTCATTTCGGGCTATAGTAGCTGAGGAATTTTTTAAAGAAAATTTAATTACCTTCCATAATTAAGACTATTTGTAAAGAAGCTGACACCAAAAAATGTTGCAAAGACTATCCCAAATGGCTTGAACATTGGCACATAGAAAGGGCCTTTCATTCGCGTGCATGCTAAATGAACGTTGCTGCGGATAATACTCCCGAAGATTCCCTATAAACGTTATTATTGAATCTCTTTGTCCTTAGTCATTAACTAATTAATGGTTTGGTTTGAGTTAGCAGAGTTTCAGGTTATTTGTTCTTACTGTCGGAACAATAAGTAGGAGCTCCAGGTTGGTTTTCAATTTCCAAGCGTCTAGATCTCTCTCCATAATCAAAGAGAAGAGCAGACATTGGCTAGTCCCAGCTAAGCTATAAAAAGATGCCACTTTCATCACTTGGGGGTATTGCTTGCCGGCTCCCAGCTAGGAATAAAAAAAAATTTATTGCTGATAAAATAAAAGAAAAATAATTATATGATACACTGTCAGTAGAGTTTTTTAAAACTTCAAATGAAATTAGAATGATGAGACATGTTTTTTTTATTATTATTATTTTTAAATATTTTTAAAAGATATATATCATAGTCATAATTTCGTTTGTGGAATAAAAAATTCAACTAACAGTATATTGATTATTAATCTTAAAAGAAAAAAGAATGATAAACGGGGGACAATATTTCAAGGAACCATAACCAAATACTCTTAATTTTATTTGACTGAAATTTTGCACCTGAATAATATTCCATATTGAAATCGATAAGGAGGCAGCCGCAAGTAGAATTCCACCAAGAATCCAACGGTCTGGCGCCGAGTAGAAAACAAAAAGTTTGGGCACAACTTGAAGTTGGTGGGCATAGAAAAATGAGGATTTTCGTAGAAATGGGCCTTTAAATAGTTCTACTACAACTGCCCCCATGATTGAATCATGGCACCAATCGCTTTGGCTTGGCTGCTGGAGCTTCTCCAATCGACCCTTGTCGTCCTGCGATAATGAAATTTCAGCGTTCTTTTTGAATCGCTGAAAATGTTCCAAGGACAGTCTCTACTAAGGGCTTGATTCTTTAGTATTTCAATATACTATAGTTCTATTTATCATTCTCATGAGCCATGGGTGATCTATACTAAATAAGCAGTAACTTGATTTAATAAGGTGACCTATAATAAAACATGATTGATATTTGGTATCACTATCGTCTTATATCGTCAAATTTTGAATATATATATATATATATATATATATATATATATATATATATACACACTTATTTTTGCATGTTTTTTTTTTCTGAAACATAAATAGACAAAGAAAATATGAAGATGGCTTGGAGAAAATAAAGAACCTGAGCATGATGGAAAGCAAGAAGGAAATAGATGGTATTAGGAGGCCCGTTGCACATACAACGATTGGTGAACTATAGCTTAGCCCAAGGAATGCAAGGTTCTGAGATACAGCAATCCTACAAATCAACACCAAAAACAAGAGTCAATTTTCACTTTAAGGAAACAACTTTAGAAGATTGCAAAGGAAAATCCCAACCCGTAGATTTTGACAGATTGTTCCTTTAGGAACATTATCAAAGCTTAGTACTTCGCCTATCGCAGCACAATTATCATGAGCCAAAGATGTCATAGACTCAAAAGCCTTTATACAATAGGAAGTTAGAACAAAAGGAGACAAAGATGGAAGAGAGAGCATACCCTGTTAAACCCATGAAAAATATACGCACAAGGAGTGGGAAGGTGAAGATCGACTGTTCTGTTCTGCAATGAGAAACGAGAGAGTAAAATAAACAATGTCAAGAAATGAGAAGCAAGTGAAGATAAACAAAGGGAAGGACGTAGGGAAACACCTTTCCCGATGAAAAACAAAGGAAAAAGGGAGTAGCAAGAGAGAGCCAATAGCATTGGTGTAAACTACAAATACAAAAGGGCTCATCCCTCCTGTTATGGCAGTTTTCGCCAAAATCGTTAGTGCTATGGTACAACCCTCCATTATCACCATAACTATAAACGACGCCACTTCACCCATTCTCTCTGTCAACAGCACAACCATCTTCCCTCGTTTGGATGATGTATCAAAACAAACAACAACAATAAGAATCCAGAGTATTTCACCAAGTAATCGGACCCTATCACGAAGCAGGCTTGTTAAGTTGTTCTCCTTCTCTTTCTTTGGGCGCGTGCTTACGTGAATGTGGGGTATTTATAAAGAAAGAAGAGGCTTTCTTTCCTGAGGAGAAGACAGAGAGAGTAGCCCTTCAAATATGGGTGAAGCTACTTGGGAGTGAAAAAGCGACTCGGGTGACTGACTCCAGCTCCAAGGGGAGGGGGAGATGCTGACGTGGGATTCATGTTCTTATGTACAACAAAAACTTTTGTTTCCTTTTGATTAAAAAACTCAGCTTCGTGGCTTGCTCTAATTTGTCATCAATAGCTACCGACAAACCATAATCTAAAATGTTTCTGATTTCATGAGGTCGGAGTTGTGGTGGACATTGACAATGGCCCCACATTAGAGAACTTCTAAACAAACTCTCCTTTTTACTCTTTATACCCCCACTTTCTTCATGAGTTATTGGTCATTACAAGAGGATTTTGAGGTATAAAAAGTAAAAAGTGGAGTATATTTAGAAGTTCTTCCCACATTAAAGTATTATAATAAGGATTTATATATATATGATACAATTACAGTAAATAATTTTTATACACTATTAATGCATCAGTAGTTGACATCCTATCAATGAACCCTTATGAACAAATTAAAAAAAATTATTTATATTTACTTTCAAGGGCTTAGCATATTTTTTAATTTACCAATTGATGATGCATTAACATTTAATGCAATAACAATGTATAAAAATTATATATTATTAATACATCATATACAAATTCTTATAATAATAAGCTGGTGTTAAAATCTTTATGATTTTTCCCAGATGCCTTCGCTTGACACTCTTGATTCCCAACGGAAACAATCTTAGTTTTGGATGGATTGGATTGCTGAAATTTTTATTGGATTTGGTCTCTGATGCATAGGATCCATCTGAAGAGGCTTAGAAATTTGATAAAAGAAGGCTAATGGACGAAACAAGGGTAAATTCGATTAAGATTGTCTAGTTTTGTCGTAATTTAACTTTTTTTTCGTTAGTTTTAAAAATAAACATTTCATTTCAAAACCACAATGTTAACATATATAAATTAATTATTAAATTATAAATTAATAATATCATATTTTTCAAGTATTAACAATGAATTTTATTACTATTTATTACTTTTAAATATTTTCTAAAATTATTTTATGCTGGATATTTATTTTTCAAAAAATAAATTATTGACATTACACGAAGAACACAGGATAACAAATTTTTTATCTTTAACTTAACAAAAGGACCTTTTTTGTACTGTTAAGAACTTTTTATTACTAAAAATTAAAATTAAAATGGAAAGCCATAAATAAAATTTACCCAAAAATTAAATTTATGTTTTGTAACTACTCAAAATTAAGTACCAATTCCGTATTTCACTAGCTTACTTATGGTTGATAAGAGAATTTAATCTTAATTTACTCGTTAAGGAAGCTGCTAGCCGCTGCTTTGGACCACATGGTAATGGTAGTGATATTAAAATATTCAGATATATGAAGAAGCGTTGCTGATGGTTCGTGAATGAAACAGGAAAAAAATTTTGTAGTTTAACAGTCCATCACAATAAGGTTAAATTTGTGGGAGAGAAGCAAGTGGATAAGGTTCAAGTTTTGTCCAGTTTGGTTTCACAAGAGATTAGCCCTAACAGAGTGACGAAAGGAGTTGAGTTTTTCGCCTTTTAAAACTCCTGTTAAAATCGAACCCAAAAATCTAAAACAAGCAATGGTTGATAACTTTTTTCCGTTTTAACATTTTGTCAGGAAACAGACGATAGTCGTGACAGGTGAAGGTGCAAAGTTCCATGTCCCAATCTTTGAAAGTTGACACTAGAAGAGCCCTCCTTACCTACCCCTAGGCCCCACTCGCTCGGCTCACCTCTTTTTTTTTTTGGACTCTCTTTTCTTCCTCATTTGCGGTATTCTATTCTTTGTCTCCCTTAACTGGGCTGCCGAAGAATCTAACGTTTCCCTTGGAATTTTAAAGAGTATGAAGCAAACATGCCTAGGCAATTACCAATCATCATATATATATATATATATATATATATATATATATATATATATATATATATATAAAAGTTGTAAAGCTACGCAACTCACCCTTTCGCCACGTATTTTTTCATGATTTGGATACTATTCATCTTCATTTTACCTCTATTTTTTGTCTGTTTATAGGTAAAATAATCATTTTCGTTGGGATTTTTTGCTGCTATGGACTTAGGCACATGTGCCAAGATAATTCTGATCTCTCTTTATTGTTTCTGCCAATTCATTCAATCTCTCCATTCTTTTCTATTTTTTCTCCTTGCAATCACGTCAATCTCAATTGCTTTTGAAATTTTTACACTTTTCTTTACCTATCCACTCACGTTTCCTCCAACTTTCTTTTTTTATTTTTCGCCCTATCCCACGAACGCGTTCACCCATCAAGCCATTGCCTTCTACTATTACGGTGCTTAAAGATCCCAAGAGAAAGATGAAGTTGTGGAGAAGGTTGCAAAGAAAAGCACAAAGATCGTGTTATTTGTGAACATGTGCACCAAGTGCTTGGCTGTGACAGAGGCGAAGCTAATGATGGGGTTCTAGCGAGGATATAAGAGAGAGAGATGAGTGAGTTATCTCCTCCTTAATCACCTCAACTCTCTTTTTTTTTTTTGATGAAAATGTAACCCTTTATTTATGATGAAGAAGAATCAGGATTACAGAAACCAGGAGGAGTAGAATTGTACCATATTTCTACATCCGCAATTGAGCTCACGGCTCTAATAAGATTATGAGCAAATTTGTTTGCTCTCTAGGAACATGAACCAAAGAAATAGAAGATATTTTTCGTATGAGAAACTTGATTTCCTCCAGCATAGAAACTCCTTCCCAACAACTATTAGAGACAATTAATCATCCGAACAACTTACTAATAGTCGTTTTCTACAATCACCATACCAGTCTGATGTTGAGCAGCTAATTCCAGGCCAAAACGAATGGCTAGACATTCCTCGATCATAAGGTCAACAACTCCATTAAATTTCTTAACTACACACCAGTGGACCTCCCCTTCGCTGTCACGTCCTACTACACCAGCCCACTCTTCATTGCCCTTGAAGCCAAAGTCCACATTAACTTTCAATCTTCCATGCATAGGAGGATTCCAACTCTGATGATGATTCGTCATCGGTCCTCGTCTTAGGTTGTATGTGGAGTGGCCAGTCAATCTTGCTCTCTCCTCTAACGTATGTCTTAATGAATCATGCAACTACTTTACTGTCCTGCAAGACTGATCAAATAGACACTGATTGCGATTCTTCCATAGCAACCAGCAACCAACCATGAATGGAGTCACACAATCTTTCTGAGTGACAGCCTCCATAGCAACTCTTCAAAACTCTAGCCCATTAAATGGACTATTTCTTAAGGGTGGTAACCATGAAAACTCTGATTCCCAGAACCTTATGCTCAACGGACATTGAAAGAAAACATGCCTCCAATCTTCATCAGTCCTCCCACAAACCGGACAATTCAAAGGCACCTGCATGCCTCTACTACAAAGGTTAGTTGTGGTGGGGATGATATTCCAGAAATTTTTCCACATGAAAATTTGACCTTTGGCAATACATCAGCCTGCCAAAGAACACTCCATAAAGGATTTCTATCTGTAGCATCTTCCACAAACAGACCCAACATTTTTCTTGCAGTGAAATAGGCCGATCTTACTGAAAAATTCCCCAACAGATTACCATTCCAGATCAACATGTCCTGTTGATTATGCTTTGACAGTGGAATCTGGGCTATGATCTCCACATCTTGTTGATAAAAGAGTTCCCCTAACAAATTAATCCTCCAAGTCTGAGTGTTAGCATCAATTAACATCGACACCTGCATAGGTGTTGGAATAATCAAACTAACCGAAGTGGGCTTGTATTCTGGTGGTTTCTTAATCCATTGATCTCTCCATATGTCAATCTGTGATCCATCACCCACTCTCCAATGAGAACCTTTGTCCACAATTTTCTTTCCTTCTAAAAGACTCCTCCATAAATATGAATCTTTGTAGCTTGACTGAACTCTAGAGAAATCACCCTACACAAAGTACTTTGCTTTAAAAATCTGAAAAGCAACAGAATGCTTATTATGCATCAAACCCCACCATTGCTTTGCTAACATCGCCAGATTCATGGCCTCTAGGTCTCTAAATCCAAGTCCACCATCCAGTTTAGAAACACATAGACTAGACCATGACTTCCAATGAATTTTCCTCATACCAGATTTTCCTCCCCACCAAAATTTTGCCGCCATCAAGTTAAGTTCTTGGGTGAAGGATTTTGGCCGCAAAAAACAATTCATATAAAAGCTTGGAACTGCCTGAGTCACCGACAGGATAAGGACTGCTCGACCACTTTGTGATAAAAACTTTCTTTGCCACCCTTGGATTTTCTACCGCAATTTATCCTGGATGGTGGTTAATTCCTTTTTCTTCGATCGCCCAAACAGTAATGGCATTCCTAGGTAACGATCCCCCACATTGAACCTCCTCATTCCTAGCTCAGATAAAAGTCTGTTTCTATTCTCCTAATCAACATTGGAGCTGAAGAAGACCGAAGATTTCTGGAAGTTGATGCATTGTCACTCCTCGTAAAGTTGTAGTGTGTGTTTCAGATTTAATGCATACCTCTGTGAAGCCTGAGTAAACAGTAGACTATCATCTGCAAAAAGCAGATGAGTCAAAATAGGCGCCTCTCTTGCCACCCTCAAGCCATGCAAACTACTTATACGATGAGCTTGATTTAGAAGATGAGAAAGACCTTCTGCATAGATGATAAAGAGATAAGGCGATAAGGGATCTCCTTGTCTCAATCCTCTAGTAGGCACAATATCCCCATATAACTTCCCATTGATCTTCACTGAATAAGAAACTGTACTAACACACATCCTGATTAATCGTACCCATTTATCAGTAAAGCCAAGTTTCTAAAGCATAAACTCCAAAAAATCCCATTCGATCCGATCATAAGCCTTGCTCATGTCGAGCTTAATTGCCATTGAACCATGCAACCCATCTCTTTTTAGTTTCATACTATGGAAAGCCTCAAATGCTACTATAACGTTGTCAAAATTTTGTCTATTTTCAACAAACGCACTCTGATTTGCTCCAATGATCTCAGGCATGATCTCCTTCAATCTATTCACCAACACAGTTGCTATAATTTTATATAGCACATTACAGAGGCTGATCGGTCTGTAATTCATAACATAGGTAGGATTGTGGCATTTTGGTATAAGAACAATAGTTGTTTGATTAATAGTTGATAAATCCATCTCACCATTAAGAAAATTCAGAATTAGTTGGGTTACTTCCTTACCCATAATGTGCCAATAGGTTTGCAAGAAACACGTAGTGAAGCCATCAGGTCTCGGTGTTTTGCTAAAATTCAACTTTCTCATCACCTTCGCTACTTCTTCCTCCACGAATGGCTGACAAAGCTTGGAATTAGCTTCCTCAGAAATTCTTTGTTCAAGCCCACAGAGCACTGGCATCGATCTTGGCTCCCTTGACCATGAGAAAATCCCATGAAAATACTGCACAATTTCATTTGCAATATCTCTCTCCTTATCCAAAACTTGGCCTGACTCCGAGACTAACTTCTGTATGGTATTTATTCTTTTTCGTTTGGAAGCCATTGCATGAAAATACTTTGTGTTGCGGTCCCCTTCCTTTATCCACAACTCCTTTGATCCTTGTCTCCATATAGTCTCCTCTTGAGAAAGAAGCTGGTGCAACTCCAGTTTTTTTTGTGTCAATTCATCTTCGACCGATCCGTCCAAACCATATAACATTAAGCTTTCAATCTGCTGATTAAGCTGCTGGATTTGTCTACCCACATGTCCAAATTCTTCCTTATTCCATTTCAGTAAAGCCTGGTTGCATAATTTGATTTTCTCAGCCATTGCAGGACAATCCACTGCCTCAGAACCACTCCAAATCTGACTTATAACCTGCTCACAAGTACTATTAGTAATCCACATATTTTTGAAGTAAAAAAACTTACCCCGTCTGTGTGTTCTTAGTGAAGAATCTAACTTGAAAAGCAAGAATAGGTGGTCCGAGAAAGATGCATGTTTGTGAAACTCCCTTACATGAGGAAACAAATTGTACCAGTCTTCATTAGAAAAACCTCTGTTCAGCCTCTTTAGAATTTTCTTTTCTCCTACTCCACGTCATGAGAAACCCCTCCACTGGTATATCCAAAAATGAACAGTAATCCACCACATCCTGGTAAGCCCTCATTTGCCACTGTGGTCGAGATAGTCCTCCTTCTTTCTCATTGTCGAATAGAATTTCATTAAAATCGCCCACACACAGCCAAGGTCCTCGCCATCTATCTCTTAATGATTTCAACATAGCCCATGATCGTGACGCATAGCAATCTCCGCATTCCAATAGAAGCCTATGAACTACCAAAGGGAGAGCTCAAACTTCACTATACAATCTATATGGTTCTTAGAAAAAGAGAGCAAATCTAGCTGATAATCTTCCTGCCAAAGAACCACAAGTCCTCCACTTCTCCCAATAGGATCAATAGTGAAACAACTAAGAAAGCCCCATCGTTGACTGAGTCTCAACATCTCACTCTTTTTCCTCTTAGTTTCTGAGAGGAAAAGAATGCAGGGTCTACAGCTTTTGACCTTTCTGGTCAGTTCATGAACTGCGCGAAGGGACCCCAGCCCTCGGCAGTTCCAACATAAAATACTCATTGCTCCCAGCAGGGATGGAGATTAACTCCATCACCCGTCGATCCTGATTGTGTAACATTTGCTGTCTCTGCTCCATTGATAGATGGGCGTAAGCTCAACCAAACATATGCACCTACTAATCTTCAATTCTTCAATGTTTATGGCCCTTGATAGGTCTAGGATTTTCGATAAATTTTTGCGATTCTGGAGGCCAATGACTCTTGAATTCACAAGATTCTATACAGTGAAAATGAAGAATAATTAAATTAGCTTAAAGTCTATAAAAATTTAAAATTTTACTCAAAAAAAATGACAGAGATGAATCATTTTTTTTTCAATGAGAAAAATATAAAATAATATATATTGATAGTAAATATTTCAATGGGCAATATTATCATTATAATTCAGATTCTTGAGACTGCATTTAAGAAGGAAACTATTGGTTTGGTTGAAAGAGAGTAATATGTCAAGAAGGTATATTAGTATCTTAAATTCTCATTTCATTATGTTATTTATGTTTGTTAAAATCAGGTGTCTAACTGGAATTGTTATTGTATATTTGATATAGAGTTAATGTTTGAAACAAATTATATGAGGAAGAGAAGGAGAAACACAAGAGGCTTCTACAAGAGTAAGTTGTTTATGTAATTTTTTTATTTTGTTGTGGATCTTTTCGTTATATGGAAAGTTGAATGTGAAAATGTTTGGATTTCAAATTTAATACAAATTGTTTTATAAGTTACATAAAAACATGACTTTCATGATTATTTTCGTGATTGATAGAATAATAATAAGCAAAAGTGAATTTGATTTTCACCATCTATATATGTTTCACTTGAATTCATTTAGAAACAAATAAGAAGATTCAAGAGAAGTTTACTACGTAAACTTCAATTATCTGCTAGAAAGCATTATTGTATACAAGTCATGATGAAAAGGGCATTGGAACATAACTATAATTCATCAATAAGATACTGTTTAATAGTTATCAAAATTCCTCCAGCAATAAAGTCGCTGCTCTGATTTTGCTTCAAACATTTCTTCATTGCATTTATGCGTGTAGAAAATTATTTGTGAAGTGGAATGATTTTATCCATTAAATTATATTCCCATAAAAGCTCTGTTTGAATTGAAGATGCCATTTGTTTTTTCTTTCTTTAACTGAAGCATGAAATTACAAAAACAACACAAAACAGGTGTCAAGTGTAACCCAAGAGATTTAAAGACATTCAAAGGCAAACATCTATTGGGTGTAGTCTTTCTTTTATTTATGAAGATTTATATATTCATCTCAGAATTTTAAAAAGTGTAAGTGTATCTTGCATGCTTCAGCCTAGCCTGCCAACTACCATATATACCGTGGAGTTTAATCTCACAAACAAGAGTCAACAACAATGGAGCAAACTCTAATTCAGACAATTTAGAGACTAAGCCTTAGTCTAAGATACACTAGGTGCATCCCACTGCACCTAACCTTACCTTAGTGTTCAACATTGTTTTCAAACAAAAGTTTCAAATGTTACATCGAAATGGAACAACATAGCTTATTGGAATCTTCAAAACATATATCAATTTAAATGAAAATGTTTTATTTGTGAATTTACATATTTTAAAATCTATTTTAAATATCAACTTGAAATAGTTATTCATAACAAAAAAAAATGGAACTCCTATCCCATTTGGATTCTATTTTTTTAGTTTTCTTATTATGGTTGTTTTGAAGCATGAATTTGTTTTTTAATAAGGGTTTAAGCAGTAAAAGTCCAATTTGTTTAACTTTGATAGGTTGATCATTTATGTTCTTATGTTGTTTCTCTTTATATAAAATTGAGTAGCAACAAACTGAGTTAAAAGTTGAAGTTAAATGTACTACTCATAGTTTATTTTCATTTTCTTTGTTCTGGTTTTCCAGGCAATGAATAATTTTGTGCAGCCAACATATTTTTTCTGCAAATCTGGTCTAGATGAAACAATAGAAGAATGCCCAAGGCTATGATTACATGGAATGATGAGTAGCATGAGGAGGTAAGTTATGCAACTTTGCCTGTTATGAAATTGCCTTTTGGAAGTCTTAGCTTTATCTTTTTTTTTTTATTTCTTATGTGATTTGCAAATTTTGATATTACAAAATGACAACTTTTTAAAATGTGAATATAGTTTAATTTACTGAGATAATTTAGAAATTAAACTGTTACCACAGAGAAGTGCCCAATGCTCCATGTTCATATGGAGTATGGAGATACCTCCTATATGTTGCTAGGAGTTGTTCAAGTTGTAATGTCACATGTTTCAAATTTTCGTAACATGGAATGGCTTAACGGTTGCTGCAATCATGTCCTTTACTTACTCTTTCATACGATTCAAACTTGGTTTACACAAGTGCAGGTGTAATTGTGAATTTGCCTTTAATTCTCTTCATTTGTGTTTAATTAGTTATTCAAATTTACTAACACCCATTAAAAATAATTGATTGAGACCTTAGAAGATATTAATATCAATACATCTGTATGGCGCTAATATAACTACTATACTTAGTCAAAACAAGGAACAAAAATCTATAACCCAATGTTGTTTTTACTGTCTTTAGTTTATCTGGAAAAATCCTTATAACTAGAGTATAACTAAATTTGCATTTAAGACTCATATTTCCAATGGCAGAAAATGGAAGAATTAAAGAATAATATTATACATTTGATTGCAATATCATGAAAGATTTGACTTTCAAAATAAAATAATTTTTTTGGTTTCCTTTTCAAATTATTTTTTTTAAAGTTTGTAAAGTAATACATAATTTTTTTTCATTGCTTTTAGCCGTGCCTATTGTGAAATGAATTTTACTAAATTTTTATTTAGGCCACGACAATAAAAGCTATGGAGGTAAATGTTCTTGCTTTACATTTTGTTATTTGCTTTGATTGTTTATTATTATTCCGCTAATAAGATGTTCAATTACATGCAATTATCCAAGAAGTGGACTTTTTTATTTCTATTTATACTTCACTCTTGAATAAGAGACTAATAAATTTATCTTTTTTCTTTTCCTTTTCTAAGGGCATGTTTCTTTGTTTTTTGATGTAGGGAGAATATTTATTGGTTGAGTTTGGTAAAATTTGCTTCGATGGGTGAGGTTCTTCATTTTTCTCTATTAATTTTTTTTGTTCTTTTTAACTTTAGAACTACCTTGGTTCTTTCTCATTTAGATAAATGGATAGTTTAAGTTGTAAGGTTAAACTTAATTTAACGGAAGAGCTGTGTCGCTTTTGCTAGGATTGTCATAAAACTTTTGTGATTTTGTCTCTTTTTTTTTTTGGTGAATTTTTATGTCTTCAAGTTTAAATTCTCAAACATGGTCATTTAGACACATCGATAGCTTACATTTATGATATATAAATGACTAAAATGTTTGAATAAAGCTAACTTGGTTTGTTAGAAAACTTGATAATTTTAGTTTTTTTAATCATTTTCCAAGATCCATCTATGATCTTTGATTCAGTGATTGTAATAAGGATTCTTTTTTTTTTTTAGTGTTATCGAGTAACCAAAAACTCATTCCCTATCATAAGCTTCTTCCTTTTCAAATGTTTGAATTTATAGTTGTTGCTAAATGCTTACTGACATTTTTCAAACATTTCTAGCAAAAAAACTGGCTATTAATTGGACAAGCATGCCCTTTTTCACATCACATTAACATTGTTTGGATAGAACAAGGGCTTTTTAAACAGCCATGTAACAATTTGTTTTACTTGATTCAAATTATGGCAAATATACTTTTTAAAGATCAACTAGACTTTGATCCTGTTATGCTTGGATGATAAATTTTCATTTTTCTTCCTAATGACAATTTTGATGGATATTATATGTACATGTATTTTGGTTATTAACTTTGTATTATTTGTCATATTATTTTGAATATATAAATTTTATGCATCAAATTATCCACTAATCCCGCAACAAAGCACAGGTTTCATTTTAGTAACATTAAAAAGAACAAATAGAAAGCCTGATGATTTCATTCAGAATGCCACCCAATAAAGCTTTTTTAATCAACAAATGACTTCTTCAGACATTTAAACATGATTCAAATTTTGGAATTGCTATTGTTGAGAAATTTTTATCATTTATCACTTCCGATTCGAAAAAGATTAATTTTAAATCGTAAAACAAACGAAGATTTTTGTAGTTACGCTAAAACAAAATAAATAAATAAAGCTTTTCTACAGTTTGAGTCGTTGTAGCTCATAACTCACTTATAGCCACACATAAGACTTCAAGATTCCCTACAATTTTGTAAAGGGCATGAATCAAAGCTAGGTCGGGGTCATTGCTTCGTATATCAATCCAGGCATGAGACATAATGTCTTTTCTGATGTGCCAATAATAATAATAATAATAATAATAATAATAATAATAATAATAATAATAATAATAATAATAATCACCCAAACAAGGTAGTATTCGAAGGTTCGCACCCGTGCGAGAGATAAATTTATAATCCTTTAATCCATCATTCTTTTTCCAGTCTGCTATGCATCACAACCACCTCGGAAAATTCCTATCTCCCTAATCTACCAAGTAATGAAATTGCAATGTATCACCTAATTATTAGAAGAGAGAAATACCAACAAATGCGTGGATTTAAGATGCAGTGCACTTCTCCCAATGTGTAAAGCTGAAGCAAGACTAGAATTTTCTGCATAACCCATGGATTGCTGACTACAACTTAACTTCCATGCAATGCTTACATCCATAATCGTGCCTCCCATATACATGACCTAACATCACACAAAATAATATGTTTATGCAGTCGCATTGTTTCTATAAGACTTTTTCCTCCCTCCAGCTGCAGGCAAAACAATTATAATACTTATTAAAGCTTCAAAAATGACATACAGGCAAAGGATTTGCACCGACTCATAATAGGAGAAAGAACTGAAAAAGAAAAGCAAAATATACAGATTATCAACACGTTGACAGAGAATAATAATTCAAAAGAATGTGACAGAATATAAAGTCTGCTTCAATGGTTTGAAAGGATAAAAACAAGGTAATAAAGTTGTCTTCTCATACTCCGGCGGTGCCAGATATTATTTGAAATAACCTTAAACGTTGTCTCCTGACCTATAAATTAAGAGGACAAAGAGAAAACTATTGTGGATTAGAATGCGTCAGAGGACCGACAGAGGAGGCATTTCAATTTTGAATATCTTACGAGGTGAAACTGGAAAAGTGTTGTGCATCATACAAACAGATAGCTATGGCTAATTCAAACCGACAATCAAATACCAACCTGATGTAATGTATGCCAATAATATTACATAAATGTGAAAAAAAAAAGAAATTATAATTAAATGTGGATACTTTTCATAACCTATAACCTTAGAGCTAAATTTAAATAATGACACAACTCAATTACTATAATTATCTGTGGAAAACGGAGATTTACGTTTTGATTTCTAGGAATTTGTTTCCTAAAATAAAGAGATTTGTTAATCCCATTCCCATTATTTTCTTTCCTATTCTGTTCCTGATTTTCAGGAACAGAAGTTTTCTTCTTCCTATTTAGTTTCCTCTTGTACTCTTTATTTTCAATAATAATAATAAGAGAATTTTTTTCTCTCATTTTGAAATTCTCTCATGGCATCAGAGCAGTCTCTGAACCTCTAAAACTCTTTCTGGTATAGCCATGGAAAAACAAAGTTCATCTTCATCCGATGTTACATCGGGTCCTGAAACTCCAGCCACAGCCAGCCAAGGCAGCTCAGATAGTTTCTCTTTTCCCATTACTGGACATAAGTTGCATGGGAATAACTATCTTCAATGGTCGCAGTCCGTCATGATGTACGTATGTGGCAAAGGGAAGGATGAGTATCTCAATGGTAATATTGTTCCTCCCAAGACCGAAGATCCAAGATTCAAAAGCTGGAAGATAGAGAATAATATGATCATGTCATGGTTGATTAATTCCATGACAAACGAGATTGGTGCAATTTTTTTGCTTTATAGTACTGCATACGAGATTTGAGATGCAGCAAAAGAATTTTACTCTAGCAAAGAAAATACCTCAAAGATTTTCAAGAGCGAAACTAGTCTTCATGATCTTCGACAAGGAGATCTTGCTGTCACTCAGTACTACAATATCCTCTCTCGTCATTGGCAACGATTGGATGTCTTCGAGGAACATCACTGGAACTATCCTGATGATGCAAAGAAATTCAGAGAAATTGTTGAAAAGAAGAGGATATTTCAATTCCTAATGCGTCTAAACAAGAATCTTGATGAGGTTCTGTGAAGACTGCAAATTTCGTATTGATTTTTGTAAATAAATAAAGGACATCAAGTAAATTAAGGAATTACTTAGGAGCAATTAGATTTTTGTTGTACTTTCGATTTCCTTTGGTAATGGAAACGAATATTTTACTTAGGAGCAACTACCGATAAATGATGAGTGCTAGCATAATTTGGAATCATATAATTAAGTTCAAAACATACGTTAATTTAATGAAGGAAAATAAATTTAATTTAAGGACATTATTACTATGTGTGTGTGTGTATATATATATATATATATATATATATATATATATATTATTGAATATATATCTCATATATATAATTGAGATAAAAGAGGTATATATATATTTGTACATGAATATAGATGAATATACAATATAAAAAAATATGTGTATGCATACAAACTAGAATGGGAATTGTGATTAAATAACACAGGAAATAATAATAATAAAGTGAAATAAAACAAAACAAGATGTATAAAATCTATATATGTATACATATATGAAATGATAAAAAATATATATATATAAATAAATAAATAAAACATATATTGATATTTGAATATAAACATATTCAAAGTATATATATATATATATATATATATATATATATATATATATATATATATATATATATATAAAGATTGAATAGGAAAACATATATATATATATAAATATATATTAATATATAAAGAAATATGATTGGCTTCCTAAGGAAGCCAATCCAAGATGTCACCTGCTCCCACGTGAGGAGCAGGTTTGTATTGAAAAGAAATGGGCAGAAGCTTGCTTCTGCCAAAAACGAAACAGAAAAGCAAAACCCGATCGAAAAGAGAAGGAGAAAAGGAAAAGAAGAAAAGGAAGAAAAGAGAGAAAGAAAGAGAGATCGGGACTGGGAATAGGGAAACAAAAAGAGAAAATTTGCTGCAGTGAAAGAAAGTGATGGAAGCTGACTGAAGGAGGAGAAAGAGAGCACTGAGAAAAAAAAAAAAGAGGAAACAAAAATCAAAAAGAAACTGTAGCAGATCAGACGAAGAAGCAACAAGCTGCCAGGTTTTTGTTCTTTCTTTGGAAAAATGCCAAGGATGTGAAGGCAGAAAACATGGGAAGGTGAGGCAGAGAACTTAGTCTGAAAATAGTGTAAAAACAAGAGTGGGTCGAGGGTTGAATGGTGGCTGCTGCAACGCTTGATCAGGCGTGAAATGGTAGAAAAAGGGCTCAGTTCTCTCGGCACAAATTGAAGCTGGAAGCCGAGCCTTCTTGCTGCTGGAAACAAAGGCGTGGAGCGGAAGAGAAAGAGCTGCTGGTGTCCCTCGTTGGGTTGGATTCAAGGCTGGAAGTGGCATGAACTTAGAGTTGTTTCAGGCTAATTAGGTTCTGGTTTTGGGGTGATTGAGCTGCTACATTGAGGCAGCAAGAGGACTGATTTCTTTAGCTAGCCACAGTAGTAGTTTGATGTTGTTGTAAATTGAGTTAGAGTCTTCGGCACCAAACAAGTGTTCCTCAAGGGCTGAGAATAGGCTGTTAGAGGATTGGTTTGGGGTTAAAATTGTGGCATTGTAAGGAGGCTTTATAGTGGTTGTTTAAGGAGGTGTTGGGCTGCTGTGTAAGAGAAGAGTAGGATCGTGAAAAAGGCTCAATATAGAGATGATCAGTGGGCGTTTTGGAGACCAGAAGAAAGGCTGTATATTAGGGTTGGTTTAAGGCTGTGTGGTGGCAGAAACGGTGCTAGTTCAAAAGGCTATATTTGCACAGTGTTAAAGTTAAAGAAGACAAGCACAAGGAGCTTAAACCAAAAGGGTAAGACTCTTTGTTAATTAATTTTAATCTATATAAGCATTATTTGATTGATGAGAAATCATGAATATTGAGGATGATATACTTTAGATTTATCTTGATTAACGATTTGGAAATTTTTAAGGAAGAAAAAGGAATTATATATTTGGTCAAAGTTGATATGTGTGTGTACATATACATGTAAATAAACACACGTAAAGAGATTGTAGACAAAAATAAATAAATAAAAAAATTCAATTAAATTAAATTTTAGCATAGAAATGACCTAAATAATTGTGGTGTAGGGATGACTTTGACTATGTTGGAATTAGAGCAATGAGAGCTTGTTGAACCAAGAAGAGAAGAAGGAAATGATCTAAGGGTTTTAAGTATGCAATTGCTTATAAGATGGTTGGATAATATCTACATGAATGTAGAAATATAAGCATGGATAAGAAGGAACTATATACCATTATGCGTATATATATATACATATATTCCATGAACATGATGGTAAAGAATAAATTACGATCATATATTTGCATGTAGGTAAATATTTAATCACATACATATATGTATAAATAGACATTATACTTGTATTATGAACTCCAAGAGGAAGAACGATATAGGTTTAATTAAAATGGTTGCACCTTGATGCAATATGGATAGATTGCGTACTTACCCACACCCATGCGCGGTTAAATAAGAACTTGAGGAATGAAACCTTGGTGTAAGCATTTAAATGAATGCATATATATATATTATATATATTGAACGAAGTGATCGGTACGAAATCGGTTAAGGAAATTTTGCAAGAACTAAATATCGGTTCAAGATTTATTTATATACATATCTCTAGAGATGAGTATAAGTATATTTAGACTTATAATGCGAAGTAATCTTGGGCATAATAGCGATTTTGAATAATGGTGTGTGATTTCAATTTTTATGTCTTGGAAATAGTATTAGGCATAATATGAGTATATGATTGAGATGATATCGATATGTTTGTAGGACTTTGACTGGAATGGAGGAGTAGATTTTTATCGGAGGCTCAAAGAGAATATTAGCTAAGGACATTAGGTAAGTGGGTTAAGTAAAGCTTGTTAGCACCATCTCGTAGGAATGGTTTAATTTTATAAATTCGTTTATGCTTGGGCTGGATCGAAACTTATTTTCTGCTTTGAGCGTTGTGGCCAGCCAAGCATACATTTTAAGTGGAATGAACCGATGCATACATGCCTTTACATATAGCATGTTTTGAGCTTCAATTACGTAATGTTTATGTTTTAACGACTTGCATCATATGTTATATTTGCAAAGTCTTAGTTTGAACCAACATTTTGAAATAAATCGAAAGTCCTTTATATTTCGAACTCAAAACTGATTTTATATTGATTTGGAAATCCGTGGAAGCCAAGTGCTACGCGAGGAAATTGATTTCAAACTATTTTTGGAGTGCAGGCATGTCCTACGACCTTCGGGTCACTTATAGCCTATCGAGCTTAGCTCTAGGCCTTATTGCCCGTCTATTGAGCTTTGTGCTCTAGACTATCGTATTGTACCTATCGAGCCTAGTGCTCTAGGTAGATTGATACTTGTCTGGAAAACCAGCAGGCAAGTTCCAGCTCTCGACTGATCAGCGAGACTGGATATCGTTCTATGGCCATAGATTTAGTGTTGCTTGCAACACCATTCCATCGCTAGCTAGGATGGATATTGATTGATTGATTGATTGAGGATCACTGCCTAATCTCTACTTACCATTGTTCCATTTCTAATACTGCTTTTAGTGAACTGAGGCAATATGCCTAATCGTTGTCGATTTTCTTGATTTATGACTAATGGATTCTTGAAAATCTATATTGATCGAAATGATTGCAATATTTATTGATCGTTTATCGAATGCTTATTGATTGTTTTATCAAAGTAATTACCGATTGACTTATCGAATTATACCGATAGTTTATTTGAAATGCACAACATACTAAATCCAACCGAAGGCATAGCGAACTCATTTAAATGGATTGCGTAGTAAGTTTTGTTCTAATTAAGTGCATATTGAAAGCGTTCTATAACAGAAATGCATAAAGAAGTGTTTGGTTTATGATCATGCATTAAATATCGAGTTCGCTTATGACTTCGGTATTGTTTTTCCACAAGTGCATATAGAACGACATGAGTCTAGCATGCATTTACTTAAGCTACTTACTGAGCCGTGGTTTTGCTCACCCCTTATTAATAACATCGCAGATCATACCAGTTAGGCTCCCACTTGGAGTTTGGGTGCGAAGCCTCGGGGACATACTTTGAGTAGCTATATCGGTCCGAATCCTCCGAGTGCTGTTTTTGTTGCACTTGAGGTATAATATCGTTTATTTTGTTATCCATATTTGACATGTTAAGTTTGCACAGTACATGCTTATGGGATTGCTTTTGGGATGTAACTTAGGATCGTCCTAGATTATTATAGGCTTTATGATTATCGAGCACGATCCGAGAAATGAATTGTAGTGATTTTGAACTGTAAACTGTCTCTTATATCTATTTGTTGACTTTGGAAGTATGTGTTGTATCTAGTTGAATGAACTGAGAAATTCTGGATTGAGATATGTGGCTGGAAATAGTTGAGTTTATTGCAGGTTATTAAGCTGGGGAAAGTCGATTTTATATAAGGGGGAGTTTTCGACGTTTTTCTTTTAATGGCTTAATATTGAAAACAAGAATATTAAGTCGAATAATCTTAAGAAATGACAATTAAATAATGAATACAGATCAAGTTAAGAGTGTGAAGTTAGTTTAGAGAGGACACTGACACCGAATACAAACCCTAAAGTGAAAAGAAAAAGTTAGTTCGTAAAATTGACACAATTTGGTAATTAGTGAATGGAGTGATAAGCGTACGTCACGGCTATCGGGTCGTGACAGATTAAATGGTATCAGAGCGTAGTTTGTCTAGTACGTGTCAGTGTCATAGAAGTCGTTATTAATGTTACATCCCATGTACTGTGTAATGTCTGCATGTAGTGTACTGTTACCGACTTATACTAAGATTGATCTGCTCTTGGTATAGGTTCTCTCTTGAGTGACATACAATGAGGAGGATTGGAGGTAGACCGAGGGGGTTGGCTCGAAGATATCCGATTTCACGGCCGCCCTCATCCGCAGTACCTCCATCATCCTCAAATCCGACTCCTCCACCCCCAGATAGTATAGAAGCGAGGATGGCCCGAATAGAACAAAGCCATGAGACTATGACTGCTTTATTGCAACAGTTGGTGGCTAACCAAGCTAGTGCACATCAGGCTGCACCACCACCTCCCGCACCTCTAGTGCCGCCACCTCCTGCACCTCCTGTACCTCCTGTACCTCCTGCACCTCCTGTGCCTCCACCACCACCACAGCAGGCACCACCTCCGTCACCTCCGGTAGTGCCACAGGTTGTACCTTTGCCAGTTGTGCCTCCAACCGCTGTACCAGAAGTTGGGAACCCAGTGGATAGAAATATGACACTCCTCCGACAATTCCAGAAAATGAATCCATCACAGTTTAAGGGGGAGAAAGATCCAGCGAAGGCGGAGGAATGGATAGAGGAGATGGAGTTTCTCTTCAAATATATGGGGTGTGGTACCACTGAGAGGGTTTCATTAGCAGTGTATATGATGAGGAGTGATGCGCAGAAATGGTGGAAGACCCATGAGACGTTCTTATTGGCTAAGGATCCGGTTATTACATGGGAGAGGTTCTTAGAGGCCTTCATGAACCATTATATATCTAAGGCTGCCAGACGACAGAAAAAGAAGGAATTTATGGAACTCACTCAAGGCTCGATGAGGGTAGATGAGTATGAGACTCGATTTACTGCCTTAGTGAAGTATGACACGGATTATGTTGTTAATGATGAGAAGAAGGCAGAGAAGTTTGCTTCGGGATTGAGACCTAACATCCGAAGTAGGGTCACTCCATTTGAGCTTACCGAGTATGAGGCAGTGGTGAGGAAAGCTCAGACTGTTGAGCAAGAGTTGGAGATTACTCAGGCTGAGTATGGGACAAGGAAGCCTCTCAGAGCTAAACCATTCATAGATAGGAGAAATGAGAAGAGGAGGTTTGAGCCGAGTAGATCACAGGGACAAAATAAGAGGCAGAGGTTTGTTGCGCCTCGACCACAGGCTACTAGGCCTACAGCTACTACTACTCCTCCTAACAGGGCCTTAGCCATTATCCCTACTGCTACTGCTACATCTCAGCCTGTGCCACTTGTGGACACAAGCATGGCAACAGACCTTGTTATGTGGTTACTGGAGCTTGTTTTAGGTGTGGCAAGACTGGCCATAGAATCAAGGATTGCCCCCAGATGAAGGCCACAGAGACGCAAGCCGGGGGACAGACCATGCCACAGCAAAGGAGGACACAAGACAAAGGCAAGAGTCCAATGGTACAAGGTAGAGTGTTTGCACTTGATCAGGAGACAGCTGATGCTTCTGGTTCGGTTATCAAGGGTAAGCTTACTATCTGTGACTTAGAAGCATTCGTACTCATTGATCCAGGCTCAACTCATTCATTCATTTCACCTGCATTTGCTAGTAGATTGCATATAGAGTCAGAGCCTTTAGGTTATCCCTTATACATTACTACTCCTCTCAAAGAATCTCAGACAACTGAATATGTTTATCGTAAGTGTAAAGTGAAGGTGGGAGATAAGTGCTTAACAGTAGATTTGATACTATTGAATATGTATGACTTTGATGTAATACTAGGCATGGATTGGTTAACCAACCATCATGCTAGTGTAGATTGCTATAAGAAGATTGTAACTCTCTCCCTACCTGAAAAGTTTGTATTATGCCTTGGAAATGATAAATAGAATGATTTTGATTGTTGTTGATGTCTCACTAATTTGAGATTAATTGTTTATGAAGGCTATCTCGCGTTTGTCGAGGATGCCGAGAGAAGCCATCCGGAACTGTCCGACATTCCAATTGTCAAGGAGTTCTCTGATGTGTTTCCGGATGAACTACCGGGGCTACCTCCGGAAAGGGAGATGGAGTTCGCTATAGAGCTACTCCCAGGCACTCAACCGATATCAAAGCCTCCATACCGAATGGCCTTGGTTGAGTTGGAAGAATTGAAAAGGCAGTTGCAAGAGCTAGATAAAGGTTTTATAAGACCAAGTGTGTCTCCCTGGGGGCTCCAGTGTTATTTGTGAAGAAGAAGGATGGTAGTTTGAGGCTATGTATCGACTATAGGCAATTGAATCAAGTGACGGTGAAGAATAAGTATCCATTGCCTAGGATTGATGATCTATTGGATCAATTGAAGGGTGCCCAATTATTTTCGAAGATCGATTTGAGGTCGGGGTACCACCAATTGAGGATTAGAGGGGAAGATGTGCCAAAGACAGCCTTCAGGACTCGATATGGCCACTACGAATTCCTAGTTATGCCATTCGGTCTAACGAATGCCCCTGCAGCATTCATGGCATTGATGAATGAAGTATTCAAGCCTCACTTGGAT
Organism: Heritiera littoralis; assembly: GCA_031772115.1. Classification (NCBI taxonomy): domain Eukaryota; kingdom Viridiplantae; phylum Streptophyta; class Magnoliopsida; order Malvales; family Malvaceae; genus Heritiera; species Heritiera littoralis. The sequence goes on from JAPDPK010000055.1 coordinate 2,651,916, forward strand.
AAGTTCGTCATTGTGTTCATAGATGACATACTGGTGTATTCCCGATCCCGGGAAGAACATGAGCACCACCTCCACATAGTACTCCAGACTCTTAGAAAGGAAGGGCTATACGCAAAGTTTAGCAAGTGTGAGTTTTGGTTGGAACAAATCAGTTTTCTGGGGCATGTGGTATCAAAGGATGGTGTAGCAGTTGATCCAGTTAAGATAGAGGCCGTGATGAATTGGGGAGGCCTAAAACAGTGACCGAGATTCGCAGCTTCTTAGGGCTTGCAGGTTACTATAGGAGATTTGTAGAGGGATTTTCCAAACTTGCTGCTCCACTAACCCGACTCACACGCAAGGATGTCAAGTTTGAATGGAATGATGCGTGTGAGCGTAGCTTTTTGGAGCTTAAGCAAAGGTTGACTACGGCTCCTGTGTTGACGGTTCCAAGTGGATCCGGAGGATTTGCAGTGTATAGTGATGCTTCTCTACAGGGTCTAGGGTGTGTGTTGATGCAGAATGGTAGAGTAGTGGCATATGGTTCAAGACAGTTGAAGGACCACGAGAGGAACTACCTACTCATGATCTGAGTTGGCAGCGGTAGTGTTTGCGCTAAAGATTTGGCGCCATTATTTGTATGGTGAGCGGTTCCAGGTTTATACAGACCACAAGAGCTTAAAGTACTTATTCTCGCAAAAAGAGTTGAATATGAGACAGAGAAGATGGATGGAGCTATTGAAGGACTATGACTGCGAGATTCTCTATCATCCGGGTAAAGCAAACCGGGTAGCGGATGCATTAAGTAGGAAGAGTGTGGGTTTTGTTAGTTACATGATGGTCCGAGAATGGGATTTGATGGAAAAATTTTCAGAGTTGAATATCAACCTAGAGCCCGATGGTGAGTGTTTGATGGCTAGCTTGAGGATAGAGCCTAGCATTATGGATCAAATTAGACAAGCCCAGAAAGAGGATCCTAGACTTGTGGAGATTATTGGTGGAATACAACCGGACCAAGACTCAGAGTTCGAGATTTCAGATGATGGGTTATTGAGGTATAAGGGCAGAATTTGTGTCCCGAATGATGAGATGTTGAAGAGGCAAATTTTAGAAGAGGCACACAGCTCCAAATACACTATGCATCCAGGTAATACGAAGATGTATCAGAATTTACGCAAGGTGTTTTGGTGGGCTGGTATGAAGAAAGATATAGCGACCTTTGTGTCCAAGTGTCTAGTGTGCCAAAAGGTTAAGATTGAACACCAACGGCCAGCAGGCTTACTAAGCCTTTACCCATACCTACATGGAAGTGGGAGCATGTGACTATGGACTTTATTATGGGCCTTCCGAGGACTCGTAGGAATCATGATGCAATCTGGGTGATAGTTGACAGATTGACAAAGTCCGCTCACTTCCTAGCTATGAAGGCTACTGATTCACTTAGTGCCTTAGCAAATTGTATGTCAAAGAAATAGTAGGTTACATGGAGTCCCAGTGAGCATAGTTTCGGATAGAGATTCTCGGTTTACTTCCCATTTTGGGGACACTTCCAGGATGCTTTGGGAACTAAACTGAGCTTTAGCACAGCCTTCCATCCTCAAACCGATGGGCAGTCAGAGAGGACAATTCAGACTCTTGAGGACATGTTGAGGGCATGTGTCATGGATTTTCAAGGCTCATGGGATGATCATTTGGCACTAGCTGAATTTGCGTATAACAATAGCTTTCACTCTAGCATTGGGATGGCACCTTACGAGGCGTTGTATGGACGTAAGTGTAGATCCCCTATTGGCTGGGAAGAGGTAGGTGAAAGAAAAATATTCACTCCGGAATTAGTAGAGAAAGCATCCGAAGATGTGAGGTTGATAAGTGAGAGATTGAGGACAGCCCAAAGTAGACAGAAGAGCTATGCGGATAATCGGAGAAGACCTTTAGAATTCCAGGTTGGAGATAAAGTGTTTTTGAAGATATCTCCGACTAAAGGCATCATGAGATTTGGTAAGAAAGGGAAGTTGAGCTCCCGATATATTGGTCCGTTCGAAGTATTAGCAAAGATTGGTGACGTGGCATACCGACTAGCATTACCCCCGGAGCTATCAGGTGTGCATAACGTCTTTCATGTGTCGATGCTCAGGAAGTATCATCCGGACCCTTCCCATGTTATTGAGTATGAACCTTTGGAGATTAGGGAGGATTTGAGCTATGTTGAGAGGCCTATTCGGATCTTGGATAGAAAAGATAAGATATTGAGGTCGAAGACGATTCCTCTAGTGAAAGTACTTTGGCAGCACCACTCTTCCGAGGAAGCTACGTGGGAGTTAGAGAGTTTGATGAAGGATAAGTATCCTCACCTCTTTCAGATAGACATGGAAAATTTGGAGGACCAAATTTCCTAAGGTGGGGAGAATGTGAAAACTGCAAATTTCGTATTGATTTTTGTAAATAAATAAAGGACATCAAGTAAATTAAGGAATTACTTAGGAGCAATTAGATTTTTGTTGTACTTTCGATTTCCTTTGGTAATGGAAACGAATATTTTACTTAGGAGCAACTACCGATAAATGATGAGTGCTAGCATAATTTGGAATCATATAATTAAGTTCAAAACATACGTTAATTTAATGAAGGAAAATAAATTTAATTTAAGGACATTATTACTATGTGTGTGTGTATATATATATATATATATATATATATATATATATATATATATATATATATATATATATTATTGAATATATATCTCATATATATAATTGAGATAAAAGAGGTATATATATATTTGTACATGAATATAGATGAATATACAATATAAAAAAATATGTGTATGCATACAAACTAGAATGGGAATTGTGATTAAATAACACAGGAAATAATAATAATAAAGTGAAATAAAACAAAACAAGATGTATAAAATCTATATATGTATACATATATGAAATGATAAAAAAAATATATATATATAAATAAATAAATAAAACATATATTGATATTTGAATATAAACATATTCAAAGTATATATATATATAAAGATTGAATAGGAAAACATATATATATATATAATATATATTAATATATAAAGAAATATGATTGGCTTCCTAAGGAAGCCAATCCAAGATGTCACCTGCTCCCACGTGAGGAGCAGGTTTGTATTGAAAAGAAATGGGCAGAAGCTTGCTTCTGCCAAAAACGAAACAGAAAAGCAAAACCCGATCGAAAAGAGAAGGAGAAAAGGAAAAGAAGAAAAGGAAGAAAAGAGAGAAAGAAAGAGAGATCGGGACTGGGAATAGGGAAACAAAAAGAGAAAATTTGCTGCAGTGAAAGAAAGTGATGGAAGCTGACTGAAGGAGGAGAAAGAGAGCACTGAGAAAAAAAAAAAGAGGAAACAAAAATCAAAAAGAAACTGTAGCAGATCAGACGAAGAAGCAACAAGCTGCCAGGTTTTTGTTCTTTCTTTGGAAAAATGCCAAGGATGTGAAGGCAGAAAACATGGGAAGGTGAGGCAGAGAACTTAGTCTGAAAATAGTGTAAAAACAAGAGTGGGTCGAGGGTTGAATGGTGGCTGCTGCAACGCTTGATCAGGCGTGAAATGGTAGAAAAAGGGCTCAGTTCTCTCGGCACAAATTGAAGCTGGAAGCCGAGCCTTCTTGCTGCTGGAAACAAAGGCGTGGAGCGGAAGAGAAAGAGCTGCTGGTGTCCCTCGTTGGGTTGGATTCAAGGCTGGAAGTGGCATGAACTTAGAGTTGTTTCAGGCTAATTAGGTTCTGGTTTTGGGGTGATTGAGCTGCTACATTGAGGCAGCAAGAGGACTGATTTCTTTAGCTAGCCACAGTAGTAGTTTGATGTTGTTGTAAATTGAGTTAGAGTCTTCGGCACCAAACAAGTGTTCCTCAAGGGCTGAGAATAGGCTGTTAGAGGATTGGTTTGGGGTTAAAATTGTGGCATTGTAAGGAGGCTTTATAGTGGTTGTTTAAGGAGGTGTTGGGCTGCTGTGTAAGAGAAGAGTAGGATCGTGAAAAAGGCTCAATATAGAGATGATCAGTGGGCGTTTTGGAGACCAGAAGAAAGGCTGTATATTAGGGTTGGTTTAAGGCTGTGTGGTGGCAGAAACGGTGCTAGTTCAAAAGGCTATATTTGCACAGTGTTAAAGTTAAAGAAGACAAGCACAAGGAGCTTAAACCAAAAGGGTAAGACTCTTTGTTAATTAATTTTAATCTATATAAGCATTATTTGATTGATGAGAAATCATGAATATTGAGGATGATATACTTTAGATTTATCTTGATTAACGATTTGGAAATTTTTAAGGAAGAAAAAGGAATTATATATTTGGTCAAAGTTGATATGTGTGTGTACATATACATGTAAATAAACACACGTAAAGAGATTGTAGACAAAAATAAATAAATAAAAAAATTCAATTAAATTAAATTTTAGCATAGAAATGACCTAAATAATTGTGGTGTAGGGATGACTTTGACTATGTTGGAATTAGAGCAATGAGAGCTTGTTGAACCAAGAAGAGAAGAAGGAAATGATCTAAGGGTTTTAAGTATGCAATTGCTTATAAGATGGTTGGATAATATCTACATGAATGTAGAAATATAAGCATGGATAAGAAGGAACTATATACCATTATGCGTATATATATATACATATATTCCATGAACATGATGGTAAAGAATAAATTACGATCATATATTTGCATGTAGGTAAATATTTAATCACATACATATATGTATAAATAGACATTATACTTGTATTATGAACTCCAAGAGGAAGAACGATATAGGTTTAATTAAAATGGTTGCACCTTGATGCAATATGGATAGATTGCGTACTTACCCACACCCATGCGCGGTTAAATAAGAACTTGAGGAATGAAACCTTGGTGTAAGCATTTAAATGAATGCATATATATATATATATATATATATTGAACGAAGTGATCGGTACGAAATCGGTTAAGGAAATTTTGCAAGAACTAAATATCGGTTCAAGATTTATTTATATACATATCTCTAGAGATGAGTATAAGTATATTTAGACTTATAATGCGAAGTAATCTTGGGCATAATAGCGATTTTGAATAATGGTGTGTGATTTCAATTTTTATGTCTTGGAAATAGTATTAGGCATAATATGAGTATATGATTGAGATGATATCGATATGTTTGTAGGACTTTGACTGGAATGGAGGAGTAGATTTTTATCGGAGGCTCAAAGAGAATATTAGCTAAGGACATTAGGTAAGTGGGTTAAGTAAAGCTTGTTAGCACCATCTCGTAGGAATGGTTTAATTTTATAAATTCGTTTATGCTTGGGCTGGATCGAAACTTATTTTCTGCTTTGAGCGTTGTGGCCAGCCAAGCATACATTTTAAGTGGAATGAACCGATGCATACATGCCTTTACATATAGCATGTTTTGAGCTTCAATTACGTAATGTTTATGTTTTAACGACTTGCATCATATGTTATATTTGCAAAGTCTTAGTTTGAACCAACATTTTGAAATAAATCGAAAGTCCTTTATATTTCGAACTCAAAACTGATTTTATATTGATTTGGAAATCCGTGGAAGCCAAGTGCTACGCGAGGAAATTGATTTCAAACTATTTTTGGAGTGCAGGCATGTCCTACGACCTTCGGGTCACTTATAGCCTATCGAGCTTAGCTCTAGGCCTTATTGCCCGTCTATTGAGCTTTGTGCTCTAGACTATCGTATTGTACCTATCGAGCCTAGTGCTCTAGGTAGATTGATACTTGTCTGGAAAACCAGCAGGCAAGTTCCAGCTCTCGACTGATCAGCGAGACTGGATATCGTTCTATGGCCATAGATTTAGTGTTGCTTGCAACACCATTCCATCGCTAGCTAGGATGGATATTGATTGATTGATTGATTGAGGATCACTGCCTAATCTCTACTTACCATTGTTCCATTTCTAATACTGCTTTTAGTGAACTGAGGCAATATGCCTAATCGTTGTCGATTTTCTTGATTTATGACTAATGGATTCTTGAAAATCTATATTGATCGAAATGATTGCAATATTTATTGATCGTTTATCGAATGCTTATTGATTGTTTTATCAAAGTAATTACCGATTGACTTATCGAATTATACCGATAGTTTATTTGAAATGCACAACATACTAAATCCAACCGAAGGCATAGCGAACTCATTTAAATGGATTGCGTAGTAAGTTTTGTTCTAATTAAGTGCATATTGAAAGCGTTCTATAACAGAAATGCATAAAGAAGTGTTTGGTTTATGATCATGCATTAAATATCGAGTTCGCTTATGACTTCGGTATTGTTTTTCCACAAGTGCATATAGAACGACATGAGTCTAGCATGCATTTACTTAAGCTACTTACTGAGCCGTGGTTTTGCTCACCCCTTATTAATAACATCGCAGATCATACCAGTTAGGCTCCCACTTGGAGTTTGGGTGCGAAGCCTCGGGGACATACTTTGAGTAGCTATATCGGTCCGAATCCTCCGAGTGCTGTTTTTGTTGCACTTGAGGTATAATATCGTTTATTTTGTTATCCATATTTGACATGTTAAGTTTGCACAGTACATGCTTATGGGATTGCTTTTGGGATGTAACTTAGGATCGTCCTAGATTATTATAGGCTTTATGATTATCGAGCACGATCCGAGAAATGAATTGTAGTGATTTTGAACTGTAAACTGTCTCTTATATCTATTTGTTGACTTTGGAAGTATGTGTTGTATCTAGTTGAATGAACTGAGAAATTCTGGATTGAGATATGTGGCTGGAAATAGTTGAGTTTATTGCAGGTTATTAAGCTGGGGAAAGTCGATTTTATATAAGGGGGAGTTTTCGACGTTTTTCTTTTAATGGCTTAATATTGAAAACAAGAATATTAAGTCGAATAATCTTAAGAAATGACAATTAAATAATGAATACAGATCAAGTTAAGAGTGTGAAGTTAGTTTAGAGAGGACACTGACACCGAATACAAACCCTAAAGTGAAAAGAAAAAGTTAGTTCGTAAAATTGACACAATTTGGTAATTAGTGAATGGAGTGATAAGCGTACGTCACGGCTATCGGGTCGTGACAGGTTCGAGGAAGAATTCTGGGATTAAAGCCCTTGCCAAGCATCCGAGAAGTCTTTTCTGAGGTTCAACGAGAAGAGCAGGAAGAAAGTGATGCTTGGAGAATCCACCTTCACTCCAGTTGCTGAAAATTCTGCCTTAGTAGCTTGCGGAGTTCAGCACAATAATGACAATCGCCAAAAGAAGGGAAGGCCATGGTGTGATCATTGTAGAAAACCTGGTCATTCTCGTGATAATTGCTGGAAACTTCACGGTAAACCTGCAGATTGGAAGTCTTCAAAATCTACAAGTGATAAGGAGAGGCGAGGAAACCATGTTTCAATTGATGCATGATCATCTCCCACCGAATCCAGTCCTTTCACCAAAGAACAACTTGAAATTCTACAAAAGATGTTCTCACAACAAAATTCTGCAACTAGTACAGTTGGAATGGGATCTTTAGCACAAAAAGGTAATTACTCAAGTGCACTCACTGTAAAATCTGAAAAAACAAGTCCATGGATTGTAGACTCAGGGGCATCCGATCATATGACGGGAGATGCCACACTTTTTCACAAGTATAATCCATGTCAACAAAATCTTACAGTGAAAATAGCTGATGGATCCCTTTCTAAAGTGGCAGGAACAGGATCTATTATTATTTCAAAGGACCTAACTCTACAATCTGTTCTTTATGTTCCAAATCTCGAATGTAATCTGTTGTCTATCAGCAAGCTCACTCAAGAACATAACTGTGTGGCTAAATTTTTCTCTGGTTTGTGTGAATTTCAAGATTTGGATTCAGGGAGGACGATTGGCAGTGCTAAGGCGTGCTCTGGTCTTTTTCTTCTGAAAGTTGAGGAATCTCCTGTAAGACAAACTCCTAATGCAGTATGTGTTAAGTCAAAATATCTTGTTTCTCATGAAAATTCCAATAAGGATAGTGCAATCATGTTATGGCACTATCGTCTAGGTCATCCTAATTTCTTATATCTACAAAAATTGTTTCCTTCGTTGTTCAAGAATAAAAATCCAAAGACTTTTCAGTGTGAAGTGTGTCAATTTTCAAAGCATTTTTGTAATTCCTATCATAGTCTTCCATACAAGTCATCATATCCATTTTCAATGATTCACAGTGATGTTTGGGGGCCATCGAGAGTTAAAAATGTTACTGGCACTAGGTGGTTTGTATCATTTGTAGATGATCATACTAGACTCACATGGTTGTTTCTTTTGAAAGAGAAGTCGGAAGTAGGTCATATTTTCAAAAAATTCAACACTATGGTTCAAACTCAATTCCAAACAAAGATACAGGTGTTAAAGACTGACAATGCTAAAGAATATTTTGAGACAGTTCTAGGAAATTATCTAATAGGAAAAGGAATAATTCATGTGAGTTCATGTGTTGATACACCCCAACAAAATGGGATTGCAGAAAGGAAAAATACACCTTCTTGAAGTTGCTCGATCACTGATGTTTACCACCCATGTTCCAAAATTTTTTTGGGGTGAAGCAGTCCTAACAGCCACCTATCTAATAAATAGGATGCCCTCTCGAGTTTTAAATTTTCAAACACCATGTCAGGTCCTACTTCAATGCTTTCCCAATACTCATATCCTAAATACTCTTCCTATGAAAATCTTTGGGTGTACAGTGTTTGTTCATATACATGCACAACATAGGAGTAAACTTGATCCAAAAGCTCTCGAATGTATATTTGTCGGATACTCCTCGAATCAAAAATGGTACAAGTGCTATTCTCCGGTCACTCGAAAATTCTACAACTCAATGGATGTCTCATTTTTTGAACAACAACCCTACTACAAAGCTAATATTCAGGGGGAGAAATCTAATCAAGAATATCAGCTTTGGAATTTTGATACATTGGATTCATCTTCATTTCCTATTGTCCAACCCGAACATCCTCAATCATCTCAACTTTCTGATCCAATTTCTGTTATCCAGCCAGAGTCATCTCCTGTTGTCCAATCCGAACCTGAATCTTCTTCTCAAATAGAGTTCCAATCACCTCAACGTATTAGTCACACACAACCTGCAAGAAATTCAGAGTTACTTGTCTATTCAAGGAGAAATAAAACTCAAGAAGGGAAAGATTTGCAGCCGCTTGAACAAGGCCATGAGTCTGACCAGGTTCCAGAACCTCAAATTTCACCAGGTAATTATAGCATCAACTCTAATTCTGGCCATATACTTGATGATGATAGACCTATCGCCTTGAGAAAAGGCAAGAGGACTTGTACGGATCATCCCATTTATAATTTTATTTCATATGAAGGACTCTCACCCAAATATCGTGTTTTTGTTAGCAATCTTGACAAAATACAGGTTCCAAGTTCAATTCATGAGGCTCTTAGAATTCCGAAGTGGAAGGCAGCTATTTGGGAAGAAATTAATGCTCTAGAAAGAATGGAACTTGGGTGATATCTGAGTTACCTACAGGGAAACGTCCAGTTGGTTGCAAGTGGATCTTTACAGTCAAGCATAATGCAGATGGGAGTGTTAACAGATTCAAAGCTAGACTAATAGCTAAGGGATTCACTCAATCATATGGAATCGATTACCAGGAGACTTGCTCATGTGGCCAAGCTTAATACAGTTCGAGTGTTGTTTTCACTTGCTTCCAATCTAGACTGGCCACTATATCAACTTGATGTGAAGAATGTCTTCCTCAACGGAGACCTCGAGGAAGAAGTTTACATGGAAATACCTCCTGGATTTGATACTCTAGCTACCACCAATAAAGTTCACTAGAGCAGTCAAGAAATTTGGGTATGTTCAATGTCAGGCAGATCACATAATGTTTGTTAAGCTCTCATCCTCAAGAAAAAGGGAAATACTTATTGTGTACGTAGATGATATCATCCTAATTGGAGATCATAATGATGAGATACTTAAGCTCAAAAGTTTTCTACCCAAAGAATTTGAAATCAAAGATTTGGGCAATCTCAAGTATTTTCTTAGTATGGAAGTAGCAAGGTCAAAAAGAGGAATTTCAATTTCACAGCGAAAATATGTGTTAGATCTATTGAGAGAGACAGGGATGCTTGGCTGCAAGCATGTTGACACTCCAATGGACCCTAACTCAAAATTGGGAAATAAGGAAGATAGTGCTCCTGCAGACAAAGGGAGGCATCAAAGGTTGGTAGGCAAACTCATTTATCTCTCACATACCAGGCCTGATATCAGCTTTGCTGTAAGCTTGGTTAGTCAATTCATGAACAATCCTACAGAAGATCACATTGAGGCAGTGTACAGAATCCTGAGATATCTTAAAATGAAACCAGGTCAGGGATTATTCTTCAAAAAGACAACAAACAGAGAAGTAACAATCTTCACTGATGCAGATTGGGCTGGGTCTGTAACTGATAGACGGTCAACTTCGGGTTACTGCACCTATGTCTGGGGAAATTTGGTCACTTGGCGAAGCAAGAAGCAGTCAATAGTATCTCGCAGCAGTGCTGAGGCAGAATTTAGGGCACTATCACATGGCATTTGTGAGGGAATTTGGCTAAAAAGAGTTCTTAATGAGCTAGGAATTCAAACTGCAAAATCTATAAAAACCTTTTGTGATAACCAGTCAGCAATCAGCATTGCGAAGAATCTCGTCCATCATGATAGAACAAAGCACGTTGAGATCGATAGACATTTTGTTAAGGAGAAGATAGAGTCAGGCATGATATCACTCATTTATGTCCAAACTAGTCAACAGACTGCTGATATTCTAACTAAGGCAGTACCACAGAAGAACTTTGATGAGCTTAAGTCCAAGCTAGGTTTACTTAACATCTACAACCTAGCTTGAGGGGGAGTGTGGAAAACTGAGATTTATGTTCTGATTTCTACGAATTTGTTTCCTAAAATAAAGGGATTTGTTAATCCCATTCCCATTATTTTCTTTCCTATTCTGTTCCTGATTTTCAGGAACAGATTTTTTCTTCTTCCTATTTAGTTTCCTCTTGTACACTTTATTTTCAATAATAATAATAAGAGAATTTTTTTCTCTCATTCTGAAATTCTCTCATTATCAATGCTACCAGCTTAATTAATTCTACTCTGATCCAAAACTGTATGAGAATGGCTTTTCAACTCCTTAGTCAACCTTCAAAGATATCCTACATATACACCAGTTCTAATACAATAGTCTGGATAAGCCCTGCGCTACAACTACAAGATTAAGAACTAACGTATAAGGCAAATGTGCATATCCAAAAAGATGCCAAAAATGTCCTAGTTCCTCGTTACCAACCTGATTGATTTCATATTATAGAACAAAGAAAAACGCCTTAATTTGTTTATTCAATTGAATGATCTCTTCAAACTGAATATTCCTACAATTCAAGTCCTTGGCATGAACAATGGCACCTTGAGCTATAGGCCAACAAAATTCAGTGGGCTGGCTTGCAATACAAACATGGTCTTTCTTAGGTCAATGGTTTCCTACATTTTTAAATTGAGGTTTGCTCAAATCTGCATTGCCTAGAAAAGAATCCAAGCCTATTTTGAATAGTGAGCTAAATCCCCAAAATCTGAATATGACACAATTGACAGTTTTTAAATTCAACATCACATTTCTCCTTACTGTCACATTCAGAATGAGATACCTGCTTTGATTGACTGTACAAAAACTCCTATGCTTCTTCGGTATTATTTGACAAGAGAGCGACTTTTTGACTGCTTGATTCCATTTTCATCTCCTGAGTATGCGCATCTACCTTTCCTTCTTCCGTTTTTCCCCACATCACTGAGTAAAACCCAGAAACAATGACAATTGATCCAACTAAACTGTAACATGTTTGAAACAAAAATTAGTAACTTATATGCCTTGCTTTCTTTTATAAGTAATGGACAAGAGAAAGAAACATCATAAATGAGAAATAAAACTTAAAATCCCATCACCAACCCAACCATAGCGAGTGATGAATACCTTACCTTCCAAGATAGAATGTATCCCCTAAGAAGATAAAACCAATGACAACTGAAACGACAATTCCCAAAGGCTTGAACATGGCAACAAAAACAGGCCCTGTCCTATGCAGGCACCAGGTAGAAACCCCAAGTTGGAATACAGAGCCAAACACAGCCTACATTTTTCCATAATAAAGTTCTTAATTATCTAGGTGTCAATAAGGCTAAGCATGCAGTACCCAACAGCTAAATTATGAAGTAATAAATATTTTCCGACTCTAACCACTTACTGAGTATACAACTGCAACCAATCTCACATCAGGTTTAAAGCTCCAAGCACTAAGATCTCTTTCCATGACAAGAGAGACTATTCCTGACAGAAGGGTCACAAAGAAGCAATAATAGAAGACAACAAAGAGCTCAGCTGGGAATTCCTTAAGAACTGATGCCTGAAAGATAAAGAATACAAATCATTTCCTTTCTCAAGTCAGAAATTACAATGAAACCTACTTCCACTTTCTACACATAAAAAGAAGAGGATTCCACCTGTACAATAAGCCAGGCAGAAGCAAAAACACAATCAGCTGCAAGGAGAAATCCTCCAATGACCCAATTAGACTGCTGCAAGAGAAGTTGATGAGGTGAGCTAGAATGTGAAGGAGCCATCAAAAGTGAGGGGCCTTTATAGAAAGTCACAATGAATGCCCCAACAATTGACACTATAGTTCCTAGTGATTTGGCTTGGCTACTGCTACTTCTCAAGTGCAGTTTTTCCATCCTGAAATCATCAAATGCATCAATTTAAATCTATCTACAACAATATATGTTTTACCTGTCAGCTAATGTTACATAACTGCACTTGACTAAAATATTTTGCATATGACAAGTATGTAAATAGTCAATTCAGTTCATTCACTGCTCATGCATTAGCATATAATTTGAGATAATAGAACAGGAAAAAAATTGGACAGAAACAAGACACTAAGCACAATGACATTGATTATAAGAGAAAGTAATAGCATTCTTTTCAAGTATCTTTCATATTCTTTCTTTCTTTTTTCCTTTTTTTTTCTCTTTCTGGAAAAAAAAAAGGGAGGGTGGGGGTGGGAGGAGGGGATGAAAACACAAAAGGCCAACAAGAACCACAATCAACATGGAATTTCTTCCAGATATCTACGCACCATTTATCACCTGGATTTAATTTCCACAAATAAGAATGCAATAAAAATATCTAACACCAGGTTAAGTTGATCTCGACAATTGCTGGCTAAAAGGAATTCCATACTAGTCCTGGGCTATCCAACAGGGTTTCAAAATGAGAATGAAAGGCAAGTGCAGAAAATTAGTTAGGATAATTTTATTTTTAAGTATTTGATAAGATTTTATGGTTTATCTCTTTGTTGGTTTGATTAGTTGATAAGGTTGAAAACTTTATCTCTTGTTCCTCAACCTTTCCTATACATGTAATCTGTCTCCTACAATCAAAAAAGGAAAATAAAAAACAAAAAAAAAAGTTTCTCTTTCTTATAAAAAACTTCATGGTATCCGAGCCATGACTAGGCATAGTAAAAGCTCAGCTTCTTCTGGAACTACAACAACTTCTACACCACTAGTATCAACAACCAGTGTTGATTATGTATCTGCTGCGAATTCCTCTCTTCAATTAACTGTTCACAAATTGAACGGTAAAAATTATCTAGAACAGGCTCAATCTGTGAAGTTGGCAATTGATGGCAGAGGAAAACTTGGACACCTGACCAGAGAGGTGAAATGACCAGCTACAGATGAACCAAATTTGAAAGAATGGGGGTCTGAAAACTCGTTGGTGACTGCATGGCTAATCAACTCTATGGAACCTATGATTGGAAAACCATATTTATTTTTACCAACTGCAAGAGAAGTATGGGAAGCTGTACGGGAGACTTATTCTGATCTGGAAAACTGCTCTCAAATTTTCGAATTGAAGATAAAACTCTGGCAATTCAAACAGGGAGATCGAGATGTTACCATCTACTACAATGAGATGGTGACATTATGGCAAGAGCTAGACCAGTGTTATAATGACAAATGGAATTGTCCCACTGATAGCTTGAGGTACAGGAAAAGTGAGGAAAGTGATCGTATCTACATGTTTCTTGCAGGCCTAAATCGAAATTTGGATGATGTACGGGGGTGGATTCTTGGAAGGAAACCATTACCATCCATTTGTGAAGTTTTCTCAGAGGTTCGTAGAGAGGAAGCTAGACAGAGGATTATGTTGAAACATTCTGTATCTGATCACAGCCCAGAAACAGAGAGTTCTGCCCTTGTCTCAAGAGGTCCAGATTTCGAAGGAGAAATGAAGAAGCGGCCATGGTGTGATCACTTCAAGAAACCCTGACACACAAGGGAGACATGTTGGAAAATTCATGGCATACCACCGAATTGGAAAAAGAAATCTGGTAGTGATGGCCGAGTCTTTCAAGCAACAAATAAAGATTCTCAAGGACAAGTCAAATAAGAAATGACCCCATCCACAAAGGAACAGTTAGAACATCTACAAAAACTCTTTCAATCTCCACGACTTTCCGTAAATCCATCTAGTTCTCTAGCCCAAAAAGGTAATTACCTTGCTACAGCTCTCTTTAGCATCAATTCTAGTCATATACCTACCCGTGGATTATTGATTCTGGAGCAACTGACCATATGACAGGTTGCTCAAATCTTTTTTCATCTTATAATCCATGTGCAAGAGATAAAAAAAAATAAAAATTGCAGATGGGTCTCTTTCAACCATAACTGGAATAGGATAAATTTCCATCTCTCCATCTCTTACATTACATAATGTCCTTCATGTTCCTAACTTATCCTGTAATTTGCTGTCTGTAAGCAAGTTAACTCATGATCTCAAGGGTCAAGCTAATTTCTATTACTCTCGGTGTGAGTTTCAGGAATTGACCTCGAGAAGGACGATTGGCAGTGCTAGAGAGAGTGGAGGACTCTATTTCTTTGAAAATGGAACAGAATCAAGAAAACAGGTTCAGGATACTTGTCTAAAATCTGTTGCTGTCTCTGATGATCATGAAATAATGACGTGGCATTATAGGTTAGGCCACCCAAATTTTCATTATTTAAAGTATTTGTTTTCAGGTTTATATAGAAATAAAAATCCATCTTCATTTCAATGTGAATTTTGTGAGTTAGCAAAACATCATCATACATCTTTCCCGTCACAACCACATAAGGCTTCTAAACCTTTTTCCTTGATTCAAAGTGATGTTTGGGGACCATCAAGGATTTCTACACAATTTGGAAAAAAGTGGTTTGTCACTTTTATTGATGATCATACAAGGGTGAGTTGGGTGTATTTGCTAAAAGAAAAATCTGAAGTGGAGAAGGTGTTTAAAAATTTTTACACCATGGTACAAACGCAATTTCAAAGATGAGAGAATTTCAGAATGAGAGAAAAAATTCTCTTATTGTTATTGAAAATAAAGCGTACAAGGGGAAAATAAATAGGAAGAAGAAAAAATCTGTCCCTGGAAATCAGGAACAGAATAGGAAAGAAAATAATCAGAATGGGATTAACAAATCCCTTTATTTTAGGAAACAAATTCCTAGAAATCAGAACATAAATCTCAGTTTTCCACACTCCCCCTCAAGCTAGGTTGTAGATGTTAAGTAAACCTAGCTTGGACTTAAGCTCATCAAAGTTCTTCCGTGGTACTGCCTTAGTTAGAATATCAGCAGTCTGTTGACTAGTCTGGACATAAATGAGTGATATCACGCCCGACTCTATCTTCTCCTTAACAAAATGTCTATCGATCTCAACATGCTTTGTTCTATCATGATGGACGGGATTCTTCGCAATGCTGATTGTTGACTGGTTATCGCAAAAGGTTTTTATAGATTCTGCAGTTTGAATTCCCAGCTCATTAAGAACTCTTTTTAGCCAAATTCCCTCACAAATGCCATGTGATAGTGCCCTGAATTCTGCCTCAGCACTGCTACGAGATACTACTGACTGCTTCTTGCTTCGCCAAGTGACCAAATTTCCCCAGACATAGGTGCAGTAACCCGAAGTTGACCGTCTATCAGTTACAGACCCAACCCAATCTGCATCAGTGAAGATTGTTACTTCTCTGTTTGTTGTCTTTTTGAAGAATAATCCCTGACCTGGTGTCATTTTAAGATATCTCAGGATTCTGTACACTGCCTCCATGTGATCTTCTGTAGGATCGTTCATGAATTGACTAACCACGCTTACAGCAAAGCTGATATCAGGCCTAGTATGTGAGAGATAAATGAGTTTGCCTACCAACCTTTGATACCTCCCTTTGTCTACAGGAGCACTATCTTCCCTATTTCCCAATTTTGAGTTAGGGTCCATTGGAGTGTCAGCAGGCTTGCAACCAAGCATCCCTGTCTCTCTCAGTAGATCTAACACATATTTTCGCTGTGAAACTGAAATTCCTCTTTTTGACCTTGCTACTTCCATACCAAGAAAATACTTGAGATTGCCCAAATCTTTGATTTCAAATTCTTTGGCTAGAAAACTTTTGAGCTTAAGTATCTCATCATTATGATCTCCAGTTAGGATAATATCATCTACGTACACAATAAGTATTGCCCTTTTTCCTAAGGATGAGAGCTTAACAAACATTGTGTGATCTGTCTGACATTGAACATACCCAAATTTCTTGACTGCTCTAGTGAACCTGTCAAACCAAGCCTTTGGTGACTGCTTGAGCCCGTACAATGACTTCTCGAGTTTACAAACTTTATTGGTGGTAGCTAGAGTATCAAATCCAGGGGGTATTTCCATGTAAACTTCTTCCTCGAGGTCTCCGTTGAGGAAGGCATTCTTCACATCAAGTTGATATAGTAGCCAGTCTAGATTGGAAGCAAGTGAAAACAACACTCGGACTGTATTAAGCTTGGCCACAGGAGCAAAAGTCTCCTGGTAATCGATTCCATATGATTGAGTGAACCCCTTAGCTACTAGTCTAGCTTTGAATCTGTTAACACTCCCATCTACATTATGCTTGACCGTAAAGATCCACTTGCAACCAACTGGACGTTTCCCTGGAGGTAACTCAGATATCACCCAAGTTCCATTCTTTTCTAGAGCATGAATTTCTTCCCAAATAGCTGCATTCCACTCCGGAATTCTAAGAGCCTCATGAATTGAACTTGGAACATGTATTTTGTCAAGATTGCTAACAAAAGCACGATATTTGGGTGAAAGTCCTTCATATGATATGAAATTATAAATGGGATGATCTGTGCAAGTCCTCTTGCCTTTTCTCAAGGCGATAGGTCTATCATCATCAAGTATATGTCCAGAATCAGAGTTGGTGCTATTATTACTTGGTGAAATTTGAGGTTCTGGAACCTGGTCAGACTCATGGCCTTGTTCAAGCGGCTGCAAATCTTTCCCTTCTTGAGTTTTATTTCTCCTTGAATAGACACGTAACTCATTTCCTGCAGGTTGTGTGTGACTAATACGTTGAGGTGATTGGAACTCTATTTGAGAAGAAGATTCAGGTTCAGATTGGACAACAGGAGCTGACTCTGGCTGGATAACAGAACTTGGATCAAAAAGCTGAGATGACTGAGGATGTTCGGATTGGACAATAGGAAATGAAGATGAATCCAATGTATCAAAACTCCAAAGCTGATATTCTTGATTAGATTTCTCCCCTTGAATATTAGCTTTGTAGTAGGGTTGTTGTTCAAAAAATGAGACATCCATTGAGTTGTAGAATTTTCGAGTGACTGGAGAATAGCACTTGTACCCTTTTTGATTTGAGGAGTATCCGACAAATATACATTTGAGAGCTTTTGGATCAAGTTTACTCCTATGTTGTGCATGTATATGAACAAACACTATACACCCAAAGATTTTCACAGGAAGAGTATTTAGGATATGAGTATTGGGAAAGCATTGAAGTAGGACCTGACATGGTGTTTGAAAATTTAAAACTCGAGAGGGCATCCTATTTATTAAATAGGCGGCTGTTAGGACTGCTTCTTCCCAGAAAAATTTTGGAACATGGGTGGTAAACATCAGTGATCGAGCAACTTCAAGAAGGTGTCTATTTTTCCTTTCTGCAATCCCATTTTGTTGGGGTGTATCAACACATGAACTCACATGAATTATTCCTTGTCCCACTAGATAATTTCCTAGAACTGTCTCAAAATATTCTTTAGCATTGTCAGTCTTTAACACTTGTATCTTTGTTTGGAATTGAGTTTGAACCATAGTGTTGAATTTTTTGAAAATATGACCTACTTCCGACTTCTCTTTCATAAGAAACAACCATGTGAGTCTAGTATGATCATCTACAAATGATACAAACCACCTAGTGCCAGTAACATTTTTAACTCTCGATGGCCCCCAAACATCACTGTGAATCATTGAAAATGGATATGATGACTTGTATGGAAGACTATGATAGGAATTACGGACATGCTTTGAAAATTGACACACTTCACACTGAAAAGTTTTTGGATTTTTATTTTTGAACAATGAAGGAAACAATTTTTGTAGATATAAGAAATTAGGATGACCTAGACGATAGTGCCATAACATGATTGCACTATCCTTATTGGAATTTTCATGAGAAACAAGATATTTTGACTCAACACATACTGCATTAGGAGTTTGTCTTACAGGAGATTCCTCAACTTTCAGAAGAAAAAGACCAGAGCATGCCTTAGCACTGCCAATCGTCCTCCCCGAATCCAAATCCTGAAATTCACACAAACCAGAGAAAAATTTAGCCACACAGTTATGTTCTTGAGTGAGCTTGCTGACAGACAACAGATTACATTCGAGATTTGGAACATAAAGAACAGATTGTAGAGTTAGGTCCTTCGAAATAATAATAGAACCTGTTCCTGCCACTTTAGAAAGGGATCCATCAGCTATTTTCACCATAAGATTTTGCTGACATAGATTATACTTGTGAAAAAGTGTGGCATCTCCTGTCATATGATCGGATGCCCCTGAGTCTACAATCCATGGACCTGTTTTTTCAGATTTTACAGTGAGTGCACTTGAGTAATTACCTTTTTGTGCTAAAGATCCCATTCCAACTGTACTAGTTGCAGAATTTTGTTGTGAGAACATCTTTTGCAGAATTTCAAGTTGTTCTTTGGAGAAAGGGCTGGATCCGCGAGCTGCTAAGGCAGAATTTTCAGCAACTGGAGTGAAGGTGGATTCTCCAAGCATCACTTTCTTCCTGCTCTCTTCTCGTCGAACCTCAGAAAAGACTTCTCGGATGCTTGGCAAAGGCTTTAATCCCAGAATTCTTCCTCGAACCTCATCAAGATTCTTGTTTAGACCCATTAGGAATACGTAACATCGGATGAAGATGAACTCTGTTTTTCCATGGCCATACCAGAGAGTTTTAGAGGTTCAGAGACTGCTCTGATACCATGAGAGAATTTCAGAATGAGAGAAAAAATTCTCTTATTGTTATTGAAAATAAAGCGTACAAGGGGAAAATAAATAGGAAGAAGAAAAAATCTGTCCCTGGAAATCAGGAACAGAATAGGAAAGAAAATAATCAGAATGGGATTAACAAATCCCTTTATTTTAGGAAACAAATTCCTAGAAATCAGAACATAAATCTCAATTTTCCACATAAGAAAATTTCAAATTTTCAGAAGTGATAATGGAAAAGAGTACTTTAATAATCTTTTGAAAATTTTTTTCCTAGAAAAAGGAATTGTACATCAAAGTTCTTGCAATGACACTCCCCAACAGAATGGGGTTGCTGAAAGAAAAAATAAACACATTTTAGAAGTGGCTAGGGCAATACTTTTCACAAATAAGTTTCCTAAGTATCTTTGGGGTGAAGCTATTCTCACTGCTACTGACCTAATAAATAGAATGCCCACTAGGATTTTAAACTTCCAAATGCCTTTACAATTCTTTCATAAGTGTAATCCCACGTCTAGGTTGTCATCAACATTACCATTAAAAATGTTTGGGTGCATTGCCTTTGTCCATATTCATGACCAAGACCGTGGGAAACTTGACCCAAGAGCAAGAAAATGTGTATTTGTAGGATACGCACCAAATCAAAAAGGTTATAAATGCTACAACCCAATTTCCAAAAAATTGTTTGTTACCATTGATGTAACATTTTTTGAATCAAAATCCTTTTTTAGGACTCATCTTCAGGAGGAGAAAGAATGTGAAGATTCAGAGTATCTAGATGTGTTTCAACTTGAAAATTCCTACAAAACAGTTTTGATTCCTACGAACTCCGAAAATTCTGACAAAACAGTGTTGATTCTTACAAACTCTGTCCAACCTATTGAATCAGGCATTATTATAACTACTGAAAATCCAAGTCCATCATCATTGCCATCTCATGCTGAAAATCCAAGTCCATCATCACTGTCATCTCATGATCATGATCATTTGGACATTTGCAATTGTTCAAAGACAGGTACAAGAAAACCAGAACTTATTGTCTACTCGAGGAAGAACCAAACTCAAAGAAAAGAGTCCATTGCTCCTTTACAATGCCATGAGTTCGAACCAAGGCATGACCAATACTCTAACAATTCTTCAGGTAATAGTCAAACTAAACCTGTCCAAATTACTCAGCCTAGTCTTAGTTCACAGTTTGAGTCCACAAATGATCTTGATATTCCTATTGCTACCCGAAAGGGCATTAGATCATGCACCAAACATCTCATGTCCCACTATGTGTCTTATAAAAATCTTTCACCAGCCTTTCTTGCATTTACTTCACAACTTTCTTCTGTGGAAATTCCAAAGACTGTATAGGATGCTTTACAGGTTCTTGAGTGGAAGAAGGCCATTCTTGAGGAGATGAAAGCCCTTGAGAAAAATAGTACATGGGAGATAGTTGATTTACCAAAAGGTAAGAAGACAGTTGCAAATGGGTGTTTACAATCAAGTACAATTCAGATGGGTCACCTGAAAGGTATAAAGCACGATTGGTAGATAAGGGATTTACTCAAACTTATGGCATTGACTATCTTGAAACTTTTGCGCTTGTGGCAAAGTTAAACACTATTAGAGTACTCTTATCAATTGCAGCCAATCTTGATTGGCCTCTACAGCAGCTAGATGTAAAAAATGCATTTCTTAATGGAGACTTGGAAGATGAAGTTTACATGGACTCACCACCGGGTTTTAATGAGAAATTTGGTTCGAAGGTATGCAAACTGAAAAAGTCCTTGTATGGAGTAAAACAATCTCCAAGAGATTGGTTTGAGAAATTCGTGCAGTTTGTGACAATTCAAGGGTACATTCAAGGGCAAACCAATCACACCATGTTTATAAGGCACTCAAAAGATGGCAAGATATCTGTGTTGACAGTATAGGTGGATGATATCATCCTTACTGGAGACAATATATCAGAAACGAATCGTTTAAGACAATGTCTATCATCAAAGTTTGAGATTAAGAACTTAGGCCCTTTGAGATACTTTCTTGGAATGGAGGTGGCTTGATCAAGGAAAGGAATTGTTGTTTCGCAACGGAAGTACATTCTTGATCTTCTTAAAGAAACAAGAATGAGTGGATGCAGACCTGCCGACACTCCTATTGATCCGAATCAAAAATTAGGGGATAGCAAGGAAGGAGATCTAGTGGATGTATCTCGGTACCAAAGACTAGTAGGAAAATTAATTTACTTATCACACACGCGGCCGGATATCTCATTCGTTGTAAGTTTGGTAAGTCAATTCATGCATTCCCCTTATACAAAACATATTGAAACTGTGTACCAAATTCTAAGATATTTAAAGAGTACACCAAGGAAAGGTCTATTCTCTGGAAAAAATGAGCAGAAAAATATTGAAGCATACACAGATGCGGATTGGCCAGGTTCAATTACTGATAGGAAGTCCACATCAGGCTATTGTACCTATGTACAGGGTAACTTGGTTACTTGGAGAAGTAAGAAACAAAACGTGGTAGCACGAAGCAACGCAGATGCTGAGAATAGAGCAATGGCTCATGGGGTATGTGAGATGTTGTGGTTGAAACGAGTGATGGAAGAACTCAAGAGACCATTAAACATGTCTATGAAGCTGTACTGCGACAACAAGGCTGCAATTAGCATTGCATACAATCCAGTGCAACACGATAGAACTAAACATGTTGAAGTTGACAGGCATTTCATAAAAGAGAAGATTGAGTCAGGTGCCATTTTTATGCCATTTGTTCCAACAACACAGCAAGTAGCAGACATTCTCACAAAGGGACTCTTCAAACCGAATTTCAAGTTTTTCATAAGCAAATTGAGCATGATTAACATCTATGCACCAACTTGAGGGGGAGTGCAGAAAATTAGTTAGGATGATTTTATTTTGAAGTATTTGATAAGATTTTATGGTTTATCTCTTTGTTGGTTAGATTAGTTGATAAGGTTGAAAACTTTATCTCTTGTTCCTCAACCTTTCCTATATATGTAATCTGCCTCCTACAATCAAAAAAGGAAAATAAAAAGCAAAAAAAAAATTTCTCTTTCTTATAAAAAACTTCAGCAAGGAAAGCCGTCATAAGAAGGAACCTCGGTTTTAAGCAGCTTATAAACGTGATGAATTTCACTATTTGTGGCAAGGAGATTAAAAGAAATTCCCATGTATGCCCTCCTGTACTAAAAAGTGCAAGCAACCTCCTAGGGACTGCAATCTGCTTCCTCTAAGCAACCATATCTCTAACTAAAGAAACACTCCAAAGAGAAATTATGAGGTATATTAACAAACCAAAAATGAAGGCTGCAGATATATTACTACAAACTATCGCTCCAGCCATTGGCCTTGCTATATTCATCCATTATATTCCTTTATCCACCTATACTTTTTATCCTCAATATAATTGAATTAAATGGCATTAGTTCAATGAATAATCAACTCCCCTCAACACAAAGAGGAAAAAGAAAAGGGAAACGGAAATTAACACTTTAAGTGACAACAGAAAGATGATATAATCTAGAGTTATCAGATTGAGTAGTAACAGAAAATAACCTGAAAGCAACGGCAAGTATGAAGGTAAGACCTGGGATGAGATTAAGCATGGCAGTTCCAAGGGTAGGCGAGCTATAATATATCCCAGCATACCCAAAAATCTGTGCGAAGCAACTGAATACAAGTAAAATATCAATCAAACCCAAAAATCCAATACTCGTGGACTCACCAAAGAGATTAAAAAGAAACAAAGAATTCAATCAAATAAATAAAACAAAAAGAAAAACATCATAATTTTCATTTTTCTTACATACCCAAAAAGGCCAAGCAAGAAAAACCAACAGAGAATCGAGAAAGTGAGTGGAGGACGCTCTGATCTGCCAAGCAAATAGAAATCAAACGAAATAGAGTTATGGGCATTACAGAGAGCGAAAGGAAAGGAAGGGAAGGGAAGAATACCTGTGGAAGAGAAAAGAAGAAGGAAGGAGAATGAGAGAGGCAAGAGCATTAGAATAGAAGACAAAGATGAAGTTGGACATCCCATGGGACATGGCGGCTTTGCCCATTACCATTAGTCCAACTTGAGCACACTCTGCCATTATCATCCCCACCATAGGCAAAGCAATCTCCTTTCCCATTCTCTGATTCTCTCTGTTTTCAGAATGAATTTCAGTTCCTGCGTTGGACTACTGTCTTCTACGACTAGATTGTCTGAAACATTGGTCGTTTAACGTACTTGGACTTTTTTATTATAAAAATTACTTTGCTAGAAGACGAACAACGTGTCCCAGTCGCTGCTGACATAGTTCCTTTCGTCATTGCCTCCCTGATCTATCAGTATCATTATCATTTTAAAAGAGCAGGTTTGTCCGAACTGCTAACTCCTCCGATCGAATCTAAAAAAAATTAAAGATCGAATAAAAAATTTAACAAAAAATTTGAATTTGAAAAAACTTGAATGCAAAAAAATTCAAAAACAAAGTGATCCAATTTCGTCATAACCTAAATATGTAACGATTCAAATCTGATATCAATTTGTTCCAAAATTCAAAAAAATGAAATTATAATTGAAAAAATTTTG
Organism: Heritiera littoralis; assembly: GCA_031772115.1. Taxonomy (NCBI): domain Eukaryota; kingdom Viridiplantae; phylum Streptophyta; class Magnoliopsida; order Malvales; family Malvaceae; genus Heritiera; species Heritiera littoralis. The sequence goes on from JAPDPK010000055.1 coordinate 2,675,912, forward strand.
AATTATAATTATATGATTATTAAAAATTAAAATAATTAAATGAATAAATGATAATTTTTTATTAATTAACTTTTTATAAATTTTTAAAATAATTAATATTTGTAATTATTATACAATTATATCAACAATTTATTATTAATGAAATTAAAATTGAATTTTTAAATTCAATTATTGAATAAAATTAATTTAAAATATAGTAAATATAAATATTAAATGATTTCCAATACAGTAGAACCCTTCTAAATCAATACTCTTAGGACTCATTATTGAGTATTAATTTAGAAGTGTTATTAATTTAAAGGGTTTTATTTTTTAAATTGTTATTGTCTTAAAACATATATTTGTTTAATTTTCATATTATTTAAACTCTTCTAATAATTCTATAACCTTTTTAGATATTTGATTTTGGAAATTAATATTTTATTTCTTTAAGTTTCATACTCTAATGAAGGAAAGTCAAAATAAATAACAAGGTTATTTTACAAAACAATTCATTCACAGAATATCTCTTCACAGAATAGTTCCTTCATAGAACAACTCATTTGTAGAATACCTTCACTAAAAAGAAGTGGAGACAACCCCGAAATAGGGTAGGTATCTTGGGTTAACTTCACTATAGGGATGTCTCGGAGAGTTTGGCTTGATAAATTAGAGATGGGATAGTTAATAGAGTTTGGCTTGGTAAATTAGAGATGGGATGGTTAAGAGTCCTTCTCTTAACCTTTCTTTGAAATATAAGTGTTTTTCCCTTTCTCTTTGAGAATAAAATAAACTATCTTCCAAAATGAAATTCCCACTAGATAAAGTATTAATTCTTTGTAACTATTAATTTTGATTACTATGATATTAATATCAAAGACATGTAATTCTTATTCTCCACACCTATATATAGGAGTTCTTATTGCACTAAAAGGGGACTTTTGGGTAAATTGAGTTAATTTAGAAACCCTCTCAAATCCCCTCAACTCAGCCTTATTCAGCCTTCGGCCTTCAACCTTCTTTACTCAACCCTATTCTCAACCTTACTCAGCTTTCTACCACCACCTGCCACTACACTCGTTCTTCAGGTTCTACTCCAGTCTTTCCTCTTTGCTGCCTCCCAGCATATCTCATTCTAGTAGTTTGCAATGTTCCCTCTCCACAGCAAGAACTCATTTACATTTTGGCGACTCCTCTGGGGAAAAACGATTGCATTGAGTAAAATATTTTTAACCTTCACTTTGCCAATAAACATAGAGAGTTCTACTGGATACCAAGATATTCAGGCCCTTGCCTACATTCAAAAGTTGATGAAAATGATCCAAGCTTTTCAAGAAAGAATGCAAAAGTTAGAAGAGAGTATCTTCCTATTCACATCTTCTAATGCCATAACTTCTCAGGTTCAACCTGCCACTCTTGTCACTATGAGGAATGAGAACACTTCTATCAACAACAGAGGAAACTCAACTGATGCACCTGGTTCTAGAGGTGTTGAAAACATTGGTGTGAAACAACACTACTGTTGGAACCTCTACTGTGACTCTTCCTCTAGCCACAGGTCAAGGCTTTGTGAAAAAAGAAGAGCTTCAAAAGTTACTAGAAAAGAAGAATAAGAGTTAGAACTTTTTTTAGTTTGATCTCAAAATGCCTGACCCTGCTAGTGTGGTTGCAAAGCCATATCCCAAATACTACACTAGTCCTAAGTTTAAGCAATTCAATGGCAAGACTGGTGCTGTAAACATGTTATGAAATTTGTGGAGACTCTTGATGTTGTAGGATTGGATGATGATTTGAAGTTGAAAGAGTGTTCCAAGTCTTTCATTGGAAAGGCTTACACTTGGTATGTCAATCTTACTCCCAGTTATGTGGAATCTTTGAGTCAAACGTGTAAGATGTTTGGAAAGAAGTTTTTCTCTACTCAGGAGAAGGTTACTTTTATTTATTTAGGGAGAGAATGTCAAAAGTCGCATGAATATCTCATGGAGTATATTTAGCATTTCAAAGAGTGAGTGTTGGATATTCAAGACTCTCATATGAGAAAGAGCTAGTCAAAGTTTGTATTCAGGGGATGTTTGATGAGTATAGTGTGCATTTAAAGAACATACCACTCTCAACCTTTGCCACTATAGTTGAAGCTACAAGAAGAACCAACAACACTATTCTTAGGAAAATGGGAATCAATTGTTTCACTAGAAGGAATACTTCTATAGTGAACGCAATTCACGGAAGAGGAAGAGAAAGAAGAGGGCCTTTTCATCCTAATATGTGCCCTAGAAGAGAAGATCCAAGAGAAAGACAAGATGATAATGTTGACTCTCCACCATTCTCAGTTTCATTGGGTAGAGTGAAAGCACTTCTTTAGGAATGGATCAAAGATGGAAATATCAACCTACCCTATGTTCCACGACTATTAACAATAGAAGAGAAGTCCAACCCAAGGTATTGTGACTATCATCGAACTGTTGGTCATCCATTTTCTGAATGTAGGAATACACGAAGGTTATGTTTATCGAAGAGTACTAGCAAGAGAAGTGTTGATTGAGAATAATGGAGTTCAAAATAATCCACTTGCAGTTTATCAAAATCCTAAAGGGCATGTGAATGTTATTATTCATCATGATGATCCTTCTCCTTTAACTACCCAATTTTAAGAAGCGCGGGCAGATAGTATGGTGACTTCTTCAATTGCAAATTCACTTATGAAAACTCCAAGTTTCAAGCATTTCTTTTATCTACTTAGGTTTTCAAGAGAATCGAAAAAGAAAGTTGTTGTTGCTTTAATCAGAATAGGAGGGTGTAAGATCCATGATTTCCTTTATTTCTTTCATACCTATATAGTATTTTAAGTTGGAATGATTGGATAAATTGTAATGAGAAGTTGCACTGTCTTATAGGTAAAAAAAAAAAAGAAATGATAAGGTGAGCCCCACGGCATTACGTGTAAGCCGGATGGACATAGAAGTGGCAAATTCTTAAATTTGGAATTGGAATATATAACTGGTAAGAAGATCACTTTTCGAAATTCTTTTATTTCAGCATATTTAAGTTTATGTGCAACAAATTCAAAAATAACAATCTTGTCCATATGCCAAGAAAACTTTATTGCATAACGGTCAACCTAGTTTGACTTTGAATCACAGACTGTCATAGTCAAACCCTCACGTGAAGACGTCTTAGACCATTCCAAACCATAGATTGAATCACGTGAAAAGGTTGAAAATAATGTGAATAAGCCTAATGCCTTTATGTGAGGGTATTTTAGTCATTTCACCCTCCATGACGGGTTAAGCCCACCAATAGTCAATATTTGACTTATGTTCATATAAATGGAAATGATTAAATAAAAATAATAATTAAAATTGATTTGATTAAATATTAAAATAGTGCTTAGGACATAAAAGGAATTAATAGAATTTTAAAAAGGCATATTGGTCTTTTAGCAAGGGACGATTTTTTAAATGATATAAATAATTAAAAGAAGCTTTTTGTCATCATTTTCTCCCTTAAGTGCCGGCACCCCCATTAAAGCTCATCTTCTCTCAAAATTTTCTAAGTTTTAGAGTGAGAAACCTTGAGAAACACCCTCTAACTTTCATCCAATCAACTTACACCCTAAAGAAGAATTGTCCTTCTTCCTTAGTTCTAGTTATACCTGAAGTTTGGAAGCTTGAATCAAGCATTTGTAGTGTGTTTTGGCTTCTGTAATTTTCGGTCACTATTGAAGGTGAAAAAAGATGAAGTTCTACTTGAAGTTAGCTAGTGTTCTTGATTGTTTGAAAATTGTATTTGAAATGAAGCAAAACCAAGAGTGGAGACTTTTAGGGTTTCGATCAAGAGAGGGTTTGCATGATAACATGTAATTTTTTGCATGCATAGATGGTGTAGAATGGAAGTAGTGAGTAAAGGAAAGATGGCTATGGTGTTAGTTTGGAAAAAGGTTAAGTTTAGCACCTAGGGTGCACTTGAGTTAGGAAGACAAAAGGGTTAATGAATTGAGTTTGATACTTTGAAGGTTATAGAATGATGCTAAGTGTTAGGAAGATGGTAAGTGGAGTTCGATTTAAAAGAGAATGTAAATTAATTGAAGTTGCTATTATTTACAGCATTAACTTTGGAAAACTAAAAGGATCGTTTGGTGCTGCAAGTTACTGTGTTTTTGTGGTATTAGAGGCAAGAGATGTATGTAAAATGGCGTAGGGATACTATGCTTGCATTGTGGTTTAATGGTTGGATACAAAATGGAACTGTTTTATAAGTGCAGGAAGTTTGAAATTCGATTTAACTCCTAGAGTTTATTCTATCTAGAAGCAGTCGACTACCTTATAGGGCAACTGACTGTCCATACACAGTCACAACATACTTTTCTCAATAACTGACTTAAACCAGTTGACTGCCCTGTACAACAGTCGATTGCCCATCTCTATAACTGACTTAAAACCAGTCGACTACCTTAAATGTAAGTCGACCGCTTTTACCCAGTAGCATTCTATTTCAAAACTAACCGACTGCCATGAAGGCCAGTCGATTGCTTTTTTTCCAGAAACATTTTGTTTGCACACCAGTTGACTGTCATATAAGCCTGTTGATTGTATTTCATCCAGAAGCATTTTGTTTGAAAACCAGTCGATTGCCCAAATGACCAATCGACTGCTCTCTTTGTATTTGATTTTTAGATATTCTGAAATTTAATTAGAAAATAAATGAATAAATTTGAGAAATGTCATAGCAGTTGACTGCCATAAAAGAGTAGCCAACTGCCTCCTTTTGAAATATTGATTCAAAATTCATATTTTATATAAATGTGTTTGGATTACAAATAATGCATTTAAAAGTTATTGATGGTTTTAAAAACATTGGTTTTGATAATGAATGTTTTGAGATTATTAGCTCTTGTATCATGCATTCAGATTGTATCGATTGTTTGCTATGTGACCTTAGTCAAGTCAACAGCTCCCACAAATGTCACCTGACTAGTGAACACTGTGTGATTGTTCGACGATGGCCATCAGTCTCTATATTCTTAGGTTTAGCTTATTAGGGGTAAATCCCTAGCCCATACCATGGGTACGCCATTTCCTATATTGTATTTCTTGTGCATGATTCTATTGGGATTTTGACGTCTCCATTGAATGCTTACAGATTGACTTATTATAGATTTGAATGTTTCATGTTTAAAAGAAATGTTGATCGACTGGAATGCTTAAAATTGAAAGGAAAGTTGATTTTATTGACTTAGTCGTGTTTAATGTGTTCGCACTTTTATAACTATTTTGTATAACAATTAAACGATTGTCTTACTTGATTATAAAGCTTCAATATCTCTAGAATATTATATCGACTCCCTATAGTCGAATTTAGGACCTGAGACAAGTGAGGTGCTTTAAAGCATCCTTCCATACTCAGCCTAGTCATCCTAATTGGCTATAGAAATTCCTTATTTTAAATGATGGTATCGATATTGACCTTCGCATATCATTGTAGAGCCAAGCAGGGATCATACGCCATAGTTGCATAATATCGCACTTTTATATATATCCCCTTGCTGAGCATAAACTCACCCCCTATTTTTCTCCCAGACTATTTGCAGTTATTTCTGCTCACTTTTAGAGGAGCTTATATCTTGGACACAGTATTCCTTTAAGGGCATGCTTACGGTTCCTTGAAGGTATATTGTGCTTTTATTTTATACCTCAGACTTTGTACAATACTAGATCGTAGTTTAAGTGTAATAGGGATGTAATCTTGTAAAGATGATATTATACACATTAAATAGAATGTTGAACTTGATCATGTGTCAATATGTAGCTGTTGAATGATAAATAAATGTTAATGTTTACATAGCATCTGGATGAGCATGGATCTGAGGTGATGATACTAAAATATTCTTAACAGTGTATAGAATGTAAGAAAGAAAGACTAATGACACGGCAAACGGCCTAACCAAATCGACAGAAAAAGAAAAAAATAAAAAAAATTAGTTAGTATTTTGTAAAATCGTACGTTACAAGGGCAACAATATGGAGAGTGTAACATGGTAGGATGACTTATGGGAAAAATGGCGTTTATGAGAATGCTATAATTTTTATAGAGGTGGATATGTATATTTCTTATCCTTATCACAATAAGACGCTTTATGTTGAGAGTGATATCAATAGATATCCTGTCAGAGGAACATTCACTAATGATGGATCTTCTGTGAACCTCATACTTTTGTCTACTTTAAAGGCAATGAATATTGATATGAAGAGTTTAAAACATCCATAACAATTTCTTCCTTTGATAATAAAGAGATTTCAACATTGGGACAAGTGACGGTGAATTTCAAAATGGGACCTATCCAAGATCAAACTTGCTTCACTATGATTGATGTTGATGTAGCTTATCATATTCTCATAGGAAGAAAGTTTTTGCATACTTATAACATCATCCTATTTTCTCGTCACTAGTGTATTAAAGGTTATTAGAAAGGGAGGGAAATCTTTATTCTAGATACAAAAACCACATTTGAATGGAATGAAGTGAACTATGCTGAAGCATTTTTTTGAAGATTCAGCAGAAGATGGGGAAACATTTATTGTAAAACCTATAGGTGTTCCACTTCCAAGATGGGAAGAGCTTTTTGCAATAAAAAATAGCAATGGTGAGAAGAAGAAGAAGAAGTGTTGAGGTAGAAAAAGAAGACATGGGAATGCTTTTGAGAATAGAGATGAAAAAGAAGAAAGACCGACTACTGGTGTGAGTTCTTATACCCGTGAAGATGAAAAAACTGTCTATTGTTTATAATGGAACGAGGGTTTGGAGAAAAACCTTCTCTTGACCCCATACAATGAGATCCTCAAAATGAGCAGGTAACTTGTTCTAAGGTAGAAGTGTATGAAAAGGAGATACAAGAGAATGTGCTTACATGAGAACAGCTTCGTGATTAGCTTGAGGCACAAGGAGATGAGTTAGTGGAGATTAATATAGCTAGGGAAGAATGAGAGACAGCAAAGCCACTCCTTATTAGCAAAAACCTTTCAATTGACCAAAAAATCATATTGATTCAACTTTAGAAAGAATTTCAAGATGTTTTTGCATGGACATATGAATAGATGCCTGGACTAGATGAGAATCTGGTTACACATTGCAAACACCCTATTTTGTCCGGATTTTTATTTGTAAGACAGTTGATTAGTTTAGTCTAACAAATTAGGATAATTTAATTAGTTAATTTATTTAATTAAAATTAGGATTAGTTTAATTAATAAGATAATTTAATTATGATAAAATAATTTTTAGGACAATTAGACTAATAAAATAATCAATAATTTAGAATAATTGTTAAGTTAGAATTAATGTTAGAGTAGGATTGTTTAATTAGATTTTGATAATTTCTAGGATAGAATTAAAAAGGATAAAAATAAACAAAATAAATTCTATTAGAAAACAAACTCTTTGCCTATAAAAAGAATGAGAACTGAATCAAACTAGAGGAGGTTGGACAGAAAAATAGCCAAGAATCAACATAGTAATCAACAATCCATATACATGCATAGTAGACAATATACTTGGATTTGAGTATTTGGGTTTTTAGATAGTATAAAGTTTCAGTAGATCTACGAATAGAGGGTTAGACGTTTAGGAAAACTAAAGTCAGATGAAGCAAAGGTGTTAAGCAAGATGGTTCTGAAGAAAAAACTGTGATTGAAGAGAACTTGAAAAGAGGTCTTTTATACCCAACAAAAACGCTTCCATTTTGGACGATTGGCAACCCGCTTTCAATGTGAATTAACGATCCACATTCTTACCTAGTCTAAGCTATACGGTATGGATCGTTCTTTCTTTTCTTTATTTGTTATACAAATTGTCATGATGATTTTTTTTAGTAGTACATTTTCATTAGAAGTTACAATCACAACAGCATATACATTCTATGAACAGGTAACTATGAAAGTCACATTACTCAAACTAGGTAAACTAGTAAATAATATAACAAACTAAACAAACTAGTAAATAACTGGACTAACTCAAGCTCACACTTGGTGAAACTCGAATCTGAGACCTCAAAGTTTCAGAGCCTCCTCTTTACCACTAAGCCAAGACCTCATTGATAAAGTTAATAATTACTTTAATTTTTAAATGGTTTTAAATTCTCTTAACATGGTAACGAACAAAAAAAAATTCTCTTAACATGTTACGGTTTAGAGTTTGGTAAAGTAATAAATAAAACAAAAACTATGTGCCTTCTTTATTCTATGTAAAGTTTTATGATGACTTTCATGTTAAAGTAAATTATTTTATTGTCCTTCAATAAAAAAATTATTTTATTGTCCTAGGTTTAGAGTTAGAATTAGTTATAGGAAATATAAAAATATAAAGTACAAGATATATAAAACCCAATTAGGTTGAAATAATAAAATAAAATTATGATAAAAGATAAATCGAAGATAAGTTAACTCCGACAATGAAATTCTAAAGGGACTGTGCTGGAATAGTATTTTTAGATACCTTAAGGTAAGGAGAGTCCTTTTAAGTATGACTACCTTTATGAAAGATTTAAAAGATATTTCCAAAATTTAATAATTCAAATTCATTATAAAAATTAAATTCAAATAAAATTTAATAAAAATCAAATTCATTATAAGGTTAAAATAAAAATAGAAATAAACAATTTAGAATTAATAATTAGAAAAGAATTAAAATAAATAGAAATAAAATAAAATAATGTTAAATCTGATGATGAAATTTAATAGGGAGTTGCGCTTGAGCAGTTTTCTTTAAAATTCTTAAGAGAGGAGATTTCTTCTAAGGTCTGAACAGCTTGATGGAAGGTCTAGAGGAGATTTTCAATATTAAATAATTCATATTTATTTAAGAGATATAAGAAAATAAAAATAAAAATAATTATAAGATTAAAAGAAATTATAGATAATTAAAATAAAATAAAAATAGAGAATAGAAAAATAACAAATAATTGATAAAAAGAATTGGGTAGTGAGTCAAGATAGGATTTTCATAATATAGTTAAATCATCCAACGACGAAGCCTTTTCCAGAAAGGCAATTGGTCCTACTTCAATACTTTTGAGGTGAGAAAAACTTTTAAGTTGTCTAACTAGCTTGATGGAAGAGAATTAGAAGATTTTTCAATATTTAAGCATATCAAAATTGAAGCAAACAAATGGCAAAATTAAGATAACTTTAGACTATTTGGTACCATTTTAGGATAGGCGTTGTAGGGGTGCTAATCATTCCTTACACGTAACCGTACTCCTGAGCTTAGAATCTTTAAACGTAGAGCAAGCCTTATCTCTAGTTATGATAGGTGACCAATCACATCTAGGATAGAATGGTTGGTGGCGGCTCTATGAATTTAAGTCTAGTGAGTTAGGTTTTAGGACTTAGCACATTACGACACATAAGCTACACATTACTCTCGGAAGTAAACTGTGAGAGCCGTGTATATATTACTGTTACATGTGTCAGATGTCTCATCACTGTTTAATCTTAGTGTAATTCACAAGTAATAAAAGAAACAATGTAGTAGGCCCCACTTATTTTACAATGCTCGGATGGACGTAAGATTGTCCAAACAGTGTCCGGAGGGTATAATAAGCCTAAGGTAAGAATTTTGAGCCTAAAATACCTTATTTATATTATTTTTGGGAAGCGTGCAAACAATTTAGAAAATGACGATTAAGGACATAGCCCGTTGGGATTTTTGTAAATTGTGCCTAAACTAAAATGAATTTGGACCAAGTAAATGTAGCATGATATTCTACATAAAAATAAGTCTTAGGCTATGTCAATAGATAGATCGAATCTGTGGTTAAATCAGAAATTTATGCGATTTACCTAATAGGGGTAATTTCATAATTTCACCTTCACAGTAGGTTAAACCCCAACCAAACCACCTTTATTCATCCAAATATGTTTAATAATAATTTTTGGTGATAGAATCTGAATTTTTGGAGTACAATTACATAGTTATAAAAATTACGAAAGCTGAAGGGCAAAATTGTTCAAAAATTTTATAACCAAAGGCGTTTTGGTAATTTTGTCCTATCTAGAATGTTCTATATTTTTCTTCACAACATGCAGCTGGCCACTTCTCCTCTCTTCTTCAACCTCACACCACTCCTCCATTAACAAAGAGAACCAAGCTTCCAAACTTAAGTAAAAACACAAAATTTCAACAAAATTTCTTCTACAACCCTACCTAAAATTTGATTCTCTACTCACCCATACCAATATTTCATTGTGAAGTGAATAAAAACAAGGCCTTGGACACTCCTCCATATTCAGCCAAGGTAAGGAATTATTGTGCTTTTATTTTCTTTAAGCTTTAATGGTAAATAATGATAGATTTACATGTGCTAAGTATGATTTTACTGTTAGATTTAATTAATTTGAACTAAATCATGCTCAAGCAATCCCAAGGGCATTCGACCATGCGTGGAAGTGTATGAAACCATAGTGTTTGATCTATGAAAATTATGCAAAATGGAAGGAAAACAATGTAGAATGTGGCTGCCATTATTGAAGGAAAATAGTTTAAAAATTACATTGAGGTTAATAAATATTATTGGTGAAATGTTTTGTAGCCCGGAAGAATTAAATTACGTGTGGTGCTATCGGTGAATGTGTCGGAGTTAGACAGGTAAGGGATGAGTGTGTAGACTGTAGGGATATTATGAATGCATGATTTTGTTGAGAATAATTTTATGAAAATATTTTGGAATTTAAATGCCTTGCAAATCATGTTTTATGATTATTTTGGCTGGACTGGAACTGTGTTTTATGTGTAAGGAGGCTAGGTTAATAGTAGCCATTATGCTGTTGAAATTTCTTAGAAAATTTTCTAAAATATCATGAAATATTTGAAGTGCATTATTGAGTGAATTCCTAGCCTTAGAAAATAAATATTCAATATTTTTCATAAAATGGTGATTTATCGAAAAACAATATTTAAATATTCATGTTATCTAATTTAATTAAAGTAAAGCTACCGATACATTCTTATAAGTGTTTTATAGTGTAATGGGAGGTTTATGAAAATTATTACTGAGTTATGAATATTTTATAAATTATTTTCATTGCACTGTTCACGGTATTATTTAAATACCTTTATGGACTAACTGAATATTTTACCTATGTTATTAATTTCCATAAAGGTGATGATACTATTTATATACTGTTTTGAGACTGTTAGGCCCTGTATCATGCTCACATGTTACTGTTACTGTGGCTAACTGACTCGCCAAGTCATCAATAGTCCTAGGGTCACCTGGCAAGTGTACTTTGAGGACACCTATAGACTATGGCCATATGTCTCATGTGTTACTGTTACTGTTCCCTATGAGGATTATAGGATGATATATTCAGGGTGTTGCCTCGTCTCCATTCACGTGTTACTGGTTACTGTTACGGTTTTCATTGAACTGTTACTGTTATTAAAGTGTTTACCGTTACTGAAGTGTTTAATGTTACTAAACGATTTACTGTGCTTTTTATTGAGCTAAACTCCATACTGTTAGTGAATAGATTACTATACTGTGTTAATGTTTTAACTATTAGTGGTGGAAAGGGATTTATAAAAGAGTTTAATCACTTAAATAATTTTGTTACATATATAATTCTATGATTATTGTTTTATTGAACTATTATTGATACCAAGCTATTTAATATCACTGAAGTACTATTGATACTGAAGTGGTTATAGTTACTGAAACGTTTACGGCTATTGAAAGAATCGATTACTGTTTACTATTCACTATTTAAAACTGTTTACTATTATTGAACCGTTATTGTTACCAAAGTGTTCACTGTTTATTGGAACTGCTTATCGTATTGTTTACTGAAACTGTTATTGTCACTGAACTATTTACAGTATTGAAATGCCTACTGTATTGTCTACTGGGTTTTTACCAAAGTGTGCAAAATGTGTTTAAAGTGATTTGGCAAATTATTAATTTAAAGTATTTTAAATAAATGGTTTTACAAGCCACTTTATAACTATTTATTTGTTGAAATTCTACTAAATGTTATTTCATATCAAAATCAACAGCTACTCCCTATAGTCGCTTCTAGGCTCTGGGACACGACAAGTATTCTAAAATACCTCTCATACTCCATCCGAATTCCTAGTAGACTATAGTATCCTTCCATTTTTACCGCAGTGTACTGTTAGGAAAATTAAAGGATTTTGCGTATATAGATTTCATAATATCAGTTCTGCATATGATTCTCTTACTGAGCACATTTTGCTCACCCCTTATTTTTCCCACTCCTCATATTCGCTGTAGTAATTGTTTGAGATACGTTTCGAGAAATGTTTGGCTACTTTTATTATCCTGAGAAAGTGATCAGTAGATCCTGGAGGTACATTTACTTTTTTTTGATATATTCAGACATATTTATACAGTACTACTTTATTGTAAACTATATTCAGGGGATGTAAATATCGAAGAATTACTGTTTTGTAAATATTTCTACTTTGTAAATTGGATAAATTTATATTTTTGTAAACTGTTTACTGTTTAACAAAATGTGTAATAAAGGCATCGCAGATAGCCCAACCATCATTGTGTATGTGAAAATGTGGTGAATACTGTATATACAAGATGTGACATAAACCATAGAAGCAACATACTCGTATGTTTCGTCATGATATTGAGAATCAGATCAAGGAGGAAATTAATAAGCTTCTTAAGGTTGGTTTCATAAAGCCCATACAACACCCCATTTGGTTGACAAACATAGTCCCTGTCAAGAAGAATGGGCAAATCCGCTGCTGTGTTGATTTTTTAGACCTAAATAAAGCTTGTCCGAAAGATGACTTCCCTTTGATCTGCTCATAGACGCAACAGCTGGGCATGAGATGTTCTCATTCATGGATGAGTATAGCGGCTATAACCAAATCAAGATGAACCCTGTGGATGCGGAAAAGACTGCCTTCTGAACTCCGAAAGGTAACAACTATTACACAGTGATGCCTTTTGGTTTAAAGAATGCTGGTGCTACTTATCAACGTGCTATGACTGCTATTTTTCATGATATGATGCATGAGGAATTGGAGGATTACGTTGATGACATAGTAGTGAAATCCAAGCAAAAGAAAGATCATTTTCAAGATTTGAGGCGAATGTTTGAACTGTGCAAAAAGTATAGGTTGCAAACAGCACTGTCAAAATGGGCCGGGCCAAAAAGCCCTTTTGGTTAAATGGGCCAAAAAATGTAAGCCCATATCCGACCGTAAGGGCTAACGGGCTTAAATGGGCCGGCCCGTATAAGAAATTAAAAAAATTAAATTTTATATTAAAATCCCATTTTTAGTAAATAAACAAAGTAAAATTTGAAATAAATATTAAACAAACATCAAATAAATCCACATCAAATCGAAGTCTTCAACATCATTTGAACATTACATATTAATAGTTTAACAAGCATAATATAAATTGTTTTAACAAACCTAGATACTAAAAAATATGTCTCAACAATATTAAAAATAAAAAAACATGATAAATAGATCCATGTCCATCCATCTCCTCCATAGTGTCAATCACATTCAATCAATTATTTTTCAACTTTGCCATTTACAAATATAAAATTCTTATGAATTGATTAAAAATTGTCAACTAATTAATAACATTACTTTCAAAACCAAAAATCCAATTTTGGATGCAAATGAAAGTTTTCACGTTTTCATGATTTAGAGAACTTCAATACTTATTTAAAACACAAGAACCAATACTAAAAAAAACTCTTCGATGCTATTGTTGTTATTGAAATGCTCAAGATATCACAAGCTATACTTGCAAGCTTTGGAAATCTTGGCTTATGATCTTTCTACCATTGCAGCACATTTAAATTTTCAATCATGCGACCCATAATATTTAGCTTTTCCAAATAAAGATCTAATTAAGATTTTGGTTCTTCCACTTAAATAGTTTCAAATCTTTTGAAAGCATATATCCTTGGACATTTCAAAATAAATTAATTGTCATTACAAAAGAGAATTTAAAATAAAGTATATACTTAAAAAACAAAAATGAACTTACATCACTTAAAGCAAATGTACTCTTCCCCTTCCAACTAGCGTGTGTAAGAGGTTGTGAGTCATTAGGTTGGTTTGAAGTAAATTAGTAATACTAAATAGTATTAATTTTATATATTTTACTTTGATTAAAATGTTAAACATATAAATAATTAAAATAAAAATAAAATTTTAATATAATTAAAAATATTAAAAAATTAAATAGGCCGACCCATTTAAGCCTGAGCTAAATCTATTTAGGCCCGGGCCTAAATGGGCCGAGCTAAAAAGCCCTCTTTCTTAAATGGGCTACAAAAATGAAGTCCAAGCCTTAAATAAATGGGCCAAGCTGAGCCATCCCAACAAGCCTTGGCCCATTTTGACAGTGCTAGTTGCAAATGAATCCGTTGAAATGTGCATTTGGAGTTTCAGCAAGAAAGTTCTTGGGTTACATAGTTCACTAGAAAGGTATTGATGTTGATCTTGCAAAGATAAATGTTATTCAGTCTATGCCACCTCCGGTGAATCAAAAGCAACTCAAGAGTTTGTATGGGAAAGTTTCATATATCAAGAGATTCATCCAAGCGTTGGGAGAAATAATAGTTCTTTTTCAAGCTTTGTTGAAGAAAGGGGTGTCTCATTTGAGTGGGGTAAACAGCAGTAGAAAGCATTTGACAATATAAAAAGAATCTTGACTTCACCAGCAACCATGACCATGCTATTGAAAGATCAGCTAGTGATATTATGTGAGGGCCCCAATTTTCTTATATTTGATATAAGCTACAGAGTGTAGGAATGTAAAAGAGAATTTATTTTAAAACATTTAAATAAAGGGTCTGTTCGATAAGGTTCAAGAGGTACTTGGTAAGGGCCCATTAGGACTTTCTCTATCCAAATCGAAGTGAGACCCTAAAATGTTAATATTGGAGATGAAATATGGACTTAGCAAGAATTTGTATCTTAAAATCATCTCGTTTGAGTGTATTTTGAAAAGCGAAAAACAAAATCTGAAAATGATGATTGTGTCTATACCCTGGAAGAATTTTCCTGAATAACATTCAAACTAAATTGACTTTGAACCTATAGATGGTCATAAGATGATCTGCGTGTAAAGAAGTTTCACGTGGATCCAGCCTATGAACTGAATTACGCGAAAATGTTAAAAATAATAAAAACAAACTGAAAACACTCGTTAAGGGGTAGTTTGGTAATTTCACTACCCACACTTAGTCAAACCATTTTGAGAGTCAATAATTTATTATGTTTGACTCAAATATATAGAAAAATAATAAAAAAACAAAATATTAGACCTAAAATTAAAATTATTAAATTAATGATAGGACATAAATGAAATTAATAGAAATATATAAGGGTAAAATGGTCATTTAACATAGGGGTTAGTCAAATTAGTCAATATTAATTGAAATTGACTTAAATAAATTAAATTAAAAAATCTGAATTTAGAAAATAATAAAATATTATGTGTAATATAGGTATGGAAATAAGGAAATTAAAATGAGAAATATATTAGTGGACCATGTGGCAACTCCTCATTGGATAAAATATTAATAAAAGAATACCAAAATCTGCATTTTTCCTAACCCTTCACTAACTTTCATCCCTGTTATTTTGCTACCACATCGATTTCCCTGCAACTGCTTGTTTATTCTTCTTCTTTTCTCACGTGTTCACCTATTTCCTGAGGAAATTCATTATTTCTTTCACTAATCCATCAAATAGCCTTCATGAAATTTATCCTTCATCTCAAGAACAGCCAAAACCCAGCTTTTGGAGTGACTAACGTGAAGCAATTTTTACTCGTTTGGCTATTCTGTTTCGTTCCAATAGTGTCAAGTTCGGGAACTAAAAGAAACGTAAAGGGCGTTATCGGATTTTGGACATTTCACAGAAATAGAGGTAAGGAACATGTATAAAAGTTACATAGGAAATGTTTTAATCGCATCGTAAATTCTTGAAACCAACTGATAATCGATTTCCTTTAATTCTCTTAGATAAGGAAATAGAAATTAAATTTACATTCATACAAGTTAAATATGATTTTATTTGCACGAAAAATATTTTACTATTATCTTATATGAAATGATTTACACGAGTTGCATTATATGAAATAATTTATATTAAAAGAATTACATAAGATGATTTATATGAAAAGTTTAAATTGCATACTTCGTAATTTTTTATAATTATGAATTGACTGAAGATAATTGCTATTTGAAATGATTTCTACTGTTAAATGAAATGATTTATGAAAATGTTTTGAGATAGTCGTACCTTAGTGATTATGCATACTGTTATATGACTACAAGACCTGATCAGTCTGCAGCTTTACTGTGTATGAGTGTGGGATTATGGTCAAACCCACAGGTTTCCACAGTGAGCATCTTACCAGTGCGAACTGTGTGCACTGTTCGACAATGGCCATTCGTTACTATTTTGTCCCTACGGGGATACAGTTATTGTTCGTCCCTTCGGGGATACTGTTATTTGTATCCTGCATGATTTTATTGGATGTGACTGTCTCCACTGTACTATACTATTTTTTAGAGCTGAATTGTTTATTAATACTGAATGGTTTACTGATACTGAATCGTTTACCGATACTGAACTGTTTACCAATATTGAATTATTTACTGTAGTGTTTTCAATTAACTGTTTATATACTGAAATATTCCATAAGATGATTTTATAGCATTATTTAAATAAATTATTTTATATACTGACATCAATTTGAAATTGCATTGCATCAATTATTAAATGTTTTATACTAATTAATGATTTGAATTTGCATTGCATAAATTATTAAATATTTTATAATGATTTATGATTTCTCCGTCAATTGCTTATTCCCTATAGTCGCATCTAGGGACCGAAACATAACAAGTACTTCAAAGTACCTCCCATACTCAATCTAGTTTTCTAGCCGACTATAGTATCCTTCCAATACTGCCCCTTAGCAAGCTGTTAGGACATAAATATTTTTGTTTATTTTTAATATTTACATTTAATATGCTTCTTTCATAATTAGTTTAAATAAATTATTTTTATTTAACTGCATATAGTATACACTTTTATATGTGTTTCTTACTGGGCTTTTCTCAAAGCTCACCCTCTTCTCACCATCCCAGATAGCTCATCAGTATATGAGAAATCAGCTGCGAAGAAATCATTAGAAGTTTAAAGCCCTTTAGCAAGCTGTTAGGAAATAAATATTTTTATTTATTTTTAATATTTACATTTAATATGCTTCTTTCATAATTAGTTTAAATAAATTATTTTTATTTAACTGCATATAGTATACACTTTTATATATATTTCTTACTGGGTTTTCCCAAAGCTCACCCCCTTCTCAGCATCCCAGATAGCTCCTCAGTATATGAGAAATCCACTATGAAGAAATCATTAGAAGTTTAAAGTGTCTAATGACCAGGTACATGTAAAGTTTTATATTTATATTCAAACATGTATTTGCACAGCAGTTATAAATAAAGTATGTATTTGAATTGTGGGATGTAAATTACTTTAAATTGTTATAAACAGAAATTATAAATATTATGTTATATATTTTATTATGATTTTCTTAAATTTTTATTTATAGACTAAATCATTTATTGGTATAAAAGTTTAATTGTAACGAGAAATGTAAAATGAACTTACACTGACATCGAACGCAAATTGATTGATATCAAATGATTGAAATAGGGAAATAAAGGTAAAAAGGAAAAATTTAGTTCAGAATTTTCTAATTCTATACGTTACATATTATACCTCACTTCTACTCCATATTACATTAGTGCTATGTTAGTACAAGAAGTGGAAGAACAAGAATGACCTATGTAAACTTGAGCAGATGTTTACATGGGAGTGAGTTAAATTATTCACCAATGGAGAAACATTGTCTTACACTAGTCTTTGCTACTCAGAAGTTGCACCACTACATTTTGGCTCATAAATTCATGGTGGAGACTAAGTTAGATCCTAACAAATATTTGATCTCTAGACCAGCTTTACAAGGAGAATAGCAAAGTGGCTTTTTTTGCTTGAAGAGTTTGATATATTAGTTGTTTAGCTAAAAGCTATCAAGTCTTAAGAACTTTTAAATCTATTAGCATATTTCCCATTCCAACATGATGAGGCTATACATTATTCTATTCCAAATGAATTTCATAAAGTTTGTTTAGTGAATATAAAAGAAAGGGAGTGGAATTTGTATTTTGAAGGTTCTTTCACAACTTCTGGAGGAGGTGTTGGCATATTTTGGTTCCAATAAATAGAGAAGTTGATTCCTTAATACAGAGTTTAGAGTTAACCTCTTCTCATTTGAGTAAAAACAACATCTCCTTGGAAGAAGTGTCTAGAAGAGAGTTATACTCTTCGATTCCAAGTTTAGAGTTAAACTCCCCAGAATCAAGTAGAGAACCTATCTCTTTAGTCTTAAGTTGGATTTCCCATGTACAAATAATTAAGCTGAGCATGAAGCACTTATTTTGGGTTTGTTCACAGCAATTTCCATTAGAGTTAATAATCTTTGTATTCATGGAGATTCTAATCTTATAAGTAAGTAAGCTAATGGTGAATTTGCTTTGAAAGAACATATGTTAGCTTTTTATAGGACACTTGTTAAAGCCTTATGGAAGAAATTTCAAAATGTGAGATGTGAGCATAGCCCAAGAACTACAAATTGATATGTAGATGCACTTGCTACCTTAGTTTCCAAAATTTAAATTCCATAAGAGAATGAAAGTATCACTATGTCAGTTGTTAGAAGAACCTTGCCCTGTACAACTAGTGAATTATTTCAATCTTTTGAATGTGAAGAACATGAATATTGGCATTCACCTATCATTTAGTAGTTAGTCAAGACTACTTCTACTAGTATTCTAGATTTGAAATGCTTCCTCTTAATTCAGGGTGTTCTATACCAAAGAAGTGCTAATAGGGTGTTGGCCAGATGTGTTTCTAAGCATTAAGCTCAAGAAAGATTGAGAGTAGCACATGAGTAATGGTGTGGTGAATAGGGACCTCCATTACATTGCCTAGTTCAAAAGCTAGATATTTTTGGCCAACCATGTCTAAGGATGCTTTGCAACTTCAAAAATCTTATAGTAAGTGTTTTGAACCTCCAAATGTTAACAAATGCAATTTTATCGGAAGTGCTGGTGATTGGCATATACCTTATATTGACTATCTAAAGAATGGGGGTCCTTCCAACTAATTATCATGATGCTAGATAGTTGAGAATAAGAGTGCAAAGGTATTTTATGAATAAGGATGACCTACTCCAAGTTTCATTTTCAAGAGAACCATTGAAGTGTGTTTCTCTAGCTAATATGCATCCTTTGTTGGAAGAAGTACATGGTGAGAGTAGTGGAAAACACAAGGGAGGTAGCAAGCTCTACCAAAAGCTCTTAGATATTGGGTATTACTGACTTACTATGGAGGCAAATGCTATGAATCATGCGAAGAAGTGCTACCTATGCAAAGTTCTTGGAAATGCTATACATGCTCCAGTTGTGAAACTACATAGTATAACAATTCCATGGCATTTTCACACTTGGGCATTTGTTTTAATTGGGCCTATAAATCCACCTTCCAAAGGCTATACATGGATATTAGAGGTAATAGAGTGTTTCACAAATAGGTAGAAGCTATTCCCTTAATGAATACAATAGGACCAGTAGTGGCAAACTTCATCAAAGAGAATATCATTTGTCATTTTGGATTACCCAAAAGATTTCTCTCAGATAATGGAACTCCATTTATCAATTCCAATGTGAGAGAATTACTTGCACTTTATGATATAATCACGTGAAATCTTCTCTTTACTATCTGAAAAGAAATGATCAAGTTGAAGCCACTAACAAGACTTTACTCAAGATATTTAGTAGAAATGTTCATAAAAGACCAAATTTATGATGTGAAGCTTTTAGTGACGTTATGGGCATATAGAAGTTCAAAGCGTAAACTAACAAAAGCAACTCCTTTTTCATTGGTATATGAGCAGAAGCTATACTTCCAGTTGAAATATTAATTCCTTCTACAAGGTTAGATTTGAATGCTAAATTGAATAATGATGCTTTGTGAATGTTAGAAGTAGAAGCATTATAAGAAAAAAGAGATAAAACAAAGAAAAATTTATCAGTCTCCCAAAGGAGATTGAGTAAAGCATATGACAAATTGGTGAAGAGAACAAGTTCGATATATGAGAAGTGTATTTAGCTTCTTCTTCTCTTTGTAATGAAATTTAATATATGAGAAGTGTATTTCACTTATAGTTGCATCTTAATCGTTCATGTTTTGGCTATGTTTCATTGCCTACAATCAACCGCAACTTTATCGCTCATACTTGGCTAAAAATTATTATTTATACTTTATACAATGACTGTAGCTATATGCTTTTCTAAAAAGATTGAGTCAACCTCTTATGTATCGAGTTGAGAGAGAATCTCTCGTCGATAAAAAGTTGAGAATGATTCTCCTTCGTTGCATACATGCATATATGGTTTTCTTTTATTCATGAAAGAAAAGAAAAAAAAAAGATCTGCTTTTGATAAATGGATAAACAAAGTACTAATATCATAGCAAAAAGTAAAAAAAATTCCAAAACAAAGAAAATATTGAAACAGAAATGCAACAAAAGAAAACAAATATCTAATTAGCTACGTAGCTCCAAAGAGAAGAACTAGTACTACTGAACTCTGAAAAGAATCTAACTTCTCCTGCAACTCAGCCGATGATTCTTCAACGAGGTAATCTTCATTTCTATTTCTTTTAACTGTTCTTCCACTTTATTTTTCTCAACACCAGATGGAAAGGAAACCTTTGGCTTTGGACATAAAAATATCAATACAATCAAATCTAAATCCAGCCTTTATCGTTTCATCCATAAGTCACAACATCAATTGTAACTTTTCTGAAGAAATAGAAGACAATGGAATATCAGCAATCAACAAAGCTTTCCCAATCCATCTAATGTTTAGGAAATAAATTCTTCACTTTGGAAGATATAAGAATCTAAAAATTCACCCTCTTTTTGATAGATGATCTTCAAGTGCTTCACTTTTTCGAGATATAATAGAGAAACCATGAAAATCAACTCTAGCTATCACATTCACAAAACATATTCCATAAGTATCAAGAGTACTAATGACCTCCTTGTTACTTGACATTAAGGAGTAGAAGTAACGTTAGGAACAACTATAGGAATAGCAATGCCATTATGAATAGGTTTAATATTTGGAACAGGTTCAACACTTAGAACAAGATCAGTATTAGGAACGAGTTGAGTGTTTGGAACAACATTTTCCAAGATAGCAACATCATTATTTTGAATATCTTCATCAACTTTATTAAAGAAATCATCAGCACTTATGTCAAATAAAGAAGTAGAATTCTTTGGTTGAACATCATCAGCTTCAGAAAAGGCATTATCATTAGACTTATCAAAGTTTAAGGAGTGCTCATCATCAGACTCATTGTCATCATCACTGGATGACTCATCATCATTAACAAATTGCTTGTTATGAATTGATTTACTTTATAAAAAAAAGATGAGAAGAGGATACCAAAAAAAAATAATAAAGAAAAGCAAGAATAACTTACTTTGCCATGTCTAGTATGTGAAGCAGCAATATCGATAGTCTCCTCATCTATTTGATGAACACACTCTTTTCCCTTTCTATTTGAATATAAAGAGATTACGCGTATTGATACGTCACTTTGAGTAATATTGACAAGGGGAAGAGGTTTTTGAAGACCAAGAAAAGGAATGCAAAAGGTTTTTCAACCAGAAATACATTGACCCCGATAAGCTAACCATCCTGTACTATAATAGCTACTCTTGTCAAAAGTCGATACAACCCAAAGTTTGATCTCCTTATGTTTCTTTTGAACCTCATCAAAAAAGAATTTCAAAAACACAAGAAGAGAAGTCTTCATCCAAATGCATGATAGAACATATCTTCTTTAAATATATATGCACCAATGGTGAGCCATATTACCCAAAATAATGCATTTACTATGTAAGGTTGACCAGAATCAACATTATTCATTAATGCATATGCATAAAACGATGGGATATATTTACATGAAATAAAGTGTATCTACAATGGAAGTATGAAAAATCATGTTATTTAAAAAATGTACAATATGATGAAAGAAATAAAATTGTGTAAAAAATTATATATTTACAACTCAAAACCTTCCCCTTTATTTAAAAAAAAGGCAACAATTTTATTTTTTTTGCAAAAATGAAAGAGAGAAAGAGAATGTCATGACCTAGAAGCCTTGATGTAAACTTGCAAACTTACACTTTAAATTATTTTACATATTTATGAACTATTTTTTTTTACTTTAAAGTTTGTATTCAATGTCAGTGTAGTCACTAAACGATTTTCATTTACCTTTTAGATACACTCTAACTTTAATAACTCCAACTTTAATTTGTGAGTGCATATGTTGAACTTTTCATGGTGGATTATAGTTATTTCACTTAAATATTTGTCCTAACAAAAGAAATGAATTGAAAACCTCCCCCTTATATTTTGTCACTTTCCCTAATTAATATCCTATATAGAATCCACATATATAACCCATAATACAACCAATCCACCATCTTCAAATTTATGTGCATCATACACTATACACAATTCTAGGATTGTCACAATAAATACTTCCACAATCCACAAATCACATAATCATCAAAATATAAATCAATCTCGGATTACACTCAATAAGCATACTAACCTTATATAATAATCTAGGACGATCCTAAGTTACATCCAAATATATTGCAAGTAAACATGTACTGTGCATTATATAATGTCTATACATGTAGATAAAGAACTTGTAACTTTCGTATACCTCATAAGGAACAAAAGTAAGGCTCAGAGGACATTGGTAGGTACCACAACTATGTACGGTCCTCGAGAGCCCACAAAGATACTTTGGTAGCTGGAACCTTGCTCAAATAGTCTGTAAGGAGTAGAAATAAAGGTTGAGCAATCCATAACTTAGTAAGTAGTTTAAGTAAATGCATGTTAGGCTCATGTCTATCTATATGAACAGTATGCATGAGCAGTAAATAAGGTAACATGAATGCATGATATTATGTCCTGATGCTGAAAGTACCAATTTGGACTCACACTTTAAAGGTTGAGGCTACACGGGGTATTAGTTGGAAAGATACCTTAGGTACCTCATTTCCTAAGTCTCATCATGACACCTAAAAGGCATAGTCCCTAAATGCAGCACTATACTACCAAAAGTATACACAACACTACGATGGTCAAAATGCTTAGCTTAAAACGGATTACTATGCACTTTATTTTAAATAGATTTACTATGCACTTTATTTTAAATAGATTCACTGTGCATTTCATTTGAAATAGATTCAGTATGCATATCATTTAGAACATTACACTGTACACTTAATTCAAGTAGAATCACTATGCACTTAGTTCAAAACACAATCACTATGTACTTAGTTCGAAACACAATTACTATGACTTAGTTCGTAACATAATCAATATACACTTAGTTTGAAATACAATCACTATGCACTCAGTTCGTAACACATTCACTATGCACTTGGTTCAAAACACATTCTTTTACAATTTATTTTTAAAATAAATGAACTCATGAAAATCGAAAATCACTATAGTAAGTGAAATGTCTCAAAATACTGAAAACTGATATGGATATCAAACGCATAACTGATCACTTTAGGCTTAAGCCTCAAATTATTGAAAACGATTTAAAAATCGATCACTTATCACTTTTTAGGCAAAAGCCTCAATTCACTGAAAAACGATATCAAAACGATCACTGTGGAAAAGTCAACTATATTAAATGTGTAAATATCTATATCCCTAGAATTAAGGTTAGACAATTCCTCAATTATGGGGATTAGATTTAAACTGATTTAGTTTCCTATTTTACTGCTTAACAGTAGCTGTATATAATCCTTAGAAGTTGTATTATTCAAGTAAGATTTAGAAATAAAAAATTCTGAAATTCCACATGGTATCAAGAGCTTTAGGTTTTTTCTTGGAAATCAGTCACTTTTTCAGCCTTCATTGCTGATTTTTCTACAGTTTCTTCTTCAGCCTTCATTGCTGATTTTTTTTTACCTTAGGCCTTCATAGCCACTTTCTCATCAAGAACTTTTCTTTCTTGCCAAACCCTAAATCACCATATTTTTCCAAGAGCTGCTGCTGTTTTTTACCATCATGTCAGGTTCTACTTCAGTTGTAAATTCTACTCCTCGTACCAGTAGTTTGATCAAGAACTCTGCATTGGTCACTGCAGAAGCTAATATTGGTGGACAAAATGTCCCTGATTTGCATAAGATTGATGACAAGCCTCGAGTGTGGTGTGACCATTGCAACAAACCACGCCATACTCGAGAAACTTGTTGGCATATCCATGGAAAACCAACAAATTGGAAGCCGAAGCAGAAGCAGTCACAACCCTCTGCCAATGAAGCAAATATGGGTTCCTTCAGCAAAGAGCAGTTCGATCAACTCCTGAAACTACTAAAGTCCAATCCGACATCTGGTACATCTAATAGTTCATTGGCTGATTCAGGTAGAAATCCATTAGCCCTATCCAGTGTCTTTAATTCTGCTCCATGGATCATTGATTCAGGAGCATCTGATTATATGACTAACCTGTCGAATCTATTTAGTTCATACACTCCCTGTTCTGGTAATGAAAAAATAAGAATAGTAGATGGTAGTTTTTCACCTATTGCAGGCAAGGGTTCTATTAAACTTTCTGAAAGTATTGATCTTAAATCTATACTTCATGTTCCTAAACTTGCTTGTAATCTTTTATCTGTCAGTAAACTTTCAAAGGATTCCAACTGTCGTGTTATCTTTTTTGACTCTCTTTGTCAATTTCAGGACCAAAACTCAGGGAAGATGATTGGTAGTGCTAGAGAAATAAATGGGCTCTACTATTTCAGTGAGGATTTCCTAGGTAATAAAAAAGCTCAAGGGCTTAGTAGTACCAGTTCAAATTCTGTTTCTGATAAAATAATGCAATGGCATCTTAGGTTAGGACATCTTAGTTTCCCTTATTTAAAACATTTTTTTCCTAATTTGTTTAAAGGAGTGGATTGCTCTATTTTTCAATGTGAAAGTTGTCTTTTATCTAAAGATCATCGAGTTAAATATATTTCAAAACCTTATAGTCCATCAAAACCATTTTACTTGTTTCATACTGATGTTTGGGGACCTTCAAAGGTTACCCACCTTGTCTGGAAAAAGGTGGTTCGTAACTTTTATCGATGATCACACTAGATTGTGTTGGGTTTACTTACTAAGCAAAAAATCTGATGTAGAAAAACTTTTCAAAGATTTTTATTGCATGATTGAAACCCAATTCAAAACAAAAATTTGCATCCTTCGAACAGATAATGGAACTGAGTACTTTAATGAATGTTTGGGAAATTTTTTAAAAGAAAAAGGTATTTTACACCAATCTACATGTCGAGACACACCCCAGCAAAATGGAATAGCTGAAAGGAAAAATAGGCATTTACTTGAGGTAGCTAGAGCTATCATGTTTTCTATGAACATTCCAAAATACCTCTGGGGAGATGCTGTGTTGACTGCATCTTACTTAATCAATAGGATGCCAACTCGTGTCTTACATTTTGAAACACCTTTGAATACTCTCAAAAAATACTTCCCAACATTTCGTTTATACTCTGAGTTACCTTTAAAAATTTTTGGATGCACTTGCTTTGTTTATATTCCCCAAATTTTTCGATCCAAATTGGATCCTAAAGCTGAAAAATGTGTTTTCATTGGCTATGCTCCAAATAAAAAAGGGTATAAGTGTTTTAATCCTTTGACAATGAAAATTCACATAACTATGGATGTCACTTTTCTAGAAAATCAACCCTATTTCAGCAAAAATCTTCTTCAAGGGAGAATAAAGAAGAAGAAGATAATTTTTGAAAATTCTCTACACCATTACCAAGCCTCATTGAGTCACCAATTCAGTCTATTAAACAATTTAAGGAAATGGACGTTAAAAATAATGAAAACAAGGACTCTCTTAGTCAACAAGTGCCAAGTATTGAAGAATCTGAAACAGGGGGAGAATTACTTCAAACGGATTCACATAATCCAAATATTGAGCTTCAGGTTTATACCAGGAGAAAATCTCATAAAAATATTACTGATCTAATTATTTCTCTAGCACCTATTCAGCTAAAATCTCTGAGAAATGGTCCTCCTCCTCAAACTCAGGTTAATCCTAAAATTGCTCCTTTAGTTTCTTCCCTTGAGTCTCCAAATATTGATTTTTCTGATCTAGATGTCCCAATTGCTAACAGAAAAGGAGTAAGATCATGTACCAATCACCCTATTGCAAAATATTTATCGTATCAAAAGTTGTCCAATAACCACAAAGCATTCCTTTCAAATATTTCTAACTTGCATGTACCAAGATCTATTCAGGAAGCCCTAGGTGATCCGGATTGGAAGTTAGCGGTGAAGGAAGAGATGGACGCTCTTGAAAAGAATGGGACTTGGGAGATTGTGGAGCTACCAAGAGGCAAGACAACTGTAGGATGTAAATGGGTCTTCACTGTGAAGTGTAAGGCAGATGGGAGCATAGAGAGGTACAAGGCAAGACTTGTTGCCAAGGGGTTCACTCAAACTTATGGAATTGACAACCAAGAGACCTTCGCTCTAGTTGCGAAAATAAACTCAATCCGGGTACTTCTCTCTTTAGCAGTTAATTTCAATTGGTCTCTACAGCAACTTGATGTAAAAAATGCCTTTCTTAATGGAGATTTAGAGGAAGAAGTGTTTATGGACCTCCCACCTGGATTTGAGAAAAACCTCGGAACCAACAAGGTGTGCAAATTGAAAAAATCCTTGTATGGTCTTAAACAATCACCAAGAGCATGGTTTGAAAGGTTTGGAAATGTAGTGAAGAGCTATGGTTATATTCAGAGTCAAGCTGACCGCACAATGTTCTTCAAGCACTCTAGAAATGGTAAACTAGCTATTTTAATTGTGTATGTGGATGATATAATAATAACTGGTGATGATAGTGCAGAAATTGGAGAACTTAAGAGAAGGCTTGCACATGACTTTGAGATAAAGGATTTGGGAGCCTTAAAGTACTTCCTTGGCATGGAATTTGCAAGATCAAAGGAGGGGATCTTTGTTAGCCAACGTAAGTATGTCCTAGACTTGCTTAGTGAGATAGGAATGCTTGGTTGCAAGATAGCTGAAACCCCAATAGAGCCCAACTTGAAACTTCAGCCTGTTGAAACCAAAGATGTGGTGGATAGAGAGAAATACCAAAGACTTGTGGGTAAACTCATCTATTTAGCACATACACGACCTGATATAGCTTTTGCAGTAAGTGTGGTAAGTCAGTTTATGCATTCACCCAGCTCAGAACACTTTGAAGCTGCCTACAGAATCCTAAGGTACCTAAAGGGAACGCCTGGAAAGGGATTGCTCTTCAAAAACCATGGACACCTACAAGTAGAAGCCTATATCGACGCAGACTGGGCAAGAAGTATTACAGATAGGAGGTCAACTTCAGGCTATTGCACATTTGTGGGAGGAAACCTTGTCACTTGGAGAAGCAAGAAACAGAATGTAGTAGCCAGAAGTAGTGCCGAGGCTGAGTTTCATTCAATAGCCCATGGGATTTGTGAGGTAATGTGGATTAAAAGACTACTTGAAGACTTGAAGGTTTCTAATCCCTCATCGATAAAGCTCTATTGTGATAATAAAGCTGCAATCTCTATTTCTCACAATCCAGTGCTCCATGATAGAACGAAGCATGTAGAAGTAGATAAGCATTTTATCAAAGAGAAGCTTGACAATGGAATAATTTGCATGCCATATATACCAACAAGTGACCAAGTTGCTGATGTTCTTACAAAGGGATTGCACAGGAAGCAGTTTGAAAATCTAGTGAGCAAGCTTGCCATGGAAGATATCTTCAAGCCAGCTTGAGGGAGAGTGTGGAAAAGTCAACTATATTAAATGTGTAAATATCTATATCCCTAGAATTAAGGTTAGACAATTCCTCAATTATGGGGATTAGATTTAGACTGATTTAGTTTCCTATTTTACTGCTTAACAGTAACTGTATATAATCCTTAGAAGTTGTATTATTCAAGTAAGATTCAGAAATAAAAAATTCTGAAATTCCACACTTATCACTTTTAGGCAAAAGCCTCAATTCACTGAAAAATGATATCAAAATGATCACTTATCACTTTTAGGCAAAAACCTCAAATCACTGAAAAACGATATCAAAACAATCACTTATCACTTTTAGGCAAAAGCTTCAAATAACTAAAAAATGATATCAAACAGATATCTGATAGAGTTTGGACAAAGACCCCACTCATTGATATTGTTACGACATCTATCCTAGCAGGCGATGGAGAAACTGTCGCAAGGAGGAACTCGTGTAGCATGTAGATCTTTTAGAATTCTAGAGGTAGCTCTTACAATTCAAGAGGTATCTGTGTAGCACATAGGTCTTTCAGGTTCTAGAGGTGGCTCTCATAGTCCAAGAGATATCTATGTAGCACGTAAGTCCTACAAGATTCTAAAAGTAGCTTCCACGGTCCAAAAGGTATCTATATCACACGTAAGTCCTTTAGGATTCTAAATGTGGCTTTCACGACATAATATCTATGGCCAAGGAATACTTCAATCTTGTTGATCAATTAAGAACTAGAACTTGTCTGCTTGTTTTCTAGAATGTATGATTTGCCTAGCGCACTAAGCTCGATAAGCATACTGCATTGATAGTCTAGAGCACAAAGCTCGATAGATGAGTAATAGAACCTAGAGCAAGCTCGATAGGCTCAAGCTGACCCAAAGGTCAATGGTTTACTTGCACTTGAAAACGGATCTGAAAACATATATTTCATGTAGCACTTAGTTCTCTTGGGATTTTAGAGTTGACTTCCACAATATCAAAGAAACTTGTGTAGCACATAGGTCCCTTAGGACTCTAAAGGTTGCTCCTACAAATATCACAACACTGATTAAAATAGTTTTGAGTTTCAAATATGCAAGATTTTCAATTCATTTCAAAGGTCAACTCAAAACCACGCTTTTCAAGCTAGAACATAATGCAGGTTGTTATCAAATTTATGCATAAAAGTAGCTTAAATTGAACATGCTATACATGTAATCACATACGCATCACAGAAATATCATAACACACTTTGCATGGTTGTCTAGTGTAGTCTAATGCAAACCATGCACACATACACATAAACTTATACACACATGAACAAACAAAGTTCACATAGTCACTTAAGCGCATACACGTATCACTTCACTCAACACACAAGCTTGGCTGGCCACAACACACAAAGAAGTAACAATGTTTTCATCCAGCCCAAATATTTTCCAAAATCATGATTCAATTATATCCTACATCTTACCTTCACTTACCTCAACTATCGAATCAATGGCACTGCATTGTTTAACTCAAGCTAGATAAATCATTGGTAAAAATTAAACATCTCCCACAAGATGATACTAGCAAAACTTAGCCCACTTACTTGAATGCTTAGTAATTATCTTCTTCAATCATCCAAACCAAAATTAAGCTTTAATACCACTTCGATTCAGTACAAATAAATTCATTTCCATTTTAGTAACTTGACTTCATTATACTTAATCATAGTCTAAGGCATACGTTTTAAGATTACAATTGTTTAAGTTCATTTCTATGCCCGAAATTAACTCTCCACTACCACACAATTTCTAGATACACACACACATACACATACACATACACCTATTTTAACCAAGGTATCTTTTCTTACCCTTAAAAAATTTTCCTTTATAGATGGCCAATAAGCTTTTTTTTTTTTACCTTTATTATTTTCTACTCAATATCACTTTTAGTTATATATATAGTTACATCCTGTGAGACCCATTTTTTACTATACTGCATATGTGAGATGTAATTTTTTATTAAGTGAAATTTAATATACTATGTGATTATAAGTGAATGTGTATGTGGGCCCCACTTATTTTAATGTGTTTTGATAGACTCGAGATTGATAATTAAGTGTACAGTGGTGTAATAAAATATAATATGATTTTGAGGTTTAAAATCATTGAATTATATTATTTTAAATTATTTTGAATTATTTTGTGAAGTGTGAAAACAAATTAGAAAATGACGGATACGTCCTGAGGGCATTTTCATAAATTGTGTCCAAACTAAAATGACTTGGGATGAAGTAAAAATACCATGATATTCTACATAAAAAGGAGAATAAAATAGTGTAAAAAGATTTATCAAATTTCAGGTTTAATCAAAAAATTTTGATAGCGGTCCGTAAGGGGTAAAATCGAAATTTCGGGCAATCGACGTACCGCGCGTTAACGAAACCACTTCCAATCATCTAGATACATTAAATATGATTATTTGGTGATGGAATCCAAAATTTTGGAGTCCAATTATATAGTTTTTACGATTACGGAAGCTTAATGGCAAAATTGTCCGAAATTTACATAACCAATGGCATTTTGGTAATTTTGTCATAATCTAGAATATTCTAAAATATACCACCCACATCAGCCGGCCACTATTGAGCTACTTCAACTCTTCATCCACGCACCATGAAAGAAGAAAGAAAGAAAGAAAAATAAAAATCAAACAAGAACATCTTAAAACATCATTATTTCACCAAGCCTATCTCTACCAACTTTGTTCTTCTTTTCATGCTCTATCAAACCATACCAATATCTTATATAGAAAGTGACCAAACAAAGAGAAAAGAAGAAGGAAAGTTTCAGTCAAGAGGTATCGATTTCTATCCTTAGCATTTCATTTCATTTTAATGGTACAGAATGATAGATCTAAGTGTGACAAGCATGATTCTAGCCTTAGAATTGATTAGTTTGAGCTAAATGAAATGTTGCCATGAAAGAGGGATTTCGATTAGATGAAGAACACCTTGAATTCAAGTGGTTTCTTGCATGAAAATGGTATTAAAGAGCTTAATGAACATGGATTTAAAGCTTAGAAACCTTAGATTGATGAAAAACACGAAGGATCCCATTTGATACCATTTGGCCATGGTGTTTTGGGTAGCCTAATGTGCTGCATTTCATGAGTTTAATATGCTAAAATAATGTAGAAATTAAGAGAAGATCAATGGTGCAATTGGATCTAAAATCAAAGTTAAAACGAGAAAGTTGTGTTTTACTACCGATGTAAATTACACTGGTTAGACATTAGCAGTGTACAATGTGGCTGCATTTAGTGGTAAACAATGTTTCAAAAATTAGAAGAAAATTAATGAGAATTATTGGTGGAATTGTTTTGTAGCCTGGATAAGTGGATTTCGAGTGGTGTTATCGATAAGTTTGGTAACACGAGACAGGTAAGGGATGAGTGTGGAAGCCGTAGGGATATAGCGAATGCATGATTCTTATGGATTTAATTTTATGAAATTATTTGCTATTGAATTGCCATTGAAATCATGCAAATATGTGGTTTTTCGACTGGTATAAAAACTGTGTTTAAATGCAGGGAGGTTAAGGGAATCGCAGCCGTTATGCTACCGAAATTTCCTCCAAAATTTTCTAAAATATCATGAAATATTTTATGTGCATAGAATGAGTGAAATTGTGTGTTTTGGAATTTATTTATAATATTTTCCATAAATTGAAATTTTATCGAAAAATATTATTTAAATATTCATGTAATTGAATTTTATCGAAGTGAGATGTCTAATACATTCTTTATAATATTTTCCAATAAATAAAAATGTTTGTAAATTTTCTCACTGAAGCATGAATATTTTATTGACTGTTTTTACTGTACTATTAAATGTGAATTTAAATACCTTTTGGAATTTTATTAAATTTTAATGATATTTGTTTAAATTCCTTAAAGGTATTTCCATTGTGTATAAAATGTTTTGAGACTATTAGGCCTCATATCATGCTCACTGTTTATTGCACTATTACTGTGTGAAGCTGTTGACGCTGATCCTGTCTTCAACGTCCCGGTTGACACATGATCAGTGTATGCCCGAGGACATTTATAGACTATGGCTATAGATCTGACTATTTACTGTTACTGTTCCCTACAGGGATTATAGCATGATATATCAAGGGTGATGCCTAGTCTCCACCTACTGTTCACTGTTACTGAACTGTGATTTACTGTCAACCGGTTTACTAAACTGTGAATTACTATTTACCGAACTGTACTGAATTCTTACTGTTTACTGGATTGAAAGAATTTTATGTAAATTATTACTGATTAAGAAATGTTTATTGAACTGTTACTGTACTGTGAACCTCAAGTGTTTACTGTACTAAACTGTTTCGACATTGTTTACTGAATTGTTATCGTACCAATACTGAACTGTTTACTGTTACTGCAAAAAGTACTGTACCGAACTGTTACTGCAAAGAGTACTGTACCGAACTATTACTGAAGTGTTTTACTGAACGATTAATGATTTGAAATGAACATTTTATTGTCTCTAAACCTATACGGTTTACTTAAACCACTACTGTTTACTGAACTGTTACCGGTTACTGAAAACTATTACTGTTACTAAATTGTTACCACTAAATGTGTTACTAAATTAATCACTATTAAAGTGAAACTGTTTACTGAATCGATTAGTCACTGTTTTACTGAAATGTTTACTATGTTTACTTCTATTTCCACTGTTTTTTGTACTATCATAGTACTGTTACTGAACTGTTTCTATACAGTTACAACTTTTAATTTAAACGGTTTACTGTACTATTTCTACTACTATTACTGTCAGTGTTTTCAAGTGTTTAATTAAATGGTTTTATCACCATTTATTTATGAAAGTGTTATTAAATGATTTTATATCAACAATTTATAAACTACTCCCTATAGTCGCTCTAGGTTTTCGGGATAAGACAGGTATTTCAAAATACCTTCCATGCTCTATCTGGATTTCCCAGTCGACTATAATACCCTTCCGCTTACTGTACTTAGTGAACTGTTAGGAAAATAAATATTTTGAACATATAGGTTTCGTTATATCAGTCTTACATACGATTCCTTTACTGAGTACGGTTCGCTCACCCTTTCATTTTCCACTCCATAGGATAGTATAAATGATTAAGAGATACGTTTTGGGGATATTAGCTGCGTTTGGGTTACTTGAGACTGCATTGTGTCAATCTTGGAGGTATTTTATATTTTCTTTTATACATTTAGATGTATTGTACAGCATTACTTAAATTGTAAAATAAGAACAGGGGATGTAAAGTGTAAGGAATATTGTAGAATTATATATTTCGAATTTATTAATTAATTAAAGTTTACTGTTTATCACTGCTACTGTTCAACTGTTAAAGACATTGTAGACAACCTAACCGAAATATTATGTGTAAAATGTGTGATTTAACATACATTTGGACTGTTACACATCCCAATCTAATCTCAACTTATTCTTTTAGTATATCTATGTATATAAGTACTCTTTTATATATATATATATATATATATATATATATATATATACACACACACACACACACACACACACATCTATGTATATTTTAAACTCCACCCAACATTGTCATTATCCTTTTACACACCTTAATCATAAACTCAAAAGAAAAACTCCTGACCCTTTTGAACTTTCCCTTGGTTGTTTAGGCATTTTCTTAGGCTTCTTGAATTTTTTTCTCCTCACTTAGTCCTATCTCAAACATCATTTTTAACCTCTTAATGTCCCTCTACATTTTATCATTTATATTATAAATTAAAACATGTCTTTTTTACCCATGAATTTCTCCAAAGCCAACTCTCTCCTCTCCTGCTTTGTTGTCTACGGTTTCTACTTGTTTCTTCAATAATCGCTTTTGCGGTCATCAAGTCATTAGAAGCTGTCATCAAGTCTCTATTTTTCTTCGCAAAGGGACGTACATTTATGCACTAGACAACTTTAAACAATAATAAACAGAACCTATTATAACTCCATTTCTAACACTAACACCTTTGCCTTCTTTCACAAAAAAAAAAAAAATCTTTTCCTTTGAAGGAGCTGAAAGGCAAGCTAAATAGGGTTATATATACTTATGGATTAATATCCAATATATATATTAGTGAAAATTTTAAACTATATAAATGAGGTAAGCTATTGACATTTCAACAATCAGTTTTTCAAAAAGATTGGTCGGAGCTGAAAGGAAGTGTGATGAATCCTAAAGAGGTTATAGTTTTTGTTAACAACATTCCAAGGATTGTCTATTGGAGATGGTTGATGTGTATCTTTCAAAGGCATGGCAATGTCCTTGAAATGTTCATCCCTAGGAAGCGGAGTAGTAGAGGTAGGAAGTTCTACTTTGTTCATTTCCACGATGTTGCAGGAGCAAGAGGTGCAGTAGAAAGATTGAATGGGCATGGTTATTGGACTATAGGATTGGTGTGAATTTGGCAAGGTAAAATAGTCGATCATCATACTGGAAGAAAGTTCAGAGCTCTCGGAATTCTCAGGGTCAAAATGGTGTGAAGAATAATAGAATGAATGTTATGGTGGAGAGGAAAAAAGAGATAGAAGAGACAAATCGTGTTTTGTAATGGACAAGGTTTGGTAATCGGGGGTAGATCAAAATCTTACCTTCAGGCTCTCATAGATGGTGGAGCGTTTGATGATGCCAAGGATAAATTAGAAGATTCAGAATCAAAGTCTCTAGAAAAGAAGAGAAAACAATGCAAAGGAAAGTGTAATCTTGAAAAGTTAGGCATGCTAGAACGATGTGTTGTTGGAATGTCAAAGTTTTATCAAGAGGTTGATAGTTTGAATGAAAAGTTCAAACATGAAGGAATGCTAGATATCACTGTGAAGAAGATGTCTGGAAAATACTTTCTCATTATGTTTAAGGATAATGATCTGTTCTTAGAGAAGAAGAGCAATGTCTGGTTATAGCTTTTAGAATGGTTTCAGAATAGGGGTTAATTTAGATGAGTAGTGAGATTGGCTCTGGTGAAATTGAAAATATGCTTAAAGATCTTACTTAATAAAATAATAAAAAGAATTTAAAATCAATGTTAAGAATGTAATTTGACTTCAATTTTTTTCTTTTAGTTAAAAAAAAAAGCAATTGGCTTGGCTCGCCAAGTACACTGGCGAGCCAAATCGGGCCAAAAATGCAAAGGAAAGTGTAATCTTGAAAAGTTAGGCATGCTAGAACGATGTGTTGTTGGAATGTCAAAGTTTTATCAAGAGGTTGATAGTTTGAATGAAAAGTTCAAACATGAAGGAATGCTAGATATCACTGTGAAGAAGATGTCTGGAAAATACTTTCTCATTATGTTTAAGGATAATGATCTGTTCTTGGAGAAGAAGAGCAATGTCTGGTTATAGCTTTTAGAATGGTTTCAGAATAAGGGTTAATTTAGATGAATAGTGAGATTGGCTCTGGTGAAATTGAAAATATGCTTAAAGATCTTACTTAATAAAATAATAAAAAGAATTTAAAATCAATGTTAAGAATGTAATTTGACTTCAATTTTTTTCTTTTAGTTAAAAAAAATAAGCAATTGGCTTGGCTCGCCAAGTACACTGGCGAGCCAAATCAGGCCAAAATCAAGAGTTACTTGGTTAACCTGCTTTGGAATTCCAATGCATTGTTGGAACATCGACACTTTTTAGAATACCGTGAAAGTATGGGGCAATTTCTTATCCTTGGATGAAAATACATTGAAGTTTAACGACTTCAGTTGTGGTGTTGCTCTTATTGTGATAGATTACATGGAGAAGATTGATGAAACTATCAATTTACAGTGTGGAGCCAATTGTTACCCAGTTAGAATTTTAGAGGTTGGGTGTGATGTCATTTCACTCTATCACTGTTGTTGCAAAAGCTTCAAAACAGACGAGAACCTTACTAGAAAATGGCTTAAAGTTTGGTCTTCTAATGGTTTTGGAAGTGATGAAGAAGACAACAAAGTTGAACAGTCCATTGATTTGAAAAGGTAAATGAAGCTGTCAATAATCCAAACATTGTTGTTGAGGAGGCATCGGGAGAATTGGGTCTGGAGCTCAACGCCTTGGAAAATAACATTATTCTAACATTTTTTGACTGCCCAGTCAATTCAGTGGAAGTGACCATTACTCCTGAGCTTGATGAGGAGCAAGCCTCGAGAGACTTGTCGGAGGGTGTTGTAGGTAAGTTAAAAAATATTAATGAGGCTGAAAAGTTGGAGAATATGAATAAGTTGGAGGAAGGTTCGATTTCTCAATGTCATCAAAACTGTTTTGACTAAGTTTCAAATAGCGGTCGCTTTCTCGCAGTAGTGATTGTGACTGCCACTGCTATTGCGGAAAAAATGGTTGTGATTGAGAATCACAACCATAATGAGAACTATTGGCCGTTATGAAATGGTGTAACAGCAGATAGTGGTGATAATAGTCCGCTATCGCTGCTATTCTTCGTTTTATTCCGTTGAAAGTGAAACAACAGAATATAAAAAAAATTTTCTAATCAGACAATCACAGACAAGAAGAAAGAAATCAAATCATCTCAGCCTAAAAAAACCTTAGAAAGAAACCAAATCAACTCAGCCTCAAAAAACCTTAGCTTCACTATATCAAAATCAACAAAAAATGATATCAAGATCACATTGACAGATCAAATTCAGATTTGAGATCACAAACAGGTCCATAACTCAAACATAAGCAACAGTCAACAAAAGCAACAGTCAACAACCCACGTTTGAAAGGTAAAAGCAAATTTAAAATTTTTTACCTTTGAACTTAATAGATCTAGATCAAAGTAAGATAGATTTATGAAGGGTGAGTGAGGTTGAGGCAGAGTTAGTAGGCGGCGTGGCATGGGTAGGTCATAAGCAATGGCGCACAGGTGTGGGTGATTGGGCGTGGCTGGCAACTACTTGGCCATGGGCGGCGTGGGCGGGCAGTGGTGGAAGATGGCCTGAGTTGAGATTGGCAAGGTTAAGGGTGACTAAGTTTGAGCCGAGACTTCGAGTCCCTGTCTAGTTGCTAATTGCTGCTGAGGCTTGAGGTGAGGGTGAGGGTGTGAGGGGGGTCAACAGTGGGTGAGCTGGTGATGTGTTGTAAGGCTAGAGGCGTGAGCGTGAGGCGATGGCCAGTAGGTTCAGACTCAACGGATGAGGGTCGATTGTCGAGAGATGCAAACGTGGGTTAGGTGATGGAAATGAAATGGGTTTTTTCCAAAGGTTAATTAAGTTAAATAATGTTGATTTTTTGGGGTTAAATGTTAATTTTTTTTGCCAGAGGTTAATTAAGTTAAATAATGATTTAATATTTGGTAATTGGTATTTCACTTTAATCAAAAAATAATGTGGTATTTCACTAATTTATGATGGCTAATGGGTTTTAATGTTTAAGAATATTTTTTTTGGTAACAACATATTAATTTTGAAGAATTAATGCCACCTTCTCTTAGCAGTAGAGAATTCTACCATTTAATAGATGAATCAGTTGACATCAATAAGATCACTTCGAAATTTTCAAATCACATGTTAAGAGTTACAATTGACTTCTCATTAGAGAAAAATAAGTTGAAAACGATTCTTCAAACAGAAAAATGATAGGTGATATCATGACACCAGCTTTGCTCATCAAAAGGTGCCAAAAGAAATCTCAAGCAACACATCAAACTCAACATTTTTCTGGCTTACAAACACTCAAACTAAGTAGCTGGTCAAAATTTCAAACCCATTTAATGTTAAGCTTGAATTAATATTTGACTTATCAAAAACTTATTAAGGCCAAAAATTGCGAAAGTTTTATGTGCAATTTATATTGCTATGGTCTTACCACATTCTTAAGTACCAATATATAGGCTGGATACTTAAGGGTGGTTGCAAGCTGAAGCAAAATTTCCTCATTCATTATCTACAGACAATTAATTACAAAAGAATCTCTATTGTGAAGAACTCCAAATGTTGACTGTTAAGTAGAAAACTGACCTGCCATGGCTTCCCAGACAGGTTCAAGGCTTCTGTAAGAGCAGCTTCAGCTCTCTCCCAAGTTGCCAAATCTCCAAGGTATTTCTCTGGCCTCTACAATTCAAATTTTTATAACACGCTAAATAAATGCTGTCATTCTAGAATACAAGCCAAGCAAGAGTACAAACATAACTCATGAGTCTTAACATCTGTCTAATGTTATAACATGAATATACTTAAAAATCAGCAAATACAATGCAGTTAACAATCATGGAGAAAACTACTCCCTATCCATAAAAATTGTAGTGACTAGAGCTTATCATACCGTAGAAAGTTTTAGCTCATATGTAAACCCAAACACAGTGTAAGCATAATCAATGAACTCCAGGACGCCTTTGACTTCTTTTATCTGAAAGAAACATAAAAC
Source organism: Heritiera littoralis (assembly GCA_031772115.1). Taxonomy (NCBI): domain Eukaryota; kingdom Viridiplantae; phylum Streptophyta; class Magnoliopsida; order Malvales; family Malvaceae; genus Heritiera; species Heritiera littoralis. The sequence goes on from JAPDPK010000055.1 coordinate 2,714,313, forward strand.
ATGCATTATAAAGGAAATAGGGAGCTAAACTACTACAAAATTCTGTAAGGTTGCATTAGGTAACTTGGATTTAAAAGAAATGATTTGGATTCAAAATTAGAGTAAACTGAGTGATAAAGCACATGTAAATATAACCTTATGATTAGTTTTCAAATTCAAAGATTTGTTGGATGCCTATTTTGTGGTGAATTTGAAGTACCTATAGCTATCTGTGAATTTGAAATTCATATTTTCATACCTTTTCAAATATACATCCATACTGAATCTTAAATAATTTGTGCCTATTGTGTGCATTTCACGCACAGATATAACAAATGAAATCCAAATCCATTCTCTCAAATTCATCTTTCCAAGCATAGCACAAGTTACAATTTAAAGCAAACCTTACCTGGGATTCCCTGCAGAAAATGTGGGCATCATCCTGAAACAATATGAAGATTAATGTCAAAAAAAAGGGGGAAAGAAGATGATCCACTTTTCACAAGAAATAGCTCATGAGGTAGTCAGAGAGATTTTTAACTAGCACGACCAAAGAACCAAAATATCTAACATCTTAATAGAGACTTCTTTAAACTTAAGTCCAAAATCTAACAAGGAAATTTCACACAGCAATAAATTATGATAGACCAAAATTGAAATTTGATGTTTAGCCAATACAAAGGAACAGAGAGCTATCAAGGAGCACGATCTCAAAAGACTACATCTACCTGCTGAAACCTCCTAACACGAGTTAACCCGGTCAGTGCCCCACTAGCCTCATTACGATGCAAGACACCAAAATCAGCCAAGCGAAGAGGTAGTTCTGCATGAATTAACCAGTAGAAGAACAGTGCAAAGAGGCATGAGATGACAAAATGAATCACCTTAATCAGCATTAACCACAATTGACAACCATATGACGACAAAACCTCTTTCAGAATAGGACATTTTAAATAAGCACATCCTTGAGCTAAACAAGAAAGAACAATAAACCATACTAACTATTCTCTAAATCTTAGTTAAGACTGAGCCACATAACTATTGCATCAGATGCAGAATGTAACACATGAAAATGTATTCAGGCTGACACTATTTCAGAAACATTTATAAATAGTACTAACTGATTCACTAATATTATTACTTCAACTCATTCTTACAAAGTATGAAAGAAAGGGTAGTAAAGGAAGGGAGCTTTCCTTGGCAGGCAGTAACAAGGTTTCTTGCCACATGGTGAAACGAATTAGGAGAACACAGATGCACATGAACTGACCTCTATAAGAACGAACTCTGTGCTGAAACATTAAACAGTGGCCTGGGCAATTCATAGGTTTCAGTCCAAATTCTTGTTTTTCAATCTGTGGCAGAAAACAAACATCAAAAAAGGAACTTCACAGGAGGACTAAATGCAAAAAATATCCTTTGTAACACAGGCCATATTAAATTTCTAGAAAATTCACATAAAGATTCACTTTACAATTAGGGTCTGATTGGCCCAGTTAGAACTGTCATAAAAAGTGTTGTTCAAGTAAAGCTTTTACAAAAGTACTGTTAAGAGAAGTTAAATTAGTGTTTGGCAAATCTAATATAAAAGTATTGTAGAATGTTGAAAGCTATTTTATAGAATTTTTGTATATTTTTAATAAATGAAAAAAAAAAAAACTTTATTAAGTTAAATTACAAGTTTTTAAGTTAAACAAATAAATAAAACAAAATAAAAATTGCACAAAATAAATAAATAATTGTGAAAAATTATGAATCCTATTATAATTTTGAAAATTATTGAAAAACAAGGTGAAAATGTAAAAAACAAAATAGCTCTTACTGAAAAAGCTTCAATTTATAGCTTCATCAAAAAGTTCAAATTTGCATCACGCATAAGCTACAATTTTTAAAATTTTGAAAGCCAAACACCTGGCTTTTGCTTCTAGAATAAATAAGCTCTTCCATAAATTAGGCCAAACATGCACTTAGAAGACAAACAAGTTTTTTTTTCCTATAGTTACAAAAACAAGTTTTTTTTTCTATAGTTACACAAAATCTCACCTCAAACAAAAACATATTCTCCTTATAATTTGCAGCATGACCGGATGTTTCCCAAAGATTCATATTATACATGTTTGGTGACTTAACCTGCCAAAATTATGCAGCTTTATTGACAAATTATTGAGGTTATATAGTTTCAATTCAATCTCTAAACGAGAGAAAACTTGTAACCTCTTGGTAACCCCTTTTCCAATATTCATTTCGTATAAATTCCATTAGTTTGTTGTAAATTCGAGTTCCTTGAGGAAGAAAAGAACCAACTTCCTGGGCTGAAAATTACCATAGATGTCAAATATTAATAACGCAGACATTATTGAACACACTGCTCCTAAGCATATTATTTTTTTTCGTACCTAAGAGGATGACAAAAGAAAAGCTCCTGCTTTGTACCCAACAATCTATGATCATATTTCTTTGCTTCTTCGAGGTAACGGATATATTCCTGTGAAGAAAAATATTAACATTCATGAGAAGCAAAAATGTGACACAAGAACAATAACGTACGGTGAAACAGGATAACATCTTTTTTTTATTGTAAAAGAATTATCTCAAATCTGGTTTCTGTCTAGGTATGTAAAAGTAAACCTAATATAAGGACTTCTTAAAGTAATTTCTGCTACTTACCAGATGTTGATAATCTTTGCATTATAATAAGAGAGATATATATATTTCTCCATGCATCATACTCATATATCATTGCATTAACAATCACAAATAAAGTAAATTTAAAGCCAAACAAATATTGAAAAACCAGCACAAGGGAGTAAAAGAATAAAGCTGAAAACCAGAATCAAAACAAAGGAGAAAAAATCATCTCACCTTCAAACGCTTCTGATCAGGATAAGATATACCATAAACTCTTTGTAAACTCTCACGATCTTTGTTGCCCCGCCAGTAAGCTGATGAGGCCTGACGATAGAAATTAATGACTAAAACAGGAAATGGTGGTGCATAGGAAACTGCATATCTCCAAAGCATAGCTTTGATATATCATGTAACATGTCACCTTCAAACATGCAACTGCCTTCACAAAGGATGTATTGGGAATATGAGGCCCACGACAAAGATCAACCAAGGGACCACATCTGTATACTGAAATAGTTTTGTCTGCAGGCAAATCATCAATGATCTCAACCTGATTAAAAGAATTACCAATGCAGAAATTAGCACAATGGGAAAACATATAGGAAGAAAGGAATCATTTAAATGGGTATTAAAAACTGAAAATAACATCACTCAACTTGCCTTAAAATTATTTTCAGAAAAAATCTCAAGGGCTTGTTCCCTTGTCACTTCAATGCGTTCAAAAGGTTGTTTTTCCTGCATTAAGATACCGAAAAGAAAAAATAATTTACCATGAAATAACAGCTTTACCATAGCATAATTCCCAATTAATAGGAGGATAATAATAATAATAATAATAATCAACCTTTCATAATATGATTTTCAAATGCCCAAGTTTTCCTTGACACAGGCATGAGCTGACTAATTGAGCAGTGTTACAAAATGCACTAACTCAACATTGAGATGTTGAAATGGAACATAAATATGAAGTATGAAACAATATGAACATGGATAACGATGGAAGGTGATCATAAATAACAACAATCAGAAATATTAAATTGATCATAGGAAGATTAATACAGCAACAGCTTTTAATGCCCCTGCTTCAATTTCCTTGAAGTGGTCCTCATTCAAGCCCAAATCACCATAAAATGCATCATAATAGAAACCCTGTAACACAACATTACCATCTAGTAAGGGCGTAAATTCACACTATAAAAACTTCATATACCAACTTAAGCATCAAGATGAAAAGAACAAAACATCAAACAGGATTTAGAACCATAATATTATCTCCAAATGCCTTGCATAAGTTAAAACCATATAACTGATATAGAAAGTACAAGCTAATAGGCACAGCAATTTGAATGGTCACAATGGATGGTACTTCATCCCTGGTACTTACAACTGAAAAACTTGATTGCTCAGAAAACTATATGAAATCTCATTGAAACTCATTAGTAATTCTCCGAAACTTACATATAAAGACAAGGAAACTCATTAAAAAAATACACCACAATATCCTACACAACAAAAGTTACCAATAGGATGTACCAAAAAGAAAGTAATTGGTTAAGTGCAAATTTTATAAGTATCATATAATTCTAAGTGAGAAAGACACGTGCAAAGAAGCGTTTTCCATATAACAAAGAACCAAGTAACTAACTTACCTCCCCTCTTGTGGTACAAGGCCCTATGCAGAGTTTGCAACCATATATGCTCTCAAGAGACTGCACAACCGCTGTCCTAAATTAGCCAATTATCCTAAAAAGCCAAAAGAACAAAAGAAATGCAATGAAAACAAGAGGATAAAAAAAAATTTTCCCATTTCACCTGACCAAGAATGTGAGCGCTAGAATGCCAAAAAGTATCACGACCTTCATCGCTATCAAAAGTAAAAATCTTTAGCTCACAGTCACCTTCCAAAGGCCTATTCATATCCCACAAAACCCCATGGACCGAAGAAATCAAGGCATTGGCAGCCAAACTCTTGGAAATTCGTTGGGCAATATCCATAGGGGACGAAACCCATTTTTTCCCTTCCTGGACTGACCCATCAGGTAATCTGATCTTGATTGGGTCGTGCGGGAGGGACTGAAGATGAGATTGCTGTTGAGACCGGAGGGTTTGGAAGATTTTGATGCGCTTCTCGATGACTTGGTTGAGATAGGTTTCGTCTTTGGGATGATAAGAAGCCATGGTCAAGGCGGATAAAAGACGGAGTGGGTGGGACGGTTCAGAAAGTAGGAAGATGAATGGCTGAAAAGAAGTAGAGCAACGGCGGAGAGTAGAAGAGACCGTGCACAGCATAGAAATACAATGGCCATTTTTTTTTTGAAGCGTTGTTTCTAAGCATGGAGATGGAGGTTTCGCCGTTCAGGGTTTATGGTTTTTTTTTAGTTAATTGCACTGTTTTTTTTAGTCAAATGGACGAGTTCAATTCAGATTATATTTGAATTTGTTATGAAATTATAGAAAGAACACAATGAGAGAGAGCAAGAAGAGAGATTTTCTCTTATTCTTCAAGTGTGTGCTCAATACATGGATGGTGAGACTATTTATAGGTTTTACAAATATATGAATAAAGAGGGAAGATGAATAGTTACAAACTTAATTAAGGGAAAGTTACAAACTTAATGAAGGGATAGTTACAAACTTAATGAATAGATAGTTACAAACTTAATGAAGGGGAAGTTATGAAGAGTATGAGGGATGAATGGACATCCATATTTATGACTATTCATAACACTCCCCCTTGGATGTCCATTACTAAAGAATATGCCTCATTAAAACCTTACTAGGAAAAACCATGTGGGACAAAAACCTAGTGAAGGAAAAAGAGTACATTATTCTTCAAAATACACATGAGATGCTGCCTCATTAAAAACCTTACTCGGAAAACCCAGTGGGACAAAACCATGGTTAAGGAAAAAAGAGTACAGCGTGTATTTACTCCCCCACATGATTATATCATTTGAGATCTCTGAGTCGACACAATCCAACATTGTGGACTAACTTCTCAAATGTAGTGGTAGGAAGCACCTTTGTTAATAAATCTGCCAAATTTTCACTTGAACGAATTTGTTGAACATTTATATCACCATTCTTCTGAAGGTCATGAGTGAAAAGAACTTCGATGAAATGTGTTTTGTTCTATCACCTTTGATATATCCTTCCTTCAGTTGGGCGATGCATGCTGCATTATCCTCATATAAGATCATTGGTGCCTCTTTTCTTGAAGATAAACCACAAGCTCCTCGTATGTGCTGAATTACAGACCTTAATCATACACATTCACGACTAGCCTCATGTATTGCCAAATTTTAGCATGATTAGAAGATGTGGCTACTATAGTTTGTTTCATGGAACGCCACGAAAATGGCGATGCCAACACATGTGAATACATATCCAGTTTGTGATCGAGCATTATGAGGATCAGATAGGTACCCTGCATCTGCAAAACCAATCAAATCTGTTTTGGGTAGGTTAGGAAAATACAAACCCATATCCTTTGTACCTTGTAGGTAACGAAGTACATGTTTAATCCCATTCCAATGCCTTCGGGTTGGACAAAAGCTATATCTCGCTAATAAGTTAACAGAGAATGATATATCAGGTTATGTATGACTAGCGAGATACATTAGTGCTCCAATTGCACTCAAGTATGGTACTTCAGGACCAAGAATCCCCTCATCATTTTTCCTAGGTCGAAACGGGTCTTTATTTACATCAAGTGACCTTACAACCATTGGGGTGCTCAACAGATGTGCTTTGTCCACATAAAATCGTTTTAGCACCTTTTCTATATAAGTTGTTTGATGCACAAGAATCTCGTCCTTTAAATGTTCTATCTGTAACCCAAGACAAAATTTTGTCTTTCCAAGATCTTTCATCTCAAATTCTCTCTTCAAGTACTCTACTGCCTTTGAAATCTCTTCAGGAGTTCCAATGATATTCAGATCATCAACATATACCGCAACGATAACAAACTCAAATCTAGATCTCTTTATAAAAATGCATGGGCAAACGGGATCATTCTTATATCCCTCATTTAACAAATATTCACTAAGGCGGTTATACCACATGCGACCAGATTGTTTTAATCCATATAGAGATCTGTTTAATTTGATTGAGTAATGTTCTCGGGAACTAGAATAACATTCTTCTGGCAGTTTAAATCCTTCTGAAAGTTTCATATAAATGTCATTATCAAGTGGGCCATAAAAATAGGCAGTAACGACATCCATTAGACACAAATCAAGTCCCTCTTTTATTGCCAGACTAATTAGAAATCGAAAAGTAGTCACATCCACCACAGGGGAGTATGTCTCTTCATAATCAATACCAGGTCTTTGCGAAAAATCTTGTGCAACTAGACGTGCTTTATGTCTCACAATTTCACCTTTTTCATTTCGTTTTCGCACAAAGACCCATTTGTAACCCACTGGTTTTACACCATTAGGTGTACGGACTACTGGTCCAAAAACATTTCTCTTTTCAAGAGATTTCAATTCTGCCTCAATTGCGTCTTTCCATTTTGGCCAATCATGTCTATGCTTACATTCTTCAATAGACTTTGGTTCAAGATCCTCTTCATCATCCATAACATCTAGCGCTACATTGTATACAAAAACATCATCGACGTCGATTTTGTTTCGGTTCTATATTTTTCTTGACATGACATAATTTATCGAGATCTCTTCATTTTCAGTAATTTCATGTACCTGACTTTCTTTTGGAATTGTAATGTTAGTCATGTCTAAGGGCTCTTTTGTAAACTCTTCTGGAGTTACAATTTCCTCGACCTGGCCATCTTGAATCTTTGCTCCCTTTCTTTTTCGAGGATTCTTATCTTTGGAACCAACTGGTCTACCACGCTTCAGACGTTCTTTAGATTCATTGGCAACAAAAGGTTGTCCTTCTGGGACATCAATTTTAATTGGAGCATTAATAGCCGGTATATGTGACTTTGTCACTCTCTTTGGGTCAGTAAATGCATCTGGCAATTGATTTGCTAAACTTTGTAAATGAATTATCTTTTGAACTTCTAGTTCGCATTGTTTTGTACGATGATCAAGATGAGAAAATGATAATTCATTCCAACTTATCTCTTTTTCCAGCTGCCTATTTTCTCCCCCTAAGGTTAGGAAGACTGATTCATCAAAATGACAATCAACAAATCTAGCTGTAAATAAATCCCCTGTTGATGGTTCTAAATATTTAATTATAGATGGGGATTCATATCCAACATATATTCCCAACCTCCTTGGAGGACCCATCTTAGTACGTTGTGGTGGAGGAATTGGAACATACACAGCACATCCGAAAATTCTTAGATGGGAAATATTTGGTTCCTGACCAAAAACCAATTGTAAAGGGGAGGACTTATGATAACTTGTTGGCCTGATGCGAATTAGTGCTGCCGCATGTAAAATAGCATGACCCCAAGCAGAAATTGGGAGTTTTGATTCCATTAGTAATGGCCTTGCAATCAATTGAAGACACTTAATAAATGATTCTGCAAGGCCATTTTGTGTATGAACATGTGCTACAGGATGTTCAATACTTATCCCAATAGACATACAATAATCATTGAAAGTTTGGGAAGTAAATTCACCAGCATTGTCAAGACGAATTGTCTTGATGGGATAATCTGGAAAATGTGTTCATAATCTAATTAATTGAGCAAGTAACCTCGCAAACGCTAGGTTGCGAGTTGATAATAGAGATACATGTGACTACCTAGTTGATACATCAATTAAAACCATAAAATATCTAAAAGGTCCACATGATGGATGTATTAGTCCACATATATCACCTTGTATTTGTTCCAGAAAAGTAAGGGATTCAATCCCTATCTTAGCTGGTGATGGTCGAACAATTAACTTGCCTTGAGAACAAGTAGCACATGGGAAATCTTTCGATTGAAGAATCTGCTGGCTCTTCAATGGATGTCCACATGAATTCTCAACTATTCTTCACATCATTATCGATCCGGGATGGCCTAACCGGTCATGCCAAACAACAAAGTTACTGTGATCTGTAAGCTTTTGGTTAATGACCACATTTGTTTCAATTGTTTTAATTCTTGTGTAGTACAAACCGGAGGAAAAGGTGTAACGACCCGTTACCACATTTTTCACCTTATTTTACACAATTTATCCGGTTGAGCTGTCTGTGATACTTCACTTGTACTAACTGTTAAACAATTTTACATAACATTATTTTTATTATACACATCCCCTATCTTAATTAATTAGATAAGTAGTACTGTAGACATGTCTAAATACAGAGAATAAATGATCGTACCTTATATAAATCAGTCTGTCTGTCACATTATCCATTAGGTGCAGCCGTAATCCACAAATATTGGATCTCACAATCATCAAAACCTGAAATGTTAATATTGGGGAGTGAGCAAACCACGGCTCAGTAAGAGAGTTATATGTCACACTTGATATTCAGCTATCTATATGCTGAAAATAATTTTTCATTCTCTTTAAAATCTTCCTAGCTGGCTCTAGGCTCACATGTAGGAATGATACTACAGTCGGTTAGGGATCCAGATAGAGTAAGGCAGGTATTTTAAAATACCTGACTTGTTCCAGAACCTAGAAGCGACTGTAGAGAGTATTAAATCCATTTTTCTCAAAACGATATGACTTTCGTCTTTCCCACAGAGCAAATCACTTATTTCTTTTCACTTCAGTATCCTTTAAAACACGTGATAGTACAGTGATTTGTAAATATCCAATCATTAGATAAACACTTCTTTGATTATTTCTATCTTAGAAACAATTCTTATGTTATTCTTTTAGAATAAACATTTATTTCTCTTTTCAAATCAGTAACCGTATCGTACAGTTCAATAAAACAGTATATTCAGTATTCAGTAAAACAATATCTCGATACGGTTCAATCAGTAACAGTAAACAGTAGCTACCAATTCAGTAAATAGTATACGGTAGCTTTCAGTTCAGTAAACAGTAAATGGTAGCCTTCAGTTTAGTAAAACAGTAATCAGTGGCTACCATTTCAGTGCACAATACAGTTCTGTAAACACAGTATTTTGGTACGATTTTTCATCAGTAAACAGTAACCAGTGATCAGTACAGTAAACAGTACAGTACAGTAAATAGGATTCCGTAAATCCTTTCAATACACAGTAATCAGTGTGTGAGACCAGGCATCAAATAAATCATGCTATCATCGTTCCCCCTCCCCCTTGCGAGAACGAAATTTACCGCTATTGGGGTGCACCCGTAGGCCATCGCCCCTCACGGCTATCTCTGCTAGATCTATGGCCATAATCTATAGGTGGTACTCTGGTCCACTTGCCAAGTGACCTCGAGGCCGCTGATGACTTGGCGGGTCCATCAGCCCTATGACGCCCTGAGGTGCACTCGTTGGTCCATCGACCCGAGCCACCGCCTCAGGTGGGTCACGCAATTACATGGATAATAATGCATGAACTCAGGGCCTATAGTCTCAAAACAGTATAAACCGTACCATAGCCTTTATGGATTTTTAAACACCGTAAATCAAATATCCATAAGGCTCACATGTAAATATAAACACCTTTATGAAATTTATAAAATAAATAACATTTTTCAAATTATTTCATAAAGGTATATATCATGTTTTCCATACGATGAAAACAGTTTGCAAAATCATCACTGAAAGTATAGAAGGGCAAAACTGTCTTTTCTCCACCGTAAAACACATATGCACGCTTTTCCGTGCTTTCACTTGAAAACATGGTTTTTCAATAATTTATGAAAAATAAAATATTTATTTTTCCAAATTCATAAATCTCGTAACCATGTTTCTTTCTAAAAACACGTGTAGAAACCTCTAGTCTCGAAATCATAGTTTTTCATCATTTCTTAACCTTTATGGAATTTATATAATTATTTATCTCACAATTAAACCATAAAGGTTTTATATTAAATCAAGTGAATATTTAAGAATATTTATAAAAATATTCACTTCAGCCTCTTTTTCATTTTCATCTCGTTTCACGTGAAATATCACATACCGGTGAATTTTCGTTGATTTCCTTTTCATCATACTCGAAAACATGAATATTTTAAAACATAATATCACTATATTCATGTTTTATGAAATTTACTTAATTTCTCGATTTTCGTACCCGGAAACCGATTCACATGAAATCAAATCTTTTATTTTGGTTTTCGGTGATATTCGGTAAATTTCAGTAATTTTTTCGATAATTTTTCGGCAGTATAACGGCTGCCGATTTGGCTAGCCTCCTGCACGAAAAATACAGTTTATATTTCTCAACTGGTATTTCACCCCAATTTGAAACCGATAAATCACCACAATTTTTTTTTAAACTAATCATTATAAATTGCATTTATAAATTAAATGCATAATTTAAAACATGTGGCCGAATATCCTTACAGGTGGCACATGTCTCCCTTACCTGTCACGGGTCGGCGACTGCCTCTCGAAAGTCGCGCCCGTCTTCACCTCGCCCGATTCCATCAGCTCGGTCATCGAGGAAATTTTTTGGAATTTAAATTCTAAAATTTAGAATTTTTTTTTCATAATTATTTAAATAAATTATTTAAATAATTTAACACTTTTTGGGATTTCTTACCGATTCCCGTAATTCTCGGGATTTCCCATAATTTCCCGTAATTTTCGAATTCTCGAGAATTTTCCAAATTCCCGGAATTCCTCTTTTCTTTCTCTTCCCTCTTTTTCTTCCTTTTTCTCTTTTCTTTCTTTTCTCTTTCTTTTCTTTTTCTTTTTCTTTTTCCTTTTTCCTTTTTCTTTTCTTTTTCTTTTTCTTTTTCCTTGGCTCAGACCGGTTCCAGACCGGTTTCCTCCTTCCTCGCCGGCGGCCGGTTCTCCGGCGGTTCAAGGACTCCACAGCTGGCCGACGACACGACGAAGCTACCGGTGCCCTCCGTTTGCCCTGGATTGACGGCACGGCGGCAGATCTGGCGGCGTGGGTCTCGGTTTCTTCTTCCTCTTCACCGGCCTTCCTCCGCAGTCGGTGGCCTCCTACCATTTCGTGTTCCTCCGGCGGTGGTGTGGCTGCAGTGGCGACGGCCAGTTCGGTCGGTACCGTCGGTTCCTATTTCTCTTTTTCTCGATTTTTCGCCGGATTTTTTCTCTGTTTTCTTTTCGATTTCCTTCCTTTCGACGCCGGCAACCGCTTTCCTCTTCTAGCCGGTGTCGTTCTCTACCTCCCTCAGACCTCCTCTCCTTCTTTCTCGCCGCCGACGGTGGTCGGTCGGCTGGTCTGGGGAGGATCGGGTTTGCTCCCCCCGATTCCTTTCCTTTCCTCTTTTGTTTTTTTCCCTCTTTCCATATTTAGTATATAATATACTACTATATATTATATACTATATCATATATTTTATACATATAATATATACCATATATTATACATATATTATTTCCAATTTAAATAACTTTCATATATATATTTTCAATTTTAATGTAAATCAATATTTACATTTCTCAATTATATGTATATATATATTTATATATACATAAGAGATTTTACTGAAATACATATGTATTTGTATAAAAATACATTTATATAATTAAATTATATAAACGTATTTCCTATTTTCTTTTCTCATCTCCTTATTTAATTTGGATTTTCCATTTATCCAAATTAAATTTCCTCATTTCTTTTTTTGAATTTCTCGATTTGTCACTTCTTCAATTCTCGGGATTTTCACCAATATCCCGCTCTCACAGTTTTATTTATTTATTTGCTTTAATATTAATTTCCAATAATTGGAAAATTTACGGTTATCACAAAAGTCCGGTAATTTTTCTAATACAATTTTATTACCCAAGACTATACTCGTAATGTGAAGGTACTCAATTTTCCCTTCACTTGTTGTCTCAATATGATATCCATTTCGGCGGATATCCTTAAAATTCAATAAATTTCTTTGAGACTTGGGAGAGTATAATGCTTCATGAATTTCAAATTTTGTTCCTCCAGGCAAGAATATGTTAGCTCTTCCGGAGCCTTCTATCAATTTTTCACTACCCGATATAGTACTAACATTGGCCTCTTGCATTATCAAATAAGAAAAATATTTCTTATTCTTTAATATAGTGTGTGTAGTGGCACTATCTGCAAGAACTATATCTCCACCACTCATCGCAAATCGAACCAGGAGAGTATCTATGTTCTTCATTGAAAAATAAAAAATATATAACCAGATTAATAAAATATCTCATAAATAACCAAAACATAATAAAACATCTAAACTTGACAAATACTTAATAATTAGAATCCTATTAATAAGAAGCATGCTTAAAATAAAGTCCAATAACATCTAAGTAAGATCTAAGAACTTTATTTTTGGACACTCTCATTTCCAATCAAATGGTCAATTTTTCCTTCAAGGTGTGAGAAAAAATCAGCAACATCTAGATGAGTGGCATCAACATAACCATAATCAAAATCATCATCTCCACAAACAAAATTTGTCTCATCTTTTCCATCTTCACTAGCAAAATTAGTCTCTATCTTCTTCCCTTTATCTTTTAGTGATTGTTGATAGAGCTCGACAAGATGTTTTGGCGTACGACAGGTACGTGACCAATGGCCTTTGCCTCCATAACGATAGCACAAATTCACCACGACCTTTTTGTCTTTCCCACTTTTATCTTTGTGTTTTCCATCCTTATGTTCCCACTTCTGGTAGGTATATGTGTTTTTGAAATGACCACCTCGACGATTATTACGTCCACGTCCACGTCCATGACCCCGGCCATGACTACTGGCATGATCTCTGTTTTTTCATTATATGTTGCTGCATTGACTGCAGGGAATGGAGCAAATCCAGTTGGACGGGCTTCATGATTTTTCATCAATAGCTCATTATTTTGCTCAGCCACAAGGAGGCATGAAATCAGTTCAGAGTACTTCTTAAAACCTTTTTCATGATATTGCTGCTGCAGGAGCATATTCAATGCATGAAAGGTGGAGAATGTTTTTTCTAACATATCCTCATCAGTGATCTTTTCTCCACATAACTTTAATTGAGAACTGATTCTAAACATAGCTGAGTTATATTCACTTACAGATTTAAAATCTTGTAATCTCAGATGCATCCAATCATAACGAGCTTTAGGGAGTATCACAGTTTTCTGGTGGTCATATCTTTCCTTTAGACTAGTCCAAAGAATAAGTGGGTCTTTAATAGTCAGATATTCAATTTTAAGTCCCTCGTGGAGGTGATGACGAAGAAATATCATTACCGTAAAAGAAGAGATAGATAATTGTGATTGAAGGCCTATTCTCCAAATCTCTCACGGGTTTTTAGAGTCTCGTGCTGATAACGTGTTATGAAATTATAGAAAGAACACAAGGAGAGAGAGCAAGAAGAGAGATTTTCTCTTATTCTTCAAGTGTGTGCTCAATACATGGATGGTGAGCCTCTATTTATAGGTTTTACAAATATATGAATAAAGAGGGAAGATGAATAGTTACAAACTTAATTAAGGGAAAGTTATAAACTTAATGAAAGGATAGTTACAAACTTAATGAAGGGATAGTTACAAACTTAATGAAGGGGAAGTTATGAAGAGTATGAGGGATGAATGGACATCCATATTTATGACTATTCATAACAGAATTCGGACTATTTCAGCTTGGGGTTTTTTATTTCAGTGTTTTCAGTTTTGGGTTTTTTTAATCTTCAGTATTTTCGGTTTTAAGTACTATCAGTTTTGAGTGTTTTCAAATTTGATTACTTTTTATTTCAGTCCCATTTTAATCGAGAGGACGTAACGAATTTAGTCAAATTATTTTAAAATTTTATAAGTTATAAATATTTTTATAATTTTAAATGTAATAATTAATTTAATTTTATATGGTTAAAGAAAAATACAACAAAAATATTAAATTAAAGTTAAAATTTAATAAATATTTATATAAATATAAATTTTTACATTTTAATGTTTTTATTACTTGACAATTATTATTTATTTTTTTAATTTTCTGTAATATTCATATTTATTATAAAATATATAATTATATCTTAATAATTATATAAAAATTTATTTTTTAAGTGAGCTATATATATATAGCAAAACTAAAAGAAAGTAAAAATCCAAAAGTATTTGTTATAGAAATAAATAACTAACAAATTATAAATAAATCACACTAAATAACTAAACATTTATATAAATGGTTGTATACTCTTAAAAATAATTTAGTGGGTCATTATATTTTTTGACTCAACATTAGGCTATTGGAATTTGGATACTCTTAGTTCAATAAATTTCTTTTTTTTACTTTGTTTTATTAGTTATTTTAGTACTTATATTATATTTTTAATAAAATTTTAAATTTTTAAGAATTTTTTTTACATTTATTTAGTCTTTTAAATACCAACATAATTAGTAATTAAATTAAATTTAACTGTAAAACTAGTCAACTAATTGTTCAATTATAATGTTGAAAAAAATTATAAGATACATAAAAAATTACTTAATATTTTGAATAATTGGTCAACTAATTACCTCAATTTTATGTTTATTTTGTTTTTGGTTTGTACATAAATCATAATGTAACATTATTACATTAAATATAATTGTATTTATACACATTAATTAATCAAATATCTCAGTAAAAATTTAGAACATTTAATTAAACAAGTTATATACACCAATTGACATTATATTATAACTAATAGCATTTTATACAATCATATCAGATACAGGTATACACCAATTGAGTATTAATTTTTTCATGTTCGCATTAATATAATAATATTAAACATACACTAATTGATCGAATGTCTAATTATGTTGTTAAATAGTAGATATACTAAATTAATTAATATAATGCTAGTTATTTAAATATAATTAATAATAATATTAATAAATCATAAAAAACAAATTTTATTAAAATTACCACTTACACAATAATTCTACTCTAGTATATTATTAAATACACTTTAATTTCCTATTAAAATTATTATTTTTTATCCACAATTTAATTTTACATTTAATAGATAATAAATAAATTATTTTTAATAAATACTTAATTCTATCAAAATAATACTTACATTAAGAGATTACATAATTTATTTTTAAAAGATTATTATAATATAATATACAAATCATTATTATAAGATACCAAATTGGTTTATTTATGTATAAGATTATTATAATATAATAAATAAGTAATTACCACTAGCTTGATTTATTAATGTCTTTTGTTTTAAAGCTAAAAATAAAATTATCACTAGCTTGATTTATAATTTTATCTTTCAATGATGTCCAAACTTATAAAAAAATTTGTATTTGTATTGTTTAATTTAATTTTTTAACTTTTGCTAATCTTAAAATTTTGAATTTTAATTTTAAGATCAGTTTTTTTAATATAAATTTAATTTTTTTATACTTGAAACTTTTAGAAAATATAGTTTAAATTTAATTTTATTAAAAATGTCTGTAATGTGTTGCACAAAATATCATATTCAAAGTTTTAAACAAATATTGAAATTATATATGTTGGCTCTTATAGGTAATACCGAGAGGGGGGGTGAATCGGTTTTTAACTAACTATAAGCTCGTTTTGCGATTCTTCTAAATTCTCTAGCCTATATTAATAATTTCTAAGTTCTCTAGGCTAGACAAGCATGCAATCCAAGTTCAATGCAATAAACACAATATAATTGCAAGTAATTAAAGAGAGTAGGGAAAGAGAGATTTACACAATTGATTTATAGAGGTTCGGCAACCTTGCCTACGTCCTCTACCTTGAGACGCTCCCAAGGATTTTCTCCAAATCCACTATCTTGAATTTGTGATTACAATCCCTCTTTTCAAGGCTCAAGAGTAACCTCCCTCTTTTCTAGGCTCAAGAGAAACCTCTCTCTTTTTCTTAGGCTAAAGAGTAACCTCCCTCTTTTTCAAGGCTTAAGAGAAACCTCCATCTTTTCTAGGCTTAAGAGAAACCTCCCCTTTACAAGGAATGATGGGTTTACAATTGTGTAATCAAAGAAAGGCCTCTATGTAGGCAAGTGATTACAGAAATTAAGCTCAATGAAAACCTATACAAGATTTTGTGCTAAGCACTACAAGGAATAAGAGAATGATAGATGATGTAGACTTTGGAGCTCTTGATTGTTGTTTGAGGCTTGAGGAAGATGAATAAGATGATGAAAGATGTTGCTTAGTTGTTCCTCTTCTTTCCTTTAGCTTCTAAGCCTCTATTTATAGTCCCTTGGATGGTTTGTGGACGTTGGTTGGAGCCAAAACAGAAAGTAGCCGTTGTGTCTCACAGAAAAGAGCCGTTGGGGGCTTTCTGGTGCAAAGGGATCGATCCTGCTACAGTGGGGATCGATCCCTTTTGTCCAGAATCTTAATTCTGGGCTTCAGGGACCTTGGGAAGACTTTCTGCCAAAAGGGGATCGATCCTGCTACAGTGGGGATCGATCCTTTTCTTCCAGAGGGCATTTTTCCTGCACTTTTGGGTTAGAAATGATATGACCTTTGATCCTAATTCAACCCAAACCATTTATAAGTTTTAAGGGAGTTTTTCTTGACTTTCTCAAATGAAAATATTATCCAAGAAATCATCAAGTGATTTTCTAAAATATTCAAAACGTTTATAAAGAATTAAGACCAATAAGGATATGCATCATTAAATCATGATCTTAATGTTTGATATGATCACTTGAAATATATTGAGAAAATCATGTGTGATAAGGCCAATTTACAATATGAATTAAAACATTAAAGCTTACTTAAGTTTTTGTCATTTCAAAATATATATAGCAATTTAAAGCTAACAATCTCCCCCTTTTTGATATGACAAAACTTAATGTAAATTTGCTTTGAAAATTCTTTGATAAAATACTCTCCCTCAAATAAAGCAGGATTTTATAAAGCTCCCCCTTAATATAAGCATGGGTTTTGAAAATGAATTTTCCCTCATTATCTCTCCCCCTTAATATCTCTCCCTATATCTATCTCTCCCTATATCTATCTCTCCCCCTTTTTGTCATAGCAAAAAGAAGGAAAAAAATAATAAAAATATGCTCCCCCTAAAATGATAGCTATGTGAGAACAAATAAAAGTGCTCCATTCAACAAGAAACATGTTAGTACATGGGACTTATAGCACAAATTCATAAGACAATGTCCATAAAGAGTATGAAATGTTTAGGCATGCAAAGGACAAGGCTTATTTTCCTATACCAACTGTTTATAAATAATTTTGATACCAATTGTTGATAAGTAATTTTGCAAGAAGGTTCCAATTGGTAAATAATGAAGCAAGTTGTGTATAAATATCTACTAAGTTCTATGACTTGCTCATTTTAATCCTATTAAGCACCTAAGTATATCAATTGTTCTTTCTAAAGTCCAACTAAGGTGCATGGTAATACATCATGATTATGAGCTAAAATTATATAACATATCATATGTATGAGCTCATAAACCACGTTCAAGCAAGAGTGTGCATAGAATCAAAACATATAGCAATTAACTACAAGTTCTAGCACACAAGAGTTTTATGCAAAAATATCCTAAGAGAATTCTTCTCTATTTGTCATTTCAAACTAAAGAGCATGAGAAGAATTGTCAATTTAAAGCTCATACCAATTGGCAATTTAGTTTTGGCTTACCAATTATTGAAAATATGGTTGCCAATGATACTAATTGTTATTTCAATCTAAATACCAATTGTTACTAATGGTTGACTTAGTCATTTTGCATGAATCCAATAATGATGTGTAGTGTGTTTATGTCAAAATAATCATTCTAAATATGCAAGAACACAACTCACATCATCAAATATGCATATGGATCAAATAAACATTAGCACACTATCATAAAGTATTAATCCATATTCATATTCACAAAGTTATACCGTATGGAAGATTCAAACAATCAATATATTCAAGCAAACACATTTTCTTCCATGGTTTCAAGCACAATAATCCTCTACTCATTTTCAATTTAAGTCCTTAACCAATTATGAGCAAAGAAAGATTCAAATAATAAATGCATGGATATTAAGTTTGTTCAAGTTTGCATTTATCTTTGAATGTTGGTGTTGTCATTAAGACCCTAGTTCTTTAAGTACAAGAATGATAAAGTTTCATGCATTTAAACATTTAAGATCCATTTATCATCACAAATTATAGGCCAATGACCATTACCAATTGTTGAATTTATATTTAAAATCAATCCATAAGGTCAAGTTTCAATCATTTTATCATTAAAGTATATGACCTTAACTATTCAACTTCCACTAAGAATTATATCATGATGCTCAATGGGAATATGAGAGTCAAGTTATAAGATAAAATTCTCTAAGCATGCTTGACTAAGATGAACAAGAACTCATAATCTATTATGCACATGTTCATCAAATTCTCAAATATTTACACAAATCATTGAAATAAATCTCAAAATTATGTTTAAGCATTCATTGAAAATATATTTCAAGATTATTTCAAGATTTATGTAATTCAGGACTATTTTCAATGAGAAAACTGATTTTGTACTTGTGAGCTCAAGAAAAATGGTATTGATTGTTGAAAGTGATACCATTTGTTGGAATTGATACAAATTGATGAAGTTGAGGCATCATATCAATGAAAAATGAATTTTCATAGTTTAAAGATCATCAAAAAGAAGTTTAAATAGTGAATTTTAAGTTGAGAAGAGAGAAAATATCAAAACAATGAAGAGTTCTTCTCAATTTCGGTTGAAAACATGCAGGAGTGCCTTTTCTGGCCTGGGGGGATCGATCCTGCTACAGTGGGGATCGATCCCTCATATGTTCCTGCAGATTCTGCAGTTGTTTTGACAGAAAATTGGACTTGTGAGGTACCAAAACTTCGTTTTTGAGTAATTTAAGTTCAAGTAAAGGTTTAAACATTTGTAAAACATGATTTTGGACTTGTATGAATGAAAAACAAGAATGAAAAATCATTTAACAAAAGATTTTGCAATTTTGGAAGAATTTTCACAATAAAATGCATTTTTGGCCTCAAAGGGGGTCATTTGAGAGTTATGCATATTTGACCAAAACAATGCATTGAATTACATAAATATGTCAAAACAAACTTGCTCACATAGGTTTTAAGCACATATATCATCAAATCATACATCTTGTGAACAATATGCCATGATTTCCAATATACAAGTTCTTCATTACTGTTCATGACATGGCTTTTTGCATTAATGACACATTTGGTAATTTGAGGCAAGTAGATACATTATCAACATATAGAAAACATGCTCAAATTCCAGAAATCATTTCAAAATCACAAATCATGCTTTTCATTCAATAATTCAATGCCTCAAGAACCATCCATCAACCAATCATTCAACTCACAAAGATTATCAACCACATTTTTCATCAATGCACAAATAATCAAATAAAAATTTTTAAGGAGGAAAGAATTAAGCTTACAAAACTCCTTTGCTAGAGAATGCTTTGCCTTGAATAGTTGAGTCCACCTTGTGCCATTCTTTGAAGAATTGTTGTGACCTTGCCAAGGATGGATCCTCAAGCTCTTCCTTTTTCTCATTAGCACAAGCAAACTCCATGAGGATGTGTTGAGCATTCAAACTCCATTGTTCCATTGTATTCCCATGCTCTAACACTCCTACAATAAACACATTCAAGCATGCTTTGGTACCCAAATTTTCTTGGGTCCATGAGAGTTAGTACAAATAATTTTTGATCCTTTTGGGATCCATTTCAAGCATAATTCATCATTATTTACAGCATGCTTAGGTACCCATATTTTCTTCACTACTCTTCCTCTAAATGTAGTTTTTCTATATGTGCATGCTTGTGAGGAGTGGCCTATCCTATTACATAGTGAGCATGTGAGAGATGTATCATGCATAGTATTTTTGCTCACTAAAAAGTTCTTAAGATGAGTTTCTTTTTGTTTTGCATTATAACCTAACCCATCTTTATCAAAGAAAGCTCTTTGGGTCTCAAGCATGTGATCTAATTTTTGTTGACCCATATAGAACCTAGAGAATGAGTTATGCAAATTTGTATTCTTTTTATTTAACTCATTTATTTCTAAGTTGGCCTCTTCTAGCTTCTTTTCAAATTCTATCTTAGCACTTGTCAAGGCTTCATTTTCTATTTTTAATTTAGCAATGATTTTCTTATATTTAGAATTCATGCATTGAAATTCATTTGCTAAATCATTAAAGGCATTTTGTAGTTCACTAAATGTATAATCATTATCTTCACTAGAACTACAACTAGCCTCATCATCACTAATAGCCATAAAGCATGTGTAGGCTACCTCATCATCTATGTTTTCATCATCGGAGCTATCACTATCACTCCATGTAGCCACAAATGCTTTCTTCTTAGTTTTCCTATCCTTTTCCTTCCTAAGTATGGGGCAATCTAGCTTAGTGTGACCCGGTTCATTGCATTCATAACACACTAAGTGGTCCTTTTCTCTTCTACTTGACTCTCCCCTATGATGTTTTCTATTTTGCTCTCTCTCTTTCATTCTCATAAATCTATTAAATCTTTTGGCAAACATTGCCATTTCCTTTTCTTCCTCATTTCCACTCTCATCACTATCATCTTCAAGGACTTCATGAGTGGAAGATTTAAGTGCTACCCCTACTTTCTTTGAAGGCACTTCATTTCTTTTCATTTTCATTTCATATGTAAGTAGGGAGCCCATAAGTTCATCTAGGGACAAGGTGTTAGGATCCTTAGATTCTTCTATAGCAGTCACCTTTGCCTCCCAAGATTTTGGCAAGCTATTCAAGATTTTCTTGACCATTTCTACATTGGAATAGCTCTTGCCTAATGCCTTAAGTCCATTAATTATGTTATTGAACCTAGTGTACATTTCACTCATGGACTCATTTTCTTTCATTCTAAATAGCTCATAATCATGTGTGAGCATTCCTACTTTGGTTTCCCTAACTTGATTGGTCCCTTCATGTGTGATGGCCAATTTGTCCCATATTTGCTTAGCATTTTCACATAGGGACACTCTATTATATTCATTGGGACCTAATGCACAAAAGAGAGTGTGCATGGCCTTGGCATTCAATTGTGCCACTCTCATGTCATTTGTGTCCCACTCATCCTCACTCTTAGGGACATCCTTTCCATCTACTTTCTTCATAGGAATTCTAGGACCATTCACTATAATTCTCCACACTTCATAATCATTAGATTGTACAAATAGCATCATTCTAGTTTTCCAATATGAGTAATTCTCACCATTGAAGAGTGGAGGTCTAACTAATGATTGTCCCTCTTCTCCTAGGGGTGTGCCTATATTCAAGTGAGCCATTTGTGATCGTTTTGCTCGATAGATGTTAGTCTAATTCAATCTCGAGCCCAAGCTCTGATACCAATTGTTGGCTCTTATAGGTAATACCGAGAGGGGGGGTGAATCGGTTTTTAACTAACTATAAGCTCGTTTTGCGATTCTTCTAAATTCTCTAGCCTATATTAATAATTTCTAAGTTCTCTAGGCTAGACAAGCATGCAATCCAAGTTCAATGCAATAAACACAATATAATTGCAAGTAATTAAAGAGAGTAGGGAAAGAGAGATTTACACAATTGATTTATAGAGGTTCGGCAACCTTGCCTACGTCCTCTACCTTGAGACGCTCCCAAGGATTTTCTCCAAATCCACTATCTTGAATTTGTGATTACAATCCCTCTTTTCAAGGCTCAAGAGTAACCTCCCTCTTTTCTAGGCTCAAGAGAAACCTCTCTCTTTTTCTTAGGCTAAAGAGTAACCTCCCTCTTTTTCAAGGCTTAAGAGAAACCTCCCTCTTTTCTAGGCTTAAGAGAAACCTCCCCTTTACAAGGAATGATGGGTTTACAATTGTGTAATCAAAGAAAGGCCTCTATGTAGGCAAGTGATTACAGAAATTAAGCTCAATGAAAACCTATACAAGATTTTGTGCTAAGCACTACAAGGAATAAGAGAATGATAGATGATGTAGACTTTGGAGCTCTTGATTGTTGTTTGAGGCTTGAGGAAGATGAATAAGATGATGAAAGATGTTGCTTAGTTGTTCCTCTTCTTTCCTTTAGCTTCTAAGCCTCTATTTATAGTCCCTTGGATGGTTTGTGGACGTTGGTTGGAGCCAAAACAGAAAGTAGCCGTTGTGTCTCACAGAAAAGAGCCGTTGGGGGCTTTCTGGTGCAAAGGGATCGATCCTGCTACAGTGGGGATCGATCCCTTTTGTCCAGAATCTTAATTCTGGGCTTCAGGGACCTTGGGAAGACTTTCTGCCAAAAGGGGATCGATCCTGCTACAGTGGGGATCGATCCTTTTCTTCCAGAGGGCATTTTTCCTGCACTTTTGGGTTAGAAATGATATGACCTTTGATCCTAATTCAACCCAAACCATTTATAAGTTTTAAGGGAGTTTTTCTTGACTTTCTCAAATGAAAATATTATCCAAGAAATCATCAAGTGATTTTCTAAAATATTCAAAACGTTTATAAAGAATTAAGACCAATAAGGATATGCATCATTAAATCATGATCTTAATGTTTGATATGATCACTTGAAATATATTGAGAAAATCATGTGTGATAAGGCCAATTTACAATATGAATTAAAACATTAAAGCTTACTTAAGTTTTTGTCATTTCAAAATATATATAGCAATTTAAAGCTAACAATATAATTTTTTATATATTTGATTTATTATTG
This sequence comes from Heritiera littoralis, assembly GCA_031772115.1. Taxonomy (NCBI): domain Eukaryota; kingdom Viridiplantae; phylum Streptophyta; class Magnoliopsida; order Malvales; family Malvaceae; genus Heritiera; species Heritiera littoralis. Next base: position 2,737,607 of record JAPDPK010000055.1, read on the forward strand.
TATTAAAATTAAAATTTTATTACAAAATAAAAATAATAAAATGTTAAAATGATTTTTATAATAAAATCAAATGTTAAATTAATAATATATTTATTATCATAAATACAATAAGTATAATATTAAAGATTATTTGATATCATATATTACGGTGTTTTAAATTAATTTAATTTAATAATTGAATTAAAGAGATTCAATACTTATTTTGCTGGTAATACATAATTGTTATAATTGTATAATAAATAATAATTGTTTTCAAAATTTTAAACATTTTAATTAAAACTATATATTAATTATTTTTTTAAAAAATAATAATCATATAATTATAATTTGGGTTTTTTTAGGTTATAAATTCGGTTTTTCACGGGTTTCGATGTCACAACCCGAAGGCCATGACATTCACTTGATACTTATACTTTTCTTAGTCTACAAATTTATGGACTAAATTTTTCCTTTTCATTTTACGGTTTGTATTCGGTGTCAGTGTAGTCACTACTCTAATTTCACTGATCCCCTATATAATAATTTGCCAAAATTCTAAGTTACATCCCGACTATTTGAACAAAATACGTTCTGTGTATTAATTAAAGTTTATACATGTAAACAAGAGATTTACAAAGGACGTATACCTAAAAAACAACGAAGCGGATTCGGAGGACAATGACCAATACCAAGCGTAGATACCATCTCCGAAGGCCCAGTTAAAAGCTCCATGGTAGATTTTACTCTAATAGTCTGAAAAGAAATGAAATTTAGAAGGGTGAGCAAAACTACGGCTCAGTAAGATACTAATATAAATATAGGAGTAGAATTATACTGTCTTAACTGCCATGCATTAAGCCTGCAAGTTTGCAATTACAATTCATCATTTCCATCAATAACATCTCATATTTATAATAAGATCATGTCTTAGGGATTGTAAGTGAGCGAGGGTTTTAGAGTACTGATGTAAGGAAATTCGAAGTACCTCATTATCTCTATTCCCTATATCTATCCACTTTTCAAACCTCTAAACAAATCTATTAAATCACTTACAACCTTCTTGTTCTTATACTGCAATGTATTGTACATAACACATCCTGTATAACTTGAATATCATATACTATTAGTCCATGCTCACATCGATTACATAGTATATTATGTTCAATTGAGATATCATATCAAGTCACTTTACATTTAACAATTATAATCCTATATTACATCAACTCATATCACTTTTCATGTGAGAAATCATGATCATGATAGTGTAAGGTCATAATTCTCTTCATATCAGTCTTATGTTCATGCACTGTATAATATCATGACATCATATGGTTAGAATGTTGTTATGTCATGACTCAGCATACAAAACCTATGCAAGCTTTACTATGTAAGATAACTATCATTTCAAATCATATTACATATACTTTTAGAGCATGTTCCAACACATAGATTCTCAATTCATTTCATATTTACTTTTAAGACATGGTTGAAAGCATGCACAATTTTCTTTTCATATCACATGAAATCAAAACATGCACATTTCTCTTTTCATATCATGTCAAATCAAAACATGCACGTTTCTCTTTTCATATCATGTCAAGTCAAAACATGCACGTTTCTCTTTTCATATCATGTCAAGTCAAAACATGCACGTTTCTCTTTTCATATCATGTCAAATCAAAATATGCACGTTTCTCTTTTCATATCATGTCAAATCAAAACATGCACGTTTCTCTTTTCATATCATGTGTAATCAAGTACAATATTGAAACACATTTTATATACTGTGAAATCAGATCAGTTTAGAGTTCATATCAATTTAAAAGCATACTTTAAACTGCATATCATATTGGTTTGAGACTAGGCTAGATCCCTAATACTCTATCAATAAAGACTTAAATCACTGTTGCTAGCAGTGAAAATCATGTCATCGTCCCCTGAAAACCAACTAGGGCGATATCTATGGCCATAGACCTCATCTCTCTCAGCCCCACTGATCAGGTGTGACTAAGCCTTGTCCACGACTATTGTCGAACAAGCATCTCTGCTTAATGAGTAATCTCCAATTAGGCGGTTTCCACTATGCTTTATTGAATTTAACTCTCTTCATAAAACATTTAAATCTTTAGCTTTTCCTGTCAAAGATCATGTAAAGCATATGGTATCGTTCTTTAAGAGGTTTTATATATAAAAATATATATATATCTACCATATACTTTCCTTTCAAAACTAATTAATACTTTATAGTATTCATATAAACATTATTATAATGTCTCAAGTTATAACAAGGCATGCTTAAATGTGATGCAAATTCAATCATGAGTTCAAAACAATGAACTATCATTTTCATAAAATATATCATTTAATTATAGCGTTAACTATAATCCAAATTCCTCATTTCCATCCTTTTGATTTCAATCGGATCATACCTAATAGGTAAATTCGATATTCACTGTGGTTCCTCGATATTCAATATTCTCTCTCAATAGTTATCGACTATAACAACCACTTGTACATTTCATCATCAATACTAGGACCACCACCATCAGTATGAGTCCTCTTAATATTTATGAATATATAAATATCATATTTCTCTATAGCCATCAAAATACTGGAATTAGGCAATTACCGATATCATCATTCAAGATCTATTCCAGAGTTGACATCAAGGATATAAAACCACAAGATTAATAGTCATCTATCAAATCTATTTATGGTCTAACATATTGGCACCCATTCATAATTCTGACTTGATGCCCAATTTCATTCACTATCACAAACTCAAATCACAGTTTTCAATCAATTTTCATATGGCCTGTATAATCTAACACCATACTAGAATTATCTATAAAGGTATTATCGAGTCAAATGTAGGTTAGCAGTTTACCCACTTAAGAGATTTGGCCAATTTCCACTATTAACAGTGTTTCAATCATTTAAGTCGCCTTACGACCATCCATATTATTGCAAAAATCTCAGTTCACATCTATTTAATATAGACATGTACAAGTATACTTTTATGTAGACGTGTGTTCTATCAAATGTCCACAAGGCATCACAATCTACTCTCTTATTCACATCGTCTCAACTACACTACTAAGATGGACCATTCATCATGTCCACCAAATTTCTCCAAGTCACTCAAATGTGAGAGAATATTTTTCAAGACTTATTCCAAAGTTATAATCGAAGCCATATAATCACATGTGTGACACTCATTTATTTGAATCTATCAATGACTAGATTTCATTGGAGATTCAAACTCAATTTCAATAAGATTATGTATGCACAAGTCATACATTTGTTATAATTCGATATCACAACTATCCATCGTATACCACAATATTGATACTAAGACCACTACCACAAGTGTAGGTCCGCTTATCATCTCTCGTACATTTGACAATACAATGTAATGTAATAAAACCATCTCAACATCAACCTCTTGCAATGTCTGTGTTATCACGTTCGAAACTATTCCAAAATTCAAGAAATCGAAATCAATTAATTCTAAAATCACCACTCCGTCGATAATTCCACAATTTAATCGTTCAACCATTTACCTCATCAAACTATTCCAAAAATAAATTTTCTGGCAATACGATAAAGTCCTTTCAAAGCTTATCTTTCAATAATTCTGTCCAAGATTCCATTTATATGAGAAACCTTAACCTTTTTCATCACATATTTTCATATAAATTTCGGCAACATAACGACTTAATTTTATTAAAAACCTCCTGCAAGGAAATACAATTTATAAACCACAAGGCAGTTTTTTTCTTACTAAAACCCCCACCACCAGTTGTGGGTCCTCTTAGCGTTTTGACATTATTTCATCAATAATTCATCCCAATGATTCAAAATTCCAAACCATATAATATAACACTACTACTACTTTGTAAAAGTATCTTACCTAGTGTCAAAGTTGACGATGTAGTCTCTCCCAAATTCGTTCATGCTGCAATCGTTCTTGCATAATTTCTACAAGTCCAATTTTCACATTTAGAGTCATATAAAATTATTAAATAAAATAAAAATAATAAATGTTACTAATTTTCCTACCCATTTCTTCTTCTTTCTTCTTTTTCCTTTTTCTTCTTCTTCTTCTTTTTCCTTTTTCCTTTTTCTTTTCCTTTTTCTTTTCTTTCTTCTTTTTCTTTTTCTTTTCTTTTCTTTTCTTCTTTTCTCAGACCGGTTCAGTCGAGTCAGACAGGTTCGGCCGGTTCAGCCTTTGTTGGTCGATTTAGCCACCGGCGATCACCATTTTCGGCGGTTCAGCCACTTCGAAGCTTGCTGGGGTGGCGGCGAGGCTGGATCTAGCCTCCTTTTCCCGAGCGGCGGCGATGGCGGATCTGGAGGTGGTGGTTGCGGCTCCTTTCTCTTCTCTTTTCTCCCTCTTTTCTCTTCCTCCTTCACCGCCAGTGGTCTCTTTTCCTTCCCCGCCAGTGGTCTCTTTTCCTTCCCCTTACCTTCACCGACGTTGAAGTTGGAGTGGCGATGCCCGGATCGGCCGGCACCGCCGTTTTCCTCTTTCCTTTCCTTTCTCGTTTTCTTCCTTTTCCTCTCTGTTTCTGCTTCGTTTTTCTCCTCTCCTTCACTGCCTTTACCGTCGTCAACCATTTCTCTTTCTTCTCCTGCCAGCGTATGTCCCTTTCCCGATCTCTCTCCTTTGTCATTGCTGACGATGTCGGCCTCATTTGTTCCTCCTCTGTTTTACAAACAGAAGAGGAAGCAAGGGAATCGGGTTTGTATCCCGATTCCCATTTCCATTTTCTTTTTTTTCCTTTTTTTTTCTTTTTTTATATATAAATACAAAATATAATTATATATATATATACACTATCTTTCCATGTACATAAATATTTTTTTTGTATTTATAATTTATATATATATCTATACACTTTAATTTGAATTTATATATATATTTCACATATATACATATATTTATATATAAATGTATAATAATATACATATGTATTTATATAAAAGTATATATATATATATGGATATTTAAATATATATATATATATATATATATATATATATATATATACCCATTTTATTCCTTATAATTGGATCCTTTAATATCCAAATTAAATTCCTCCAATTCATCACTTCATCACTTTCAGGAATTCTAACAATAATTCGATCTCATAATTGAATTTATTTATTTATTTTTACTTATCTATTTACATAAAATTAAATTTTCGGATAATTAATACCAAAAATGAAAAATTTTCAGTTGTCACATTCGAATCGGATCGGTCTTGGTTTCGAATCATATCAGGTTCGGGTTATGTCGAGTTTGAGTTGTGTCGGGTTCGGGTTTTTTGGTTTCAATCTTTTCGGTTTCAGGTTTTTTGGTTTCAAGCTTTTTCGGTTTCGGGCCTTTGACTTTTTCAGTCAATTCGGGTTAGTCCCGGTTCGATCTCAAGTGGGTTCAGGTGGGTTTTCGAGCTCGAGTTAACTTTTGCCACCTCTATTAACGCTTAGACTATAAATCATAATAAATTGATCCTTAAAGTCATAGTTTTGAAATAAATAAATTCTTTCATCACTTAAACCATATTCGTTAAATGTCAATTGGACCACAATAAAAAACACATGGGCATCCCCAATTGAATGCAACATGAAATAATGTTTACTCCATGATATTCTTTTTTTCTCTTTTAAGGTTTTTTTTAATTCTAATTTAAGTTTTTAATAAAACAATAAAAAAACTCTAATATGTCTCACTTTTACTTTTTTTTTTCTATTTTATCTCTCTTTCCCTCTCATAGTTCTTGAAGCATTCTACACAAAAAACTCTAAAACATTTTCCTTTCTTCCTCTCAAATCTCTAACACTCTCGTATGTTTTTTTTTGTTAACAATTGCCTTTGATTTTTTTCTTTTCTATCAATATTTTAGATTATTTAATGTTTTTTTTTTTAATTTTGTCAAAGCCCTAGTGAAGGAGGAGAATCTTTGATTGTCACTTTTCTCGCTTTCTTTGATGAATTAGTGGCAAAAAGTTTGAGGCATACCATTTTCTTTCATGATTTTTCTCCACTTTAAAGAATCTTTGATTGTCATGTTTTTTTTTTCTTAGTAGATTTACCTCCAGGATCAAAGCCTATTAAAAACAAGTGGGTTTTTAGGAGAAAGTACAATTCTGATGGTACTATACAAACTTTTAAAGCAAGATTAGTTGCTAAAGGGTTTACTCAAAAGAAAGGAATGAATGATATAGTAGGAGGAGGAAGCAAAATGAAAGGAGGTGAAAGAAATTTTTGGGTTTGACATGGTAACCTTTAAGCTTAGATCTACAAGATTCTAACCATTTTCAATATAAATTAACTAGATAACAAAAAAAAAGAGGAAAAAAGAGAATAAGTTGGTGTACGTTGGAGTTAAACTGTCGCAGGCAGGAGGCGACTAGCGGTCGACACCGGAATCTGAAATTTTTAGCCATCCAACCATCGAGGGAGAGAAAAAGAACAGAAGAAAGAAGAGAGAGAAGGAAGAAAAAAGGAGAATGAGAAAGAGAAACAAAGAGGAAAAAAAGGAAAAGAAAATAATTTGTGGGTTACACGTGTCATTTATTGCAATTTAGTTGGCATGTAACGGTTATATTAATAGTTTAAGTAACAAAAAGATTTATTTGTTACAAAAGTATGACTTCAGGGACTAATTTATTATGTTTTAAAGTTTAGGGATTAATTTATTATAAGACCCAAACTATAGGAATCAAGAGTGTAATTAACCTTTTTTTATCAAGAAATTTCATTAACAACAAGAATCATAACACATATCCTATTTTATTTATTATTTATTTTTTTAATATTTTTATAGGATATGTGTCACAATCCTAGCATTGCTTGTGAAGTAAAAAAATTCATCGACGATGTATATAATAATTATCCTCATAACAATTAAACCAACATACATCATGTCAAATCTTTTTAATGAATAAAGAAACTAAAAACTTAGGTACATCCAAATTATAGATTGATATAAAACTTGATAATCCTAAATACAATACAGTAAAACGAAAAGAAAATAATACAAATAAAAATATGAAAGTGAAACAGGCTAAAAATTGGTAAAAAAGTGTAAATGAATATGTTAAAGCTTAAAAATAGAGTTTTATTTGGCATGTCAACAAGAAATTTTCGTGTTTTACACAACACGAACACGATTTTTTATGACATGGATCCAAGATGAATCCTCCTTATGATTTGAGCCCCACCTAACCCCCCTCATACAAGAAGTTTCACTGTCTTTAGACTTTGAGAGGACTTTGACCTCCCAAAGTTTGGACAAGGTTTAGTGTATATTTATATATTTTTATATTAAATAAAATTTAAATGGATTGTTTTTTAAATTTAAATTGTTAATTTTATTTATTTATGTTTTGATCCATAATTAAATTTTATGTATTCCAATTTAAAAAAGGTTAAAATTCTATCATTATTTGTCTATTTAGTTGCCATTATCCATTACTATTTACAAATTCTTAAGATTAAGAAATTTGTTACAATATTTAAACCAAAATAATTTCACATCTCTATATAATTTTTCATTTTACTATGTTTTTTTATTTCATGTTATTTTGCAATTTTTTTTCAACAAAAAAAATGAGAACGAAAGCACTTTATAAGAAGTTTAAAAAAACATAAGTTTTAATTTCAAAGTTTTAACTTAAATCTTTTTAAAAAAACATATCTATTTTTCTTGTTTAAATAAAAAAATATTGTCTAAAAAACAGATTTATTTATACTTTTTTATTTCAATTTTTTAAATTATTTGAAAAATTATGAAAGTTCCAAAATTCATTGAAAGATTGTATAATTGGAAATTTTACTATTAATTTTAGAGTTTTGGTATTTTTTTAAAGTCCAATGTTAATTTTGTAACTTTATAAGTTTTTTGCATGTAGACCTGTGTTTGTCTATTTAGTGTGTGTTAATAGAATGTATATTATAAAAAATAAAATATAATATTAGTTGGCCCCTCCAAAATCAAAGGTCAAGGTCTGTCACTGACACGGATACGAACTTTATACACGAATTACTAGGTCTAGCTAACATAGAGCTTGGGAGTATTTGTTAAGGCATGTACCACCCTATTTCCATCTCTCTAATACAGTGGAATTGACAATGCGAGAAAATCCTAGCCAGTCCTTTTGCCGAATCAACAATGGTACCTACTATAGAGTGATCAATTTCAACACTTTTTACTGCAGTCACTACTAATAAAGAATCTCCCTCTATGATTATTTTCCTTAACCCAATTTTTTGTACACACTTTAAACCCTCATACAAAACCATACATTCAGCAATAAATGGATCAACAACCTTGTCCTTCTTTATAGTCATAACAGCCATTGATTCTTTTTTATGATTTTTGATAGAAACCCCTATTCCAAAACTGTTGTCTCCCTTAAAGATAGTAGCGTCCACGTTAACTTTATCTATCCTTTCATTTAGAGCTATCCACATAGTCCACACCTAGTTATTTTCCTTCATCACCTAAGAGTTCGCTTCTTTATACTCTTCCAATAAAGCAAATGCACAACTAAAAATATGTTGATGATCCCTCTGTTTAGTACCATGCATGAATTCATTCCTAGCCCTCCACATACTCCACAAGAATATAAGAAAACGAAAGAATTCTTCGTTTATAGATTTCTTGTAAGCCATCAAAAACCAATCTCTCGCTAAAATATCTCCATTCCATACCTTAGCTTCTCCTTTTCCTCGAAGTTTCCAGACTTTCCTAGATTTTGTGTCGTCCCTCAATGCATGAGTTGTTTTTTAACGTGCTTTACCACATAGTAGACATACAGCAGTAGAAGCTATTTTCCCTCTACATAAATGTGAGATCTTGAATTTTCTCTATTCTTTCTACACCTATGAAATATGCTAAATTAGAATAATGAACCAAGTTATGATAATTAACACTCGTGTAAGTGGGCCCCACAGGACAATTTGTAATCTAGGTGGACCTCGAAGTGGCAAAATATGAATTTTGGGCTCAAAATACATAACTGGTATAAAGACCACTTTCCAAAATTCTTTTATTTGAGCATGCCTATGTTTACCTGAAACAAATTTAAAAATGACGATTTTGTCCATAGGCTGAAAGAACTTTTTTGAATAATAGTCAACTTAGTTTGACTTTTGACCAATAGATTATCATAGATGAATCCTCGCGTGAAGAAGTTTCATACAGATCCATCTCATGGACTAAATCATGCGAAAATGCTAAAAATAACGTGAATGAGCCCAAAGGCCTTTATTTAAGGGTAGTTTGGTGATTTTACTACCCACGATTGGTCAAACCACCTCAATAGTCAACTTTTGACCTGGTTTGACCCAAATGAATAAAAATAGAAATAAAACCTTGAAATTAAAATATTAAAGTAATACTAGGGACATGGATGGAATAAGTGAAATTTTAAAGGGGCAAAATGGTCAATTGTCATGGCTTATATTGTAACACATAAATTAATATAAAATATGAGATATTTTAGTGTCATCTTCTCTATCTAAGGCCGGCCACCATTGTTAGCATCTTTCTTTCATTTTCTCAAAGTTTCTACCACTTCTTCTTAGAAAATCACCTACTTACCTTCACTAAATCACTAAGCTTCCTTGATAAAATTTGTTCCTCATCCTCAGCTCTATCTAAACCTGTAATTTGGAGGGCTGAATCAAGCATTTGTGGGGTATTTTGTTGCTACTATTTTCCATCACAAGTAAAGGTAAGAGAAGATGTTGTTTTCTTCAATTCTACCTAAGGTTTGGGATTGTGCTAAGCTAGTAGAACATGTTATGGCCTTGAAATGAAGCAAAATTAAGTGTAGAGGCTCATTTCGGTCAATAGAGGGTTAGTAAATCAAGTTAATATTTTGAAGGTTGTGAAATGATGTTTAAGTGTTAAAAGAAGTGCTAGTGAAGCTAGATTTAAAAGAAAACGATATTTGAATATAATTGCTATTGTTTTGCACTTTGAAGAAGTGTGGGAGATTGTTGGTGCTGCAAGTTACTATACTATTGGGGTATTTAAGGTAAAGGACGTATGTAAAATGACATAGGGAGACTATGTCTGTGAAGGAAACCGAAACAACACGCAGCGGAATTTAAATCATTCGGCCTCCACCAAGATCGATTCGGAGAGTTGCCTGATTAGGGTTTCGAGATTTTACCTGACGTTTTCTCTGAATTTTCTGTCGTTGGTCGAGTCACAAGCAGCAACTTTTCGTTCCTGCCTCTACGGTATCCACACGAACGGATCTCACGACTCTTGAACGTCTCACGATCAGAAGCCTTAAAGAGCTTTTAAATTCCTTATAACCGAATTGCTAGCTTCGATTAAAAGGAATGTTTTGTTTTCTGTTTTTAAAAAGTGCGGCTATGTTTTAGAAAAATATCCCTTTTATAGGCAGTAAATTTTACCCTAAAATTTACTGCCAAACAGAACTCTAATCCTACTTAGAATAGGATTAGTTATATCCCTAATCCAATTCAGAATAGGATTAGTTATATCCTTAATCCAATTCAGAATAGGATTAATTAAGCTCCTCATTGATCCGTTCTAAGTGTGCGACCCAATAGGTTCTCAAAACAATGGCAATGACAAAATTGTCACAGGCAATGAGCGGTATCTAGCAACACATCATTGCTACCCATGTAACGAGAATGTCAATGACTCGACATAACCTTACTCGTGATAGATGTTACCGTGTAGTTTAATCCCTTTATCCTATGATGTCTTGATTAGACACAAGTCATGGAATGTGTCACACTTGTATAGTCTAATCAGCGTTTCTTGATTCCTGAGTAGACTAATTAAACAAATAAAATCAATATCTCATATTGACTTATTCGAGCACGGCCATGCATTTCTTAGTCTCACTCTATCAAAGGGCCCAAGACATCACTCTTGTTATATAAGAGGGATAAATCCTATCTTGATCACTCAACATCCCTCTACATAGATCAAGGCATACCCAATTACTACCTTTATAGTCCATCCTGTTACGAATGACATCTAGCAGCATTAAAGTATGCAATTCTCTATGTTGGGATCTCTGATGATCTCAAGTCAAAGGATCACATACACCATCATCACTATGAGAATCGCTTATGACATTCATATAACAATCCATGTAGCGTTCTCATGGAGGGTCGATCCAGTACATAGTTCTCTAACATGTACCTATGTGATGACTTGATATCCTATATCCATGACAATGGTCATCAGTCAACCACATACTAGTCTTATCGTATCATTGTTATCCTTGTTCACAATAATACTTGACTAGGGATATTTTAAGAATAGTGTGTTATTACTATTCTAAGGACATTATTATATAAGATTATATTACGCAGTTATAAGACAAATATAATAATGAACTATGATAAATAAAATGTCATGATACATAAAAAAATGCCAAAGTCAATCATCTAATGAATGGTTCTAAGGGCATAATCCAACAGTCTGCACTATGGTCTAATAGTTGAATACAAAATGAAATTGTTTTATAAGTAAAGGAAGTTTGAAAATCAGTTTAACTCCTAAAGTTTATTCTGTCTAAGAGCAGCTGACTGCCCAGCCACAGACACATGTACTCTTTTCGAAACTGACTTAGGCCAGTCGACTACCTCTCTCTACAACCGATTTAAAACCAGCTGACTGCCTTAAAGGTAAGTCGACTGTTTTCATCTAGTAGCATTCTGTTTCAAAACCAACTGACTGCCATATAGGCCAGTCAATTGCCTTTTTCCCATAAATATTTTGTTTGTGCACTAGTCGACTACCATATAGGCCAGTTGACTACATTTTTCCATAAGTATTCTGTTTCAAAACCAGTCGACTGCCCAAGTGATTAGTTAACTGCCTCATTGAACTCGATTTTTAAATTATCTAAATTTAAAATTAGAAATTAAATTGAGAAAATGTATGGCAGTCAACCGCCCAAAAGGAGCAGTCCACTGCCCTAACTTGGATCACTGATTTTCAAAGCCATTTTGCCGAAAGTGCGTTAGATCGCATACAACGTATATTTGAAAGGCTTTGGTATGTATTGATTTCTTTGAAAGTATGGATTTTAGATAATAAAGTTTTGAGATTTGTTAACTCCCATAGTGATCATGCATACTTCTGTGCTTATATGGATTATATGTATTTGGCTGTGAGACCTTAGTCAAATCTTCAGCACCATAGCTGTTACATGACTAGTGCACACTATGGATTATTGACGATTACCATTTGTCTCCTTTTATGTACTTAGCTTAGGGGTGGATCCTTAGCCCATGCTTTGGGTACGCCATTTCTTATATGCATCCCTTATAAGATATCCTCTATACATGATTCTATTGGATGTTGATTGACTCCACTGATTTGTTGAAAGCTTATTGTATCATTGATTTAAATGATTTAAACATACAAGCAAGTGTTTGATCAATTTAAATATATGTGACTGAGAAAGCAAGATTTGATTATATGTTTATATGGTACTTGATAAAATCATACCTGTGTATTTGTTTTATAATGTACTTTAAAAAAATTATTTTAATCTCATTACACACAATTATATTTAAGAATATCCAACTGATTCTCTATAGCCGAATGTAAGACCCGAGACAAGTGAGGTGCTTTAAAGCATCCTTCCATACTCAGCTTGGTAATCCTAATCAGCTATAGAAATTACTTCCTTATGAAGTATCAATGTTGATAATGATTTTACATGACATGATAGAGCCAAATAGGAAACATGTATATAGAGGCATAGTACACATTTTTATATATGCTTCTTTACTGAGCATAAGCTCCCTCCTCTATTTTTCTTCCCAGATTATTTGCAGTGACATTCATTCTGCTCATTTTAGAAGAGCGCATATTTTGGGACTATAGTATTCCATTGAGGCATACTTCCATCTCCTTGAAGGTATATTGTGTTTTGTTATAAATTTCAGGCTATTGTATAGTATTATAATGTTTATTAGACCATATTGGGGATGTAAACTAGTAGAGGCTATAATATGTTGTAAATGAAATGTTAAACTTATTTGTATACTGACTTATGTAAACATGTGTATGTATAGTAAATAATTTAAGGTTGATGTTGTACTGTACCTTGATAAGATGGCATTGAATTTGATAATATGAAATTAATGTGATAAGATATACGGCAAAAGTAAGAGAGGATAATAACCCGACAAATGACATAACCCATGATAAGAGAAAGAAAAAGTTAGTTGGTATTTGAGTAAAACCAGATATTACAATAATTGGACTCTTGTAGATACACAATATAATCACTAGGAATGGCTAACTTCCTTTTCCTAGTAGACCTTCTTAATTTTGGTTCAACATTCTCTAGAAGATCATGTTGTTCAACTGGTTGCTCATTCAATTCTGATACATCCAGAGGAGCCTCGTCTACTTGCAAGTTATCAGCTACTTGTGGATCTTCAATGATTAGTTGTTCAATATCCAACTGTACCAAAAGGGATATTGTTCACGATAACCAACTTTTAACTTGAAGTAAAGGGTTGATCTCTCACAAGAACGATAACCAACTTTTAACCATCTTGAGATTGATCGCTCCCACTTATCAAGTCGTTTTCAAGAAACTTAGCGTTCCTAGATTCCACAATTCTAATGTTATGGATGGACAATAGAATCTATAGCCTTTGGACCGTTCAGCATATCCAATGAAATACCCACTTATGGTCTTAGGGTCTAATTTCTTTCTTGTGGGTTGTAAACTCTTATTGTAGAAGGGCATCCCCAAATGCGCATATGACGCAAACTCAATTTCCAACCTTTAAATGATTTGAAAGGCATCTTTGGAATAGCCTTGGTTGGAACCCTGTTTGATATATACGCTGTCATTTTAAGAACTTTAATTCACAAGGATTTAGGCAATTTTGAGCTGCTAAGCATACTACGCACCATTTCCATCAAAGTTCAATTCCTTCTTTCTGCAACACCATTCTAATCCGGCGAAACAGGCATGGTATATTGGGCAACAATCCCATTTTCTTGAAGAAACTTCGCAAATGGTCCAGTGCTTGTCCATCTTCAATGTATCTATCGTAATACTCCCTATCTTTATCAGTTCTTACTATCTTTAAGGGCTTTTCACATTGTTTCTCTACTTTAGCCTTAAAGATTTTGAAGGTGTCTAAGGCTTCGTTCTTGTTATGAAGCATGTAGAGATACATAAATCTCGAGTAATCATCAATAAAGGTGATGAAGTACTTTTGGCCATATGCATCCATGTCTGGACAGTATATGTCAAAATGTATGATTTCCAATATGGTTGAACTATTATTGGCACCTTTTTAGACTTATTGGTTTGTTTGCCCTTAATGCAATCCACGTAAGTGTCGAAATCAGTCAAATCTAGAGTACTTAGTATTCCGTCATTTACCAATCTCTTAATTCTATCTACGGAGATATGACCTAGTCTCCAATGCCATAAAGTGGAAAAATAACCTTTTACAACACATCTTTTAGTGTTAGTTTGAGCATGCAAAGTGTTATAAGTAGTGTCATTTCGTAAATCGATAGAGAAAAGACCATCGCTTAAGGTACCATTTTTAACAATATCAGATTTGAAATATATCAATAATGATTTATTTGAAAATTGAAAGGAATATCTATAAGGTACCAGCCTAGACACAGAGATTAAATTTCTCGAGAAACTATGAATATAAAAGGTCTTTTTCAATTGCAAAACAAAACCACTCTTAAGAACCAGAGTAATGGCTCCAACCCCTTTAACATGTAAGCGCATCTTGTTTCCAGAATAGATGCTCTCTTCATTTCCAACTGGCTTTCTTAGGTTTGTCATACCTTGCAAGGAAGTCTAAATGTGAATTATAGATCCAAAATCAATCCACCATGTGTTATGGCTAACTTTAACCATATTTGATTCAAAACAAACATAGGAGAGTGGATTACCTTTCTTAACGAGCCATTGGTGAAACTTGGTGCAGTCCTTCTTCACGTGTCCCTTCTTTTTACAGAAGAAACACTTAGAGTCTTTCTTCTTAATGTCAACTTGGGCAGGGATTTTGCCTTTTCCCTTGTCCTTGGCTCGGTTCTTGTTCTTTCCATGGTTTGTCAGAAATGCACTTTAACCTAATTCTATTAGGAGTTTTCCCCCCTCCGGTACACATATGGTCATCAATTCATTGATGGTCCATTTATCTTTATGTGTGTTGTAGGATATCTTCAATGGTCCGTACTACCTTAAAAGAGTGTTCAGTATATAGTGCACCAAGAAAGTTTTGGACATATCCACCTCCAGTTTCTTGAGTTGGGCTGCTACATCTCTCATCCCCATTATGTGCCTACGTGCTCCTTTCACACTAGTGACTCTAATTTATTAGAACTTCATTATTAGGGTGCTAGCTGACGCTTTGTCTGAAGTGACAAATTGATCATCTATTACCTTCAGCAAGGCCCTAACGTTGGTATGTTGTTCTACAAAATCTCATATCCCAGCAAATATTTTTGTCTTAATATACATGACACTAAGGTGATTGGATCGCTCCCAGCGTTCATGTAAAGCCACCTAGGCTGGAGTGCTAGTTTCAATCAATACGGGTTCATCTTTCCTTATAGCATAGTCTATGTCCATACACCCTAACTGGAGGAGAATTCTCTCCTTCTAGATCTTGTAGTACTCCCCATCTAATTCGGGAACTTCCAAGTTAATATTAGCCTAAGGAAATATTGCATAGAGGAAAATAACATGCTTATGTATCTAAAGTTTCTAAAGCAAAACTTAATCATGTATACCAATACAAACATATTTTTTAATCAATTATGAATCTCAGATATAAAACTTGCCCGTGGGCTAAAGTTCTAATTCTAATATATTCATACTATTATGATAAAACTATAAAATTATGTCATTTCCTATTCCCTGTAGGTAAATTAAGAAACTAATTTGATATTTTATCCTAATTAGTTATAGAATCAAAATAAAAATTCCTGTAAGATAAAATTTATTATAATTTCATAACTAATTACAATCTATGTCTAATGTAGTTATATGATCCCATCAAAATATAATTTTATTTAATTAAGGTTACTGTGGCTAAGACCTAATTAAACAAATTATGAATCACTTAGACATATTGGTAAATTTCTAAGTTTTATTCATATTTTAATTTGCAATAAGGCAATTTTAATTCTAAATAATATGAATAAACTTCGCTATATATGCTTCAAGTATAAAAATAACAAAATTATACATATTCAAAATTAACACATTTGCATATTTAAAATCGAATTTTCATAATTTTGACAAATCACCCATAAATTTTCATGATTATTTTCACAATTTATTTATGAATTATTTGTAAGGTTCAAAACTATACAAAAAATTCATAAATCCTAAATTTATGAAAAGTTATACAATTCATAAAATTTTAAATATTATGAGATCACAAAATTCTGCCAAAATGCCAAATTTGCCCAAAATATAATAAAATTATTTGGCCTAAATAAATTCCATGCAAATAGCCTATTAAATATTACTAAATTGGTGGCCCAAAAATAAAACAAATAATGCCCATGTAAACAAGACATAAAGTGACCTCAAACAAAAAATATAAATGGTCCAAATTCCAGCCCAACAAAAGATAATCATCTTATCTTATAGTTGATGCACACATTAATTAAAGAGATGATTAGATTTTACAAAAGATTAATCATCATCTTAGTATAGGATGATTCAAATCTCTCTATAAGATAAGAATTATTTCTAATCTCATGGGATTAGAAATAAATACTATAAATAGTTACTCATTTTTTGTATATCTTATTTTTTGTAAGAGTTATATTTAAAAATTAACTTAAACATTTAATAAAATAATAATGATCATTGTTTAATTATTTTATCCAAATTATTTTTTCCTTCTTTTTTCTTTTTTCTTTCTTTTCCTTTTTTTTTCTTTTTTTTTAATAAAGAAAAACTATAATTTTTATAAAATAATACTTTCTTTATCAACTCATGTTTTTCAAAAATTATATTTTGAAAATAATTTTTAAATCATTTTTTTAGAAAATAAATTCTCAAACATAAAAATATTATAAAATATGGTTTTTGACTAATTTTTTTCCTACGTTTAAATTTTTTTTTCTCTTTTATTGTTTCTTTTTTTTTTTTGTTACTTATAGGAAAAGAAAAGAAGAGGGAGAAAGGAAAGAAAATAACTGCTAACCATAAATTCATTAAAATTATATAATTTTTAGTTAAAATTGAATTATTAAATTTAACTTCTATTTTTTGTTTTTTCCTTTTTTCTTGTAATTGGAAAAAATAAAGAAGAGGAAGAAATCATAAAAATAAATAAAAATATTTAAGAAATATATTTTTGAAAAATTAATGAATTAAAAAATCAACTTAGTTCTTAGAAAAACTCATTTTTTAAAATAAATTTATTTAGCTTACAATCAAAGAAATTATTTTAAATGTAAATCATATAAAGAAATAAAAAAACAAAAAGGGAAGAAAACAAAAGAAGTGAAAAAATAGAGAAATTGTTTTAATTTTTAATACAGTTTTTGAAAAGGTAATTTAATTTTTCTAAAGATTAATTTTTTTATTAAAAAATCAATTAGTAAATTTAACTATTAATTATAATATTTATATAATATTACTTAATGGTAGTAGTGACACATTTTAAATTTAATTGAACAAAATATAATATAAAATAATAATTTTGTTTAGTAGAATAATAATTAAATATATTAGATAATAGTACTTAGCAATAATACTAATTATTAATATATCAAAATTCTAATAAATGATATTATTTAGAAAATATATAATATATTTAATAAATAATTATACAAATTTTAATTAAATAATATTACAATATTTATAGCCTAATATAATTTATATTTAATTACTTTTTACTTTTTTCAATTTTTTATATTAAAATAAATATATTAATTTTAATTTATTTTTTAATTAAATAATATTTTATATTAAATTTTAATATTATTAATAAATTAATTAATTTTATTTTATATATTTTATTATGAAAAATATATTAATATTATATTAATATATAGACATTGTTCACTTACTTATGAATAGCATCAAAAATGAAAACATGATTTTAAAAACAACAGAAAAAAAAATTCTTACTTCCAATAATTTTGAAAATTTTTATTTTCATTTTCATATTTTTTGAAAACAAAAACACATTACCAAACATGTTTTCTACTATTATTTTTAAAATAAAAAAAAAGTAAAAAACATGTTAGAAGAAGTTGCAACGCGGTTGCTCATATGTTAGCTAAGTATGCTAGTAATGTAACAGATTTTATTGTTTGGATGGAAGATTCTCCCACTTTTGTTGAGTCTGCCATCCAACCTGACAAGGAAGCCTGTATGTTGTTATAACAGCCTTATGATATAAATAAATATGCCGTCTTTCTATAAAAAAAAAAAACACAAAAACAATCCAAATGATCCCTACTTCCCTAGGCTATCCTAATTGATGTTTCTGCTTGTAAACACATCCTCCACCAATTCATGTGCATAGGGTGTAATTGAATCAAGCTACTTAAGCTCAATTTGATAATTATTTGAATTTAGCTCATTTATTTTCAATCAAGCTCGAGTTCAAACTACTTGAGAAACGAGTCAATCCATGTTTGAATATTTTAAAACCCGCATCAAGTGGCTCATGAGCCTGTCGAGCTTATTTTTAATATATTTTATTATTAATTTATCTTTTTACCCTCAATGTATTGTTAAAAAATGACAAATTAAGCCTACCAAGTCGAATTCGAACTTATCGAATTGAGCTCAAGCTCGAACTTTAAAAACTAAGCTCGATTGAACTGGAGTTGAATTTTAAACATCGAGTTTTCGAGTCGAGTAGAGCTCGAGTCTGATGTTGAACCATCTTGACTCGACTTAATTATACCCCTGTGCATAAACATAATTGGGTATAAAATGTACCGATCACCCCCAATGTATCAAAAAAAATTAAATAAGCTAAAAATAAAATTTAGTAAACACTTTAGAAAATTTGTTTAAGATTCAACTTAACTCACTCATTTAAATTTATTTTAAAAAATTATTAATAAAATTGTTAAAACAATATTATTTTATTAGTTTATATATGATACACTGACAGTGAATAATCTTTATATACTATCAATGCATCAGAGGTTGACATCTCATTAATATGCAAACAAAAGAGATGCTAAGCCCTTAAAAATAAATACAAATAATTTTTTTTTCAATTTGCTCATAATGGCTTAATATATAATTCTTATTTTATTATTTTAAAATATATTTTAGTTAAATATAAATAAAAATTTTAATTCTAAATTATTTTCAAAGACTAGGATTTAAAAATTATTGTCTACAACTCTATCAAACCAAACCTATGAATTTGTTACATGGACAAGTCTGCTAAAACAAAACTTGTCGAGAAAGTGAGATGAGATTTTTCTTCTTTTAAACGCTATGGTAGCTAAGCCTCTCGTCACTAATCAGTACTAATTGATTAGATCACCATAAGATGATAGTGAAAGATAAGAAAGTAAGAAATACCACTAGTTGCTATGAAGTAAATATTGGTTTTTCTTACAGCGAAAGAAACCCAGGTGGCCAGGTTCACACCGACATTTTGAAGAAACTGCTTATGTTTGATTTTGAAACGATAGGATCTGTACTCCAATTGTTTGTTTGATGGGCTGCTAATGTCGTGCATCCATAGATCAAACTTTATCTTTGACACACTAGCCCAATCTCATTTCTGCGTGCAAACTGCAAGCTACAAAGCTTGATGGGTGGTTAGGAAAAGCCAGGGCAGCTGGGCAGCTGCCAGGACAGGCCGAAAGATACAGAAATTAACCGTTAAAAGCTTGTAGAGTCCCTCCCTTTTTTGGTGCGTCTAGCAGCAGTATGGTACCAAAGTTGAGCCACGAAATCACAAGTCACATAATGTTTGTTGAGTCGACTCTTTAGGTAAAGTTTTGAATTCAAATTTTGTCAATGAAGAAAACAAAATTAAAAAAAAAATTTCGTTTAAGATCTGATTATAACTTAACTCTTAATTAATCAAAACTTAAAAGTAATGTTCGAAGATTTGACAAAAAATCACAAGTCACACGAGAATATGACAACCGAAATTCTGCATATGGTCATGTGTCCTGATTTTTTCTCAGGGGATGCCCTGACAAAACTACTATGTAAAACTGCAAAGAAAATTTCTAAATAAACCCACTTTTTTTCTTATCACACCTTACCCTCTCTATATTTTACTGTTTATAACACTGTTCATGACCCAAATAAAGTTGGGTGCATGAAGGAAAAAAAAAAGGGTTCAACTGCAAAAACACATATCATAGTAAATGGCAAAACTGTCCTTGAGATTCATTTTGGTCTCCGAGCCTTTGCTTTTTGGAAGCTACCTGCCACACCTTCCGAACATCCCTCTAGGGCTAGGCTCTATCAAACAAGCAAAGATTTCCAATTCTTAAATATAAAAGAACTGGAGACTCCCAAGGACTAAATGGGGTTCAATGCAGAAGCCACTGAATATAATGGCAGATTTTTCCAGTTTCTGAGGTAGGTAAACTAAAACCTTGACTCGGTTAAAACTGTCAGAAGAGTGTTTGCTGCTTGCGCTGTGTTATGTTACAACTTGCCCCAATTACAAGTGTATTTTTTTTATTACCAAGTTGTCTACCTAAGCAATCCTCTTAATTGTAAATCATACTCGTGGTTAGATTTTTTTGGCACACATTATTGGCTGAAGTGAGCTGGGTTTTGTTATGGATGCAAGAAATAACGTGGCCATTGCTTGTTCATTTTAGTTTATGAGTTGGGTTTGATGTAAAAGGAAGCAAGAGAAAGAGAGCATGGTTTCCCGAGATTCCATATAGGTGACTGCAGCTAGTTTGATCCTAGAAGATTGAAGAAGCAGGTGTTTCTAGCATGCCCATTTCCTAAAATGTCTTGGATACAATCTCAAATCAAGCTAAACAATGTTCCTTTGAATTACCATCCTCGCTCGCTACTTTCTTCTTCTTCTTCCTCCTCTCCTTCATTGCCGTACAACATTGATTACCAAAAACAACCAAGCCCTCCATCATCATCAACTTCAGCTAGTAAAATAAGCCCAGCTGTTCTGTTCATCATAGTTATTCTCGCTGTTGTATTTTTCGTATCTGGCCTTCTTCACTTGCTTGTTAGATTTCTCATGAAGCATAGATCTCCCTCACCGGTATCCGAATCCAACGGACACCCAGAAATGTCAGGGTCGGATGCTTTCCAGAGACAACTACAACAACTCTTCCATCTTCACGATTCAGGTTTAGATCAAGCTTTCATAGATGCTCTACCCGTGTTTCTGTATAAGGAAATAATGGGGTTGAAAGAGCCATTTGATTGTGCAATTTGCCTTTGTGAATTCTTGGAACAAGACGAATTGAGATTACTTCCTGTGTGTAGCCATGCCTTTCATATAGACTGTATAGACACATGGTTGATGTCTAATTCTTCTTGCCCTCTTTGTAGAGGGACCCTTTTCACACCCGGGCTTTCATTTGAAAACCCAATTTTTGACTTTGAATATCCAAGGGAGGAAAACATGTTATCTGGCAATGGAGGAACCGGAGCTAGTTTGTCGCTTGGCCCCAAACCAGCAGAGAATGACATTGGAAAGAGGGTGTTTTCTGTCAGGCTAGGCAAATTTAGAAGTTGCAATGATGGAAGAGAAGAAAGAGAAGCTGTATTGAGAGGAGAGGGAGAAAGTAGCAGCAGTAATTTGGATGCCAGGAGATGTTACTCCATGGGTTCTTACCAATATGTGGAGGCTGATTCAGACTTCCAAGTAGCTTTATGCCCCAGCAGAGGAGGCAATGCCATCGCTAGTGCTAGTACGAAGCTTGTGAAAGGGAGATTGAGAATTGGACAAAATGGGAATTCAGGAAATGATGGGGATGCAGAGGGAAAGACAATTAACATGACAAGTAAAGGTGAAAGCTTTTCTGTTTCCAAGATCTGGCAATGGTCTAAGAAGGGTAAATTCCCAAGTTCTTCTGATGCTATAGGCATAGGCTCCTCCTCTGTTACCTTTGGTTTGCCATGGAGTGATGGCAGAACTCAGCTTACTTGAAACTTGAAAGTATTTACTGTTCCTTTGTACTTCACTCTATTATATGCTATATATTCAAGGAATCTATTTATTAAGGCTTTTCCTTTTATCTTTTACTTTCTCCTTTCTTTCAACTAAATTGATTCTTTACTACTATGCAACCTCTGCGAAATATGTTTCTTCGATGTTCTTACCTTTATGATTGTCATTTAAAAAAATCTTACTTTTATGACAAGTTGCAACTTGCTATGAGCTTGGCCTTTTCCATATAGTGCCAATCTTAAGAACCCTCTTTTTTCATGATGTGAACTGAACTGCACATATTGAGATGCTCTCCCTCTGCAATAATATATACAAAAAAGAATGAACATAAAGGAAAGATAGGAATCACTGTTCTAAGAGCATCTCTAAAGGCTTCATTTGTTTATTTATTTATTTTTTCCTTTGATCTCAAATAGGAACTTTTCTGCTTTGTATGATGACTGATGAGGGCGGTGGGATCCCTAAAAAGTGCATTGAGCGACTCTTGTGTGTAGCCATTATTTGAGAAGTTGACATGACACATAAATCAGTGGATTGTGGGGTCATGACAGTATTCTCTCAATCTAATTAAAGTTCTGATCCCAAGCTTACTACATAATTTCTATTTCCTTTTTCAAATGAAAAAATCATCCGAAAATAACATTTTTGAGACTGCACTGCAGAAACCCCGCAACAAAATGCCTCGTTAACAAAATATTCCAGCAATCATCATGGATATCTTGAGCTTACTACATATTTAAAGCATAAAACTAACAAGGTAAGATGGTAGCAAGCTATCAAGAAGTGGTTAAAAAAAATGAAAGTAATTTTTTTCTTTAAATATTTAGACATAATTCGAATTTTAAAATCATCACTGTTAAAAAAATTTTATTATTTATCACTTTCAGTTCAAACAAAATTAATCTCATATCACAAAGAGATGAAGATAACTGTAGTTGCATGTAAAAAGATGGCAGCAGGCTTGATGCTATACTATAACTTGAAAGTGTTTTTAGTTATGATGCTTTTACACAAAAGGGAAGATTCATGCAGTTGGAAAAGGAGCATGTTAACCCTCGTATGCATGATGATTAGAGAAGACCAAACATGCCTGCTTGGGTCTGATTATTATTTTGTTGCCAATCCTATACATCAATAGGTAACCATGTGAGACTGGCACATGACATGAACACGACCGTAAGTGAGCCAAAAGTCAAAGCAGGTGATACACGAGCGGCGGGCAGAGGCAGGCATCAATCATGAGGGATTTGGTAAGCCAAGAGTTCACAAAAATAACAACTCCACGAGATTGAGAGGCACACAAATCAAAGACACATCAATTTTCAAGCTCAAGATTGCAGAGAGAAACGGATATTGTATGATTGAAAACAAGCAAGTGTTATTGAGCTTTGGTGGACGAATCCAAGGTTTCTTATGTTCAGTATTAACGAACATGGATTTGAAATTAGTACTAAATTGAATTGATATCTTTCAAGCATTAGTAATTTAGAACAGCACACCTTCGTATGTATTCCAACATTATAACAAATTTCGTTTTCTACCACCTAATTCAAAAATCAATTCCATACAGAAATGGTTTATATTATATAATATAATATACATAAAATCACCTAAGAGGAGAAAATTTGTCGAGAATAGTGTGACCCCATTCAACTCAACACAAACCCAAGCAAAATCTCTTGCCATGTGCTACACACACTACTGCCCCCCGGATACAACAATTCAAACAAAAGGTTGCACTATCATTACAAATGGTGAGAAGTTTCCCAGGGATAAAAAAATAAAAAAAGATGGTACGTCTCTGTCGATCAATCAAAGCTTATAAATCACGAGGAAAATTGTTGATTTGTCCTTCTTCCAATACATCTTTGTTGTTCACCTTGTACGCTATCTTTATGCGCATGACCAAGGATTTCTGAAAGTAAAATGGATATATTGTAACTTAGCCTCTGTAAAAGACCCAGTGGGAGGGGGTAGCAACAATAAAAATATAAAATAATTGATTATCCTTCCTATAAAAAGATAAATTACAGTGCCAAACCACATTCAAAATTTCTTTCCATGCAAGGACGAATCAATTGTTAAAGTTTACTGACATAATCAACCAGGAGGACAATTGTTTTATTAGTTTCATTATCAAATTTTATTGAATATCACGAAGCATGTCAATAGAAGGTATTAAAATCTTTTCTTTTGCTTTCTTTATTTCTCCTCTGCAACCAAAAAAATAATTGGAAAGCCAAAAAACAGCATCACCAAAAGCTATAACTGGAGGATGGCAGCCCCAATATGCCAATTAGGACAGAGAGTAAACTTATCAGTTCCGCAAAGCTACTTTAACCGATTAAAACAACTAGATATTAGATAAATGATTAATATGCTAATGCTTTCTCTTGCTAAACCCTGAGATTCAGAATGAATAACGTAGATATTAATAAAACTCGGCACACATACCTTCCCATGTTGGCTATTAGTAACTTTCAAACTTTGTGTGATGGACCCATTACCGCTTGCAGGCAACATGTTGCTGCTAGCCGGATCCAAGTGCAACTGAAGAAACTGCAGATTTTAAAAGCAGCAAATTGTATCAACATCACACATATTAAACAAAGAAGTACAAGAAATTTTATACAATATATGATTTACAAACTTAAAACAGATATTTTTAAGGAACATAACAATTTTATAAATTTTGTGAAATTAATCAAGCCTAGATTTTAGGAACTCAACAAACAAGGCTAATAAAAAGAGATTCTTCGGGAAAATAAAGTACTACTAGTGAGGCTGAGCTTTAAGTTGCAAAATGAAAAGTTTTTTTTCTTTTATTTTCACCTAAATCCATGATAAATAGAGCAACAGAGGTGAAAACTGATGCAAAATCCACCTTTAACAGATGGAAGTGAAACCCAATTATAAATTTCTAAACTATAAGTACAAGCTCAATAAACGACCATCTTGAGATACCTTGGGAACTGCTGCCTGGAAGAGAAAATCATTATAAACATTAGATGAAAGATTTGTAAAAGTAGCCTGGATCAACGTTGTTTGCGGGTTTCCTGCTTGCTTGGAGAAGTTAAATGTCATCCTTAAGGAGCTGCTCTCATATGCAACTAAAGATGGATAAGCTGGACCATTTTCCTCTGCCCACAGAAAAAAGAAAACTATAACTACTTTCACAACTACAAGGCTACATCTGCCAAACAGAGTTCCAAACTGTAAAAACTTACCATGCTTTTGAGGACTGGGGCCAAACCCATCCAATAAATCCATCATTGGAGAAGCACTTGCAGGTGAAGTGACATTTGCAGAGAGTGAAGAAAGTGATGCGAGGCCATTTAAATTGGCAACTGGTGCTTTGTTGTCTTGAATGGAGGATAATATGTCAGATGAAGATGAGAGGCTTTGTGCAGGAGGTGAAGTTCCAATTGACAAAAGATCAAGCAGGACATCTGTACCAGCTCTTGGAGGATCACTTGTGCCTGAAAGTCAGAGACTAGAATCAAGTTTTTTTAATTAACAGGAAACAAGTGATCAGGCACTGGAACTGATTCACTTTTAACCATGAATGAAACATCTAAGATTATTGTCTATGCAAAACAACTTTTTTTCTTTTAACATTGCTACACTCTCAAAAATGTCAAATTAACTAATTCTGTGATTGAACCAGCATCATGCCCATTATATATCCAAAATGAATTTGGAATTCACGCTTATATTATGGGAAATCAAATTTAAAAGTGATTTATTATGTTCTTTTGTACAAAAAAAAAAGTAGGTTTGAGTCATGAAATTTAAAAACCACGAATTTTAATCAACAGGTGTTTGCCTGAACTACTGTTCCCTATGATTATGAGATATAGATGATTAATTCTCAACAAGTAAAAGATAAATAAAAGGGATAAAGACTAAATATTTGGATCTTGAACAATTTATCACTCAGAAAAATGCTAACTTCAGCAATGACACTGCCAAACATAAGCACGTGCTTGAATGAATCACTCCTTAAATGTTCCTTAAAGATGCACATAATTATGCATCCAACCAACCTGATGGTGCAGAAGCTGGGGACAAATCAACACCTAGAAGATCCTGAAGAAAATCACCACCAGAAGAGCTAGGAGCAGGGGTATCATCTGAACTTAGGTCAAGTAAGTCTGCAATAGGAGCTGCAGCCGGTTTAGCAATTCCATTTGGAAGATTACGTGCTGCCCCAGTGGAAGGTGAAACAGCTGTTGGCAAGGAGCCAGCCCTCCTTCCGCTGAAAGTTGCCTCATCCAAAACTGGCATCCTTTCAACCAGTGCAGATCTGTACAAATTCATCCATCAGCTTTGTAATTCGCAATTATGCTGCAATGCTGGAAACATTCTAAAAGTTAATGAGGTCAAACAAAGACAGCTTTTTAATCATATACCTAATGTTCTGATGCTTCTGAAGAATACGATTAAATTCAATAGATCGCTGCTGCAACTCAAGCACAAGGCTTCCTTTATTTTGGACAATTATATCCTTGATCCTCCTGGAGATACCAATCAATGAAAATTGATTTTCTTCATGCCAAATAAATAAATAAGAAGAAATTCTTCAATTACTTCAAGCAGAAATTTGACAAAATATTAGGATGGTCAAACCAATTTATCAAGAAATAAATTCAACTTGGGTCATGTTTAGATAGAGTTAGTAACTCCATCAAGTGTACAAAGATTCTTTTTAAAACCTAGACCAACTAAGAGGCCAATAGAAACGTGTAACCATGGGAATGAGCATAATAAATGATAAAATGCATGTTGGCAAAACATTAACATACTCTGAACAAGAAGGAAATCGAGAAGAGAGCTTTAAAAGAGAAATCAAAGCCATCGCTTTAGTAGTGAGATCTGAAGTATGACGCTTAATAGCAACCTCTATGGCATCCACAGCATTAGATTCCGTTACCTGCTTAGGAAATAAAAATTGACTAAGAACTTTCCAAACAGTATTGTAAGACGCAGAATGATAGGTCTAAGCATTCAATTTAGGTAATGCAGCCACTGCACAAAAGAACAGGATTCTGATATTGTCCATGGACTTTCATCTTAGCATATAGCAGGTTAAGAATCTTGTTAGTCTAAAAAAATATATTTTGGATTTCTGTGATTCCATGGAAGAGACCCAGGGTAATAAAGAACTCCATCTGATGACACCCAGTATCGCATCTGATTGCAAGAAAACTCAAAATATTTCAATCAGAAAAAACATAAAAAAAAACTTAAACAAGATGTTTTGAATAAAATCAGAAGGCACATCGCAATGTCTTGTTGAAATAGGAACTGAATGGTTCCTTGCCTAATTCTACATATGCAAAATCACATAAACCATAAGCCCAAAATAAGCCATACTAGGTTATTTTGATTAATTTTTTATAATAGAGTTATCCCCAGGTAGTCAAAATGAATTTGATTGTTATAAAACAAACTTCAACCAGGAAGTAATTCAGTTTTAACCACTCCAAAATAAAAATGCCTGCACCAAAGGAAAAAACTCCTGAAAATTCACTATTTGATGAAGCAAAAAAAATATATATATAGTTTTAATGTTCTTTACTACCAGTTAAACAAACAATACAATTACTGGTTTTGTTCTCAACTTATCAATTACGTAAATTCAATTTAACAGTAAACATTTCATAAGTCTTAAAGTAATAAATTTATGAAAATCTTTGCAGAAAGGGTCCTAATCAACTTTCTTCAGTTAGAAGCTTCCTCAATACATACGTTCGTATAACACAGCACATTACCCAACTGTTTTTCCCTTTTTTTTTTCTGAAGATAAAGAAGTGCAACATGGCCAGTTGAGTACAGTAGGAGTGCATGCTAAGTATTCCAAGGATAAGGATGCACTTACAGTTATTGAGTCTTCGATATCAAGCATCCCAGCATTATTCACCAACATGTCACCATATTCACCAATACACCAAACAGCCACTCGAACCAGGGTTTCCTAATGAAAACATCAATTTGCATTTGAATGTTTAAGCAGATAAGAGCATCAAATTCAGACACATAAAATCCAAAAAAAAAAAAAGAATACCTGTTCTGTTGATATTTGGAATGCTCTGTACAACGCCCTGACTGTATATCCATGGAGGTCAGAAGCATTACTTATGACAACAATAAGGGCATGCCAGACTTCATCTTTTACAAAATTTCCAGCCTACTAAGCAAAGGAGAAATATCAGTACTCTTGGAACAAAATAATTGTAGAAACACTGATAGAACTAAGAAGATGATTTTGGAGAATCTCACACCAGGCAAGGTTAAAAGAACAAGCATTCAATCAGTTTCCTTTTATTGACAATTTAGTTTCAACAATAAAATGCAAAAATATTGACATATGCAAAACGAGAATATAGTACTGGGTAAGATGAACCATTACTGGTTATACACCTGAGTTCCCACAGTTTCCACCAAATTATAATGCCTACTTTCCCAATTACTGCCTTAAACAATTTAATTTTGCCTTCTTAAACCATCCATTTTCCTCGACAATTTAGTTAATAAAAAAAAAAAACACCTTCGTACTGTTTCTACATGCAAAATCACTGGCTACACTACTTGCTTTTCTTAGGTTTCCGAAGTGTTTGCTTTTCTACTGTGTTCCTAAAAAAACCATTGACCCAGCTACTTTTCCGGATCCAAACCACTAGTCCTTAACAAGTTACTAGTAGTTGCAGCTTGAGGTCTTACATGGATTTCATCAATCACTTTCCTATATCCTAATTGACAGAGAAAGGGCATCACAATCCTCCCCATTAAAATCCTTAATATCCTCATTGGGATCACACTTCACAATCATAAGCAAAATGAAAAGGACCCAGATCACACCAGCAGTCGCACCAAGTTAAAAGATGAACTAATACAGATTGCAGAGGCCCAACAATTTTTTCAGACCTATACCACCAATTCTCAACAGTCAAAAGCTTAAACTCAAGTTCTAGAAGTCAGTAACTTGAGGCCTTATATGGTTTCATTAATGGAATTTACTTCTATCTAATGTGGATGGAAAATCCCATTTTCAGCCTTTGATGGTTCATCCACTCAAAGGCCACAAGCAGCAAAAGTCGTACCAGAGACAGGTTCAACCACTAGATTTAACTTGATAGATCAAGAGGGAGGACTTATGCAGATTCACAGCAACCTTGGGATCACTCAGCCAACATTACACAAAAAAAAAAGTATAAATATTGCCAATTATTTTTATAAATTATCAGTAAACAGTGCAAGAATGTATTTCTCTTTCTTTTGCAAGGATTTATACACAAAAGGTCCTAATGTTCAACAGTGAAGCTCTTTTAATCAAAACAGTAAAGATATCGACATGTTATACACCATTACTTAATGAACTCACATGGAAAACATTGGATGAAATCAAGGATTGAAATAATAAGCAAATCAGTGAAACAATAATATGATGAACAAGATTTAAGAAAATGAAATGTTCTGCAACATAGGAACAAAGACTGCTGAGGGATGCAACTCAAAAAAGTGAAAATATGGTAGCAAAAGAGAAACATGGATATAAATGAATTGAGTGGAATATGATAAAAAAAAAAAAAAAAGCATCTTTACTCCAATCATACAATGATGCTATGAATGACAACATATACCTGGGAAAGAACCTTGAGCATCTGATCAATATACCAAATCTTCTCTGGGGAAAACCTGAGGCAATAAAAATGATTGTTAATTGACTAAATGCTGCCAAAAAAAATAGCCCAATAAACCAGAAGAAAATATCATACAACATAAAGAGAACAATAAAAGGAACTTCTAAAAATTTAATAAAGGTAGCAATCCACTAAAGTTGATCATATCAAATCAATTGGATGAAATAACTGCCTTCTCCAGGAATATAACCAATCCTTTAAAACAGTCCTAAAAATGGGGTTGTAGAAAAGATTATACACGGCATATACAGCTATATACATCCATGTATGCATATACATAACCAAACACGACACATGATACATGAAAATACTGAGCCAAGAAGACAATTACAAATAATATAGCATACACAAGGAAATCTGAAGTACCACTTCTCATGTAATATACAAATAGCACAACTTACTTTTCAACAATGGAGCAAATCTTGGCAGTAAGATCTCCCTTAAATTCTTGATCGCTTACTTCCAAATATTCAATTAGCTCTTTTGTTAAGGGCTTCACATTATTTTCATTCACTAACAGGTAGACAAGTTCAAGTGCCCTTTTCCGAATTGAAGCATCTGAATCCTGGAAAAAGAATACATCAAATCAAAAACTTCTTTAGTTGCACATGAGAGAACTCACTTTTGACACTAATGGCACTTCAGAATCAGATCAGAGTTCAGTTCAAGAGCAATGAGAAAATGCTGGGAACTGTTTTTTTATTGGTCTAAGTACTAGGCAAACTCTGAATCTCTACCCAATTCCTACTCCACCCAACCCCTGATCTGAGCCCAAGAGGCGATGCTGGAAATTGCTATATTGCCAAAAATTGAATCCCTTAGTATCTGTCCAAATATCAATCAAAACTCAAGAAGAGCTACCAACCAAAAAAAGATCATAACAGTCGAATGTTAGACAACTAGAGGGTACCCTAAAAATAGAGAGACAACCGGAGGGTCCTTATCCTTAAGTGCAGGAACAAAAGATCAAGTGATATCTAAAGAGAGAATTAATCCTCACTGCTTTAGCAAGTAATAAGAGTCTAAATCCCTCACATATGGGGCTCACCAAAAGTAACAAATAAATAATAGAACCAGAGAATCAGGGCAGACAAAAGGAAAGCAAAAACAAACTCCTTTAGTCCTTCGTGAGTTAGAACTAAATCAGAAACCTTTTGAAACCATCACATGAAATTAGATGTCCTCAGGCAGTACCTTTACACATTCCAAAATTGTTGCCCTATGCCTCTGCACTGCTTGAGCATCCACCGTAATAGCCTTCATAAGCATGTTTAATGCAACATATCTGAACAACATGCAAGGTTCAGTTTCGTGATACAGTAGAGCGTGTAGAAAGGGGCATAAAACCAAGATAAGATTTGAATGAAACTACCTAATATTGTTGTCACGATTTGACAAGAATCTTCCTAGTATATTGATAGCAAGCACCCGTAAACCACCATTATCTTCAATGCTCATAATGGTTTCAACACATTCATAAAGAATAGCGTTTCCAGCATTCTTGTTCGACTCAGTTTTGTCGCCACCTTAGTAAAAAAAAAAGTGTGACAATAAAGAAAAAAAAAGAGAAAAAGAAAGCCTTAACCTCATTAAGAGATTAATACTTGTTGTAAACCGTGAAAGGAGTTCTCTGCAACATTTTTAGCTACTACCATCTTTTCAATATCCAAAATATCCCACATGGTATACCATATTTTCAATTAAAATGTTCCAAGCAATTTCATTAAGGTTTTTCTCATGAGCAGGAACAACATTTAAGTAGAATGTCCGATTTATTTTCTACAGGGACTGAACTTGTATTCTTTCATCATGCAATACTATCTTAAATAATAAAATATAAGAACAAACCTCATTCCTCAATAAAGCAAACATTTTTTTTCATGTACAAAAAGCTTTTCAGAACCTCTAAGAAAAAAATCAGGTGTACTACTGGTGATTAGCACTCTGATGAAATTTATAGCAAAAGAAAGAGATTCAAAACAAAAATCCTAATTTAGTTACTACTTGATGAGATAAACAGTATATAGAATACACATTATCCTTAAGTACTTCTTTCAAGACTTTCAACTGAGGGAAAACACAGAGTTCCAGTTGCATTGTTCAATAAGAAATCTGTAAATATTTGTATTCATAGAATTAAGGATGAAATAGGGAATAGTTTTTAGGAAGATTTAGTTTCCTACTTTATCCCTCAATAGCAGCTGAATGTAGTCCTTAGGGCTTGTATCATTTGTGTAAGTTTTTCTTAAATAAAATACTCTAATTTTCCACCATGAACATATTACGAAAGAAAGAGATAAACCAGAGAAAAAACTTCACTAGTTCATAACTGACCTGGGCAAGTATGTCATTCATACAGTCACTAGCATCAGCATCTCCCTGGCCCAATATCCGCAGAAGCTTAAGCAATCTTATATGAAGAAAGGGGTCTGTAATGCCAGCAATGTCATACTCAGGTGCATAGGGACTGTTCACAATATCCCTCAGAGCTTTGACCAAACCTTCGGTACACTTCTGCAGTGATGATAAAAGAAGCTATTATGATCCCAAGGGCCTCAACAAGTTCATAAGTCCGTCCCATAGAAACCAAATGGCAAAATTAGCTGAAGCATCTTGCTATCAAATATGGCAAAAGATAGCCAACAGTTTAGGACAAAACACCAGTAAACCAGATTCTTTTTTTCAATCCTTTTAAAGGCAAGCACTCTTCAGCCAGAAACAGAACAAAGAGATGCTAGAAAGTAGACTGCTCTGCCCACATGGATGCTCCAAAACAACCAAAGCAGGAACTAAATATTTACAAGAAACTTTACTTATGGTAGCTTTTTCCACAGGGGCAAATAAGTATGAGAAATAATTCACACGCCCAATAGAGTGTTTGTCTTTCTGATACTATAGCCATATTCTTATAAAGCCATAAACAATTTACCTTTCTAAAATATTCAAGGGCTTCTGAACTGACCCTACATAAATCCATGCAAAGTTGAACTCCTGTTATTGAGACTCCATGATGCTTTTCTTTAAGTAAGGAAGCAGCAGGATTTATAAAGTTCTCAGCCAGGTCTGGAACTTTCTTTATGATCCGTATGGAGCACAATGCTGCCTACAAACAACCGATAGAGTCAAGGGGAGTTAAAGATTGCAGTCAGATTGCTGAAGAAATGACAGATAACCTACAAATTATCAAATAATGTGCATGATGAGAATTCAAAACCAAGCACCACTTGGCACGGGAAAAAAGCAAAGCAGGAAGCATGTTTAATCAAATCCTTCATCCAATAGAAAAAGAAAAAATTCCAGATGAACCAATAAAAATGCCTTCAAAGAATGGTTGGCAATGGTCAATAGATGTATTTCTCTCAAACCATCAAACAAGCAAACTGAAGTTGATTTTCTTGGAGTCACTAAGACATCAGACTCAAGGGTTACTATATGTTGGCATTTTTCCCTTGAATCATGTGCTGCAAATTCTCAGGTTAAGATAAATGGGCAGAGAATTATGCAGATTTCACAACAGTAGCTGTCATATGAAGGTTGCAGAATATCATTGAACATATGTCACACAATCCATGAGTAGGAACATAATCATACTATACAGCTGAGGTCTCCGTCATGTGGCATTTGGTACTTAATCGTGGATTTATATGGATGTTTTTAATCTTTGTATTGCCAAAATTGCAAAAGCATTATTGGGAACAAACAAACAACACAATCCATAATACTTTAAGTAAGGAAAGGAGGACAGAGAAGCTGATATCTTTTAAGTGGGATACTCAGCAATGTTTGAGCATAAGAATTCAAGATTCTGGAGTCCAGCAGCCCCCCTTTTCCTCCTTTACATTCACATCTCTCAAAAATCAGAATCTGTCGCCAAATGGCCCTTGAATAAAGAGTAGGACACTTACTTTTTTCCGGATATTTGGATCTCGAAACTGCAGCAATCTTTCTACTTCCGGTGCAAGATCACGGGCCATTTCCGCTGAACAAATATTTCCCAGAGCACAAAGAGCAAGTCCTACAATATACTGGTTGGAATGATTGAGATCTCTGCATATAAGTTAAGGTTCCTGCAAAGTAAAGTAAATCTCTCCATTTTCTTAATTTTACCCCCGTAATACCACCCTATCTGGGACAAAGTTATTCATCCAGAAAAGAAATGCTAAAATGGAAAAGGAAATGGGAGCAAATTAAGCTTGAGAAAAGTCTACATTTAGGATACTGCTTTAATGAGTTTGTGACCAACATCAGAACTTCTTGTCTTTCATCAAGAAGCAACATAAGACCAAGATACCCAATCCTCTTCTCTGGAAATCCAGCAGATGCAATCAACTTCAGGCACTCCATCTGGCCAAAATGAGTAGGATAACCAAGCATGTGAATGAACATGAGCTTCGCCAGGTTACGGTGCCTATAATCTTGATCATTTTCATTAATTGCAGCACGAATAGCGGCACACTCTTTCCTTACAACAGCACGTTCTTCTGCCGCAGTTTTGCATGCACGAATGGCTCGTATCATGTCCCTGCATTGTAGCAGTAAGTTTGACCATTTTCAGTTAATATGCATATAATCTACAGTCAAGTCAATTATTTGGCTTCATCAATATTACTTGGGATAGAAAATGCAGAAAATATCTGCTATTCATAATTAGATTCAGGAAGGTTTAAGCAAAAATGAATCATTGATAGAAAATCATTGGCAAAGGAGTCAAAAAGACCCTCGAAAAAATGGTTTCTGCAAGTGACCCCTATTCTTTTTCGTAATCAATTGAGCCTTTACATTTCAATTTTCACTCTAGAAACTGTTAAATCCGTATGAAAACTGTTAAAGTACACATGGCCAAAACAATAACAAACTTAATGGTTTACGTTCAAGTAAGAGTTCAATAGAGTGAAATTGAAAATATAATGGCTCAATTGATTGCGAAAAAAAGATAAGAGCTCAAATGCGAAACCTTTTATTATTCGAGGGCTTTTTTTACTCTTTAGCCAAAATCATTTTATAAAGGACAAAAGTATACTTAGTAACCAGCCGTAGACCCTGACTAAGAAGAAACTTTTCATACTGTAGGAAGTGGGATACACGGCCCCTTTTTCTTTTACCCTAAAAAATTACATATAGCTTAGATCCCTTTTTCCAATGTACATAAACAGCTCCTATCAACAATTCCCTAAAATGCGAAATATTCAGAGATGTGTAAGAGAGGGAGACCATTTCTTCCTACTTACTAGTTTGTTCCTTAAAAGCAACACTCACTACTGATCACTCCGTAGGGGAATCACCTCAAGACATAAAATTATCTAATGACTAAAGACAAGAAGATCAAGATCTCAATGCCCATAAAGTATGGGTGAAATCCAGTAATCTAATACAAATAACTAACTCTTAATTCCCATGAAAAGGTATGGATGTTATCATTCAGAACCAGAACACAATATTTTTTTAGCCGTGCTAAATTTAAATAGAGACAAATATTACCATTCAGTTCCATTGCAAGGGACATATGCACCTGCTAAAAACACTGAT
The DNA here is from genome assembly GCA_031772115.1 of Heritiera littoralis. Classification (NCBI taxonomy): domain Eukaryota; kingdom Viridiplantae; phylum Streptophyta; class Magnoliopsida; order Malvales; family Malvaceae; genus Heritiera; species Heritiera littoralis. Next base: position 2,772,995 of record JAPDPK010000055.1, read on the forward strand.
GGGTCTTCCCTAGGAAAAATAAATAGAAAAGGAATTCAATTTTAAATTTTTTCCTAAAAGTGTGCTAAGTTCCACAAATCAGTTTGAACATATAACCACCAGAATTACACGTACAACCGTGTTACCAGGTTATTCTGATTGTATTTCCGTGACCACATTGGATGGGATACTTGCATACATGACTACCTTGGAGTGTGTTATATTTAAATTATAACCCTCTCAAACTGTTCCCACTAGTTACCCATGTATGCTATATCAATGTTCCAAAACATACCGCATAACTTTCATTTCTACAATGCAAAATGTAGAGAAAGTATGGTTTTTAGTAAAAGATCCATCCACCTTTCTTTTCCTCTCTAGAAAATGACCTTTTGGCACCAATGCAATTTGGCGCATCATTTCATATCATCAAAATTCATGAAACAATAGATCAAGCTACTCTCAAACCATTTTTCTAAATAGGCATGTTATAAATACAGACACTTCTAAATTTTCATCCATAGTTGCAACTAATTTATAGCAAATCAAAAAGTAAAGGAAAAGCTAACTAGAAGAACCAAAAAAAAAAAGCTAACAAACTAAACTTAGCTTTAAATTCAGAGCAACCATCTTTTGAACAAACTACAACCTAACTCCCAAAGTTTCAATCATGGCAATCAAACAAGCCCCAATTGAACAAAAGCCCAGCTCTTTTAATCATAAAACCAATCCATTAAAAAAAACTCACGTTTTCTCGATCTGATTTTCAAATTAAAAGGAAAGCAGAGAACTAAAGGAAGAAACGGTAACAGTAGGAATTAGTGCTCACCGTAGACGTGTACCAGACGAGAAAGGATTCATGATTGGGTCCAGGGTTGAAGCTTTTATAGGGAGTTCAAATCAGATCCAATCGAATGACAAAGTAAAGCAAATGCAGCGACTAAATCAATCACAGAATTAACGCTATCCCGAAGGAAATTTTCTTTCACAAATCTAAGAATCGGCAATTCCAGATCCAAATGCCGGAATTCGAAGATCTAAAGAGAGAACCAAACAGAGATTTGGATCTGAGGCACAGAGAAAACGAAGTCTCTTCTCTCTTTTCTTCCCTTTCTTTTTCCTAGTGACGATGAAAATGCTGGCAGGTTCTTTTGTCTCCGAAAAAAATAAAATAAAATAAAATAAAAAGAACGAAACAAGAGGAACAGGGAATGTACAATAAAATAAAAATGTGAGCACTCAAATTTTCATTTGCGAGTGCTGGGTCCAGAGGTGATAGAGGTAGGGGTGTAAAACGGGCGGGGCGGGGCGGGTACGGGGCGGGTCGTATGGAAACGGATCTAAACGGGTCAAGTTCGTTTAGGTCCGTTTTTAAATGGGTCAATTTAGATATGTTCGATCTGTTTTTAATGCAGATCGGGCCGGCTTGCGGGTCACATATTTTTAAATAATAAAAATAAAAATAAATTTTAAAAAATCATTAAAATTCATATATAAATACAATCTAAATACAATTACAATTCACTTATAATATTTTTAAAATAAATAATTATAATCTTGAAAAAACATAAATTTCTATTAAACATTAAATTTTTCCAACTTCTTTTTTTTTGCTAGAATATAATAAAATCCTGTCATGTATGTATTATTTTGTAAGAAATAAAAATACATTAATAATATAATTAAAAAACAAAATATATAAAAAATAAAATAAAATGGGGCCAGCCCGCGGGCCGGCCCGCGGGCTTATGAACCGGCCCGCGCGGATTGTCAACCCGCGCGGGCCAGCCCGTTTAGGCCCGTTTTTAAACGGGCCTAAAAAAAACCCGGCCCTTTTAAAGCCCGTGGGTTTGGTGGATCGACCCGCGGGCTTCGGCCCGTTTTACACCCCTAGATAGAGGCCGGACCGATCCGATTTTAAATCGGGCCAGATGGGTTTCGACTCACAATAATATTAAATCGAGTTGAATCGGATTGCGGATTGGTTCAAGAGATTAAAATTTTTGAATCACATAGTCCGATTCGTTATAAATCGAGTTGAATCGATGGTTCGTTTTTTATAATTTTTTATTTATTTTTTAAATATATTTATTAATTTATTTTAATCAAAATAAATATTTATTAATCTATTTTTATGATTTAATCTAATAAATTTATTTTTATAATAAATAATGTTAATATTAATTATAAATTTATAACACATAAAATTATTATAATTTATTTAATTAAAGTAATTGTAATTTGAAGATAAAGTTATTATAAAATTATCTAATAAAATTATTATTATAATAAAATATTAAATAATGATATTATGATAAAGTTATTATGATATTTGATATTTGATTCAAAAAATAAATAATGATATTATGATAAAGTTATTATAACTTATTTAATAAAGCTGTTAGTTTAAAAAAAATTATACTATTTTTAAAATTTTTTAATTTTGTTAAACTTATTTATTACATTTAAAATATATTTATACTTATCATTTAAAATATAAGTAAACTTATCATTTTGCATTTAAAATATTTATTCATTTATTTAGTGTATGTTTTTAAAATATTCATTCATTTTGTATTTAAACATTTATTTATTTTTTAAACATAGTATAAGTATAACATTAATTAATTTAGTATTTAATAATAATAATAATAATAATATAATAATAATAATAATAATAATAATAATAATAATAATAATAATAATAATAATATAAATGAAAATAATAAAGGAGAAAAAGAAGAGAGCAGGAGACTAAAGATTTTAAAACATGGAAAATCCCTTCAAAAGTTAGAAAGGTAAAAACCACGAAATCATAGTCCATAAAATATTTACTATGACTAAACTTATTTACAATTTTACATACAATTTACAAAAAAGAAAAAAGAAAAATTAGATTATTACCTACTCCTCATAATTTATATGAATTGCTTTGAAAATTTCTTGCTCCTCCGACGAAATATTATCGGTGAATTCATTGGCTATTCCAAATTCGATAATGCAAGATTTCGCTTCAAACCAATCTTTAAAGGCATGTTAACATGCATAATGAATCTGGATAAAGAGTGGTTCGATATTCTCCAATGATTCTTTCACATGTCGAGAATGCGGATTCTGAAGCAACGGAAGAAACTTGCACTATTAAAACATCTTAGGCCATGGAAGCTAAAATTGGAAATTGTTTATTAGTTTCTTTCTACCATTGAAGAAGATCAAAGCTATTGTCTATATGAAAGTCTTGACTTAAGAAAAATCCTATCTCATTGTAAGAACAGCGAATTTTGACCTTTAGTGAGTAAATCAAATTATTTAAGCTTTTATGAGTTGATGTGAATTATTGGTGAATTATGGAATTAATGATTGAATATGGGAATTTATAAATTAGGGGATTGAATATGAAGATCAAGATGGAATTTAAATTGTGAGAGTCAAATAAGTAAGGGATTATTAGGAATTTAAGAACTAATGTGTATGGAATTAGTTGGAAGCAAATTAATGGAATTAGTTGATGAGAAAATTAGACTATGATTGTTAAAGGATATGTTGGAGTAAATTAAGTTATTTAAATAAGAAAGATTTAAATTTAATGAAATAAAAATATATAGATACATTAAACAAATATATATATAGATAAATATAATGAATATATATATATATATGGATGTAAGCAGTGATATATAATATATTATAATAAATATGTAGATACATTAAAATATGAAATATATATTAATTAAAAAATGATTAATATAAAAAATATACATATACCTATATCTACCCACCCCTTTCTCCTCCTTCACATGCCACTTTACAATTTCTCCCAACTTTTTCCATCTTTCATCTTATCCTATCCCATTTTCTCTCTCTTGTCTCCTCTCAAGCTCTCTCTCACATCATATTCCCAACTCCATATCTCTCTAGACCTCTCGGTCACCTAAGGGAAGGAAGCTGAAAAACCAAAACATAAGAGACAAGCAACGACGCTGGTGAGATGTGAGTGAAGGAGGGATAGAGAGGGAGTAAAACTGCCTAAAGGAGATGAGGTGATCGGAGAGTGTGAGAAGAAAGCTAAGAAAGGATTAAAAATATGAAACTTCACGTGTGAGAGAGGGAGCAAAACTCAAGCTGGCATTTGGGACTCTGTATGTGTTTGTGCTATTTGGGTTGGCTGTTGGAAGGCTGGAATGGCAACATTTTAGGCATGAATAGGGTTGATATAGGCTGGGTTTGTGCTGTCATAACAAAGGGTTTTGGGATCTATCTAAGGCTATTCGGATGAGATTTTGGAGATGAAAATGGTGAATTGCAAGAGTAAAAAAAGGGAGACTAACCCTTAGGGTAGAACAAAGTATTGGGGAGTGCGTAAGGGCTGAGAAACGATCAGTGAAGGAAAGATGCAGTGTGAAATGAAGGCTTATAGAGGCTGGCATTAAGGTTGACTATGGCGCAAAACAGGGGATCGGTGTTGGTTCGGGATTGGCATGGAAAATTGAAGGAGTTTGCGTGAAGAACAACCAAAATTGAAAGGAAATGAGCAGGAAGAACCGATAAAGTTTAGGAGCTTCGATGGGGACTGAGTACGGCCAAATAAAAGAGGCTGATCAGGGGTTTCCAAGGAAGTGTTTGGTGGCTAAAACAAGGTTCTAATATTGGCCATTTTACATGGCATATAAGGGTTGAAAACAGTGACATTCGGCTAAGCAAGGAGGCTAGTTTAAGGGCTGCCATTGCAGCCAACCAAGAGGCATGAATAGGGATCAAAACAAGGGAGTTTTACTGCTATCTCGAGTTGTAAGTATTTAAAAAAGGTAAGGACCTTTTAACCTATAATTTAAGGTGTGTGTATGCATTAAAGGATAAGGATATTGATGTGTGTATATATATACATATATACACACACATACTGTGAGAACTATAATTTTCGTAAATCGATCATGTATACAACATATAATCATAAGTTAATATAATGCAATAATATAAATTTAGGATCTCAAATACATGACTATGGTACAAATTTATAGAAATGAAGTCTGCGAGAATAGAAGTCATGGATAACATGAAACGCACACGCAAGTCGTATATACGATGTATGCTAAACCAATATAAATAAAGCGCGCAAATTATATACATATGCTTACGTACATGCATGAACCAAATTTAATACATGTATAATGTGAATCAAATGCATGTGACATACAAGCATGCAGCATATGTACGTATGTACATGGATCATAGTGTCACAGCCCGTGACCACATTTTTTTTTCACATTTTTCTATACATCTTATTTGGTTGGGCTGTCTGCAATACTTTACTTTTCATATTCATTAAACAATTACATTTAAAAAGTAATTATCATTTACATCCCCTATTTTAATTTACAAGAAAGTAGTACTGTAGATAAGTTTAAATACAGAAAATAAATGATCGTACCTCATGTAATAAATCGAGCTGTCACAATGTCTCTAAATGCACAGCCGAGATCCTCAGATGTCAGACGCTCAGTCCTCAAAAATCTGAAATGTTAATATTAAGGGGCAAGCAAACCACGGCTCAGTAAAGGAGTTATATGCAACTCTTGATATTCAGCTATCTATATGCTGAAAAACTTTTTCTTTTTCTTAGAAGGATACTAGGCTCACATGTAGGAAGGATACTACAGTCGGCTAGGGATCCGAATGGAGTAAGGCACGTATTTTGAAATACCTGCCTTGTCTCAGAACCTAGAAGCAACTATAGAGAGTAATAAATTTCGTTTGAAATTTAAATCCTTTTCCTTTCATTTCATATCATTTTCATCTTATGCTTTTATGAATTTAAAGCATTTAAATAAAATAACTAATATTTATCTATTCTTTTAGATAAATATTAATTTAAACTATCATCATTCTCTTTTGAATTCCTTTCGTATTTTACTGTACAATTTATAATTAGTACAGTACTTTAAATAGCAAAATAAGCTATTAAATCCTTTTCATATAACATATACATCATTTAAATCTAATATTCAATTTAAGAAATTAAAATAAGAATATTAGATTTATTTTCCTCCTCTTTCCTTTTTGAAAACATATCGCATATTCATGTTACATATAGTCTAATATTCAATTTAAAATCATAGTAAGAATATTAAACTTGAAAACTCTTTTCCCTTTTGAAAACATATTACATGTTCATATCACATGTCATATGAAAATCATCTCGTAGTACTATAATTAGTACATAATGAGCATTATATAAAAATGCTATAAATCATTTAATATTCTTCTCATGTCATATAAAACATATTCTTTTTACATATCACATATCATGTAAAACATTTTCATATATGGAGACTGAGGCAATCATCACTCATATCATGCTAGAGACCCCAGAGGGTAAAGAAGTAAACATATCAGATCTATGGCCATAGTCTATCATTGTCCTCAGTGGATCACTGATCAGGTGTCAACCGAGACTACATATCACATATCACATGTCACATGTCACATGTCACATATCACATATCACATATCAGCATGATAAGGTGCCAACTAGTCTCAAAACAGTGTTTTTTATCATCAGTAAACCTTTATGGAATTTATAAAAATAATAATTTCCTAATTAAAACCATAAAGGTTATATAAATCATTTAGTGAATATTTAGAAAATATTTATAAAATATTCACTTTATTTCCTTTCATCTTCCTTTTCATGTCACATGTAATTCGCATATCGAGAGAATTTTCATTGATCTCCTTATCACCAAATTTGAAAACATGAGTATTTTAAAATTAAAATTCAGTATATTCATGTTTTATGAAAAATAATTAATTTCTCGATTTTCGTGATTGAAAATCGTTTCTCGTAAAATAAAATCATTTATTATGATTTTATGTAATTTTCTAAAAATTTTTCAGCAGTATAACGGTTGTCGATTGGCTAGCCTCCCTGCACAAAAAAGATAGTTTATATTTACAGCCAGCCAATCACCACAATTTTCCAACCGATGAATCACCACAAAATATTTCATAAAATATTTCATAATTAAAAGCATGCAGACTGAATATCCTTACAGACTGCACATGTCTTCCTTACCTGTTCCGGGTCGACGACTTCCTCGCTACCGTCTTGCCCGTATTCCACCTCTCCTGATTCTATCATTTCGATTCCCATAATATTCTACAATTCCACATTCATATTTAAATTTTAGAATTTTACATAATTATTAAATAAATTAATAATAATAAAATTCTCGTAAATTCCTACCATACTTTTCTTTTTCTTCTTTTTTCTTCTTCTTCTTCTTCTTCTTCTTCCTTTTTTCATTTTCTTTTCTTTTTTTTCTTCTTTTTCTTTTTCTTTCTTTTTCTTTTCTTTTCTTTCTTTTTTTTCTTTTTCTTTCTTTTTCTTTTTTCCTGGTCTGGACTAGTTCCTGCCGGTTCAGCCTCCGACGGCCTGTTCTTCATCGATTCAACCCTTCCTCGATTGGCGGAGGTGGCGGCGAAGCTGGATCTGGCCTCTGTTTCCCCAGATCGGCACCGACGGCAGCAGATCCGACGGTGCAGCTTCGGTCCCTTCTCCTCCTTTTTCTCCCTCTTTTCTACTCCTCCTTCACCGCCAGCTGTTCCTCTCACCTTGGTCTCCCTTTGACGATGGTGCAGGTGGCGGTGGTGGTGCCCGAATCGACCGGCACCGCCGTTTCCTCCTTTCTCTTTTCAGTTTCCGCTTCGCTTCTCCATTACCTTCTTCTTTCTTGCCGTCGCCAGTCGCTTCTCTTCTTTCCTTTCTCGCCGGCGACGACCTTTCCTTTTCTTCTCTCCTTTCTCGCCAACGGTGGCAGCTGCTACTGCCGTTGGCTTCTCTTCTCTGTTTCTAGCAAAGAAGAAGGAAACAGGGTCGGGTTCTCCTGATCCTGTTTTCCTTTTTTTATAATTATTATTATTATAATTATAATTATATAAATAATTATAATTATATACTAATACAATATTTAAATTATATGTATATAAATACATATTTTGTACTAAGATATATATGTATATATATTATATTTTATACTCTTTAATATGAAATAATATTCATATTTCATATATATACATAAATATATTTTATATATAAATATATAATAATATACATATATACTTATGTAATAGTATAAAATAATATATATATATATATATATATCAATATATAATATATATCAATATATATATCATATACATATATTTTATATATGTACATATGTATTTATGTAAAAATATATTTATATAATATAATTATATAAATATATCAATGTATTCATTTTTATTTCTTAAATTTTGGACTTCTTAATATCCAAAATTAATTTTACATATTTTCATTTCTTAATTAATTTGGATTCCTTAATATCCAAATTAAATTCCTTAATTTCTTCACTTCCTTAATTCCTGTAATTCCAACATATTCCACCTCTGTGAGAGTCCAATATCATGTGGGGCCGGACTCCACTCAACCGTATTGTCCGCTTTGGATTCTAGAGGTGGCCCCCGTCAGTTCCGCTGACGTGGCACTTAGGTCCTCACGGATTTCTTTCGCGTCCGCCGCTACTCGAACCCTTGACATCCAAGCGATTCGAGTAACGACTAACCATTGGACCTAGGTCCAATGGTTAGTCGTTACTCGAATCGCTTGGATGTCAAGGGTTCGAGTAGCGGCGGACGCGAAAGAAATCCGTGAGGACCTAAGTGCCACGTCAGCGGAACTGACGGGGGCCACCTCTAGAATCCAAAGCGGACAATACGGTTGAGTGCAACCGGCCCTACATGATACTGGTCGTCACAGATTCACCCCCTCTCGGTATAGCCTATAGAGCCAACAGATGTCTTGAATACATGGAAGAATAAAGAAACAAAAACATTAGCAAAATACTTCCTTCATCACCGATTTCTGCTGTTCTACGAGAGGTATGAGTTGGTTCCATCTTATGTCCTATTTTTAGTTTTCGTTCATCCAAGGAGAGTCATCAAATTTTCATACCTTTGATAGCTAATCATTTAACCTTCACCATCAAACTTTCCTTCTTCTTTGAACCAACTAAGAAACAAGAGAAGAGGGGCTGACTTGAAACAGAAAACTTGTTCTGTTTTGGAGTTAATTTCGGTTAAGGTAAGTTTCAATGATTTTATGGTTTTCTTGATATTACATGATGAATCTCTATGTTTCTTCATATGAGAAGCATGATTATATTGTTGTTTTTAGTTAAATCTTGTTAGAATATGGAAATTGAATCAAGAAGAGATTTTGGCATAGATGAGAACAAGCAATAAAATGGGCTAGAAATTGCATGTAAATGATAAGAAATAATTGAGGGAATTTAGATAAGTTGAATAGATAACTTGGAAACATGAAATGGTGAAAAATGAAATTTTGGTTACTGACAAGGGAGTCTTGGTTTGGCATGGGAGAGTAGAGAAATTGAATGTTCATGCAAGAATATGGCAAGAGTGGCTCACATAGGCAAGAAACAACCAATTGGAAACAACAATTGAGGAAAAAGATGGAAAGTAAATGAAAGTGGCCATTAAGGGGATTCGGCCATGACATTTTGGAAGCATAAAATGTGTTGAAAATTAGGGATTTTGATGGAAAATAATTATAGAAATTAAAAGAGAAGGATTGGTGAAATTAAAACCGAAAAGAAGCTAAAATGAGGAAGTTAAGTTTTAGCACCAGTATAATTTATACTGGTTGTGCTTATAATATGACATTAGTGGCTGCATTTTATGAATACTAGTGGCTTAAAAATAAGAAGAAAAATATTAATAATTTTTTATAAAATTATTTTACAGCCCGAGTCGACGGAATTCGGTAAAAGCAACCGGGAAGTTAGACTTCATATGTCACAGCCCGTGACCCTATTTTTCACCTTATTCTATACATCTTATATGGTTGGGCTGTCTGCGATACTTTACTTTTCTTTTACATATTAACAATTTCATATTAAATTATAATATGAAATACATCCCCTATCTTACTTCATAAGAAAATAGTACTGTGAAAATGTCTAAATACGGAAAATAAATGATCGTACCTCATGTCATAAGTCGAGCTGTCGCATCGTTCCCAAATGCACAGCCGAAATTCTTTAAGTGTTAAAATCTCAGTCTTCGAAAACCTGAAATGTTAAAATTAAGGGGTGAGCAAACCACGGCTCAGTAAGGGAATTATATGCATACTTGATATTCAGCTTCCTATATGCTGAAAATCTTTTTCATTTTTCCTATGGGGCTCTAGGGTCGCATGTAGGAAGGATACTACAGTCGGCTAGGGATCTGGATGGAGTAAGGTAGGTATTTTGAAATACCTATCTTGTCCCAGAACCTAGAAGCAACTGTAGAGAGTAAATTCCATTTTTGTTTTGAAATTTAAATCCTTTTTCCTTTTTATTCCATAACCTTTTCATATTCTTTTCAAAATAATGCTTTTATGAAATAAAGCATTTAAATAAAATAACTAATATTCATATTTTCTTTGAAAAGAATATTAGTTAAGAATATTAGTTAAATCATCATCATTTTCCTTTAAAACTCATTTCATGTTTTACTGTACAATCATAATTAGTACAGTACTTTAAAATAGCAAAATAAGCTATTAAACTTTTTTCGTATAACATATAAATCATTTAAATCTAATATTCAATTTAAAATTTAAAATAAGAATATTAGATTTACTTTCCTCTTTTTCCTTTTTGAAAACATATTACATATTCATATTACATGTCATATGAAAATCATCTCGTAGTACTAAAATCAGTACTGAAATAAGCATTTTGTAAAATGCTGTAAATCATTTTCATTTCACGTATTACATATCATATAAAACATTTTCATTTTATGTATCGTATATCATGTAAAACATTTAACATATAACATATCATATAAAACATTTCTCATATATGGAGACTTAGGCACGCACGCCCAGCCCATCCACTGGGTCGTTACTCATATCATGCTATAGACCCTGAAGGGTATAAATAATCATGTCAGATCTATGGCCATAGTCTATAATTATCCTCGGTGGATCACTGATCAGGTGTCGGCCGGGACTACATATCACATGTCACATATCACATATCACATATCAGCATGATAAGGTGCCAACTAGTCTCAAAACAGGGTTTTTCATCATCAGTAAACCTTTATGGAATTTATAAAAATAATAATTTCATCATTAAAACCATCAAGGTTTTATAAATCATTTAGTGAATATTTAGAAAGTATTTATAAAATATTCACTTTATTTCCTTTCATCTTCCTTTTCATGTCACATGTAGTTCACATATCGAGAGAATTTTCGGTGATCTCATTATCACCAAATTTGAAAACATGAATATTTTAAAAATAGAACTCCATATATTCATGTTTTATGAAAAATAATCAATTTCTCGATTTTTCATGGTTGGAAATCATTTCTCGTGAAATAAAATCATTTATTATGATTTTCAGTAATTTTCGGGAATTTTTCGATAATTTTTCGGCAGTATAACGGCTGCCGATTAGCTAGCCTCCTGCACGAAAAATACAGTTTATAATTTCCAGCTAGTACTTCATTCCAAATCCCAACAAATCATCCATCATAATAATTTCATAAAATGTTTCCGTAAAATATTTCGAATTAAAACATGCAGACTGAATATCTCTACAGTGCTGCACATGCATCCCTTACCTTTTTCGGGTCGGCGACTTCCTCTTATCGGTCGTTCCCGTACTCCATCTCTCCCGATCCATCGTCTCGATCGCTGAGAATAATTTCTAAAAATTAAATTCTAAATTTTAGAATTTTCATAAATAATTTATTAAATTTTTTACTCGAAATCATTTTCCAGAATTCCTACCGAATTGCCAACTTCCCGGGAATCTCCGAATTCCAGAAATTCTCCTTTTTCCTCTTTTTCTTCCTTTTTCTCTTTTCTTTTTCTTTCTTTGTTTTTCTTTTTCTTTCTCTTTCTTTTCTTTCTCTTTCTTTTCTTTTTCTTTTTCCTTTTTCCTCTTCCTTTCCCGGTCAAACCGATTCAGACCGATCTGCCTCCTTCCTCACCAGTTCCTCGCCGACGGTCGGTTCTCCGGCGGTTCAGGCGCCCTTCAGCTGGCCGACGGCACGGCGAGTTCGCTGGTGGTCTCCGTTCGGCCTGGATCAATGGCACGGCGGTGGATTGAGTCGATTTACCTTCGGTTTCTTCCGCCTCTTCGCCGGCCCTCCTCCGTCATTCACCACGCCTCGGGTGGCCTCCATCCTCTTCCTCTCCCTCCGGCAGTGCTTCGATGGCAGTGGCGGTGCCTGGATCGGCCGGCATCGCCACTTTCCATTTTTTTCTTCCCGGCTTTGCCGGTTTCGATTCTGTTTCCGTTTTGCTTCATCGCTTCCTTCTTCCGTCGCCGGATCACCTTCCTCACATCGTCGGCGGCTTCGCTCCTCTCCTTCTTCCCTTGGTCGGCCGGCCGACGGTGGCCGGTCTCTCCCTCACCTTTCCCTTCTGTTTCATTTCTGTTTCCTGAGACAGAAAATAACGGGGATCGGGTTATATCCCAACCCCGTTTCTATCTTTTTTTTTCTTTTTTTTATAATATAAATATAATATATAATTATATTGGTATAATTATATATTTACCACATTAAATATATATATAGATATATCACCTTAATTTAAATTACTACATATATATATTTCATAAATATGTATATATATATATATATATACATAAATGTATAAAAATCCACATATGTATTTATTTAATATAAAACAGTATATATCCTTTTATAATATATACCATATTTTATATATATACATATGTAATTATATAATCATCATCATCATCAGAGCCTTTATCCCAATAGATTGGGGTAGGCTATATGAACCAATATCTAAAATCACGTTAGATCGTCCATATTAGGGGACACCCCAACGATGTTTTGATATTGGTTCATTTCATGAGTTGGACTAGTTTTTAAGGCTGGTTGTCCAAACCTACCGCCACCCTCCTCCTTTACCCGGGCTTGGGACCAGCTGCGTTAACTCACACAGGCGGAGTTATATGTAATTATATAATGACATATAAAAATATATTTATATAATCTAATTATATAAATATATAAATATGTAAATACCAATATTTTTATTCCTTTAATTTGGATTTCTTCATATCCAAATAATTTCCCATTTTCATTTTTTTTATTTAATTTGGATTTCCATTTATCCAAATTAAATTTCCTCTATCTTATCATTTCATCAACTTTCGAATTTCCAAATATTTCTATCTGTTAAATAAATTCATTTATTTTCTTTAACTTATTTATTTGTTTTAATATTAAATTTACAATTATTTAATATAAATTTTAGAAAATTAGCGGTTATCACATCATAAGACTGGTAGGGGGAGAGTGTGAGTTGTAGTGATATAATGAATTGCATGTTTTCTTAGGCTAAATTTTATGACAATATTGAATGCATGATTTGGTTTGAAAACATGCAAAATTGTGGTTGATAAGCTGGTTTATATACTGCGAATTGTGTGCAGGAGTTTAGGAATCCGCAGCCATTATGCTCTCGAAAAATTTCCAAAAGTATTCTAAAATAGTATAAAATATTTTATATGCATGAAATGATTTAAATGGGAAATTTTGAATATAATTTCCACCAATTTTCCATAAATTGGAAATTATGAGAAAGTTATAAAATTAAATATTCATGTTTTATATTTTCATTAAAGTGAGAAATTAATTATATTTTATATGATATTAAATATTCAAAATAAATATTTATTATGTTCTCACTTAATGGATGAATATTTACCCACTGATTTACGGTATGTGGAAATGAGAAATAAATACCTTTTTGGAAATAATTACTTAAATAAATGATTTAAATCATGGGATTTCCTTAAAGGTATTTTTATGGGAAAAGAAATGATTTTACACCTTTATGGAACTAAATACTGATCTTATTTATTTTATAAATTCCATAAAGGTGATGATATATGAAAATGTGAGAGCCTTATGGATAAATATGAAATATTTCAAATTATTTTGAATAAGATCCATAAAGGCTGTGGTACGGTTTTTATACTGTTTTTGAGACTTAGGCCCCAAGATTCATGCTTACTACTGTTACTATTACTGTCACGTGACTGATTAACCCGCCAGTCATCAGCCATCCCGGATGTCACCTGGCAAGTGTACACCGAGGACCCCTATAGATCATGGCCATAGATCTCACTGTATACTATTACTGTGTCCCTTCGGGGATGATTATTATGTCCCTTAGTGGACGATGATAGCATGATATGATGTAGGGTGATGCCTAGTCTCAACTTACTGATTTATGTTTACTGAAGGGATTTACTGAATCCTGTTTTATTGTACTACACTATGAATTACTGTTTACTAAACTGAACCGTACTGAAATACTGTTTTACTGAACTGTATTGCATTGGGAAATACTGTTTACTAAACGGGTAGCTACTGATGACTATTTACTGAACTGAAAGCTACTGATTACTGTTTACTGAACTGAAAGCTACTGATTACTGTTTACTGAACTGATAGCTACTGTTTACTGAACTGATAGCTACTGTTTACTGTTTACTGAACTGATAGCTACTGATTACTGTTTACTGAGCTGGTAGCTACTGATTGCAGTTTACTGAATTGAAAGCTACTGATTACTATTTACCGAATTGAATTATACGAAATACTGTTTACTAAACTGAAAGGAAATTTACTGTTATCGAGAAAGAATACGTTGAAAATTATTTCTAAAATAGAAATAATTACTGAACTGTTATCTAGTGATTTGGATATTTATAAGCTACTGTACTGAAAAGACTGTTTACTGTAACTAGTGTTTTACCACTGTACTGTCAAGTGTTGAACTGTACTGAAAGGAAGGAAAATAAATGGTTTATCCTGTTTATAATTATGGAGAAATGTGTATTAAATTGTTTTATTAAGACAATTTATAAATTACTCCATATAGTCGCTCTGGGTTTCCGAGACAAGACAGGTATTCCAAAATACCTTTAATGCTCCATCTGGATTTCCCAACCGACTATAGTATCTAGAGGTGGCAAAAGTTGACCCGATCCGAAAAATCCGTCCGATTAATCCGAATTCAAACCCGATCGATTCGATTTGACTAAAAAAGTCAACAACCCAAATCCAACCCGATTCGAATCTGAATTGATCCGAAACCAAATTTATCCGAATTTACAATGATCCAAACCCGACCGGATCCAAACCTGAATTTATCCGAACCCAAATTCATCCGAATTTAGATTAACCGGAACTCGAATTGATCCAAACCCGAATTGATCTAAACCCAAATTGACCCGAACCAAAATTGACCTGAATCCAAATTTATTCGAATCCAAATTTACCCAAACCTGAAAAGATTCAAACTTAAATTTAATATTATCAATAAATATTTAAACGTTAAAATTAAATATCAAAGTATTTAAATATAGTAAAAATATAATTTTTTTCAATAATATGAGTGCTATATATTTTTTTAATATAGTTAAATTTAAATATTCACTTTTATATTCATTCATTTGAACATAATGTATAATTATTTAATGGTTAATCTATAATAGAGTACAGAAGCTATATCATCTACACTAATGTCTCCAATTATTCTATAAAAAATCAAACTAAATTAAAGAGATATATAGTATTGTTTTATGATATTTAGTATGTATTATTAAATCACTTTGATTCAAAAGTGATTAATTATTGTAGATAATAAAAATAAAATGAAAAAATGTTATTAATTTATGAATATTGGTAAATATATTATAAAGAAAACTATCATATAGATTATTAAATATTTTGATTATTTTAATCTCAATTGTACTATAGATCATGTAAGAAGAAAATTTTATTTTCTTGAGTTTTGTAATTCTTAGAAATATGGTTTCAATTGATTTTTATACTAGATAAATCACATCAAGATGACTAAAGCTTAATGCAATAAATCTGTCAAATTGACTCGAATCCAAATCCGACCAACTCGAATTGACTAAAAAAGTCAACGACCCAAACCCGACCTTATCCGAACCCGAAATGATCCAAACCCGAAATAGACCGATTTTTCCTTGACCCAAACCCGACCTTATCCGAACCTGAAATGATCCAAACCCGAAATAGACCGATTTTTCCTTGACCCAAACCCGACCTTATCCGAACCCGAAATGATCCGATCCAAAATGATCCAACTCAAACCCGATCCGACCCGCCCATTTGCCACCTCTAATAGTATCTTTCCTTTACTGTGCTTAGTACACCGTTAGGAAAATAAATATTTTCCTGCATATAGTTTTCATTATATCAAGCAGCATACAACTCCTTTACTTAGCAAGTGGTTCGCTCACTGCTTACTTTTAAATTTTCCAGATTAATTACGAGGGTTATTTGATGGCTTCCTCGGATAAATATAGCTGCGAGTAGCCCACAGGGACAAAAGGATTGAAATTTAAAAGTACAGTCACTTCTCTTATATATTCGGACACTTGTATACAGTACTACATCATTGTAAAATAGAAACAAGGGATGTAAAGTGTATGGAATATTGTAAATATTTTTATACTTTGAATTTATTGAATAAATGTTCACCATTCATTACTGATAATGATAAAGTGTTAAAGACATCACAGACAGCCCAACCGGTAAAAATGTGTAAAATATGAGTAAATATTATGTTATTTACTGTACAGTGGACTGTTACAGTAATAAATCTACTCATTGACCCGATAGGGGTATTTTCATAATTTCATCTTTACGATCAGTCAAACCTTAATAAAACCTCATCCATTCATTAGAGTATGTTTAATGCTTATATTTAATGATGAAATAAAATATTTTGGAGTTAAATTGATAAGCTAAACATATTACGAAAGTTTAGGGGCAAAATTGTTCAAAATCATTAAGAATAAGAGCATTTTGGTAATTTGGCAAGCAAGATAATTTTTAAAAGAATTTTTCATAATTCTTCATGGCAGGCCACACCATCATCTTCAACCTTACACCACTTCCACCATTAACAACTTACTGAAAAAAGAGAAAAGCTTGCAACCACACTAAATCACCTTAAAAAAAATTTCTTCTGCAAATTTGTATAGAATTCAGTGCTCTACGAACCCATACCAATATCTTGTGGTAAAGTGGACAAAATCAAAGTGTAGAGATCCCCCTTGTATTCGGCCACATACCAAGGTAAGTGAGATTGGATTTTCTTCATGATATAATGGTAGTTAGTGATGTAATTAAGGTGTTTAAGCATGATTATGTCTATGGATTGAAATGAAACCACCTAAAATGCTCTCTTAGGGTTTCAGCCATGATGAAATGTCCATGTTTCAAGGTGCTTCGATATATGAAAATGATGTAAAATGGATGAAGAACAATGATTAAGCATGAAATCAAGCTTAGTTTGTTGAGATAACTTGTGTAACCATCCATGTAGGTTTCGGCCAAGTGAAGGGGACATAGGATGGATGCTCAATTTGATGTGTTTTAGGTCCCATAATATTGTATAAACTAATATAAGATTACCGGTGCGATCTAAATCGAAAACGGAGTTGATGTAAGTATAGTTGCAGTTTTAGCACCAATGTAAAATAGACTGGTTTAGTAGCTATGGTAGTCAATGTGATAGATTTTAATGAAAGAAGAAATTTTTATAATTGAAGTGTAGTGAAATAATAGTGTTTTCATGATGTCTTGCAGCCCGAGAGTAAGCTAAGTCGTGTGGTGCTATTGGTTATTTCGGTAGACATCGTAAGGTAAAGGATGAGTATGGAAGACATAAGGATATTGTGGATGCATATTGATGTTGAAAATGATTTTATGGAATTGTTTTGAGATGAAATGCATTGGATTTGTGGACTATTGTTGGTATTATAAACTATGTTTTTTACTGCAGGAAGGCTACGATAAGAATAGCCGTTATACTGCTGAAATTTCTAATAAATTTATAGAATCATATTTTGATATCTTTGAATCTTAGAAATGCAAGATTTAATAAGTTCAATTTTATCCTTTTTGTTAAAATTTCATATACATATCAAAACCCAAAATTATATTGAAAAATTCATGTTATCGAATTTTACGTACGTAAGGGTATTGGTATGTTTTTATAACTTATTTACAAGTAAATAGAATATTTTTAGAACTGAATATTAAACTATGAATATTTTATGAATTTTTATTCTTGAACTGCTTATATTTCCAAAATATGCATTTATGGACTAATTGAAAATTTATTCTCTCAAATCGATTTCTTTAAAGATATTTATACTGTCTAGAAACTGTTTTGAGACTGCTAAGCCCCGTAGAACCTTTGGGTGTATCATGCTGACTTACTGTTACTGTACTGTTGCTAATTGATATTGATTATATCATCAGCCATCCTAGCTGTCACCTGATCAGTACACACTATGGATATCATTGTGACTATGGCCATATGTCTTACTGTTACTGTTTCTCCCTTCTTGGGATACTGTTATGGCATGATATTTATTGGGTGTTGCCTGGTCTCCGCTGTATTGTTTTATTTAAATTTGATTTTGTACTATTAATAAGTGAAAGTACTAAACATATTTCTTCGTATCATGGTATTGAAATGTTACTGTACTATTTACTGAATTTTCATATTGAAATTGCTTTATAGAATTGCTTAAATGATTTGTTTTATATCTAGTTTATTGACTAAAAGATTGCATGAAATTATTTAATGGTTTTTATATTGTTTACTTCTTTCATCATCAACTGTTTATTCCCTATAGTCGGAACTAGAGATCAGGACACAACAGGTACTTCAAAGTATCCTCTCATACTCTATATGGTTACCTAACTGACTATGGTATCCTTCCTAAAATGTCCCTTATTGTATTTTTGGGAATTAAATGATTTTTATGCATATAGATTTCATAGTATCAGTTCTTGCATACGAATTTCTTAATGGGCATTAAGCTTATCCCTCTTTTTCCCTCCTCACAGATTATCTACAGTGATATATCGTTCCACTAAGTGGCTGTGCTTTTGGTACCCTTAGGCGGCAGTTGCTAGATTAAGGAGGTATATTTTACTTTTATATGTTTAGACGTTTATGTATAGTACTCATGGTTGTTAATACCGTTTCGGTTTCGGTCGTACCGGCCGGTACGCGCCAGTTTTCATAAAATTCGGTATACTTGAGTTGATTTTTCGTACCAGTTTTGGTACCCGGTAATATCGGCTGGTTTCGTGAATTTCGGATGGTTTCGGTCAATTTCAGAGAAATTGACTGTTTCGGTTGGTACGCAAACATTACAAGAAAATTGATTTTTTTGTTTTATTATATGTTTTGATATTGAATTAAAACTAATAAATACATAAATAATGAATTAAGTAAATGCATTAACAAATTTAACAATTTTAAAAATAATTATTATTGTTGTATGAGTAATTTTATTAATTTTATACTTATCATTATTAATATTAAATATTTTATATTTTATTTTACTTATTATTAATAACATTATTACATGTATGAAAAGTTTATAAATATTTTAAAATTAAACCAAAAAATCCGAAATAATATACCAAAAAAACCGATACCGATATATCTCATTGTAAAAAGAAAAAACGAAACGTTCTCCGGTACGATATTTACAACCTTGACAGTACTACTTTTGTATATTTTATATACAAGGGATGTAAATACAAATGAAAGATACTAAATATAATTTTGTTTATGTAAATATTAAAAATAGTTATGGATTTTATTTTATTTAAATCTGAGTACTGTTGTAAGTGAATGGAATAAAGGCATTGCAGATAGCCCAACTGTAACATCCCAAAAATACCGAATATTTAACAATTTCACATATATAAACACATAAAGGTTGGGCTCATCTGCAGTGCCAACTTAACTTCCAAATAAAAGTTTATTATTTATATATAAAACCCAAGATTCGAAATTCAACTTTACATAAACAAAATACAAATATTTACATCCCAAGTTTAATATACATAAAAGTAGCACTGTACAAAAAATCTGAATACATAAAAATAAAGTCAGTATACCTCGATAAAATCGAAAAGGTCACTTGAGGAATACCGAAAAAACAGGTCCTCTTGGAAAGCAGACCCGAACTCACTGCAAATAATCTGGGAGTGAAAAATAAAAGGGTGAGCTAACGTGCTCAGTATGGAACATCTATACGAAAGCTGATACAACGTATCCTATATGCAATTTAAGAAACGAATTTTCATATGATAATCATGAATTTCAAAATATTTAATTTAAAAGAGCGCGATCTAATAGGAAGGATACTATAGTGGATTAGGTAACCAAATGAGAATGGGAAGTACTTTGAAGTACCTTACGTGTTCTTGTATCAAAGTCCACTATAGGGAATTTAAATGTTGCTGCTTAAATCACAAATCCCAAATAAAACTTCCATATTTCAACAAATAATATAAGCGTATATCAGGAATTAGAAATTTCTCCGCAAACATTATAAATCATATTTATAACCATTTCTAACAAATAATTCAAATAAAATAATTTCACAAAACATATTATTCATGTCATGAAACATAAAATACAGATAAATCAAAATCAGAAATATAACAAAACTGGAAGTGCCTGGATTTAAGTTAACCAGGGATTTACCACCTTAGTAGAATTTTAGTGGAGACTAGGCTACACCAAATAGACACTTGCACTATAGTAGACGTACGTCCATAGTCAAGGGGGCCACAGTGTGAGCACTAGCCAAGTGTCACCTGTGGGAGCTAAAGACTAGGCTAGAGTCAGTAGCATCGGAACGGAATGGAACAAAATGGAAATGCATGTACCCGCAGGTAGCTACGGGGCCAATAGTCTCAAAACATTTTAAATAATTATTTCAGAGTTTTTTACAGAGATAAATTAAATAAAACATGCCTTAAATAAATTCATAAGAAATATGAAAATCACAAAATCATATAATCAAATATTATTCCACAAAATATAATGTCAAAACATTATTTAGCCTTGCAAATATTCAATATAAATCTCGCAAAGTTAGAAAAATTTCCACACGAAATCTTAAAATAATTTTATAATTAATTAAGGCATATAATGAATTTTTGATTTAATTATATAAATTCATATTTAAGAATTTAAATTCCAAACTATAAAATCAATTTTCTTATATTTCAAAACTCATGCCAAAACGGTAAATTCGAATAGCTTAGGCAATTTAGAAAAATTTCGACAATATAACAGTTTATTTTAATCTAACCTTCCTGCATAAAATACAGCTTCAAAACCACAATTTCTAGTTTCAAATTTCAATCTAGAGTATCAAATCCAATTCCACCAAACAATCATTTTATCAAAATCATGCAACACAATATCCCTACGCTTTATACAAATATCTCTTACCTCTTAATTTGTCGGTATCCGACTCTCCTGCATCAGTAGCACCTCCAGATCTCGAGGCTGCAAATTCATTATTCCAACTCAATAAATTCACCATATTTCAGTTAAAAGAATATTTAATAATTTAAATGCTAATGAATTGTCTGCAAAATTCTCTAAATGCAGTCTAATTTTTACAGTGCAAAATTGTAACTTTTGCTACATGACTTCGTTTTTGATTCTGATTGCTCCTAAATTCTCAAAGTAATTTATACATTATTTTAGGACCTAAATTGCATTAAAATCAACTTGAATTCTTCCTCCCCTTAGCATGGTCAAATCACCCTTTCTTCCATACATTTTTATTTTCTTCAATTTAACTTCTTTATTTAGTCTAAACTTGTTCATTTAATTTCCTACATCATTCCTATATGAGATTTAAATTGAATGGCATCAAATTCTCATCCTTCTAGCCATGGTCGAATGGTACCGTCACCCACACGCGTTTTCTTGCATTTAGTTTAAACTAAGGTTATTTCCATGCATTTCATAATTCCTACATTATTTCCATAACAATTCCTCATCAAAACACATCACAAGCATGGAGAATGGGTGGTGGCCAAAACCCTTATGTGTCCACTTACATGATTCATGGATGATTTACACTAAAGGAAGCATGGATACATCATGACCACATGGCATTTAACTTGAATTTCATGAAAAAAGTCCAAGTTTTCCATTAAACTTACCTTGGTCGAACACTATGGGAAACCTTGGAGGCTGATTTTGGCCACTTTAGATGAAATATTGATACAAAAAAAAAAAGCACAGAAAAAAGACAGTGTTTATTAAGAACTTCTTCGGTTTCAGGTTATTTTTCTTCAAATTTTGGAAGCTTTTATTTCTTTCTCAAAGTTGGCTATGGAGGACGGCAAGAGGAGGAAGATGATGACCGGCCAAAGTGAGAAGAAAAGTATAGAAAATTCTGATTTTTAATGCCTCCCATGCAAAATTACCAAAATGCCCTTCGACTTAAGGAAATTTTCCAATTTTGCCCTTAAAGTTTGAATTTGTTGAAAACAGTCTATCTAATCTCCAAAATATTTCATTTAATCATAAATCAACTCTATTTACCTTGCTCTAATGTTTTTTGAAGATTTTGTTGAAGTTTGGTTACCAATTTGGGTGAAATTACTAAAATACCTCTAACCGTAAAATCATGAAATTTCTATCTTTATATCTTGTTTATTTCATTTGTCTAGATGTTCTAAAACTATATTTCATAAGAAATCATTTAGTATAGACAGAGGATCAAAATCCTTTTGGTTTGACTGTTATTTTTGAAAATTTTGACGGCTTATGAACTAAACCATCATTTCTCAAATTGTTGCACATTTCCCAATATATGAAAAAATAATTAAATCTTAGGTCGAATTCTTACCTTTATAATTTTCAGCCCTAAATATCTAATCCTTCAAGTTCTACCTTCATCTGGAGCATACGAAACCTGTGGGGCTCACTTACTGTTTAACCTTAAAACTTAAGATATAATCAAATATTTATTAATTATTCCATAATCTCAATTATATAGATATAATTAAATAGTACTCTAAATTACGAGGTCTCACACCAACCAACAGAATGAATATGAAATAATCGATAATTACTATATATAACAAGACGTGACATGTTTAAAACAAGGTTTTATGTGCTGTTATAGGCATTCTTAAAGGTTGAAGGATGGAGGTTTCAGGGCTATTTCAAGGACTGTTTTAACGCAGAAAATAGTAGCAGGAGGTAAAGGTTGAAAAGTCGAACAGGGGAGAAACCTCTAGGTAAGTAAGGTACAACTTGGGCAGTTGAATGGAGGGGTTTTTGGGCAGTTGATAGATGAGAAGGAGTAGCCAGTGGAGGTGCAAGTGGCTAGTTGTGATGCAAGCCGAGAAAGAAAGGAAAAAGAAAGGAAAGGAAAGAGAGAAAGAAAGGAAAGGAAAAAAAAAGAAGAAAAGAAAAAATATATATAAATATATATTTATATACACACACACATATATATAAACCTTGACTTGGATTAACCAGTAAGTTATACCATTAGATTTCTATGTAAATATATTTAATGCTTAGAACTTTATTGAACTAGTATTGAAATCAATTAACGATGTTTAAAGGTATACGCGCATAAAGCCCAGTGCACACATGAGATTTGGTGCATGCGTGAGAAGTTTTGATTTCATGCACGTTAAGCTTTAAGTCAGTAAGATAACTTTAAGGTGCCGCGCTTATAAAGTTAAATTAGAAAATACCTCGTGTAATTTGGTACTAATCCGAGGCTATCATATTAAAGGTGTAGCAAGGCGCAGCGGCGGCAGTTGCAATTCGGGCTAAACTCGACGCACGAGCCTCAAGCATAGGAGTCAGTAAGACATTTATATAAGTCCATGGTAGATTTATATTGTTTAGATCATATAGGATTGCTTAATCAAATGAACTTGCAGTATAAATGATTTTAATATCGATTTAGTGATCTTATAGCCGAATATTAAGTTTTGGAGAATTATTAAGGAATTTGGATATGTGATGATGTTCTGATGGATAAATGATCTCGGTTTTTGGTTGTGGATAAGTCTTGGATTTAATATTAACGATATTACATTATCTTGATGTTTTGATAATTTTCCGGTTTTATAATATATAAATATTAGTGAGATACTAAGGGGACCTATATTAGTAGTGGGGGTCTTGGTATCAGTATTGTGATATGAACTGAATGGTTGCAATATTGAATTGTGACGAATGTATATGACTTGTGCATGCTTAATTTTGTGAATATTGAGGTTACTAGGTCGAGGTTTGATTATGAGATGATATGGGCTGTGATTGATATTATATTAGACTGCATGAGTGTAGGATTGGATCTACATTGTGCATATGCATACCACAGGATTTGGACTCATGTTTTAATCATGACTTTGAACATGCACAAGTTACATAACATGAGTTTTATTGAAAATGCAGTGATTTGAGATGCATAAATGAATATGTTCAGTTTTGTAAAGTTCTGCATGATTGAAAGAAAACTTGATGCATACTTATATGCATTCAAATGGTTTATGAACCACATCGAAAGGGGTTTTCATGTTTTCTGAAATGATTGAACTAAAGATATTTGCTGAACTATTTTGAGATTATGGCATATGTATATTGACATCAATAAAGCATAAATGGACACGCTTGAGTGAGTGGTGCTCCTAGGCATACATTCGGACTCATTAGACGGGGTTTTGATAAGGTTATTTGGATGTGTCAGATGAGTTTCGGCATAAGTCTGGACCCTCATCTGATCAATGAAACCAGAGTTTACTATGGCTATAGGTACAACCCTTCTCCACTGGGGCCTTTCCTATCCACTGATAGCTACAATGGAATTAATACTTTATTGATTGATTAATTGAACGTATATTATATGACATGATTATTTAGACGTATACGAATTTGGTATTGTGATTGATTATGCCATACCTCCATTGAATTGACTTAACTAATTTACTATCATGCTTTAGTTTTGAAAACTATGTTTAATACTGGTTTATATATATTGGACCTTGAGCCTGAGCACTACCTCGACCTTAGTGTTTGATTTTGACAGTTTTGCAATATTCATCCGAGCTTAAGCATGACTTAAATCTTTATATATGTTTTGAAACCTGTGACAGCATTGGTGTTTTATATAATGGTTTTCATACTATTTGAGCATTTGGTTTTGTACATTAGGACTTATATTGACATGGTTTTCCTCATGTAGTATGTTTTATAACCATTGCGTATCAATTTTGAAAGCATGTTACATGTGCTGCATGGGTTAAAACACTAGAATAGAAAATGTTAATGTGGATTACTATTGATCTCGGATGGATGTCACATGATCGATTTGGTGGGGGTTGATATTGGAAAAGTCGATATACATATGGAGATTGATATTTGGCTATGCTTTAGAGTTGGTTACCTTTGTCTACATGTTCCGAGTTAGAATTCCTTAGGATATGATATCAGTTTAAATATATAATGATTATGATCGACTTGGTATTTGAAGACTGCATTCTTGTGGATTCATGGATTGCATGTAAGGTAGTATAAAGCTACTTCTGCACTTATATAATTGATTTACTAAGCTCACGCTCACTAAAATTTATTCTAAACTTTTTCAGGTTGAGCATAGAGTTGGGAAAATATTTTGGATCCGTTTGGAATACTTTGTGTCCTGAAATATCATCCCAACTCTTCAGGGAGACTTACTTATTTCTGGTATAGCATGATTTCTCTTGTACTTAACTACTATGCAAGCTGTTTTTTATTCATGTCTATAAGATAGGATGTAAACTAAGACGATAGAATGTTATCATAATATTCTGATGCTTTATAGCGTGTCTTATTTTTGGTGGATTGAAATTGAGCTGAATGTTGATAAAATCATAAAGTAGGTATGACAATGAAGTAGGTATGAATGCCATCAGAATGATATCTATGGAATTTAGTTAGTTGTGGACTGTATAGAAGATATGCTATCTATACAGGTACTAGACTAGGACCTTGAGTAGTGAGCTCTAAATAAGGTAGGAAGTTAACAACTTTATATTGACATTGCACACACAAAGATAAATATGTTAAGTTAGGAAAAAAACCAAAAATTTTGCCCTAAATTTTCTGCGTATCCACAATGTTAGACATCTCATCGCAGCCTCCGGGTCATGACACATACATTAGTATGTATATAATAGAGGTGGAAAAAGCTAGCCCGAACCTGAAAACCCGTTCGAACAGACCGAACCGGGACCAGTCCGAACTGACCAAAAAAGTCAAAGGTCCGAAACTGAAAAAGCTTGAAATCGAAAAAGCTTGAAACCGAAAAAATCCAAACCCAATACGATCCAAAACTGAGGCTGATCTGATCCAAAACCCGTAAAAAATCGAATTTATAGTCCAAAAAAACTCGAATTATAATTATATGATTATTATTTAAAAATAAATAAATAATTGAAACACTTTTTTAATTAAAAAATTTAAAATTTTGAAAACAATTATTATTTATTATACAATTATATCAATTATGTATTATCAGCAAAATAAATATTAAATCTTTTTAATTCAATTATTAAATTAAATTAATTTAAAACACCATAATATATGATATTTAATAATCTTTAATATTATACTTATTGTATTTATAATAATAAATATATTATTAATTTAACATTTGATTTTATTATAAAAATCGTTTTAACATTTTATTATTTTTATTTTATAATAAAATTTTAATTTTAATACAATAATAAATCGAACATATAAAAAACTTATATAATTTCAATATTTGTTTAAAACTTGGATTTGATATTTTGTGCAACACATTAAGAATATTTTTAATAAAATTAAATTTAAATTATATTTTCTTAAAGTTTCAAGTATAGAGAGATATTAAATTTACATTAAAAATATCGTAATCTTAAAATTAAAATTCAAGTTTTTATTATTAGAAAAAGTTAAATAATTAAATTAAACAATACAAGTACAATTTTGTTGATAAGCTTGGACATCATTGAAAGAAAATTATAAATCAAGTTAGTAGTAATTTTATTTTTAGCCTTAAAACAAAATATATTAATAAATCAAGCCAGTGGTAATTAATTATTTATTATATTATAATAATCTTATACATGAATAAACTAATTTGATATCTTATAATAATGATTTGTATATTATATTATAATAATATTTTAAGAATAAATTATGTAATCTCTTAGTATGTAAGTATGATTTTGATAAAATTAAGTATTTATTAAAAATAATTTCTTTATTATCTATTAAATGTAAAATTAAAGTGTGGATAAAAATAATAATTCTAATAGTAAATTAAAGTGTAATTTAATAATACATTAGAGTAGTATTATTGTGTAAGTGGTAATTGTACTTTATTAATATTATTATTAATTATATTTAAATAATTAATATTATATTAATTAATTAGTAATATCTACTATTTAACATTTTAATTAGACTTTCGATTAATTGATGTATATCTAATAGACTTATGTTAATGTGAATATGAAAAAATTAATACTCAATTAGTGTATAACTGTATATGATATGATTATATCAAATGTTATTATTTATAACATAATGTTAATTAGTGTATATAACTTATTTAATTCAACTTTTAAATTTAATAAGATATTTGATTAATTAATGTTTACGAGTACATTTATATTTAATGTAATAATGTTATATTATAATTTATGTACAAACCAAAACAGAATAAATATAAAAATGAGGTAATTAGTTGACCAATTATTCATAATATTAAGTATTTTTTATTGTATACTGTAATTTTATTCAACATTATAATTAAACAATTAGTTTACTAGTTATACGATTAGATTTAATTTAATTACTAATTATGTTGGTATTTAAAAAATAAAATAAATGCAAAAAAATTCTTAAAAATTTAAAATTTTATTAAAAATATAACATAATTATTAAAAAAGCTAATAAAACAAAGTAAAAAAAAAAACAAATTTATTGAACTAAGAATGTCCAAATTCCAATGGCCTAATGTTGACCAAAAAAAATACAATGATACAATAAGTTATTATTAAGAATATAAAGTCATTTATATAAATGTTTAATTGTTTAGTGTGATTTATTTATAATTTGTTATTTATTTATTTGTATAGCTAATACTTTTGGATTTTCACTTTTTTTTAATTTTACTATATATATTTGGCTCATTTAAAAAATAAAATTTATATAATTATTAATATATAATTATGTATTTTATAACAAATGTGAATATAAAGGGAATTAAAAAAAATATAATAATTGTCAAGTAATAAAACATTAAAATGAAAAAAAATTATATTTATATAAATTATTTATTAAATTTTAACTTTAATTTAGCATTTATATTATATTTTTATTTAACCATATAAAATTAAATTAATTATCATATTCAAAATTATAAAAATATTTATAACTTATAAAATTTCAAAATAATTTGACTAAGCCCGCTAAGCCCGCCCAGTTATAACCAGACCAAACAGGAAATCAGACCGAAACCGAAAATAACACAACCCGAAAATACCCGAAATCGAAAAAATTTGAAACCGAAAGTACTCGAAATCGAAAAAACCTGAGACCGAAAAACCTCTCTATATATATACATACCATTAATATAAATATGCATATATGTCTTTAAGGTGATATATATATATATATATATAGGTATGTATGTTAGTATCATGTTAACGAAGGAGGAATAATTTTGGTGTAGGAATCTCGAAAAAATTCTCAACGAAATTGGTGAAAGGCTTGGATTTAAAGATTTCTCAAGGGTAAGATTTATCTCTTGGGCTAAGTTTAATGTATATATGTGTGATATATATATAGACACACACGCACACACAGTTAGTGATATGGTGATAAATCGATAAAAATGATTAAGTGAAAATTGTTTTGAAATATTGTGATACGATAGGAGATTGTGAATGGATACCCTCGACTTAGTGATGATATGAATAGTGATTGGGAGAGTTAGTGATTGTGGATTGTGTGAATGTGTATAATTATACATCTTTAATATGTGTGACAACTGAGAATTTTCTACAAATGATACTCAATTTATATGATATTGGCAGTATATGATTAGTGAAATTTATCAAGGAAATATGATTTAGCAAACTACATGGATGAATTAAGTGAATGGTATGGTTTGGTGATTTTAAGAATCACTATTTAATTAAGGGCTAAGAAATACAAGCAAAGATTTATCAAGGAATTTAATCTAACAAATTATATGGTTGATTAATAGGAATCTAACATGTGAAGTAATGTTATGAACTAATTGCAAAATTAGTTATAAGGCCAATTGGGAGATTGAAATTATAGGAATTTAATTTTATATAAATATCTTTAAATATATATAAGGGATTAAATTAATAATAAATAATAAGAATAATAATAGTAATAAATAAATAATATTATATGGTATAAAAAAAAGGTACTAAAAAGATCAACAAGCTTCCTTTAAAAGCTTGTTGAGATTAGGTGGGTCACGTCTGCTTTGAAGCAGACAAAAGGCAACAAAAACAAATGAAAATGAAACAAGGGAAAGAAGAAACGAGGGCTGTGATAGATTCGAGAAAAAGGGGCAGCAAAGAAAAGTAAATTTTTGGGCTACCATGGAGGGTTGAACGAGAGGAACGATTGTGCTGGAAAGGCATGGCTTGAGAGCTAGCGTGAGTGGAATTGAGCGGCACTTTTAGGGCTGGTTGTAGAGGTGGCAAAAATTGGCCCGAGCCCGAAAACCCGCCCGAATCCGCCCGAGACCGAACCGAAACCAGCCGGAATTGACCAAAAAAGTCAAAGGCCCGTAACCGAAAAAGCCTGTAACCGAAAAAGCCCGGAACCGAAAAAACTAGAAACCGAAAAAGCTCGAAACCGAAAAAACTCGAACCCGACATAACCCGAGCCCGATACGATCCGAAACCGAGACCGACCCGAACCGAAAACCGAAAAAACCGAATTTATAACCCGAGAAAACCCGAATTATAATTTTATAATTATTATTTAAAAATAAATAAATAATTGATACACTTTTTTAATTAAAAAGTTTAAAATTTTAAAAACAATTATTATTTATTATACAATTTTATCAATTATATATTACTAGCATAATAAATATTGAATCTTTTTAATTAAATTAAATTAATTTAAAACACCATAATATGTGATATAATATATGATATCAAATAATCTTTAATATTATCCTTATTGCATTTATAATAATAAATATATTATTAATTTGACATTTGATTTTATTATAAAATTCATTTTAACATTTTATTATTTTTATTTATTATAAAATTTTAATTTTAATACAATAATAAATCAAATATATAAAAATTATATAATTTCAATATTTGTTTGAAACTTTGAATTTGATATTTTGTGCAACACATTAAAAATATTTTTAATAAAATTAAATTTAAACTATATTTTCTTAAAGTTTCAAGGATAGAAAGATATTAAATTTAGATTAAAAAACACATAATCTTAAAATTAAAATTCAAAGTTTTTAAAATTAGAAAAAGTTAAGTAATTAAATTAAACAATACAAGTACAATTTTTTTATACTTGGGTATCATTAAAAGAGAAAATTATAGTGGTAATTTTATTTTTAAGCCTTAAAACAAAAGATATTAAAAAATCAAGCTAGTGATAATTAATTATTTATTATATTATAATAATCTTATACATGAATAAACTAATTTGGTATCTTATAATAATGATTTGTATATTATATTATAATAATCTTTTAAGAATAAATTATGTAATCTCTTAGTATGTAAGTATTATTTTGATAGAATTAAGTATTTATTAAAAAATAATTTATTTATTATCTATTAAATGTAAAATTAAAGTGTGGATAAAAAAATAATTCTAATAGTAAATTAAAGTGTAATTTAATAATATATTAGAGTTGTATTACTATGTAAGTGGTAATTTTAATAAAATTTATTTTTTATACTTTGTTAATATTATTATTAATTATATTTAAATAACTAGCATTATATTAATTAATTTAGTAATATCTATTATTTAACATTTTAATTAGATATTCAATCAATTGGTGTATATCTAACATTATTATGTTAATCTAATATTATTATGTTAATGTGAATATGAAAAAAAAAAGGTACTAAATTTGGAATAGTTTTTTTTATAGCAAATAAAATACATAATATAGTTAATAAATAACGCCTTATCATAATGATTTGTATGTTATTATAACTTTAAAAATAATATCTTATCATGTGATATATAATCAACTATACAAGCTCTTAATTATATAAAATAGATTATTAATATGTTTATCTTATCATAATGATTTGTATATTTCATTATAATAATCTCTTACCATGTAATATAAAATAAATTAAACAATCTCTCATAGCATATTATAGTTTTAATTTCAGACATTTTTCATTCCAATTTCTTATCATGCTTTTAGAATATACTCTTGTTTTTAATTTCAAACATTTAATCTCTTATGATGTATTCATGTAATTTAGTTTAATTTGATCAATTAATAATCATAATATTGGATGATTAAATAGATATTGATCTTCTCAACTACTTTTTTAGTCAAAAAAGTGTTTTTTTTAATTTATTATAATGAGTTACAAATAAAATAATAAACATAATATATATATATATATATTAAGATTTACATTATAATAAAATGTCATATATGTTAAATTATCAATATCTTAAGAATTGTATCTTAACATATTATGAAATTTCTATTAATTTAATTTTAGTACTTTATGTCTAAAATTTAAAATCTTATTATCTTAAGAATAAATTATTATTATTATTATTATTATTATTATTATTATTATTATTATTATTATTATTATTATTATTATTATTATTATTATTCAGTAAACTATTTTTTTGGCCAACAATGTTTCATTAAATTTTAAATTGCAAGTTGTGTTAAAATAAAAATAAAATTTACAACAAACATAACAAATTCCCAATCTAGCTCATGTGATTAAACATATAACAATAAATAGAAGAGGCCATGGTTCAAATCTTTGTACAAGCATATAATTTTGATTACTTTCATATAATTGATGAACAAATTCAGGTACCAGATACTACTTGATCAAAAGTTAATCGAGTATAGCATACCCTAAGGGCACTACTCGAATCCGATACGGGTAATAAGAACACTATCCGAACTCATAATTATTCGATTATAGAGTCGGGTAGTGTCGGGTACCTGATTATATATTACCCATTTACATCATTATATCAAATGTTTTTTTTGGTACATTATATCAAATGTTATTATTTATAATATAATGTTAATTGATGTATATAACTTGTTTAATTTAACGTTCTAAATTTTTAATGAGATATTTGATTAATTAATGTGTTTGAGTATGATCATATTTAATAAAAATAATGTTATATTATGATTTATATATAAACTAAAAACAAAATAAATATAAAATTGAGATAATTAATTGACCAATTATTCATAATATTAATTATTTTTTTAATGTATACTATAATTTTATTCAACATTATAATTGAAGAATTAGTTAACTAGTTATGCGGTTAAATTTAATTTAATAACTAATTATGTTGGTATTTAAAAGACAAAATAAATGTAAAAAAGATTCTTAAAAATTTAAAACTTTATTAAAAATATAATATAATTATTAAAAAAGCTAATTAAACAAAGTAAAAAAAAAAATTTATTGAACTAAGAGTATCTAAATTCTAATGACCCAATATTGACCCAAAAAAAAAAACAATGACTCAATAAGTTATTGTTAAGAGTACAAAGCTATTTATATAAATGTTTAATTGTTTAGTGTGATTTATTTATAATTTGTTAGTTATTTATTTGTATAGCTAATACTTT
Organism: Heritiera littoralis; assembly: GCA_031772115.1. Taxonomy (NCBI): domain Eukaryota; kingdom Viridiplantae; phylum Streptophyta; class Magnoliopsida; order Malvales; family Malvaceae; genus Heritiera; species Heritiera littoralis. Next base: position 2,805,860 of record JAPDPK010000055.1, read on the forward strand.
TGGATTTTCACTTTCTTTTAGTTTTACTATATATATTTGGCTCATTTAAAAAATGTGAGGGGTATCATATCACGGTTTTCAGACCGAGGGCCGAAGCCAGGGCCCGCTCAGTCAACCGTACTGTCCGCTTTGGGGTATCATATCAGGGCCCCGCACGGATTTCTTTCGCGTCCGCCGCTACTCGAACCCCTTACCACTTGTAAGTGTCGAGTAACGATCGTTACTCGACACTTACAAGTGGTAAGGGGTTCGAGTAGCGGCGGACGCGAAAGAAATCCGTGCGGGGCCCTGATATGATACCCCAAAGCGGACAGTACGGTTGACTGAGCGGGCCCTGGCTTCGGCCTTCGGTTTGAAAACCGTGATATGATACCCCTCACAATAAAACGCGCGTTTTATTGTGAGGCCCGTATCCTAGTGGCCCATACCTCACTCATCCGTATTGTCCGCTTTGGATTCTAGAGGTGGCCCCCGTCAGTTCAGCTGACGTGGCACTTAGGTCCTCACGGATTTCTTTCGCGTCCGCCGCTACTCGAACCCCTTACTTCCCGTAAGTGTCGAGTAACGACTAACCATTGGACCTATATATATATATATATTTTTTTTTACACTTTTAACACAAAATAATATTTATATTTATCCAAGGTATATTTATATAATATCATTATATAAATATATCAAAATATTTTTATTTCTTATTAAGTTTTGGATTTCTAAATATCCAAAAATTATTTTCTCCATTTTCTTATTTAATTTGGATTTCCATTTATCCAAATTAAATTTCCTCTTTCATTTCTTATTTCCAATTTAATTTTCCTTTTTTTATCTCTTATTTAATTTGGATTTCACTTTGTCCAAATTAAATTTTTCGGATACCTTATATTTATTTAGAAAATTCTCGGTCTTCATATTCTCCCCACCTTAAGAAATTCGATCCTCCGAATTGAACTTAAATTAAAAGGTGGTACCATCCTGTACTCTTATCTTTCTTATCCTTTCAATCATCCTTTAAATGATACTGTCCGCGTACCTCCATCATTAGAATCACCTTTTATACCATTACATATCATTTCCCACCATATATTCATACCTCTTAAAATTTCTTATCACCTTGAGAGTTATCTCTTTCATCTCTTTTAGCATTATAGTTGATTCATATTGTTCATCATCCATTTTTCTCATTTGGTGCCAAGTCGATATAGCTTGATAGCTATCACTTAAACAATTTAATCAGTAGAATGTAATTGTCCCAGTAGCTTTTAAATTCGGTGCACCCGCTCTCAATATACTGTAAGCGTTCACATATTACGCTCAAATATTCATATCAATACGAAGCAGTGCTATCAATAAATTTGGAAATCCTAAAGCCTTTCGCTATTTCCCATAAGCATATGGCAACTCAGGGACTCCCATCACATGTATGCTCACTGGAACTTCACATATGTTCTCATCATTCTATAGTCATATTCCAACTATGGCACTAGAGAAATTTAGGAGCCTGATAATGGAAAGTGATTCCATTCAGACAATCAGTCCTTAATCACTTACATATCATCATATTTCTTTTAGGTTTCATATTATCCCACAACACTCATTGTCACATTGATAAATCAAGGCTGTACCTCATTGCAGACTTTACCGTTAATCATCTCTTGCCATAAATGCAACATTTATCAATCATTTTCTCTCTATATCTCTTTTCATGTAGTATTCTTATTACATCTCGATGTGATAACCAAAGTGAAATCACCTTCAGTCTTAAATTCGAAAACTGCTTCATATTGGTGTTCTCTTATAACTCGAAATCATAGTTTCCAATTCCCAATAGTCCTCATAATTAAGGTAGGGTTGTACTTTCGACCAAACCATATACCTTGTTCGATCATTTTCATTGGCGATTCCTTTACCTCTTCCAATCCTTTTTCAGTCCACATATCGATCATATTCTATACAATCATTCCATTATCTTCCATATAATTTGCCACAATCAATCATTCTCGATCATTTGTATCCTATTCCTTTAAGGTGATACACCATTCTTCCATACCATATCAATACCATTCATTAACGGTTTCCAATCCGTTTCAACAGGACATCGATTGGCATCTTTATGTCAAAGCCCAGCCTGTTTTAAACAGGTCGTCGACTGGTATCACCATACCAATAGCTGACAATTCTTGGTACAGATTGAAAATCAACAAGTTTACATGTAGACACTACACAGTACATGGGATGTAACACTATCACTGTCTCAACTACACCGACACGTACTAGACAAACCGTGCTCTGATACCATTTAATCTGTCACGACCTGGACACCGCGACTTTCACTCGATTCTTATACTTTTCTTAGTCTACAAATTTATGGACTAAATTTTTCTTTTTCCTTTTAAGGTTTGTATTCGGTGTCAGTGTAGTTACTATACTATCTAGGTGACTTATAGTCATTCCATTTAAATATTAAACAAACACGGAAACGATTCTTAGTTACATCCCGACTTGTTAAACAAAATATGTACTGTGCATCAATTAAAGTCATACATGTAAACAAGTATTTTATAAGTCCCATATACCTCAGAAAACTAGTACCAAGTCCATACACCGTCTCCGATGCCCACTTAACAGCTCACACGGCAGATGTTAACTTCAAAAATCTGAAAGAGATGAAATTTAGTGGGGTGAGCAAAACCACGGCTCAGTAAGATACTAATATAAATACAGGAGTAGGATTACACTGTCTTATACTGCAATACTTAAACTTGCAATGATGCAATTACAGTTAATCCTTTCTCATCGATACATCTCATTATTACTTCTCATTTTCACTTTTCATTTCATAATCATACTCTGGTATGCTATTGTGACATCCTCGTCACTAACCAAATAACAACTAACTTTTAACTCAAATAACAAATAAATCGACTAGTTTATCCGATGTCAATCTCCCTTACTCTTATGCTTTAGGCATTTCTATCAGAGTATAATATTCATTTTCACATGCATAAAATTTTTCATTTATAAACATGTGCCATATACATCAGGATCTCAAATATTCATACACCCTAATCCCCAACATATACCAAACTGTAGTATTGTACTGTACATTAGCCGAAGTAACGGCCGACTAAATATACCTTCAAAGGATAAGTAGGAAGCGTGCCTCGAAGGTATCTCAAAAATCTCGAAATGAGCTCCTCTATCCGGAGCAGAATTACTTCAAGTAATCTGTATGAAAAATAGTTGTAAAGGAGTGAGTTTACGCTCAGTAAGAAACTTATGTAAAAGAGCGTACTATATCACTATATGCAGTTTTCCTGCTTGGCTCTATAATGTCATGTAAAATCATTATAAAGCATAGTGCTTATATTTCTTTCGCAAATATCAAATACAAGTAAATCATGCTTTCAAATATTTCCACGGATCTCAAATCACGTGAAATCAAGTAGGCAGTTACAAATATTTTCAAATAGATTGGAGACAATTTATATCCAACAGATTCATGCACCAAGTAATTCTCATCATGGATACAGCAAATATATCCCGTAAAGGATAATCCAGAGAGACAATGGATACAGCAAATATATCCCGTAAGGATAATCCAATAGATAAATCTCATAAGGATACCGCAAATATATCCCGTTAGGGATAATCCTGAGAGATATCAAATAAATGGCGTACCCACGTATGGGCCAGGGATCCTCCCCAAAGCCGAATCAAATAAGAGACTCATGGCCATTGTCTATATCCCACAGTTTCACTAGTCAGGTGCCGTACTGCGGGTCTGAGGGCTGGACTAGAGCTCCTCAGTCAAATACAAGTAACAAATAATGTGCATGCTCTTTTGAGAGATTTATAGTCTCCAAAACCTTGTTCATATAGGTTTTAAACAAGTATGAATATCCTTTCTTAAAACAGGTTCTCAAAACCTTTCTTTCAAATAGGCAGTCGACTGGTCATATATGGCAGTCGACTGCTACCCCATGTTTTACCTTATTGAATTTCTTTCCCTTTTGAAATTCAATTATTATATTTTTCAAAATACAAATAGGGCAGTCGACTGGCCTCAAATGGCAGTCGACTGGTTTTGAAACAGAATGTTTCCCGAGAATTAGCAGTCGACTGGCCCCCTTGGCAGTCGGCTGGTTTTGAAACAGAATGCTTCTGGAAAATGGCAGTCGACTGGCCCCCTGGGCAGTCGGCTGGTTTTGAAACAGAATGTTTTCCAAATAAAAGCAGTCGACTGTCCACCATAGCAGTCGACTGGCTCCCATGGCAGTCGACTGGTTTGCATCGATTTTCGAAAAACGGCGTTTTAGATGTCTCTAGGCAGTCGGCTGCTCCTAGCCTAATTGGTACTAGGAGTAGGACCCAAATAGTACCCTTTTTCCTGAAATTAAATCAGCTGTACTTCTTTCCAAATCACACCAAAACATACTAAAACATGCGGACATAGTCACCCTACGTCCGTTACATAAATTCCTTACCTCAATTGAGATAAATCCACAAGCTTGGTAGCCAATCTACACTTGTCCTTTTCCACTTCTTCAAGCTGAAATCATCATGACAATTTAAACTTCAATAAACCTATTCTACCAACTCCATACAATACCAAACCCTCAATAAAATCAACTAAAACCTTCTAACTTGCTTACCTTTGAAATTTACCAAATCTTTGGATTTTGAGATCTACTTAACCACTTGGATTCACTCTCTCATATTAAAGGCATAGGTTAAGCTATTAACAAGGATCGTTTTTCTTTAGAGGAGCTTAACGAATCGATGACCTGAAATGGTGGTTTGTCAAGGTGAGAAGCTTGGACACTTAGAGGAAAAAAATGGAAGCAACGAGAGGGAGAGGAAGATGGGCTGTGTCGTGGGGTACAAGAGGTGATGATGATGATGATGGTGAGTCATGGTTTTCATTAATTGCCCATTAAATTCATTCTCATCATCTCAGCCATTGACCATCCATTGACTCTTTGACCTTTAATTATTTGACCATCAATCCCTTTAATTCCCTCTATGTCCTATGCATCATTTATATATCAGAATTTCATATTTATTTCATTAATTCAAGCTGGAAAACTGTACAAACATGGGAAAATTACAGAAATTTAGGGATTTCACATTCTCCCACCTTAGAGAATTTGGTCCTCCAAATTCAAGTAAGGTTATGTCTCAAACAATTCCGGATATCTCTCTCTCATCAAGTTTTCTAGTTCCCAAGTAGCTTCTTCTGTAGTATGGTGTTGCCAGAGAACTTTAACCAATGGAATCGTCTTTGACCTCAACACCTTATCTTTCCTATCCAAAATCCGAATCGGTTTCTCCACATAACTCATGTCTTCTTGAATCTCTAAGGGTTCATATTCAATGACATGAGATGGATCCGGATTATACTTCCGAAGCATTGATACATGAAATACATTGTGTACTCCATATAACTCCGGAGGCAATGCCAATCTATAGGCCACATCTCCAACACGATCTAGGATCTCAAATGGTCCGATATAACGAGGACTTAACTTACCTCGTCGGCCAAATCTCATAATCCCTTTGGATGGAGAGACTTTCAAAAACACATAATCTCCAACCAAAAACTCAAGTGGCCTCCGTCGAACATCTGCATAGCTCTTTTGTCGATTCTGAGCTGTCTTAAGTCTTTGACAAATCAGTTTAACATTCTCAGAAGCTTGCTCGACTAAATCTGGAGCCAACAACTTGCGCTCGCCTACTTCTTCCCACCCAATCGGTGATCGACACCGTCTTCCATACAAAGCCTCATATGGTGCCATCCCGATGCTTGTATGATAGCTATTATTATAAGCAAACTCAGCCAATGGCAGATGGTCGTCCCATGAGCCTTTAAAATCCAAAGCACATGCTCTCAACATATCCTCGAGCGTCTGAATAGTGCGCTCGGACTGCCCATCAGTCTGCGGATGAAAAGCTGTGCTAAAATTCAGCTGAGATCCCATGGCTTCCTGAAAATGTTCCCAAAAGTGAGAAGTAAACCTGGAATCTCTATCCGATGTGATGCTCACTGGAACACCATGTAGTCTGACGACTTCTCTCACGTATAAGTCTGCCAAAGCGCTAAGTGTATCTGTAGACTTCATAGGTAGGAAGTGAGCTGACTTCGTCAATCTATCTACTATCACCCAAATACCATCATGATTTCTCTTGGTCTTGGGCAATCCCATAATGAAATCCATCGTAATGTGTTCCCATTTCCACATAGGTATAGGTAGAGGATGCAGTAATCCTGCTGGCTTTTGGTGCTCTACCTTGACCTGTTGACAAGTAAGACATTTCCACAAACTCAGCTATGTCTCTCTTCATGCCAGTCCACCAATACACCTTGCGAAGATTGTGATACATCTTCGTGCTTCCCGGGTGTAATGTGTACCTAGTGGAATGTGCTTCTGTTAGGATCAACTTCCTCAATTCATTATCCTTAGGAACACATATACGGTTATTAAACCTCAACATCTCATCTTTACCCATATGGAATTCTGAGGTCATACCCGATTGAATCTCATCCATAGCCTCAATACACTGAGTATCCTCTCTTTGAGCAACCCGGATTCTATCCATCAACTCTGGCTCAACTCTTAAACTAGCTATCATTCCAAATTGCTCATTAGGCATAACGTTAAGGTTGAGACTTGTGAATTGCTCAATTAGTTCATGCTCTTTTATCATCATATAAGACACCATGCTAATATGCTTCCGGCTCAGAGCATCCGCCACCACATTTGCTTTCCCCGGGTGGTACATGATCTCACAATCATAATCCTTCAGAAGCTCTAGCCACCTTCTTTGCCTCATATTCAATTCCTTCTGGGAGAACAAGTATTTCAGACTTTTATGATCCGTAAAAATATGAAATCTCTCACCATACAAGTAATGCCTCCATATCTTCAGGGCAAACACTACTGCAGCTAACTCCAAATCATGAGTCGGGTAGTTCTTCTCATGGTCCTTCAATTGTCTGGAACCATAGGCTACTACCTTATCATGCTGCATTAATACGCATCCCAAACCTTGCCCTGAGGCATCACTATACACTGCAAATCCACCTGAACCACTAGGAATGGTGAGGACAGGTGCAGTCGTTAACCTACGCTTCAACTCTTGGAAACTTTTTCACAAGCTTCATTCCATTCATATCTCACTTCCTTGCGCGTCAGTCTCGTCAATGGAGCAGCTAGCTTTGAGAAACCCTCTACAAATCTTCTATAGTAGCCAGCTAAACCCAAGAAACTCCTAATCTCCGTTACTGTCTTCGGTCTTTCCCATTGGACCACCGCTTCAATCTTTGATGGATCAACTGAAACTCCATCTTTACTGATCACATGACCTAAAAAGGAGATATTATCAAGCCAAAACTCACATTTACTTAGCTTGGCATACAGTCCTCGATCTCTGAGGGTTCCAAAACAATCCTCAAATGCTGCTCATGTTCTTCCCATGACCTCGAGTACACCAAGATGTCATCGATGAAGCAATGACAAACTGGTCTAAGTATTGCTTAAACACGTCATTCATCAAGTTCATGAAAGCTGCGGGTGCATTTGTCAGTCCAAACGGCATCACCAAGAACTCGTAGTGACCATACCGTGTTCTGAATGCAGTCTTAGGGATATCTTCATCTCTGATCTTCAATTGATGATATCCCGACCTCAAGTCTATCTTGGAAAAGACTTGTGCACCCTTGAGCTGATCCAAGAGGTCGTCTATCCTGGGAAGAGGATACTTATTCTTGATGGTCACTTTATTCAACCACCGGTAGTCGATGCACAACCTCATACTACCGTCCTTCTTCCGAAAAATAGCACAGGAGCACCCCAAGGGGATACGCTGGGTCGTATGAATCCCTTGTCTAGTAACTCCTGAAGTTGCTTCTTCAGTTCTTCCAATTCTACCAACGCCATCCGATAGGGAGATCTCGAAATGGGCTCCGTCCCCGGCACCAAATCGATAGTGAACTCCACCTCCCTATCCGGAGGAAGTCCTGGAAGATCATCCGGAAATACTTCGGAAAATTCCTTAACTACTGGAATTTCATGAAGTGTGGGACGTTTCTGATCTACGTCCACCACGTGTGCTATGAACCCTTCACATCACAAATATGTTCTATCAATTAAATCTCAATTAAACCAAGCAAATAATTATGCTTTTGCATTACCTATTTGCAAAATTTACAACATAGTTTACGGGAGAGGAGAAAATCACACTCTTAGCATGACAATCTATCATCACATGATTCTCAGCTAACCAATCCATTCCTAATATAACATCAAATCCAGACATATTTAATAGGATTAGGTCAGCTATCGACTCTTTTTCTCCTACCCGTAGCTTACAATTACGATACACTATGTCCGTCATCTGAGATTCCCTAAATGGAGTAATTATTTGTAGCAATCTTCCTAACTGCTCAGGCTCAATATTTAATCTCCTAGTAGCCATAGGGGAAATAAAAGAGTGCGTAGAGCCTGGATCAAATAAAGCAAGGACATATGTATCATTTAGGTAAATCTTACCCTGAATCATCTTCGATGAAGCATCAGCGGACTCCTTGTCAATAGCAAATACCCGTCCCTGAGTCACGGGTGCCTTTCCTTTCTCTGCCGCTGTGGCCTTACGCTGGGGTTGCGTGGTCTTAGATTGCGGTTGAGGGGTCTTTTCTGACTCTTCAGGTGCCTTCTGATTTATCTTGGGACAATCTTTGATTCTATGTCCCTGTTCACCACACCAATAACACGCCCCACTCGCCAACCGACAAGGCTGTGCTCCATGGAATTTCCCGCATTGCACACACCTCGGCATCATACTCCTCGGTGAGCTAGCGGTACTACCAACCGGATGTTGGAATCTTTCATCACCTATTTTGATCCCGGTGGATCTAGGAGTTCCTACATCATAATCACCATAACTCCTATTTAACATAATTCCATGTAATTATTCAATTAAGACACTTTATTTTCGTATAATGGACTTGCTTACTGTCGAGGCTTTATCATAAGGCCTATTCCTGCTAGATGGATATCTATCCCTCGAGGCCTTTCATCTGACTTCCGTTTCATAGGTTCTTTACCCTTTTTCCTTGCTCGGAAGTCTGCCTGATGAAACTCATAGTCCTGCTCACATAGTTGAGCCTTACGGACTGCCTCGCCATAGGTAGTGATGTCCAACGGGTATAGCTTAGACCTAATGGAAGGTCTCAATCCCTCCATGAATCTGTAGGTCTTGTGATCCTCTCTTCTCAGTACCTCAGGATCAAACCTGCTCAGTGTAATGAACTTCGACTCATACTGGCTAACCGTCATACTTCCTTGAGTCAAGTTCAAGAACTCTACTTGTAATCTCCTCTGAGCAGTACGTGGGACATATTGTTCATTAAAAGCTTCTACAAATCTATCCCACGTCACCTCTGGATACTTAGCTTCTAATACTGTCTGAGTAGCCTGCCACCATGGCTCAGCCTCATCCACCAGCAAATAGGCGGCTAATCCCACCTTCTCTTTCTCCGTACAAGCCATGTATCCGAATGACTTAGTAACCGCTTTCATCCAGTTCTCTGCGGCTACTGGATCACTGTCCCCTTTGAACTTTGGCGGATCCAGCTTCTTAAACTCCTTTATTAATGCCACACTGCAGTAAGCCGTAGGATCTCGCCTCTCACTAGCTGGAACTGGTGGGGTTGTACCACAGAAGTAAGAGGTACTGTAGGGGTAACTGTCGGTGCACTAGCGGCCACGTCCGGAAATTTAGCCATAAACTGGGTGAACATTGCGGACATGTTTTCCATATGTTTCTCCATTTTAGCTAGCCTCGTATTCGGGCTATGCGGTGGAGATGGATGAGGAGACGGAACTGGGGGCTCTTCAGTGTGACCCCGTCCTCTTCCTCGTCCTCGTCTAGTACCCCTCCTTCGAGTACTCATTCTGTTAAGATCATAATCAAATAACATCATTTAGTATAACCTTGAGCCGTTATACTCCTCAAAATCAAGTAAGCTAGTACAGTACATTGGAGAATTACTCTACTTCTAGCTAATTGACATCGATAAGCTTCAGTCGAATATGCTCTGATACCAATCTGTGACATCCTCGTCACTAACCAAATAACAACTAACTTTTAACTCAAATAACAAATAAATCGACTAGTTTATCCGATGTCAATCTCCCTTACTCTTATGCTTTAGGCATTTCTATCAGAGTATAATATTCATTTTCACATGCATAAAATTTTTCATTTATAAACATGTGCCATATACATCAGGATCTCAAATATTCATACACCCTAATCCCCAACATATACCAAACTGTAGTATTGTACTGTACATTAGCCGAAGTAACGGCCGACTAAATATACCTTCAAAGGATAAGTAGGAAGCGTGCCTCGAAGGTATCTCAAAAATCTCGAAAAGAGCTCCTCTATCCGGAGCAGAATTACTTCAAGTAATCTGTATGAAAAATAGTTGTAAAAGGAGTGAGTTTACGCTCAGTAAGAAACTTATGTAAAAGAGCGTACTATATCACTATATGCAGTTTTCCTGCTTGGCTCTATAATGTCATGTAAAATCATTATAAAGCATAGTGCTTATATTTCTTTCGCAAATATCAAATACAAGTAAATCATGCTTTCAAATATTTCCACGGATCTCAAATCACGTGAAATCAAGTAGGCAGTTACAAATATTTTCAAATAGATGGAGACAATTTATATCCAACAGATTCATGCACCAAGTAATTCTCATCATGGATACAGCAAATATATCCCGTAAAGGATAATCCAGAGAGACAATGGATACAGCAAATATATCCCGTAAAGGGATAATCCAATAGATAAATCTCATAAGGATACCGCAAATATATCCCGTTAGGGATAATCCTGAGAGATATCAAATAAATGGCGTACCCACGTATGGGCCAGGGATCCTCCCCAAAGCCGAATCAAATAAGAGACTCATGGCCATTGTCTATATCCCACAGTTTCACTAGTCAGGTGCCGTACTGCGGGTCTGAGGGCTGGACTAGAGCTCCTCAGTCAAATACAAGTAACAAATAATGTGCATGCTCTTTTGAGAGATTTATAGTCTCCAAAACCTTGTTCATATAGGTTTTAAACAAGTATGAATATCCTTTCTTAAAACAGGTTCTCAAAACCTTTCTTTCAAATAGGCAGTCGACTGGTCATATATGGCAGTCGACTGCTACCCCATGTTTTACCTTATTGAATTTCTTTCCCTTTTGAAATTCAATTATTATATTTTTCAAAATACAAATAGGGCAGTCGACTGGCCTCAAATGGCAGTCGACTGGTTTTGAAACAGAATGTTTCCCGAGAATTAGCAGTCGACTGGCCCCCTTGGCAGTCGGCTGGTTTTGAAACAGAATGCTTCTGGAAAATGGCAGTCGACTGGCCCCCTGGGCAGTCGGCTGGTTTTGAAACAGAATGTTTTCCAAATAAAAGCAGTCGACTGTCCACCATAGCAGTCGACTGGTTTGAAACAGAATGATTTCTGGAAAAATGGCAGTCGACTGGCTCCCATGGCAGTCGACTGGTTTGCATCGATTTTCGAAAAAAACGGCGTTTTAGATGTCTGCTCTAGGCAGTCGGCTGCTCCTAGCCTAATTGGTACTAGGAGTAGGACCCAAATGGTACCCTTTTTCCTGAAATTAAATCAGCTGTACTTCTTTCCAAATCACACCAAAACATACTAAAACATGCGGACATAGTCACCCTACGTCCGTTACATAAATTCCTTACCTCAATTGAGATAAATCCACAAGCTTGGTAGCCAATCTACACTTGTCCTTTTCCACTTCTTCAAGCTGAAATCATCATGACAATTTAAACTTCAATAAACCTATTCTACCAACTCCATACAATACCAAACCCTCAATAAAATCAACTAAAACCTTCTAACTTGCTTACCTTTGAAATTTACCAAATCTTTGGATTTTGAGATCTACTTAACCACTTGGATTCACTCTCTCATATTAAAGGCATAGGTTAAGCTATTAACAAGGATCGTTTTTCTTTAGAGGAGCTTAACGAATCGATGACCTGAAATGGTGGTTTGTCAAGGTGAGAAGCTTGGACACTTAGAGGAAAAAAAATGGAAGCAACGAGAGGGAGAGGAAGATGGGCTGTGTCGTGGGGTACAAGAGGTGATGATGATGATGATGGTGAGTCATGGTTTTCATTAATTGCCCATTAAATTCATTCTCATCATCTCAGCCATTGACCATCCATTGACTCTTTGACCTTTAATTATTTGACCATCAATCCCTTTAATTCCCTCTATGTCCTATGCATCATTTATATATCAGAATTTCATATTTATTTCATTAATTCAAGCTGGAAAACTGTACAAACATGGGAAAATTACAGAAATTTAGGGATTTCACATTCTCCCCACCTTAGAGAATTTGGTCCTCCAAATTCAAGTAAGGTTATGTCTCAAACAATTCCGGATATCTCTCTCTCATCAAGTTTTCTAGTTCCCAAGTAGCTTCTTCTGTAGTATGGTGTTGCCAGAGAACTTTAACCAATGGAATCGTCTTTGACCTCAACACCTTATCTTTCCTATCCAAAATCCGAATCGGTTTCTCCACATAACTCATGTCTTCTTGAATCTCAAGGGTTCATATTCAATGACATGAGATGGATCCGGATTATACTTCCGAAGCATTGATACATGAAATACATTGTGTACTCCATATAACTCCGGAGGAATGCCAACCTATAGGCCACATCTCCAACACGATCTAGGATCTCAAATGGTCCGATATAACGAGGACTTAACTTACCTCGTCGGCCAAATCTCATAATCCCTTTGGATGGAGAGACTTTCAAAAACACATAAGTCTCCAACCAAAAACTCAAGTGGCCTCCGTCGAACATCTGCATAGCTCTTTTGTCGATTCTGAGCTATCTTAAGTCTTTGACAAATCAGTTTAACATTCTCAGAAGCTTGCTCGACTAAATCTGGAGCCAACAACTTGCGCTCGCCACTTCTTCCCACCCAATCGGTGATCGACACCGTCTTCCATACAAAGCCTCATATGGTGCCATCCCGATGCTTTATGATAGCTATTATTATAAGCAAACTCAGCCAATGCAGATGGTCGTCCCATGAGCCTTTAAAATCCAAAGCACATGCTCTCAACATATCCTCGAGCGTCTGAATAGTGCGCTCGGACTGCCCATCAGTCTGCGGATGAAAAGCTGTGCTAAAATTCAGCTGAGATCCCATGGCTTCCTGAAAATGTTCCCAAAAGTGAGAAGTAAACCTGGAATCTCTATCCGATGTGATGCTCACTGGAACACCATGTAGTCTGACGGCTTCTCTCACGTATAAGTCTGCCAAAGCGCTAAGTGTATCTGTAGACTTCATAGGTAGGAAGTGAGCTGACTTCGTCAATCTATCTACTATCACCCAAATACCATCATGATTTCTCTTGGTCTTGGGCAATCCCATAATGAAATCCATCGTAATGTGTTCCCATTTCCACATAGGTATAGGTAGAGGATGCAGTAATCTGGCTTTTGGTGCTCTACCTTGACCTGTTGACAGTAAGACATTTCACCACAAACTCAGCTATGTCTCTCTTCATGCCAGTCCACCAATACACCTTGCGAAGATTGTGATACATCTTCGTGCTTCCCGGGTGTAATGTGTACCTAGTGGAATGTGCTTCTGTTAGGATCAACTTCCTCAATTCATTATCCTTAGGAACACATATACGGTTATTAAACCTCAACATCTCATCTTTACCCATATGGAATTCTGAGGTCATACCCGATTGAATCTCATCCATAGCCTCAATACACAGAGTATCCTCTCTTTGAGCAACCCGGATTCTATCCATCAACTCTGGCTCAACTCTTAAACTAGCTATCATTCCAAATTGCTCATTAGGCATAACGTTAAGGTTGAGACTTGTGAATTGCTCAATTAGTTCATGCTCTTTTATCATCATATAAGACACCATGCTAATATGCTTCCGGCTCAGAGCATCCGCCACCACATTTGCTTTCCCCGGGTGGTACATGATCTCACAATCATAATCCTTCAGAAGCTCTAGCCACCTTCTTTGCCTATATTTCAATTCCTTCTGGGAGAACAAGTTATTTCAGACTTTTATGATCCGTAAAAATATGAAATCTCTCACCATACAAGTAATGCCTCCATATCTTCAGGGCAAACACTACTGCAGCTAACTCCAAATCATGAGTCGGGTAGTTCTTCTCATGGTCCTTCAATTGTCTGGAACCATAGGCTACTACCTTATCATGCTGCATTAATACGCATCCCAAACCTTGCCCTGAGGCATCACTATACACTGCAAATCCACCTGAACCACTAGGAATGGTGAGGACAGGTGCAGTCGTTAACCTACGCTTCAACTCTTGGAAACTTTGTTCACAAGCTTCATTCCATTCATATCTCATTCCTTGCGCGTCAGTCTGTCAATGGAGCAGCTAGCTTTGGAGAAACCCTCTACAAATCTTCTATAGTAGCCAGCTAAACCCAAGAAACTCCTAATCTCCGTTATGTCTTTCGGTCTTTCCCATTGGACCACCGCTTCAATCTTTGATGGATCAACTGAAACTCCATCTTTACTGATCACATGACCTAAAAAGGAGATATTATCAGCCAAAACTCACATTTACTTAGCTTGGCATACAGTTCTCGATCTCTGAGGGTCTCCAAAACAATCCTCAAATGCTGCTCATGTTCTTCCCATGACCTCGAGTACACCAAGATGTCATCGATGAAGGCAATGACAAACTGGTCTAAGTATTGCTTAAACACGTCATTCATCAAGTTCATGAAAAGCTGCGGGTGCATTTGTCAGTCCAAACGGCATCACCAAGAACTCGTAGTGACCATACCGTGTTCTGAATGCAGTCTTAGGGATATCTTCATCTCTGATCTTCAATTGATGATATCCCGACCTCAAGTCTATCTTGGAAAAGACTTGTGCACCCTTGAGCTGATCCAAGAGGTCGTCTATCCTGGGAAGAGGATACTTATTCTTGATGGTCACTTTATTCAACCACGGTAGTCGATGCACAACCTCATACTACCGTCCTTCTTCGAATAAATAGCACAGGAGCACCCAAGGGGATACGTGGGTCGTATGAATCCCTTGTCTAGTAACTCCTGAAGTTGCTTCTTCAGTTCTTCCAATTCTACCAACGCCATCCGATAGGGAGATCTGAAATGGGCTCCGTCCCCGGCACCAAATCGATAGTGAACTCCACCTCCTATCCGGAGGAAGTCCTGGAAGATCATCCGGAAATACTTCGGAAAATTCCTTAACTACTGGAATTTCATGAAGTGTGGGACGTTTCTGATCTAGTCCACGTGTGCTATGAACCCTTCACATCACAAATATGTTCTATCAATTAAATCTCAATTAAACCAAGCAAATAATTATGCTTTTGCATTACCTATTTGCAAAATTTACAACATAGTTTACGGGGAGAGGAGAAAATCACATCTCTTAGCATGACAATCTATCATACATGATTCTCAGTAACCAATCCATCCATTCCTAATATAACATCAAATCCAGACATATTTAATAGGATTAGGTCAGCTATCGACTCTTTTCTCCTACCCGTAGCTTACAATTACGATACACTATGTCCGTCATCTGATTCCCTAAATGGAGTAATTATTTGTAGCAATCTTCCTAACTGTCAGGCTCAATATTTAATCTCTAGTAGCCATAGGGGAAATAAAAGAGTGCGTAGAGCTGGATCAAATAAAGCAAGGACACTATGTATTTTCATAGGTAAATCTTACTACCCATCTCATCGATGAGCATCAGCGGACTCCTGTCAATAGCAAATACCCGTCCCTGAGTCACGGGTTGCCTTTCCTTTCTCTGCCGCTGTGCCAACCGCTGGGGTTGCGTGTCTTAGATTGCGGTTGAGGGGTCTTTTCTGACTCTTCAGGTGCCTTCTGATTTATCTTGGGACAATCTTTGATTCTATGTCCCTGTTCACCACACCAATAACACGCCCCACTCGCCAACCGACAAGGCTGTGCTCCATGGAATTTCCCGCATTGCACACACCTCGGCATCATACTCCTCGGTGAGCTAGCGGTACTACCAACCGGATGTTGGAATCTTTCATCACCTATTTTGATCCCGGTGGATCTAGGAGTTCCTACATCATAATCACCATAACTCCTATTTAACATAATTCCATGTAATTATTCAATTAAGACACTTTATTTTCGTATAATGGACTTGCTTACTTGTCGAGGCTTTATCATAAGGCCTATTCCTGCTAGATGGATATCTATCCCTCGAGGCCTTCTCATCTGACTTCCGTTTCATAGGTTCTTTACCCTTTTTCCTTGCTCGGAAGTCTGCCTGATGAAACTCATAGTCCTGCTCACATAGTTGAGCCTTACGGACTGCCTCGCCATAGGTAGTGATGTCCAACGGGTATAGCTTAGACCTAATGGAAGGTCTCAATCCCTCCATGAATCTGTAGGTCTTGTGATCCTCTCTTCTCAGTACCTCAGGATCAAACCTGCTCAGTGTAATGAACTTCGACTCATACTGGCTAACCGTCATACTTCCTTGAGTCAAGTTCAAGAACTCTACTTGTAATCTCCTCTGAGCAGTACGTGGGACATATTGTTCATTAAAAGCTTCTACAAATCTATCCCACGTCACCTCTGGATACTTAGCTTCTAATACTGTCTGAGTAGCCTGCCACCATGGCTCAGCCTCATCCACCAGCAAATAGGCGGCTAATCCCACCTTCTCTTTCTCCGTACAAGCCATGTATCCGAATGACTTAGTAACCGCTTTCATCCAGTTCTCTGCGGCTACTGGATCACTGTCCCCTTTGAACTTTGGCGGATCCAGCTTCTTAAACTCCTTTATTAATGCCACACTGCAGTAAGCCGTAGGATCTCGCCTCTCACTAGCTGGAACTGGTGGGGGTTGTACCACAGAAGTAAGAGGTACTGTAGGGGTAACTGTCGGTGCACTAGCGGCCACGTCCGGAAATTTAGCCATAAACTGGGTGAACATTGCGGACATGTTTTCCATATGTTTCTCCATTTTAGCTAGCCTCGTATTCGGGCTATGCGGTGGAGATGGATGAGGAGACGGAACTGGGGGCTCTTCAGTGTGACCCCGTCCTCTTCCTCGTCCTCGTCTAGTACCCCTCCTTCGAGTACTCATTCTGTTAAGATCATAATCAAATAACATCATTTAGTATAACCTTGAGCCGTTATACTCCTCAAAATCAAGTAAGCTAGTACAGTACATTGGAGAATTACTCTACTTCTAGCTAATTGACATCGATAAGCTTCAGTCGAATATGCTCTGATACCAATCTGTGACATCCTCGTCACTAACCAAATAACAACTAACTTTTAACTCAAATAACAAATAAATCGACTAGTTTATCCGATGTCAATCTCCCTTACTCTTATGCTTTAGGCATTTCTATCAGAGTATAATATTCATTTTCACATGCATAAAATTTTTCATTTATAAACATGTGCCATATACATCAGGATCTCAAATATTCATACACCCTAATCCCCAACATATACCAAACTGTAGTATTGTACTGTACATTAGCCGAAGTAACGGCCGACTAAATATACCTTCAAAGGATAAGTAGGAAGCGTGCCTCGAAGGTATCTCAAAAATCTCGAAATGAGCTCCTCTATCCGGAGCAGAATTACTTCAAGTAATCTGTATGAAAAATAGTTGTAAAGGAGTGAGTTTACGCTCAGTAAGAAACTTATGTAAAAGAGCGTACTATATCACTATATGCAGTTTTCCTGCTTGGCTCTATAATGTCATGTAAAATCATTATAAAGCATAGTGCTTATATTTCTTTCGCAAATATCAAATACAAGTAAATCATGCTTTCAAATATTTCCACGGATCTCAAATCACGTGAAATCAAGTAGGCAGTTACAAATATTTTCAAATAGATGGAGACAATTTATATCCAACAGATTCATGCACCAAGTAATTCTCATCATGGATACAGCAAATATATCCCGTAAAGGATAATCCAGAGAGACAATGGATACAGCAAATATATCCCGTAAGGATAATCCAATAGATAAATCTCATAAGGATACCGCAAATATATCCCGTTAGGGATAATCCTGAGAGATATCAAATAAATGGCGTACCCACGTATGGGCCAGGGATCCTCCCCAAAGCCGAATCAAATAAGAGACTCATGGCCATTGTCTATATCCCACAGTTTCACTAGTCAGGTGCCGTACTGCGGGTCTGAGGGCTGGACTAGAGCTCCTCAGTCAAATACAAGTAACAAATAATGTGCATGCTCTTTTGAGAGATTTATAGTCTCCAAAACCTTGTTCATATAGGTTTTAAACAAGTATGAATATCCTTTCTTAAAACAGGTTCTCAAAACCTTTCTTTCAAATAGGCAGTCGACTGGTCATATATGGCAGTCGACTGCTACCCCATGTTTTACCTTATTGAATTTCTTTCCCTTTTGAAATTCAATTATTATATTTTTCAAAATACAAATAGGGCAGTCGACTGGCCTCAAATGGCAGTCGACTGGTTTTGAAACAGAATGTTTCCCGAGAATTAGCAGTCGACTGGCCCCCTTGGCAGTCGGCTGGTTTTGAAACAGAATGCTTCTGGAAAATGGCAGTCGACTGGCCCCCTGGGCAGTCGGCTGGTTTTGAAACAGAATGTTTTCCAAATAAAAGCAGTCGACTGTCCACCATAGCAGTCGACTGGTTTGAAACAGAATGATTTCTGGAAAAATGGCAGTCGACTGGCTCCCATGGCAGTCGACTGGTTTGCATCGATTTTCGAAAAACGGCGTTTTAGATGTCTCTAGGCAGTCGGCTGCTCCTAGCCTAATTGGTACTAGGAGTAGGACCCAAATGGTACCCTTTTTCCTGAAATTAAATCAGCTGTACTTCTTTCCAAATCACACCAAAACATACTAAAACATGCGGACATAGTCACCCTACGTCCGTTACATAAATTCCTTACCTCAATTGAGATAAATCCACAAGCTTGGTAGCCAATCTACACTTGTCCTTTTCCACTTCTTCAAGCTGAAATCATCATGACAATTTAAACTTCAATAAACCTATTCTACCAACTCCATACAATACCAAACCCTCAATAAAATCAACTAAAACCTTCTAACTTGCTTACCTTTGAAATTTACCAAATCTTTGGATTTTGAGATCTACTTAACCACTTGGATTCACTCTCTCATATTAAAGGCATAGGTTAAGCTATTAACAAGGATCGTTTTTCTTTAGAGGAGCTTAACGAATCGATGACCTGAAATGGTGGTTTGTCAAGGTGAGAAGCTTGGACACTTAGAGGAAAAAAATGGAAGCAACGAGAGGGAGAGGAAGATGGGCTGTGTCGTGGGGTACAAGAGGTGATGATGATGATGATGGTGAGTCATGGTTTTCATTAATTGCCCATTAAATTCATTCTCATCATCTCAGCCATTGACCATCCATTGACTCTTTGACCTTTAATTATTTGACCATCAATCCCTTTAATTCCCTCTATGTCCTATGCATCATTTATATATCAGAATTTCATATTTATTTCATTAATTCAAGCTGGAAAACTGTACAAACATGGGAAAATTACAGAAATTTAGGGATTTCACATTCTCCCACCTTAGAGAATTTGGTCCTCCAAATTCAAGTAACGTTATGTCTCAAACAATTCCGGATATCTCTCTCTCATCAAGTTTTCTAGTTCCCAAGTAGCTTCTTCTGTAGTATGGTGTTGCCAGAGAACTTTAACCAATGGAATCGTCTTTGACCTCAACACCTTATCTTTCCTATCCAAAATCCGAATCGGTTTCTCCACATAACTCATGTCTTCTTGAATCTCTAAGGGTTCATATTCAATGACATGAGATGGATCCGGATTATACTTCCGAAGCATTGATACATGAAATACATTGTGTACTCCATATAACTCCGGAGGCAATGCCAATCTATAGGCCACATCTCCAACACGATCTAGGATCTCAAATGGTCCGATATAACGAGGACTTAACTTACCTCGTCGGCCAAATCTCATAATCCCTTTGGATGGAGAGACTTTCAAAAACACATAATCTCCAACCAAAAACTCAAGTGGCCTCCGTCGAACATCTGCATAGCTCTTTTGTCGATTCTGAGCTATCTTAAGTCTTTGACAAATCAGTTTAACATTCTCAGAAGCTTGCTCGACTAAATCTGGAGCCAACAACTTGCGCTCGCCTACTTCTTCCCACCCAATCGGTGATCGACACCGTCTTCCATACAAAGCCTCATATGGTGCCATCCCGATGCTTGTATGATAGCTATTATTATAAGCAAACTCAGCCAATGGCAGATGGTCGTCCCATGAGCCTTTAAAATCCAAAGCACATGCTCTCAACATATCCTCGAGCGTCTGAATAGTGCGCTCGGACTGCCCATCAGTCTGCGGATGAAAAGCTGTGCTAAAATTCAGCTGAGATCCCATGGCTTCCTGAAAATGTTCCCAAAAGTGAGAAGTAAACCTGGAATCTCTATCCGATGTGATGCTCACTGGAACACCATGTAGTCTGACGGCTTCTCTCACGTATAAGTCTGCCAAAGCGCTAAGTGTATCTGTAGACTTCATAGGTAGGAAGTGAGCTGACTTCGTCAATCTATCTACTATCACCCAAATACCATCATGATTTCTCTTGGTCTTGGGCAATCCCATAATGAAATCCATCGTAATGTGTTCCCATTTCCACATAGGTATAGGTAGAGGATGCAGTAATCCTGCTGGCTTTTGGTGCTCTACCTTGACCTGTTGACAAGTAAGACATTTCACCACAAACTCAGCTATGTCTCTCTTCATGCCAGTCCACCAATACACCTTGCGAAGATTGTGATACATCTTCGTGCTTCCCGGGTGTAATGTGTACCTAGTGGAATGTGCTTCTGTTAGGATCAACTTCCTCAATTCATTATCCTTAGGAACACATATACGGTTATTAAACCTCAACATCTCATCTTTACCCATATGGAATTCTGAGGTCATACCCGATTGAATCTCATCCATAGCCTCAATACACAGAGTATCCTCTCTTTGAGCAACCCGGATTCTATCCATCAACTCTGGCTCAACTCTTAAACTAGCTATCATTCCAAATTGCTCATTAGGCATAACGTTAAGGTTGAGACTTGTGAATTGCTCAATTAGTTCATGCTCTTTTATCATCATATAAGACACCATGCTAATATGCTTCCGGCTCAGAGCATCCGCCACCACATTTGCTTTCCCCGGGTGGTACATGATCTCACAATCATAATCCTTCAGAAGCTCTAGCCACCTTCTTTGCCTCATATTCAATTCCTTCTGGGAGAACAAGTATTTCAGACTTTTATGATCCGTAAAAATATGAAATCTCTCACCATACAAGTAATGCCTCCATATCTTCAGGGCAAACACTACTGCAGCTAACTCCAAATCATGAGTCGGGTAGTTCTTCTCATGGTCCTTCAATTGTCTGGAACCATAGGCTACTACCTTATCATGCTGCATTAATACGCATCCCAAACCTTGCCCTGAGGCATCACTATACACTGCAAATCCACCTGAACCACTAGGAATGGTGAGGACAGGTGCAGTCGTTAACCTACGCTTCAACTCTTGGAAACTTTGTTCACAAGCTTCATTCCATTCATATCTCACTTCCTTGCGCGTCAGTCTCGTCAATGGAGCAGCTAGCTTTGAGAAACCCTCTACAAATCTTCTATAGTAGCCAGCTAAACCCAAGAAACTCCTAATCTCCGTTACTGTCTTCGGTCTTTCCCATTGGACCACCGCTTCAATCTTTGATGGATCAACTGAAACTCCATCTTTACTGATCACATGACCTAAAAAGGAGATATTATCAAGCCAAAACTCACATTTACTTAGCTTGGCATACAGTTCTCGATCTCTGAGGGTCTCCAAAACAATCCTCAAATGCTGCTCATGTTCTTCCCATGACCTCGAGTACACCAAGATGTCATCGATGAAGGCAATGACAAACTGGTCTAAGTATTGCTTAAACACGTCATTCATCAAGTTCATGAAAGCTGCGGGTGCATTTGTCAGTCCAAACGGCATCACCAAGAACTCGTAGTGACCATACCGTGTTCTGAATGCAGTCTTAGGGATATCTTCATCTCTGATCTTCAATTGATGATATCCCGACCTCAAGTCTATCTTGGAAAAGACTTGTGCACCCTTGAGCTGATCCAAGAGGTCGTCTATCCTGGGAAGAGGATACTTATTCTTGATGGTCACTTTATTCAACCACCGGTAGTCGATGCACAACCTCATACTACCGTCCTTCTTCCGAATAAATAGCACAGGAGCACCCCAAGGGGATACGCTGGGTCGTATGAATCCCTTGTCTAGTAACTCCTGAAGTTGCTTCTTCAGTTCTTCCAATTCTACCAACGCCATCCGATAGGGAGATCTCGAAATGGGCTCCGTCCCCGGCACCAAATCGATAGTGAACTCCACCTCCCTATCCGGAGGAAGTCCTGGAAGATCATCCGGAAATACTTCGGAAAATTCCTTAACTACTGGAATTTCATGAAGTGTGGGACGTTTCTGATCTACGTCCACCACGTGTGCTATGAACCCTTCACATCACAAATATGTTCTATCAATTAAATCTCAATTAAACCAAGCAAATAATTATGCTTTTGCATTACCTATTTGCAAAATTTACAACATAGTTTACGGGAGAGGAGAAAATCACACTCTTAGCATGACAATCTATCATCACATGATTCTCAGCTAACCAATCCATTCCTAATATAACATCAAATCCAGACATATTTAATAGGATTAGGTCAGCTATCGACTCTTTTTCTCCTACCCGTAGCTTACAATTACGATACACTATGTCCGTCATCTGAGATTCCCTAAATGGAGTAATTATTTGTAGCAATCTTCCTAACTGCTCAGGCTCAATATTTAATCTCCTAGTAGCCATAGGGGAAATAAAAGAGTGCGTAGAGCCTGGATCAAATAAAGCAAGGACATATGTATCATTTAGGTAAATCTTACCCTGAATCATCTTCGATGAAGCATCAGCGGACTCCTTGTCAATAGCAAATACCCGTCCCTGAGTCACGGGTGCCTTTCCTTTCTCTGCCGCTGTGGCCTTACGCTGGGGTTGCGTGGTCTTAGATTGCGGTTGAGGGGTCTTTTCTGACTCTTCAGGTGCCTTCTGATTTATCTTGGGACAATCTTTGATTCTATGTCCCTGTTCACCACACCAATAACACGCCCCACTCGCCAACCGACAAGGCTGTGCTCCATGGAATTTCCCGCATTGCACACACCTCGGCATCATACTCCTCGGTGAGCTAGCGGTACTACCAACCGGATGTTGGAATCTTTCATCACCTATTTTGATCCCGGTGGATCTAGGAGTTCCTACATCATAATCACCATAACTCCTATTTAACATAATTCCATGTAATTATTCAATTAAGACACTTTATTTTCGTATAATGGACTTGCTTACTTGTCGAGGCTTTATCATAAGGCCTATTCCTGCTAGATGGATATCTATCCCTCGAGGCCTTCTCATCTGACTTCCGTTTCATAGGTTCTTTACCCTTTTTCCTTGCTCGGAAGTCTGCCTGATGAAACTCATAGTCCTGCTCACATAGTTGAGCCTTACGGACTGCCTCGCCATAGGTAGTGATGTCCAACGGGTATAGCTTAGACCTAATGGAAGGTCTCAATCCCTCCATGAATCTGTAGGTCTTGTGATCCTCTCTTCTCAGTACCTCAGGATCAAACCTGCTCAGTGTAATGAACTTCGACTCATACTGGCTAACCGTCATACTTCCTTGAGTCAAGTTCAAGAACTCTACTTGTAATCTCCTCTGAGCAGTACGTGGGACATATTGTTCATTAAAAGCTTCTACAAATCTATCCCACGTCACCTCTGGATACTTAGCTTCTAATACTGTCTGAGTAGCCTGCCACCATGGCTCAGCCTCATCCACCAGCAAATAGGCGGCTAATCCCACCTTCTCTTTCTCCGTACAAGCCATGTATCCGAATGACTTAGTAACCGCTTTCATCCAGTTCTCTGCGGCTACTGGATCACTGTCCCCTTTGAACTTTGGCGGATCCAGCTTCTTAAACTCCTTTATTAATGCCACACTGCAGTAAGCCGTAGGATCTCGCCTCTCACTAGCTGGAACTGGTGGGGGTTGTACCACAGAAGTAAGAGGTACTGTAGGGGTAACTGTCGGTGCACTAGCGGCCACGTCCGGAAATTTAGCCATAAACTGGGTGAACATTGCGGACATGTTTTCCATATGTTTCTCCATTTTAGCTAGCCTCGTATTCGGGCTATGCGGTGGAGATGGATGAGGAGACGGAACTGGGGGCTCTTCAGTGTGACCCCGTCCTCTTCCTCGTCCTCGTCTAGTACCCCTCCTTCGAGTACTCATTCTGTTAAGATCATAATCAAATAACATCATTTAGTATAACCTTGAGCCGTTATACTCCTCAAAATCAAGTAAGCTAGTACAGTACATTGGAGAATTACTCTACTTCTAGCTAATTGACATCGATAAGCTTCAGTCGAATATGCTCTGATACCAATCTGTGACATCCTCGTCACTAACCAAATAACAACTAACTTTTAACTCAAATAACAAATAAATCGACTAGTTTATCCGATGTCAATCTCCCTTACTCTTATGCTTTAGGCATTTCTATCAGAGTATAATATTCATTTTCACATGCATAAAATTTTTCATTTATAAACATGTGCCATATACATCAGGATCTCAAATATTCATACACCCTAATCCCCAACATATACCAAACTGTAGTATTGTACTGTACATTAGCCGAAGTAACGGCCGACTAAATATACCTTCAAAGGATAAGTAGGAAGCGTGCCTCGAAGGTATCTCAAAAATCTCGAAATGAGCTCCTCTATCCGGAGCAGAATTACTTCAAGTAATCTGTATGAAAAATAGTTGTAAAGGAGTGAGTTTACGCTCAGTAAGAAACTTATGTAAAAGAGCGTACTATATCACTATATGCAGTTTTCCTGCTTGGCTCTATAATGTCATGTAAAATCATTATAAAGCATAGTGCTTATATTTCTTTCGCAAATATCAAATACAAGTAAATCATGCTTTCAAATATTTCCACGGATCTCAAATCACGTGAAATCAAGTAGGCAGTTACAAATATTTTCAAATAGATTGGAGACAATTTATATCCAACAGATTCATGCACCAAGTAATTCTCATCATGGATACAGCAAATATATCCCGTAAAGGATAATCCAGAGAGACAATGGATACAGCAAATATATCCCGTAAAGGATAATCCAATAGATAAATCTCATAAGGATACCGCAAATATATCCCGTTAGGGATAATCCTGAGAGATATCAAATAAATGGCGTACCCACGTATGGGCCAGGGATCCTCCCCAAAGCCGAATCAAATAAGAGACTCATGGCCATTGTCTATATCCCACAGTTTCACTAGTCAGGTGCCGTACTGCGGGTCTGAGGGCTGGACTAGAGCTCCTCAGTCAAATACAAGTAACAAATAATGTGCATGCTCTTTTGAGAGATTTATAGTCTCCAAAACCTTGTTCATATAGGTTTTAAACAAGTATGAATATCCTTTCTTAAAACAGGTTCTCAAAACCTTTCTTTCAAATAGGCAGTCGACTGGTCATATATGGCAGTCGACTGCTACCCCATGTTTTACCTTATTGAATTTCTTTCCCTTTTGAAATTCAATTATTATATTTTTCAAAATACAAATAGGGCAGTCGACTGGCCTCAAATGGCAGTCGACTGGTTTTGAAACAGAATGTTTCCCGAGAATTAGCAGTCGACTGGCCCCCTTGGCAGTCGGCTGGTTTTGAAACAGAATGCTTCTGGAAAATGGCAGTCGACTGGCCCCCTGGGCAGTCGGCTGGTTTTGAAACAGAATGTTTTCCAAATAAAAGCAGTCGACTGTCCACCATAGCAGTCGACTGGTTTGAAACAGAATGATTTCTGGAAAAATGGCAGTCGACTGGCTCCCATGGCAGTCGACTGGTTTGCATCGATTTTCGAAAAACGGCGTTTTAGATGTCTCTAGGCAGTCGGCTGCTACTTAAGGCAGTCGGCTGCTCCTAGCCTAATTGGTACTAGGAGTAGGACCCAAATGGTACCCTTTTTCCTGAAATTAAATCAGCTGTACTTCTTTCCAAATCACACCAAAACATACTAAAACATGCGGACATAGTCACCCTACGTCCGTTACATAAATTCCTTACCTCAATTGAGATAAATCCACAAGCTTGGTAGCCAATCTACACTTGTCCTTTTCCACTTCTTCAAGCTGAAATCATCATGACAATTTAAACTTAAATAAACCTATTCTACCAACTCCATACAATACCAAACCCTCAATAAAATCAACTAAAACCTTCTAACTTGCTTACCTTTGAAATTTACCAAATCTTTGGATTTTGAGATCTACTTAACCACTTGGATTCACTCTCTCATATTAAAGGCATAGGTTAAGCTATTAACAAGGATCGTTTTTCTTTAGAGGAGCTTAACGAATCGATGACCTGAAATGGTGGTTTGTCAAGGTGAGAAGCTTGGACACTTAGAGGAAAAAATGGAAGCAACGAGAGGGAGAGGAAGATGGGCTGTGTCGTGGGGTACAAGAGGTGATGATGATGATGATGGTGAGTCATGGTTTTCATTAATTGCCCATTAAATTCATTCTCATCATCTCAGCCATTGACCATCCATTGACTCTTTGACCTTTAATTATTTGACCATCAATCCCTTTAATTCCCTCTATGTCCTATGCATCATTTATATATCAGAATTTCATATTTATTTCATTAATTCAAGCTGGAAAACTGTACAAACATGGGAAAATTATAGAAATTTAGGGATTTCACAGCTATCATCTCATATCAGTTCTCATATTTACCTTTCATTTCATAATCATATTTCTGTATTCTATCATCTCTTATCAATTCTCATATCATCTCTTATCAGTTCTCATATTGTGATCATGATCACGGTGGTACGAAGTCAGAATTCTCTTCGTGTATTTCTATATTCATGTTTATCATATCATGACATCATATCGATGAAATATCGCTACCACCGAGTCATGATGCTCCTTATATATTCTTCATGTTTAATTGAGATATCCTATCGAGTCACTTTACATTTAACAATCATATTCCCGTCTTATATAATTCATATCACTTATCGTATGGGAAATTTATGATCACGATAGAGTGAGATCAGAATCTTTTTCATATCAATCTCATGTTCATATATCATATCATGTCATGTCATCGTATAGGTGAAACATCATTACGTCGAGTCACGACATTCCTCATGGAATTCTCATATACTAAGCATATTATCATATCAGGGTTTAATATGCAATTCATGTAATTTTTCTGTCTAAACCGCTATCATTTCAAATCATATCATATATACTTTAGGACATGCTCGACATATGAATTTTCAATTCATTTCAAATTTGCCTTTAAGGCATGATAGAAACATGTTCAATTTCAGTTCATGTATCGTTTTCGGAGCATGTCTAAAACATGTGCGGTTTTAAAACATTTTTCATATATTATAAATCATATCAGGTTTAGAGTTCATATCAAATCAGTCTATACTCTAAACCGCATGTCATTTCAAATTCGACACAAAATCTTATATAAATCATGTAAGTGTCGAAATCATTTATCATATACTTTTAAAACATATTCTGTAAATCATATCAGGTCTAGAGTTCATATCAAATCAAACTATACTCTAGACCACATATCATGCCATGTTCGACACAAAATCACATATAAATCATATAAGTGTCGAAATCATATCTCATGGACTTTTAAAACATGTTTAAAACATGTACTGTTTCAAAACATATTTCATTTCAAATCTGTTTCATGTACAGTATAAATCATGTCAAGTCTAGAGTTCATATCAATAAAATCATACTCTAGACTTCATATCATATCGGTTAGAGACTAGGCTAGATCCTATCATCTCTATCAATAAAGACTTAAATCACTGTAGCTAGCAGTGAAAATCATGTCATCGTCCCCTGGAAACCAACTAGGGCGCTATCTATGGCCATAGACCTCATCTCTCTCAGCCTCACTGATCAGGCGTGACTGAGACCTGTCCACGACTATTGTCGGACAAGCATATCTGCCTAATGAGCAAAGCTCCAATTAGGCGGTTTCCACTATGCTTTATTGAATTTAATTCTTTTAGGGTGCCTACAGTCTCATAAAACATTTAAATCTTTAGCTTTTCTTTTTAAAATCATGTAAAGCATATGGTGAAGTTCTTTAAGAGGTTTCGTATATAAAAATACGTATATACCATATACTTTCTTTTTAAAGCTAATCTATACTTTATAGCATTTATATAAATGCTATTATAACATCTGAAACTATAGCAAAGTTATGCTTAAAAGCGATGCTATGAAATCATTTCCGTATGTAAATTTGATAATATTTTCATCAAATACAAGAAGCGATTCATTCAACTTATCACCATCAACTATTCTATTTCAAGACTTTCTTTCAGTCAAATCAGTAAATCACTATTTAATTCATTCACTATTCATTTAATTTAGTATTCAATTTTGCTCAGTACTCAATTCATTCGGAAATCGAATCACTTGGTATTCAGACCATTCGGTATTCAATATCCTTTCTCAATCGTCATCAACTATTATAATAATCATTTATACATCTCATCATCAATATTAGGATCGCTTCATTTGTATGAATCCTTTAAGTTTCTATAAGCATTTAAACATCATTTTCTAAATAGTCATCAAGTTACCGAAATTATGCAAATAATAATGTCATCATTCAAAATCTGTTCCAAAATCGACATGAGGATAACAGAATCACAAAATCGATAGTCACTTATCAAATCCATTTATGATTTGATCTATTGATACATGTTCATCATTTCCGAATTGAGGTTCAATTTCATTCACTATCACAAAATCGTATCTAAATCCTCAAATCAATTTTCATGTGGCCTTTATGGTTTTATCCGAACTTATGCAATTGTCGATCTTATTATTCAAGATCTATTCTAAGGTTATAAGCACAATCATCTTTTCACATATTTATCACTCATTTCTTTGAATCCATAATTGATCGGATTGTATCGTAATTCAATCTCCATTTCGATCTCTCGAATTTGTCCATATTATCACGTTCGGAATTATTTCAAAAATCAAGAAACCGAACTCGGTAAATTCAGGAAATCACTACTCCGTTAAGAGCTTCACAATCCAATCATTTAACCATCAATTTTCAACTATGATCTTCTCTTCAAGGTAAATTGTATAATCATCGTTACTTCCATCAATACTCCAATTATCGATATTCCACCTCAATTTCTGCTCGATAGTCAACTTATAATATTAAAATAACTCGAATCATCAACTCTATAAGATTCACAACAAAATTTCTCACATTATTGTGCTCATCCATTAACCTTCTCAACTATTTAAAAATCCATTTTTTTTGACACATAATATCCTTTCAAGCTTATCTTCGATAATTCTTTCAAAATTCCATTTAGATGAGAAATTAATATTTTTCCTTAAACATTTTCGTGGAAATTTCGGCAGCATAACGGCTTAATTTCCTCTAAACCTCCTGCAAGGAAATACAATTTATACTTGCAGCCGTTGATTCTCACCAATTTTTACCTCTTACTAAGACCCCCACCATCAGTTGTGGGTCCTCTTAGCATTTTTAGCAAATCAATTTAATTGAATGCATCATATATAAAAATCAAAATTCCCACATACAATATAAAGCTACTAATGCTTTATAAAAGTATCTTACTTGGTGTTGAAGCTTAGCGCCTTGACGAGCTCCTAGCGTCGTCGGACACCAAATCATCTTTGTCACCTCCGCTACAATTTCAACAACACCAATTGCACTTGCATAAATACATATAAATAAACTTATTCAATAAATATAAATCAATTTATTGTTTCTTCCTTACCAATTTCTTTTCCTTTTCTTCTCTTTCTTTTCTTTTCCTTTTTCTTTTCTTTTCTGTTTCTGTTTTTTTTTCCTGGCCTGAACCGGTTCGGACCGGTTCAGGCCGGTTCTGCCGGTTCGACCGGTTCGGCCTCTTTCCGCCGGCATCACCGCCTGTTCGGGCCTCCCTCAGCTGGCCACGGTTGCGGGGAAGCCAGATCTGACCTTGGTTTCACCCCATCACCGGCGACGGCGCCGGATCTGGGTCCGTGGGTTTCGGCCCTTTTCCTTCCTCTCTTCTCCTTCCTCCGCCATTTCCTTCACCGCCGGTGGCCTCCTTCACCTTCGTTGGCCCTCGCCGGTGGCGTTGGTGGCAGTGGCGGTGACCGGATCGGCCGGCACCGCCGATCTCCCTTCCTTTCTTCCTTTCGGTTTTCTGTTTCGTTTTCGCGCCGTTCCCTTCTCTTCCTGCCTCGGCTACCGTTATCTACTTCTTCCCTTGCCGGCGACGCCGCTCCCTCGTTCCTCTTCCTTCCGGTGGCCGGCGTCGTCCGGCGTTTCTCTCTTTAATTTTTTTTTCTCTTCTGTCTTTCCTTCAACAGAAGGAAATAACAGGGGTCGGGTCCCGACCCCTGTTTCTATTTTTTTTTCAATTTCTTTTTATATATATATATATAATTAGATTTATATATATCATTTACTATTAAAATTAAATATATATACATATATACGTACTTTATCTTAGAATATATGTATATATATACTTTGATTTAAATAATATATTTCATATAACCACTTATACATCTATACTCAAATTTAAAAAAAATATATATTTATATATATACTTTTTACACTTTTAACACAAAATAATATTTATATTTATCCAAGGTATATTTATATAATATCATTATATAAATATATCAAAATATTTTTATTTCTTATTAAGTTTTGGATTTCTAAATATCCAAAAATTATTTTCTCCATTTTCTTATTTAATTTGGATTTCCATTTATCCAAATTAAATTTCCTCTTTCATTTCTTATTTCCAATTTAATTTTCCTTTTTTTATCTCTTATTTAATTTGGATTTCACTTTGTTCAAATTAAATTTTTCGGATACCTTATATTTATTTAGAAAATTCTCGGTCTTCACAAAAAATAAATTTTTATATAATTATTAATATATAATTATATATTTTATAACAAATGTAAATATCACAGGAAATTAAAAAAATAAATAATAATTATCAAGTAATAAAAACATTAAAATGTAAAAATTTATATTTATATAAATTTAGTCAAAACAACAAAAGAAATTAAAAATAATGAATAATAATATTTTATTTATAAGAGTTTCATGTGAAAGAAGATCTGTTTGATTGTCATTTTTCAATTCCCTCCAAACAAGCTTTTTCCACATTACCAAAAAATTTCAAATTCTTTAGGAATATGCCTTTTCCCTCCCTTGAGAATCACATGAAAAAACTTCAAAAGCAAACTTTGAAATATCTTTATCTCAATATACTGTCATGCAATGTAGATATGATAATAAAAAAATGAACATGACATTAGATCAAATTTTGATAAAAATTAGAAAAAAAAATTGTGTTTGGTATATCAATATAAATTTTAATACAATAATTTTTATATTTTATATGATACAAATATATTTGATGCAATACGAATACAAAATATATATATAAGAATTATTAAGTCTAATATAATGTAATGTCTATTATAATCGTTTTAATTATAATCGAAATTCAAAGATGATTTTTTTTATTATAAGGGAAATATTAAATAACTGAAGATGGGGGTAGAGGTGGTTATTGGGCCGGGTTGACCCGACCCGGCTCACAACAGGATCGGATTAATCCGGCCCAAAAACCAAACCGATACAGTACTGATTCCGAACCGACCCATACCGGGCTGGACTGATTCAACTAATTCTGAACCGGGCCCGGTTACGAACCGGACCGATTCAAGTTGAACCGGTCCGATTCAACAAAAAAAAAAAGAGGCAGCCTGCCACTGCGCATGCAGTGGCAGGCATGTCCTATGTTGATGGGCCGTTGCCCATCAACTTTGTAAATTGGAAGGGAGGGAGCGTTTCCCTCCCTTTTTTTTTAAATTTATTTTTTAAAATTTTTAAAATTATTTTAAATTTTCATTTTTCCTCCATAAATATCAATTTATTTTCTTTCATTTTTTTAAATTTTTTTCATATTTTCTCTCAAATCTAAACACTCATCCACTCTTATTTTTTTAATACTCACTTATACTCTCTCAATAATCACTCAAACTCTCTCAAATTTACTTAAATTCTCTTATTTGAAATTTATAATATTATCATTTTATTCTCTAAATTTCATTTTTTTTATCATAATAATTTTATTATAATATCATATTCATAATATAATTTTATTTTATTATAACAATAGTTTTATTACATAATTTTATAGTAATTTATTTTTACATTATTGTTACATTAATTAAATAAATTATAATAACTTTATAATAAATTGTTGTTAAATTAAACTATTAACATTATTTATTATAAAAATAAATTTGTTAGATTAAATTATAAAAATATATTAATATATATTATTTTTATTAAAATAAATTAATATAAATTTTAAAAAAATAAAAAATTTAAATTAAAAAAGGACCGAACCGGTTTAAACCAGTTCGGTCCGGTTTAATAACGAACCAGTCCATGAACCGGGTCGGTTCGCAAGTAAAAATAATGCGAACCGGCCCGGCTTGGACCGGTCCACTACCGATTCGAACCGGTTTAAGTTGTTAGTCAGCCAGAACCGGTGAGAACCGGCCCGGTCCGACCCACTAACAGCTCTAGATGGGGGTGTTGGATTCAAACTCAAAACTTATAATATGCCACAACTCATCTTTAATCACTAGGCCAAGAGGTTGTTGGCAATTCAAAGATGATTTTTAGTAATTGGAGTTTGTGGACAAAAAAATTAATTAGTACAGAAATCCAGATGCTTCCAAGGCAAAAGTTTACAATAGCAGAAGTGCTTTCATTTCTTGCAAATGCAATGCAAGATTTAAAACTTTTTCAATGTCTTTTACGTCTTCGAGTATTTTACTTGTAATTCTTTTTACGATAATTAATCAATTATAATTAAAAATTATGTACTGGTCCATCATTTACAAGTGCGAACTTTATATATTATTTTGATAGATCTCACGTGACTTTAAATTTTGATTAATTAATTATAATGTAATAATTATAGATGATATGTTCTCTTTTATTATT
Source organism: Heritiera littoralis (assembly GCA_031772115.1). Taxonomy (NCBI): domain Eukaryota; kingdom Viridiplantae; phylum Streptophyta; class Magnoliopsida; order Malvales; family Malvaceae; genus Heritiera; species Heritiera littoralis. The sequence continues at coordinate 2,839,255 of JAPDPK010000055.1, forward strand.
GTAGATAACTATATTCTTCATTGGTCCACTCCCAATGTTTTCAAAATCATCCCAACCAAATTTCTCAATATATATTATACAATTCCCATTTATTAAATTTTAACTTTAATTTAGCATTTCTATTATATTTTTATTTAACTATATAAAATTAAATTAATTATTACATTCAAAATTATAAAATATTTATAATTTATAAAATTTTAAAATAATTTGACTAAGCCCGCTAAGCCCGCCCGATTAAAACCGGACCGAACCCGAAACCGGACCGAAACCGAGAAAACCCGCAACCGAAAAAATCCGAAACAGAGAAAACCCGCAACCGAAAAAACCCGAGATCGAAAAAACCCGCAACCGAGAAAACCCGAGATCGAAAAAACCCGCAACCGAGAAAACCCGTAACCGAAAAAGCCCGTAACCAAAAAAACCCGGACCGAAACCCGCCCGAACCCGCCCGTTTGCCACCTCTAGCTGGTTGTTGAGCGTCGAACAGTGTCATTTTAGGGCCAAGTGAGTAGCTGATCAGGGTACTGAGCAGAGGAGAAAACAGGGTCTATTGGGGATTTATTCTGCTGAAAAAAAAATCAGATGCAGCCAAGGATAAGCTACAAAACAGTAAAGATCCAAGCTATATAAGAAGAGCTTTCTATTTTGCTCAATTCAAGGGGTAAGGTTCTAACTTTATAATACTTGATTATTATGCATGAAAATGCAATTGTGATGAATTAAATCAAATGACTATTGTTAGATAAATGATTAACTGAAATTCTGACTTGTTGTTCAATCTGGAAATTGATGTCCTCTTCTGAGTGGAAATTGAAACGATCAGTTTAATTGTTCTATATGGAGAAAAATTCTGGAAAAATTATGATTAATAGCCCTTTAAGTTAAAAGAAAGTCTGTTTTAGAATTTCTTGAATTGGATTTCTGTAACTTGAGTTATGCACAAATGAGTGCAGGGTGTTCTGTCTAGAAACGTGAATCATGATCCTGACTTTGAAAAATTGTGGAAAATGGCTTAAATTGAATTAGGTTGTAAGCCTTACATTTATAGAAAGGTAATTAAGTTAGGATTGTGATGGTTGAAGGTTTGCATCAATTGGATATTCCTATAACCAGATATGAGACAATTTGTGCAAATTGGTCAGTGTTATACTGTGTCAGGAAACTGCTGAACATACTGAAACTTTGGAAAAATTCTGGTGTTGATATAGGAAGAGTTAAATTATAAACCTTACACTTATAGATGGGGAAATGAATTAGTTTTCATCTAGTTTTGGAATTTCCAGATTTGGAACTTCATGGCTTAAGATATGTATAAATGCATGCAGGACACTCACTACTGGGGACAGATTTTTAATGTCAACTTCAAAATTTCATAGAAAATAGCCCAGATCAAGTATGACTGCAAACTTTACATGTTCAGAAAGATAATTGAGTCGTGATTGACATGGTATTGGGTTTGTACAGATTTCATATCCCTATAGTCAGTAAAATATATTCTTCTGAACATAGGTCAGGAAACAATCCTGCCTAATATGCCAGATTTGAACCAAAGTTTAAAAATTAATGGGAAATGGCATAGGATGAACTAGGAAATAAGCCTTGTATGTACAAATAGGGATCTAAGTTAGAAGTAATATAAAAATTACGATTTGACAAATTAGGTTCTGAAATTTATATTTAAGGCTAGCACAATACCATATGGTCCAAAACCTTAAGGGGCAGAAATGGACCAAGTGGGTTATAAGTAGTTCAAGTGAACGAAAAGACAATAAACAGTGCTAGTAATGTTTGAATAATTTTGGAAACATTGCCAAGTATTGTTTCTTGTTGAATTATACAATGCTTAATGTTAGTTTATAATTGGAAGTATTGAGATTGATGGAAGTGCCAAGATTGATTCAATCTACTATGTGTTATGTAGAGGGTTGTCCTAAAGACTAAGCTTGACCGAAATCAATCGACACTGCAAGACTTATTAGAAGAGGGAGAATTGATTCAGGAGCTAAGGAAGTACTGTAAGTAACCCTAAGCGACTACTTGCATCCAAATTGCTTAATGCTATAAATTCTTGGAATTTGGCAATTGAAACCAAATGAATGCTGCATATGAGATGTCTTCCCTTGACTGTTGATTTTGCTTTACTAGAAATGATTTGTAAACAGGTGATGGGCTCACAAGAAATGTACTGTTTGCGCGTATTATATACATAAGAAATATTTTAAATGTTTTAAAGGTTCAAATTAAATTCTGATTTAATATGATTTTATACTTTATGTTGTAACTTTGTTAATGTTTTTAAATGCCTTGTGAGCCTTGTTTGTTGAATTACTTCCTTATAAACTACAATGATTGCTATGAGGTCAGGGAAGAATGAAATTTGTTTTAAGACTACCGGATCTCTGTTTTAGACCCGTGGTATTGAGACCTCAGGGCACTGTACCTTGAGAACTTTGTAGACACTCTTGATTGACTTAGAGCACTATTTCTCGAGCATTAGCCTCGGAGACGTTCGGCTTATCCCGTATATTACGTTTGGACAGGTCCCGGTTTCATATGTGCAATGAGTCGGGGTTTGATTGGTCTATACATAGGCAACGCCTTTTATGGGAGTTTGCTACGGTTAGCTACCGTGGGTTTGTTTGCTCTAAGTAGCATCGATTGATACTCTGTGAACTCTCTTGGTACTATGATTTGTTTTATTGATTTCACTGCATACTTTATGTATGATTTGAGATTGAGACTTCTAGTCTAATGATGAAACTCTACATTTGACTACGATTTGTTATTGAGTTTCCATACTGTTTGACGATTGATGATTGGCTTTTGCCTTATGATTTGAGAATATGTTTTACAATGCAGCATGTCGAATCTGATTTGTCAATTATTGAAATGAGATTCAAAATCCATTTATGAGACTGCTATTCTTTATGTTTAAAATACAGTCATGTTTTATACCGCAGCATACTGAGTTTGATTTATCGGATGCATATGATTTATGAGTTTGAAAACTGAGAGATGCAGGTTCTGATTTTAAAGTTGCTTCTGTAGTTACTTACTGAGTTTATAACTCACTCCCCTTTTCTTTCCCTCCCTTTCAGATTGAGGATTACTGTCACACTATCTCCGTTGAGGAGTTCCTTCGGAGTGCATCCTCATGTATGTTGTAAAGTATATGGCACCCAGCAAGTTATATAGACACAGTTGGTTAATGGCACAGTGTGTTTTGGTTTCAGTTGGTTGTATATACATATTATACATCGAGTCTGGGATGTAGGCTAGGTTTTACTGTTGTTGAATTGATACTGGATTTATGCTTGTTTGAGATAAAAGTGATATGGTAATATATGATTACAAATATATGTGTTTAAGCAGGACAGGAGTGCACGATATGGAAATTTCTTGATTGCACTGAAGGTAATGACAAGAATCGGTTTACCTATGATATTAAAGTTGGAGAATAGCTAAACATGATAACCTGATAATTTGAATTTGGATGGATAATAATTATGCTAGATGATTATGCTTCAACTATTAAAGGATAGAAATGGGACCTTAGTGATCAAGGATCGCTTAAAACCAAATTGTGACCTATGCAGTTACCTACAAACGATGAAATAAGAAAAAGAAAAATTTAGCTCACAAGTTTAGGCTTCCGTAAGGATTAAATGAAAATCCGGATGTGACAATATGGGTGATTGATTGAAGTTTTAATGGAATGATATGTAGTGATCCGAAGTGGTGTGGAAGCGTAAGCTTTGACTTGGAGACTTAAAGGAAGTATTTACTCAGTGTGAGGTAAGTGGGTTAAGTAAAATTTGTTAGCACCATCTCGTAGGAATGGTTTAAATTTTATAAATATTTAGAATAATTCTTATGTTAAGAAATACGAATATTGTGGTTGGACATTGAGGTAAGTAAGCTAAGAGCAAAGGTATAATTAGTTTATAAATTTTGTTTATGTTTGGGTTGGATTTAAACTTATTTTCTGCCTTGCGTGTTGTGGCCAGCCAAGCGTGCATGTCAATTGAAATGAATTGATGCATGTGTGCATTCATCTATAGCATGTTTTGAGTAAAGATATTTTACATCTATATTTTATAACGACTTGCATTATGTTTTAAATTGCAAAGTCTTGGTTTGAACTGACCTTTAAAATAAATCGAAACTTCTTTATATTTGAAACTCAAAACTGATTTTATAAGTGCTTTGAAATCCATAGAAGCCAAGTGCTACACGAGAAAATTGTTTTTGAATCGTTTTTTAGTGCAAGCATATACTACGACCTTCAGGTCATTTCTAGCCTATCGCGGTTAGCTTTAGGCCCTATTACACGTTTATCGAGCTTTGTGCTTTAGACTAGTGCAGTGTACCTATTAAGCTTAGCTCTAGGTAAATGATACTTGTTTAGAAAACCAGCAGGCAAGTTCTAGCTCTCACTTGATCAACGGAACTAGAGTATTGTTCTATGGCCATAGATTTCGTGTTGCTTGCGACACCATTCCATCACTAGCTAGGATGGACATCGCTATCATTATCATATTAGCGATTGAGGAATATTGCCTAAACTCTACATTCTACAACTTTACTATTAGTATTGATTTTTTTGAATTGAGGCTTATGCCTAAAGTGATAAGTGATTGATTTTGCAATTGTTTTCAATGATTTGGGGTTCTGCCTAAAAGTAACAAGTGATAGATTTGAAACTGTTTTCCAGTGATTTGGGGCTTTTGCCTAAAAGTGACAAGTGATCGATTTGATATTGTTTTTCAGTGATTTGAGGCTTTTGCCTAAAAGTGTTAAGTGATCTGTTTTGAAATCATTTTTAATGGATTAAGGCTTTTGCCTAAAAGTGATAATTGATTGATTTTGAAATCCGTTTTTAGTACTTTGAGGCATTTCATCTAACTAAATCGATTTTCAATTTTCATAAGTTCATCCATTTTAAAATGAAGTGCATAGTCATCATGTTTTGAACCAAGTGCATAGTCATCATGTTTTAAACCAAGTGCATAGTAATTTTGCATTGAACCGAATGCATAGTCATTATGTTTTAAGCCAAGTGCATAGTCATCATGTTTTGAACTAAGTGTATAGTGATCATGTTTTGAACCAAGTGCACAGTCATCATGTTTTGAACCAAGTGCACAGTTATCATGTTTTGAACCAGTGCATAGTGATTTTGTTCTGAACCAAGTGCATAGTAATCGTGTTTTAAACCAAGTGCACAATGATTTATTTATCGAAGTGCATAGTGTTTTGACCTTTTGAAGTGCATAGTATTTTGACTTTATCGAAGTGCATACTGATTGATTTATCGAAGTGCATAGTATTTTGATTTATCGAGGTGCATAGTGTTTTGATTTATCGAAGTGCATAGTATTTTGATTTATCGAAGTGCATAGCGTTTTGACTTTATCGAAGTGCATAGTATTTTGATTTATCGAAGTGCATAGTGATTGATTTATTGAAATGCATGAAGATTGATTTATCAAAGTGCATAGTGTTATGATTTTATCGAAGTGCATAGTTTTTTGACTTAATCGAGGTGCATAGTGGTTTGATTTAATCGTAGTGCATAACGAAAGTGTTTTAAATTGAAGTGCATAACAAAAGTATTTTTATTAGAATCCATAGTAGATCATTCTTATCATGACTTAATACCATGCATACATGGCGCTTCAATGCTAATTTTTGTGCATCTGCATTTAAAGTGACATAAGTCTAACATGCATTTACTTAAACTACTTACTGAGCCATGGTTTGCTCACCCCATTCTAACAACCTTGCAGATTATACTAGCTAAACTCTACACTTGAAACTTTTTATGTGAGGCCTCGGGACGATATCTACTTGCGGTACTTGTCTAAGTCCCTCGAGCATCGTTTTTATTTCTTTTAAGGTATACAAAACTTGTATATCATTTTGGTTATTATATATGGACATTTTAAAGTACACAGTACATGTCTATCGGATATATTTTGGAATGTAACATAGGATTGCTCTAGATTATTATAGACTAGTATGATTATCGAGTGCGATCTTAGATATGATTGTGGTATAATAAATATGAACTTATGGAATGAGAATATGTTCAGTTGATGAGTCTGAAAATATGTGTAGTGTATGATGACATAAACTGTGGATTATGGAGTTAATGTGAGACCCGATTCTATAGTACTGTACAGAATATTTTTGTAAATTTGGATAGTGGAAGTAAATTATGTAGTGAAATTAAATAAATAATTAATGTGGACTCCACTTTGGATTTTGGATTTATTGGGTTAATGATTGATAATATAGTGTATAAGAGGTGAAATAAATATTAAATGATGAAGTGGAGGCATAGAAATAATTAAAGAAATAAATCTGAAAATTTGGAGATTGGAAATGCAATTTCGATGGAATAAAATACAAATAAATGATAATTAAAGGAAGGGAAATTTATTAATTTGACATGTGATTAATAGTGATTGGTTGGAGCCTACAAAAAGAGGGAAAACAAGTTAAAACCCGTGCAGCAAAAATTTCTTCACCGCCACTCCTTTTTGCTGCTGGTTAATGCACGTGTCAACCCACTTATAAGGAAAGGAATGATGAGAGAAATGAGTTAGGTAGTTAGGTGGCATATTCCTATTGGGTAAGATGCTAAATAAAAGACTAAGTGGAACAAAACTTGAACAAATTGCCTTTTCGTTGCCGACTTACTCCGCTGCACCTCAACTTTTCTGTTTTGGCTGCACACTTTGCTTTGTTTTGTTCTCGTTCTTCTAAGATTTTCCATCAAAAATATCATCCACTTGATGCCTAACCCTTTAACCCTTCTCCATAAACCTTTTCCTCCATCTTAAGACTATCTAAGAACCCAGAAAGGAAGGGCTGACGTGAACAGAAATAGCTCTGGTTGGACTTGTTTGATTCGGTCAAGGTGAGCTTTCTATATTCTCATGATTTTCTTAATATCCAATGGTAGATTTCTATGTTTCACAACAATATAAACATGGATCTAGCATTATTTTTAGTTAAATCTCTTTAGAACATGAAGATAGGACAAAATGGGGTTTCGGTGTAGGTGATAATAAACGGGAAAACTACACTGGAAATTATACAAAAATGGTGAGAAATGGTTAAAGGAACATGAATAAGATGAATAGAAAGATTAAATTCATGGAAGGGTTGAAAATAAAAAATTAGCCATTGAAGAAGGGTTTCGGTTGGCATGAGAATGGAGGAATACCTTACAGTTTCATGGAGGAAAATAATAAGAAATGATAAAGTGAGTAAGAATTTAAAAGATGGAAACAATAAATCATGGAAAAAGATTGAAAAGTCAAAAATGGCACCAAATGAGGGTTTTGGCCATGATACCATACTGAATTTTATGGTTTAATGGTAGATAATGACTACAAAAATCAAAAGAGAAAGATTGGTGAAATCGAAATCGAAATCGAAAAAGGAGTTAAAACAAGGAAGTTTAGCTTTAGCACCAGTGTAAATTGTACTGGTTGTACATATACTGTATTATTAGTGGCTGCATTTTATGAAAGTTAGTGGCTTAAAATTAAGAGGAAAATTATTAATAATTTTTAATAAAATTATTTTACAGCCGGGAATTACGGATTTCAGTGGGTGCTACCGAAAGACTCGATATCGCTAGTCAGGTAAGGGAGTAGTGTGTGAGTTGTATGGATATATTGTAAGGACCGGGAGTGCCTGGGTCTAAGTTAGCCAGGGGTTTGCCACCCCGATACCTTACTCATCCGTACTGTCCGCTCTGGGCAGGCTTAGGTCCCCACCCTCACGGTTTTCTTTCGCGTCCGCCGCTACTCGAACCCTTGACTTCCTCAAGAGTCGAGTAACGACTAAACATATATATAAATATATAAATATGAACATTATTTTATGTTAAAGTGTAAAAATATATATGTATTTTGATACAAAATATGTATTTAAATACATATTTTAACTAGTGTAATTATATATGTATATATATTTAATTATATGTATATGTATAATTATACAAAAAAAAGGGAAAACAGAAAAATAGAAAGGAAAAATCGGGAAGAATCCCGATTTTCTTCCCAAGTAAGGCCGACCACCGTCGGCCGGCCAAGAGAGGAGGAGGGAGAGAGAAAGATGGCGTCGGCGAGGAGAGGAGAAGAAGCCGGTGACCGGAAGAGAAAGATCGCCAGCGACAGGGAAGAAAAATCGAGAAACAGAAAACGAAAAAGTCGAAGAGAAAAAGAGAAGAGGGAATCGGCGGTGCCGGCCGGTCCAGGCACCACCACCACCACCTCGACCTCGGCGGAGGTGAGGAGAAGAAGAAGAAAGCCACCGATCGACCACCGTCGGCCGGCCAAGAGAGGAGGAGGGAGAGAGAAAGATGGCGTCGGTGAGGAGAGGAGAAGATGCCGGTGACCGAAAGAGAAAGATCACCGGTGACAGGGAAGAAAAATAGGGAAACAGAAAATGGAAAAGTCGAAGAGAAAAAGAGAAGAGGGAATCGGTGGTACCGGCCGGTCCAGGCACCGCCACCACCACCTCAACCTCGACGGAGGTGAGGAGAAGAAGAAGGAAGCCACTGGTGAGGCCAACGGCGGTTGAGGAAGGAAGAACGAAGGAGGAGAAGAGCCGAGACCCACGCCGCCAAATCCGCCACCATGCTGCCGATCCAGGGCGAACGGAGGCCACCAGTATATTCGCCTTGATGCCGGCCAGCTGAAAGGCCACAGAACAGCCGGAGAAGAACCGGCGATGAGGGAGGCTGACTGGTTTGAACCGGTCTGGCTAGAAAAAGGAAAAGGAAAAAAGGAAAAAGAAAAAGGAAAAAAAAGAAAAAGAAAAACAAAGAAAAAAGAGAAGAAAGAAAAGAAAAGAAAAGAGGAAAAGAGAAAAAAGAAGGAAAATTTCGAAATTCGAAAATTTCAGAAATTTCGAAAAATTCCGGGAAACTCGGAAACTCAGAAATTACGAAAATTCGGTAAGAATTCCGAAAAATGAATTTTCAGTAATTTTAATAAATTATTTGGAAAAAATTCTAAATGTTAGAATTTGAATTCCAGAAAATATCCTCGATGACCGAGACGATGGGATTGGGAGAGGTGAACACGGGTGCAACGTAAGGAGGTGGTCGCCGACCCGGGACAGGTAAGGGATGCATGTGCAGCACTATAAGGATATTCAGTCTGTATGTTTTTAATTATGAAATATTTTATGAAAATATTGTGAAGATTCTTTGGTTGGAAATTTGTGATGATGTATTGGTTGGAATTATAAACTGTATTTTCCATGCAGGAGGCTAGCCAAACCGCAGCCGTTATATTGCCGAAAAATTATCGAAAATTACCGAAAATTTCTAGAAACTTTCATAAAATGATAATAAATGATTTTATTTCACGAGAAATGATTTTCAACCACGAAAATCGAGGAAATGAATATTTTCCATAAAAACATGAATAAAATGAAAGTGATTTTAAAATATTCATGTTTTCGAGAATAGTGATAATGAAATCACCGAAAATTCTCTTGATATGTAAATTACACGTAATACGAGATGAAAAATGAAAAGAAATAAAGTGAATATTTTTATAAATATTTCTTGAATATTCACTAATGTTTTTATAACCTTTTTGGTTTTAAATTATGAAATTATGTATTTTATAAATTCCATAAAGGTTTATTTTATGATGAAAAACATGGTTTTGAGACTAGTTGGCATCCTATCATGCTGATATGTGATATGTAATATGTGATATGTGATATGTAGTCCTGGCCGACACCTGATCAGTGATCCGCCGAGGACAATTATAGACTGTGGCCATAGATCTGACATGATTATTTTATACCCTTCGGGGTCTATAACATGATATGAGTAACGACCCAGTGGACAGGTTGGGCGTGCCTTAGTCTCCATAGATGAAAATGCTTTATATGATATGTGATACGTGAATGAAAATGTTTTACATGATATGTGATAAATTAAATGAAAGTGATTTATAGCATTTTTTATAAAATGCTCATTTCGGTACTGTTTTTAGTATTACGAAATGATTTTCATATGATGTGTGAGATGAATATGTAATATGTTTTCAAAAAGGAAAAAGGAGGAAAATAAATCTAATATTCTTATTTTAAATTTTTAAATTGAATATTAGATTTAAATGATTTATATGTTATACGAAAAGGAATTAATAGCTTATTTTGTTATTTAAAGTACTGTACTAATTATGATTGTACAGTAAGTTTAAATGAGAATGATGATGATTTAACTAATATTCTTTTCAAAAAATATATGAATATTAGTTACTTTATTTAAATGTTTTATTTCATAAAAGCGTTATTTTAAAAAGAATATGAAAATGATATGGAATAAAAAAAAGAAGAAAAGGATTTAAATTTCAAATGAAAAGAAATTTATTACTCTCTACAGTTGCTTCTAGATTCCGGGACAAGACAGTTATTTCAAAAAACTTGCCTTACTCCATCCGGATCCCTAGCCGACTGTAGTATCTTCTTACATGTGTGCCTAGAGCCCAATAGGAAAAATGAAAAAGTTTTTCAGCATATAGATAGCTGAATATCAAGTGAGGCATATAATTCCCTTACTGAGCCGTGGTTTGCTCACCCCTTAATTTTAACATTTCAGATTTTCGAGGACTGAGAGTCTGACATCTAAATGATTTCGGCTGTGCATTTGGGGACGATGTGACAGCTTGATTTATTACATAAGGTACGATCGTTTATTTTCTGTATTTAGACTTATTTACAGTACTACTTCCTTATGAATTAAGATAGGGGATGTAATTCACATTATAATTTTATATGAAATTGTTTATATGTAAAAGAAAAGTAAAGTATCGCAGACAGCTCAACCAAATAAGATGTATAGAAAAAGATGAAAAATAGGGTCACGGGCTGTGACAGTACTGCCCCCACTTCCATCGGAGTTATAAACATAAACTTTTTTACATATTTTACAAATATCAGAATATTCATTCGTCGTACCTTTTTTCAGCATAATGTCGAAATGCTCCCAATCCTTACTCTTTTTAGTGTGGGTGATCTTCGCTTTCTTCAGTCTTGATGATGTAGCGGTAGTAGTGGCAGTTGATGATTGTGTTTGAGCATGACCACGACGACTAGTATGTATCGGTGGTGCCAAAGGAAGCTCTTCTTCCACATGAATATTGAGTTCGAATACATTGAATAATTCGTCACCCAAATTAGGGATTTTAGTAGAACTGAAAGGGCGAGAAACGGAACATAAACGAAAAAACAAATATGATATTTTTATTTTTTGAAAATAAATATATTTAAAATTTGAAAGAAATAAATGTAAGAATATATATTGGAAGTTGGAAGTTGAAACTAAAATTTGTAAAATTGTAAAAGAAAAAAGGAAAATAAATTTTAGAGAGAAAAATGATAATATTATAAATTTAGAATAAGAGAATTTGAGAGAGTTTGAGTGAGTATAGAGAGAGTATGAGTGTTGAGATTTGAGAAAAAATGAGAGAAAATGTAAAGAAAGAATAAAGGAATTGAATATGTATTTATAGGAAAAAATATTGAATTCAAAAAATAAAAAATTTAAAAAATTAAATTTGAATGAGGCAACGGCTCTTTAAAAATTAATTTTCATGAGCCATTCCCTCATTGAGGGCTGCTGCAAAAGTAGGCTAAGGCTTGCCACTGTGCTAGTGCAAGCCTTTTCTTTTAGAAAAATTTGAGCCAGACCAGGACAAATCGATCACGGTCCTTTATCGAGTCCATTTTTTTGGGGTGAACTAGCCTAGCTTGTTATATTATTGAGTTAGGCTGATTTCAGTTATCGGGCTGGGTTGACCCGGTATGATTTTGAGTTGGATCGTGTCAACCGAGCCCGATAACCAACTCTATCTAGGTCATACCGTATATTAGCTTATATCCCATGTACAAATTTTTTAAATTTTAAAATGAGTTTTGAAATTTTTGGTGAAGCTCAATTTTTAAAAAAAAAATTGAAATAGAAAAAGTTGATAAATTTAGAGGACAAATTGATTAAAAGTGATTAAAAGGATATTTTGATTATTAAAAGTTGATTTTAAAAACATATCTATTTAAATTATATTTTAAGTTTTTATAAAAAGGTGAAAAGAGCTTCTAAATGCATTCCCAAAAATATTCTATACATACCTCTAATTTTAAAACAAAAAATATATATATCTTAAAATAGAAAGATAATTTTAATCTTAATGAAATTACAAAATTAACCAAAGAAAATATATCACTTGTCTTCTTCTTCCTCCTGTCTCTTCCTCTTTCAGCTAAACTCTGTTTTTAAAAAAAATTTTCTCTGTAAACTCTAACAGTGCATTTAGTGAAGAATTTTAAAATTTTAGAAACACGAAATACTAGCATTTGTAATTGTATTATTTGGATAAATATTTTTTAGAAAGAAATTTTGACTATTAAAATTTGGTTAAATAAAAAAATAATGATTTTAAATATAAAAAAAAAGAGAAAAATATAACATAAAATATACAATATGAGTATCATTATATTTGTTAAAATGTATAGATATTATTAATAATTTGAAAAAAATAAAATATATGTTATATTTAAATAAAATAATTCTTTTAGGTTTTGTATTTAATTGTAAGTTATATGTAATATTGTAAAAGTAGTTTTAGAGGAATTTTTGAAAAGCCACCTATTTAGGTAGATTTTCAAGAAAGAATTTGTGATACTCAATTGTCCTCTTAAAATGTTTCTGAAATTTTAAAATTCTTCATCTTTTTTAGCAAACAAGGAAACTGAATTTTGAACTTTTGAATAACTTGATTAAAATGAATTCCCCTTTTGAAAACCCTCATCCAAACACACCCTAGAAATCAAGCAAAAATGATTAGTTCTTGCTGTTTTAGTTATGATGTAATTTCTAGCAATATATGAAATTACATGAAAAAGCTAGGATATTTAAAACAAAAAAACATATCATAACATACGGTCTCACACAAGCAAACTTCGCGAGAAACATGAATTAGAAAAACAACATTATCAATCATTCTTATTTCACAACAAAATAACACAAAAAATAGCTAGAAAAACATATCTAAGAATGAGAAAGTGAATGATTTTCAAAATTTATAGTAATTTTGGAAGAAATTTTGGGATCATGATTTCTTGTTTTTTTTTTTAATTCATAAGGAGGTACAATAGGAAAGGTGGAATCGAGCCTTAGACCTAATCTCTCTTAAAAAAGGGTGATAACTACTAAGCCAAGTTTTGGTTGTTAGATTTCTTGTTCTTTTGAGAAGTTAGGGTTTAGGAATTTTGATGTTTTAAGGTAGAACAAGTGAAAGGAATGAGGAATGGGTGTTAAATGAGAAGATTAAGTCAGTAATTTTATCATAATTTTAAGGATATAAAGAGTTTTTTTTTATTTAAGAATTGGGTGTATTTAGTAGTTGGCTTTTAAAGAATAATATGAGGAGTTTATACAGAATTTCTTAAAAGTGAGAGATAGTGAATAGGATAATTATTCCATACACTGTTAGTGGAGTTTTTTTTACTCCACAAGCGGGATTAGGATCATAACACATGTCATATTTTATTTATTTTTATTTTTTAAATATTTTTATAAAACATGCGTCATGATCTTAACCCTGCTTGTGGAGTAAAACAACTCTACCGGTGGTGTATGGAATAATTATGCTAGTGAATATCTAGTTTTAAGGATGTGGGAGAGTGGATTGTCAATTTTTAATAATATTAATTTTATATATTTAATAACTAAAAATATGAATATAAGTATGTTCTTTATATTGTCAAGAGAGGATGTCCGCAAAGGCAAGAGTTCACCTGGCTTACTTATTAGGTTTACTTGTATCATATACATATATAGAGAGAGAGAGAAGTTTGATATATTTAATAACTAAAATTTAAATTTAAATATTTCCTACATGTCATTAAGAGAGAATGTCCACATAAACATTCACATGACTTACTTATCATATTTGCTTGTATCTTTTAATATTATATTTATCATTTAAGGTAAACAAAAATTTATTTTCAAGTTATTTATATATAGAGTTTCATTCTAATATTCCCAAGTTTAAGCTGCTTCTCTACAAAGCCCCTCGATGTAGTCCTCTAAGCCATGGGATAAGCATCCTAAACATAACCTTTTTGTAGGCAAGCAACCTAGCTTCACTTGTAAGCATATATTTGAATTCCTTGGTAAAGACTTTGTTAATGAATACCTTGTATAGATCAAATTCCTCTCTCCCTAGTTTAAAGGCCAATGAAAACCTAATGGTCAATAAACAGGAAGTTAACAACTTAAACAACTTTCGGGAAACTGATAACTTGGAAATTCGAAGAATTTACAAGCATGAAATATATAAACAAAATTAATCTTTGTTAAAAATACATAACCAAAATAGATTATATAATCCAACTGAAGGAAAGAGATCTTCCATTAAGAAATTCTTATAAGTTAATCGAACTTCCAGAAAAAAAGAGCCAATGAATAAGCACATTGCTAAAAGATACAAATACATCCATTTAGGATTAATCCAAGTAGAAGTTAAGCCTCTTTCAAATTCACTAATTCTTTCAAGTTTTGGTTTTCTTAGGATACAAGTTGGACTGCTCCTTTTAAACTCAATTCTTCAAGTAAAGATATCTTACTCCATTTTATAACAACCAAGGCTTGGCTAGCGATTGTTACCTTTTTTTAGGAAGGATTAGACCCAAGATTCGAATCTCCTTTCTTCTTATACCTCCCATGAACCAAAAAAAACCTTACTTCATTTAATGGGTTTTGGAGTGGCAACTATAGACCTAGTCATGTCTGTTTGGAAAAAGGAAGTTTCACCACTTAGTTTGTGGATTAAGGCATCTAAAACTAGTGCTAAGGTTATAGCTTTGTAGTAAATCATATAATCTAATGCAAGAGGCACAAATTCAACAATCATATTGTAATTGTATGTTTTAATTTGAAGTGTTAAGATGTATAGGATATTCTTGCCTAAGAGGGAGATTGAGTAATTTGGAAAACAATTGAAATAGATCGAGCCATTACAAAGACAAGATTCTATAATTCTAAAAGAGAATAACTGAACTAAAGGAATCTATTAGCTCAAAGAGCCATAAATGTAGAGGTGTTTAATCATTCTTTGGAAAGGGTCTTAACTCTTACTTGGATTAATCCTAAATGGAAGTATCTACTATAGGAAACCGAAACAAACATGCAGCGGAATTTAAATCATTCGGCCTCCACCAGGATGGATTCGGAGGGTTGTCTGATTAGGGTTTCGAGATTTTACCTAACGTTTTCTCTGTTTTTCTGTCTTTGGTCGAATCACAAGCAGCAACTTTTCGTTCTTGCCTCTATGGTATCCACACGAACGGATCTCACGACTCTTGAACGTCTCACGATCAGATGCCTTAAGGAGCGTTTTTTTGATTCTTTTAACCGAACTGCTAGCTTCGATTAAAAGAATACTTTTCTGTTTTTTTTTAATTGTTGTGCGGCTATGTTTCAGAAAACATCCTTTTATAGGCAGTAAATTTTACCCTAAAATTTACTGCCAAACAGAACTCTAATCCTACTTAGAATAGGATTAGTTATATCCCTAATCCAATTCAGAATAGGATTAGTTATATCCTTAATCCAATTCAGAATAGGATTAATTAAGCTCCTCATTGATCCGTTCTAAGTGTGCGACCCAATAGGTTCTCAAAACAATGGCAATGACAAAATTGTCACAGGCAATGAGCGGTATCTAGCAACACATCATTGCTACCCATGTAAAGAGAATGTCAATGACTCGACATAACCTTACTCGTGATAGATGTTACTGTGTAGTCTAATCCCTTTATCCTTTTATGTCTTGATTAGACACAAGTCATGGAATGTGTCACACTTGTATAGTCTAATCAGCGTTTCTTGATTCCTGAGTAGACTAATTAAACAAATAAAATCAATATCTCATATTGACTTATTTGAGCACGGCCATGCATTTTAGTCTCACTCTATCAAAGGGCCCAAGACATTACTCTTGTTATATAAGAGGGATAAATCCTATCTTTCTCACTCAACATCCCTCTACATAGATCGAGGCATACCCAATTACTACCTTTATAGTCCATCCTGTTACGAATGACATCTAGCAGCATTAAAGTATGCAATTCTCTATGTTGGGATCTCTGATGATCTCAAGTCAAAGGATCACATACACCATCATCACTATGAGAATCGCTTATGACACTCATATAACAATCCATGTAGCGTTCTCATGGAGGGTCGATCCAGTACATAGTTCTCTACCATGTACCTATGTGATGACTTGATATCCTATATCCATGACAATGGTCATCAGTCAACCGCATACTAGTCTTATCATATCATTGTTATCCTTGTTCACAATAATACTTGACTAGGGATATTTTAAGAATAGTGTGTTATTACTATTCTAAGGAATTATCATATAAGATTATATTACGCAGTTATAAGACAAATATAATAATGAACTATAAATAAAAATGTCATGATACATAAAAATGCCAAAGTCAATCATCTAATGAATGGTTCTAAGGGCATAATCCAACATCTACATCTTTTTAGCAATATGCTTGTTTATTGATTCCTTTTTTAAAGTTGAATTGACTCATAAGAATTTTTTAATGGAAGATCTCTTTCCTTCATTTAAATTGTATAATTTGTTTTGGTTATGTATTTTAACAAAGATTGATTTTTGTTTATATATTTTATGTTTGTGAATTGTCAAGATTTCCTAGTTATCAATTTCCTGAAAGATGTTTGAGATGTTGACTTCTTCATTGATCGTTGGGTTTTCATTGGCTTTTAAGCTAAAGGAAGAGGAATTTGATCTAAACAAAGAATTCATTAACAAAATATTTACTTATCTACAAGGGAATTTTAATTTTTGCCTACAAGTGAAGCTAAGTTTTTTGTCTACTAAAGAGTTAAGTCCAAGACGCCTATCCCATAACTTAAAGGCTATACCCAGCTAGGGATGGCAATAGGTACTGTACCCACTAATTTTAGAGTATCCGAACCTGATTATGTTTTACAATACTCAAACTCGATTAACTACTCAAATATTTCGATTTTTACTACTTAAACACTACTTATATAATATAAGAAATACTTATAAACTACTCAAACTCACTAAATATTTGTTTATTAAGTCAAAATTTTACTTTCAAATTTAAATTTAATATAAATTTTAATGTACATTAATAAGAAAAATTAAATTAAATATTTTTTACTAAATAGTAAAAATAAATTAATGTTAAAAATCATAATTAAAATATTTAATAAATTAATTTAATTAAGTATTATATTAATAATAAATAGTTTTATAAATAAAATGAATATAATAATATTTAAAAATTACTATTTATAATCGGGTTTGGGTAGTAAGGTATCCTAACATCACTACCCAAATCCTACCTGAACCCATGATAAGTAGTAAAATTACTATTCGAACCTAATTATTAAATACTCTAATCTTATTTAATCAGGTCAAGTAGTGTAGTATATCCATTTATAGAATACCTATATACATCCCTATACCTAGGGGCTCAATAGAGAAACGGCTTAAATTCAATAATATTAGAATAAAACTTCATAAATAAATAAATTGAAAGTAAATTTTCGTTTTACCTCAAATGCTCACTCCCTTCGACTCAAATATCAACATAGCCTACGAGATCGTAAAAGGAGGAAGTTTAATGAAACTTTGGAAAATTTGCTAAGATTTAAAAATAGAACTTTAAAGAAAACTTTGAACCACTAAAGCTTTGAATTTTCAAGAGAGATAGAATGTGAGAGAATGTCTAAATTTTTATTTTTAACAAACTCCATTACAAAACTTTGTCTTACAACTAAGATGAGAATCCTTTAACTAGTGCATTGTTTACATGCTACTGTTGAGGCACGAGGCCAATTACTATTACATTTTTTGTTTGTGTCAGCACACGTGGTGTCAACTAGTATACTGATGTGTATTATTCAATAAAAGGGTTACTTTCTGAGATAATATTTGGAATGGTTCCCAAAGTTTACGCGATATTTAAATTGGTTCTTAAATTTCAAAAACTAACATATTGGTCTCCAAAGTTACTATAAATCAAGAGAATTCAATTACCCTTAGCATTTATGTTCGCTCAAGAGATATACATACCCTGATATTATATGTACATATGGCTGTAGCATGAAGTATTTATCTCATTGTTGCTTGGAACATATAGATATTCAAATTCTCATGAATAATGTTTAATCATATGTTTCTATCTGAATGGAATTCGATTAGGCCAAATATAATAGTCGAATTACTTTAAAATATTGGTTCTTGCTAAACTAAGAGAATTCAAATACACTTACTCCCTAATTCGAATACCCTTATCCATTTCAAGATTCAACAGATGTACATATCCTTATAGTATATGTACATATGGATGTAACAAAATGTACATATCTTAGTGTTGCTTGGAACATAAAGGTATATTCGAATTCTTACGAGTAATCTTCAAACAGAAGCTTCTGGCTAAATGGAATTCAATTTGCCCAGATATGGTAATCGAATTACTTTCACAATTGACATACTAGTTCCCACAAAAATTAAGAGTTTGCCAAAAAATCAAGGTGTTGGTGAAAAACAAATTGAGAGTATCACCACAAGAAAAATTTAGGTAAGGTTGTCAAAGATATGTGAGTTTTAGAAAGGAAAAAAAAGGCATTTGAATAAAGGGTTTTAAAAGGTTATGGAAGACAGTGTGTTTACATATATTTAAAGAAATTAATTTACACATGCAACCTTTTTCACATTTCCTAAATAGATGCTATTCAAATTTATGAATGAAGGTATTCAAATTCTATATATTAGTTTTAATATTGGAAGACATGAACATATCTTCATATGAGTATTTGAGTACATTAGAAAAGGTATTCGAATTATCCACGTGAGATTTTGAGTTGAAAGAAATGTACATATGTACATGTAGAATGTACATATTACTATTACAATGTGTACATATCCTTTTGTAAGTTTGGAATTACAAGTACTTGAATATTTTAAAAAGGTATTCGAGTTTCTAATATTATTGTCTGTTCTCTAGTAAGACTTTATCAAGATAGGTATTTGAACGCTAAATTCAATGAATTCGAATTCTTTAGATTAATTTTGGAATTGAAAGAAACGTACATATGATTATATGAGATGTACATATCCCCCTATAGATTTGTAGATTAAGGTATTCGAATATCTAAGAAATGATATTTGAATCCTAATTTCATTTTCTGTTCTCTTGTCATGGCAAAGGGATTTGAATTAGGGAGTAAGGTATTCAAATTCTCTTGGTTTAGTAGGAATCAGTATACCAGTTTTGAAAGAAATTCGATTGCCAATCTAAGCTAATTAAGTTCAATTCAAACAAAACCTTTGGTTTGAAGATTACTCATAAGAATTTGAATACCTTTCGAAGGAATTCGAATACCTATATGTTCAAGCCACTTATACATCTCTTAGGACAAAATTGCTTTATCTCAACTTTGGAGACCAATGTGTTCTTTTTTGAAATTTAAGGATCAATTCAAAATATCATGCAAAATTTGGGAAATATTTAAGATAGTATCATGAAAGTAATATTTTTACTAAATAATACACGTAAGCATGCCACCTGGTATCATGTGTGTTGACACGTGGTACGAGCTTGCATTTAATGTTGGAATTAACAAAAAGTTTGATGAAAGGACTTAAATTATATACATTTGCAACTTTAGGGACTAATGTGTTACTTTTAAAAGTTTAGAGATCAATCATAAACTTTAGGGACCATTCAGAATATTAACTAAAAATAATTTATTTATTGCAAAAGTATAAACTGATGTTTGGGTCTTAAAATTTTAAATTTTTTTAGTTTATGAGATAAGTAAATTTAAAATTTTAGATAAAATTATAAATAAAAAATTTTTAAGAAATTTTTAACTTTAATAGGAGTATTTAATATGTATATATATTCTTACATTTTTCACTCTATTCTTCAATACTATGTTATTCACATTTTTTTTTGTTCAATTTTTATCTATATCATTTTTTTTTCATTTGAACTAAAAATATTTTTATTTTATTTATTTGTTTCAAGTAAAATATGTGATTTAATTTAATAAAATTAATTATTTTATTTTTTATTAAAAATATATAAAATTTTTATTAAATATTTTTAACATCAATAATATATTACAAAATACAAGATAAGTGTGCTAATGTGGATGTTTACTTGTATACTTT
Organism: Heritiera littoralis; assembly: GCA_031772115.1. Classification (NCBI taxonomy): domain Eukaryota; kingdom Viridiplantae; phylum Streptophyta; class Magnoliopsida; order Malvales; family Malvaceae; genus Heritiera; species Heritiera littoralis. The sequence goes on from JAPDPK010000055.1 coordinate 2,859,558, forward strand.
ATTTTAATGACATGTAAGCCACACAATAGTGACATGGATTGATCCCATTTTAGTTGAAGTCAATAGTTGAAGTTATGAACCCTTGCACTGAATACAAATTAGTGGACAATGAATAAGTGGACAATTTTTTTATGTGTAAATCACAAGGTATTTTTAAACCACATTAAGTATGAGATTAATTCTTGTTTGTGTTGCGTGGTTGGTGTTGACCCAATAAAATTTGACCTGGTGATATGTGAACAATTAGTTGAAGAGTTTATGGAGATACATTTTGAAAATTAAATTAAAAAAATGTCATTTTTGACAAAGTAAGTGATGTAAATGCTTGATGCAACTGAACTTTTAAAAAACAATATTGCAAATTTTATGTTCATCCCTTATTGGCATCTTCTAATAAATACACACACACACACACACATATATATATAATGTGATCAGTTGAGCAACATTCATGAATCACATAATCTATTTAAAAAATATCCCACGAAATCAGACTAATTTTATAATGTTTCTATATCAAACACTATTTCAACTTCTCTTGAAAACACTTTCGAAAATAAATATAGTGAAACAATAACATTTTACAAAAAAATTCTATACAATGAAAAAAAATCCTATAAAATATTAAGTTGGATTGTTGAAACCTGAAACTACCTAGCACAGCCTCATTCTAAGCTCTCCCAAGCCCAGTACATAGGTATTTGGTAATAAATTTAAACTTGAATTGTAACCCAACTATCAAAGACAAAAATGTTTTACTTTATTTTGCCAAGTGGGCTGATGGCTAAGTCCATCAAGACAATGACATGATATGATATGATATGATATACCCAAATCAAGCAAATCAAAGCCAAGTGAAACAATCATCAGAGCGACCAATGTGGCATTTATGTCCACGTAAACGTTGATTAAAGTCAACAATTTACGAGAAAATTATCTTCTGTTTTGTTCTTTTCAACTACTTCTCCCTTAAGTATAGAATTGAAAAATTCTAAATCTACCCCATTTTTTACTCTTCCTACTTCAAATATATAAAAGACAAAAATACCCTTATGTTAAATGACATTAATATCCAACAAACTCCCCCCACTTATTTCCCTCTCTTCTCTTTCTTCTTTTTTGTTATACGTTTCTTATCATTCCATATTTTTGCTTTCTAAACACTTTCTATCTATATATATATCCACTTTTTATCTCTATCAGCATTTCTTGGCTATGATTAATAGCAGCAACACTCTTTTCTTTTTCATTAATAAACATAATAATGATTATTCATTCAAGAATTTCTGTTGTCCATTGCAATTCTTTGGCATGTAGCTGTAATCAATCTAGCAAATTGTTCGATTTGGGGTTTTCTTTCATCTGTTAGTGTAGCTTTGTGGCTCTCCTTTCTGCTATTCTGTAGTTTGCTTGTCACTTTTATTAATGCTACATTCTCTATTGAGAAATGAAGCACAGTAAGCGGCCAGGGCCCTCGCCAACTTGTGCGAGGCCAGGCTACTGTGTGAGGCTAGGGCCCTTGCGTAGGTTGGCCTGTGCAAGGCTAAGAAACATACACGAAGCCAGGTCGTGCGAGACCACCGTGCCAATAGCTTTTGCCAGCCTTCTTTGTCCACCGAGAGAATGCCCCCTATTGTGCTTTGTTTGTACTGAAAAATAAGTGAAGCCAACTGTTGCTATCATGTTGTTTCTATTCCAGGTGGAAAAGCCAACACTTCTTTGCTCCGGTTTTGCTCCTACTGTGAGAAGAAAGAAGAACAGCAGCTTTACTTCCTACTGTATTTTTTTATGTATTTTTTGACTGAAGGTGCACGCGACTAGTAGCCCCTGTTTTGCTGCTTTATGTGTTTCTAAAGCGAATGAAGGATCATGTTCAGCCACGCCAAGAATGCTATTATTTCCCTCTCAGTCCCAATTGCCTTCAAGCTTTCATGGTTTCTTCCCCAGCCAAGAGTGACAACCACAAATTTTGACACAAAGTAAATATAAACCAATATAGTGATTTGGAGTAAATAGATTATTAGGAAATTTTTAGAAGAGTTAAGAGAATTATAAAGTAATAAATTAAATAGAAATGTCATGAGGTGATTTAATTCAAAAAAATTAAATTAAAAATTTAAATTTAATTAATGATTTAAATTTAAGGATTTCAATTGAGGAGATAACTATATTTGATATATTGAGCAAAGTGTATATATATTAAAAATATATACATGTGAATTAAACGATGATATAAATATATGTAAAAATAAATAGTAAGTATAAATTACATATACTTATATGTATTAAATTAATGAAAGATATAATTTGATATATATTTATTTATCCAGTATGAACAATTATAATAAATATATTTACAATATATATGTATTATATAAATATATTTTAATGTGCAGTGGCTATTTTGTAAGTGTAAATTATATACGTAAATATATATAATACATATTATAAATATATATTTACTACTATAAAATATATTTATAATATAAATATTTATTATAAAAAAAAGGACAAGCCAAGAAAGCTTGTCCTCATAAGTCTGCCCCAGCATATTAAGGTCTGCTGAGGCAAGCTTAATTAAAAAAATATTATTTAAATTAATTAATATATCTAAATAAAAAAACAAATATATTAAAAAAAAAAGAGAGAAACGAAGAGGAAGAGAGTTATTGGTGGTGAGAGGGAAAGAGAAGGTTACCGCTGGCCAAAGAAATGGAAAGGAAAGGGAAGAGAAAAGGAAGAAAAGGAAAAGAGAGAAGAAGTCGCACCGCCACCATCCGATCCCACGTGTGGTGCACCACCACCTCAGCTGACACCGGTGAATGTAGATCTTGGGAAGAGAGAGAACACATGGTTGTGGGAACTTGTTGTGAGACCTCGTAATTTAGAGTACTGTTTAATTATAATTATATAACTAAGATTTTAGAATATTTATAATTAACAAATATTTGGTTTTATCTTTGGTATTAAGGTTAATTAGTAAGTGGGCCCCACTGATTTCTGGGGATCCAAATGGAGGTGAAACTTCAGGGATGCTATATTCAAGGCCGGTGAATATGATGGTAAGAGCTCTAACTTTAATCTCAATTATTTTTGTATATTTGAAAATTTTGCAACATTTTGAAAAATGACGATTTAGTCCATAGTCTGTTGGATTTTTGGAAATAACGATCAAACTAAAAGGACTTGTGACCTATGGACTATACCAAATAATTCCTCATAAAATATAGTTTTAGAATATCTAGACAAATGGAAGAAACTAGATGTAAGAACATGAATTTATGTGATTTTACGGTTAGGGGTATTTTAGTAATTTTACCCAAACTTGTAATCAAACCCTAACAAAAACCTTACCAAACATTGGGGCAAGTTAAATAGAGTTGATTTATGATTAAATAAAATATTTTGGAGGTCAGACAGAATGTTTTCAACCAAGTCAAAGCTTAGGGGCAATTTTGGAAGAAATCTTTAAGTATAAGGGTAAAATGGTAATTTTGCCCATTAAAATCAGAATTTTATCACCTTATCCAGCAGCTTCTCGTCCATTTCTGCTAGAAACCAGACCCCAACATTTCCTTCATAGCTAACCTTGAAGAAGGGAGAGAAAGTGAGAAAAACTTAAGAAAATCACCTTAAAATCAAACACTTTCTTCACCAAAATTATTCTACTCAACTTGCTCTTCGATTTGGTGCCCAAAATAAGTGCTAAATCAGCAAAAATCTGATTGTGGGGTCTTCCATACCATTCAGTGAAGGTGAGATAAAATGAAACCTTAAGCTTTTTCATGGAATTTTTTATACTTATCATTCATTCATAATGTTTCCATGGTCCTCTTAGTTTGAATTATGTTTAAATCATGTTATTGAGTCTATGAGGGTTTGGCCACCACCCACCTTCCATGAACATGATGAATTTTGATGAGGACTGATGTAGAAAAAATGTAGAAAAAATGGAAATTAAGAAAAACAAGCTTAGTTAGCTTAAATGGAAGAAAAGCAATAACTGGGGGTGAAGGAGACCATTCGACCAACACTTGAAGTGCATGAATTTGATACCATTTGATGTGTAATTTATGTAGAAGTAGTGTAGAAATTTAGTAAAATTAAATTGGGATTAATAAAATAGTTAAACTTAAGAGAAATCAAAGTGGAGAGAAGAAAGAAGCAATTTCTACTACCCAAGGGTTGTGGTTCAGTTGGCAAAGCAGGTTGAGTTTGTGGGAAGAGCTCTCGACTTCGAATCCCACTAAACACATCTTTGGGGAGGGGTGAAGAGCCTTAACTGTGACTAAACCCCGAACAGAATTAATTTCAAACCGTTAAAACGGATGAAGATACCTGTGGTTTATACCAAAAAAAAAAGAAGAAGCAATTTCGGCCTATTGAAGGGAAGGATGAAATTGTTCCAATTTTGATACAATCTAGGTCCTAAAATAATGTATAAATTATTCTGAGAATTTAGGCACGATCAAAATCAAAATCGGAGTTATGTAGTAAAAGTTACAAGTTTGCACGGGTAAAAATTAAATTGCATTTAAGGGAATTTCATAGACAATTCATTAGCATTTAAATTATTAAATATTCTTTTAATTGAAGTATGGTGAATTTATCAAGCTTGAATGATGATTTGTAGCCTCGAGATCTGTAAGTGCTACCAGTGCTGATGAGGCGCCTACCGATAAACTAAGAGGTAAGGGATATTTGTATGAAGCGTATGGATATAACGCTGCATGTTTTGATGAGAATTTGCAAATTGTGGAACTTAAATAAATATTTTGGATTGAATTTTGAAACTGTGAAATGTGGATTGAAAGCTGGAATTTTTATGTAATAGGGGTTAGGTTGAATAAACTGTTATGCAGCCGAATTTTTTCTACGCTAACCTAAACCCCTAAATTTATGAAATCTATGAAGTTCATGCTTTAGTATGAAATTTTTGAAATATTGAGAAAATAAAATTTAGGTACCCAAAGTTTAAATATTTAAATATGGTTTAATAAATATTAAAACACAAATTCAATAATTAAATGATTTTTAGTGATATTTTATCTATTTTTGGATATTCGAAAATGTTGATTTATTTCATGGAATTTAAATAAATAAATTTGGAAGCTTAAATATTGATTTAAGTTTTTTGCATTTTACATGTTTGAATTTGTGGATTTTATAGAATTAATTCTTCTGCTTATACTTATGATATGTTTTGATAAATTTATCTCTGTAAACTGTTCTGAAAATATTTATTTAAACTGTTTTGAGACTATGGCCTCGTAGCTACCTGTGGGTACATGTATTTCCGTTCTGTTCTGATTGCTGTTGACTTTAGCCTAGTCTTTTAGCTCCTACAAGTGACACATAGCTAGTGCCACACTGTGGCCCCCTAACTATGGCCATACATCTATTATAGTGCATGTGTCTATTGGGTGTAGCCTAGTCTCGACTAAAATTATACTGGGGTGGTAAATCCTTAGTTAACTTGGATCCAGGCACTTCCAGTTTTGATATATTAATGATTTCGATTCATTTGTATTTGATGTTCTATGATACGAATATGATATTTTTTGAAATTATATATCTGATTTATCTGTTGGAAATTCATATAAATCTGATTTATTCTGTTTACGGAGAAATTGATTAATTTCTGTTGTGATTATGTTTTATTTCTCAAAATATTGGAATTATAGTTGAATTTGTGATCTAATTCAATCAAATAAATTCTCTATAGTGGCTTTGGATACCGGAACACGATAGGTATTCCAAAGTACCTGTCATACTCTACTCGGTTACCCAACCCACTATAGTATTCTTCCTAATAGATCATGCCAGTTTTATTTCATGTTTTAAATTCATGTTTTCATTTAAATATCTGTTTTATGAAATTTGCATATATGATACGTTATATTAGCTTTCGTGTAGATGTCTCTTACTGAGCACATTTCACTAACCCTTTTATTTTTCCACTCTAGATTATTTGCAGTGAGTTCGAGTTTACTAGTGCAGGAGGACCTGATTCTGGTATTCCTTTGGCGATTTTTCAGATTTGTCGAGGTATACGGATTTTATTTTATGTATTCAGATTTCTGTACAGTACTACTTTTATGTATTTGAATACTTGGGATACAAATATTATCTTTTGGTATGAAATCAAATTTTGAGATTCTGGGTTTTGTATAAATTAAATAAATTTTATTTTGAATGTATGAACACTGCAGACGAGGCAACCTTTGTATGTGATTTATATATGTAAAATTGGTGTAATATACCGTATTCCGAGACATCACACTTGTGTAACGGCCAAGGAGACAGAAAGAGGAGAGGAACTTGCTCCCATCGCCATTGCCTAGGCCATTGCATTTGTCGTCACCGTGCCTATCGCCGACCTTTAGGTAAGCATGTAGCTGAACCAGTTCTTACCAGTTCAACAGAAAAAAAATAATCAGAACCAGTTTAGCAAAAAAAATAAATAAAAAGTAAATAACAATAGAAATAAAAATAAAATAAATAATATATATGATTTGAAATGGGTAAAAGAACCTAATCTTATTGAACGAAATACTTAGATAATTTTATTAAATTTCTAAATGTGGATATGTATTGTTTAAATTGTAGTGAAACCGAAAAAGTGCAATTGGTGTTCGGTAAAGCTTGAAGTTTGTCAAAGCACTAAGCTTTGACGCTTGGTAAGATATTTATTTGAGATTTTATGATTGTTATGGGAAATTGTTGTGATGTTGCGGAACGCTATTGAAGCATTATTTCGATGTGCTAGAATATTATTAGAAGCTTGATAGAACATTATTGAAATATTATTGAAACTTGGTGTGACATTTATTTGGATATTATTGGAGTTATTGTTGGGAAATTTTTTAAACGCTGTGAAATGCTATTAGAAAATGGTTGTAAATTAAAAATTTGAGATGGAGGTCAACTATGTAAGATTACTTATCTAGGTTAGAGGTAAATTATACTATGTTAGTTAATCGCTTGAGAATTAAAGTAAAATAAAAAAAAAGGTGATTAAATGTGTTTATGGCCATAAAAGTGATTGTTGTTGAAATGATATTGTGAAATACTAAGAAGACCCACAATTGGTGGTGGGGTCTTAGTAATGATAATGGTATTATAATGAAATGATTGTGGATGAGTCTTTGGAATGTTCTTGATCGATTGCTTGATATTTTAATGATTTTGGACTGATGGCATAATTGACTAAATGTGTTGATATTTAAGTGATTTTGGACTTATTATATAATTTAGAGTTATGATTATCAATATTGTGATAACAATGAACAATAATAGAATATTAAGGGGACTCATAATGGTGGTTGGGGGGGGGAGGGGGGAAGGGGGCCTTAATATTGACATTGAGGTGAAAAAGGATATTATTGTGGGTTGAAAACATTATAGTATATGTGATATTAGAGTTGATATGAGATTTAGGCGTTATGACATTAAATAATCATTGTTTGAATGTTAGTGAATTATATTAAAGAGCAAAATAGAATTTCATCCTGGAAATGTGTGTAACAAAATTGAATGAATGATATAATACTTTGGTGATTGAATTGGGATATCTGTTAAGCATGTTGAAAGATCTTGGAGCTATCTGATATCGTGAGGTGCTAATGGAGCAATAGTAAGAAGATTGAGATGTGTCAACTGAATATTATCATTTTATTGTTATTATCTTATTTGGGCAGTAATATAATATTAATATGAAAGGTTGGACTGTTGGTAGATATCGACTCTGGAAAGACGTCTAAGTATGTGAACGGTAAAATATATGTAATTTAGTGAGAAATAAACGTTAGAACGGATAGTTAATATAACAATGCTATGAGAAAATATTGTGCAATATGATTTATTTAATAATATGGCTATGAATTGATGTTGGAATATCGATTTGATATAGATGGAATAATTAAAATTTATAATAGCATATTGCGTGATATTGTTGATAGAGTATTATGAAATATGTTGAAAAGTGATATGGTTATGAATGAATATTGATTTCAATGTTTAAGTGATTACGAAATAATGTTAGAATACTCTTGATATCTTGATGATCTTGAGAAAATTGAAAAGAAGATATTTGTTACGAATGTTAATGGGATATGTATACATGCATTAGGATTTACGAATTGTACCTATACCATAATTATGTGTGATTGAGCGGTAATTGATGAATTATGCTTTACTATGATTAAGGATAATTGGAAATTGAGGTCGTTGGAGGCACACCCTAACATATAAGTATGAGCGTGCATGGTACTGGACTTGATAAATATTGAGATATGCCTTGGTACACTTAGGTTCATGCATGTATAACATATGATTTTGATCCTTAAAATACATGCATTGTTTTAAAAGTGAAAGTATTGTTTTTAAAAAAAGATGTATCTAAATCCTTTAAGAAGATATGAATATTTGAAATGAATAGACGGCTACAAACCTTGATGTTTGACACTTGTTTTGACATTATTCATGATATGTATAAATTAAGCATACGATTTAACTGCGCGTTGATTTGAGAAATAATGCATTAATAAATGTTTACTGTATGGGCTATCTAAATGGGTTTGAAATGTTATAGCAAAAGACTTTGATTTGAGACGACAGGTACCTTATGGAATGCCTACATGACATATGCCTTCGTGGCATAGAGTGTATATATATATATATATATATATATATATATCGATTGGTTCTGCACGTGTGGTATGGAATCCTGTTTATATATATGTGTGTGATATGTATATATTGCCTTATGAGACCATTCTAGGCCGTTCAACAATAGTCGTGGACACATTCCTCAATTTCCAACTGATCAGTGAGACTGGGACGATCTATGATCATAAATAGATGACCCTTGAGGGAAACTTTCCCATTGATAGCTACAATGGGTTAGAGATGATATGATACCAGAATAGGGATCCATGCCTAGTCTCTCAGTAAATGTTAAACGTTGTCTAGAATATGGTTTATTTTATATGAAACTTTAGACATGACATGATTGACAGTATATGTAAAATGATTGAAACTGAATGACTTAAACACGGTTTTATACTATGCATGATATGATTTGAGACTTTACATGTTTTAAACCATGTTTAAAAGTATATGGAAAAATGAGTTTGAGATTGTATATGCTTCATACAGGATTATACACGTGTAACATGATTTGAAACAACAAATGTTTTATATAACAAACCTTTCATATGCCTACCTATTAAATCTTACATGATTGTACATATTACACTGATGCATGATATGTAGTGATAAAAGGATAGTCAGTGTTGTTAAGGTATGATCGAATCAATACTATTGATTTCTGAATGATACTGGGATATATACTTGTAAGATTCATGCATTTGCATTATGGATGATATAATCCTAACTCTATTCTTATATTAGTAACTGACTGAGTCCTTACTCATTAAACGAGAATTATTTTTTTCAAATTGATTCAAGTTAAGGGACACGTTGGATAGTTTTGAAGATTAAATAGTGTATCAACCTCCAAAGTCCTAGCTATTGAATATTTGTTATTGTAATACTTCTCTAGGATATGCTTTTATTTTCAGGCAATTTCTGTACAGTACTATAGGATGAGATGTAAACTAGGATAATGAGTACGATGCAATATTTTGATAGTATATGATGTATATGTGGTGATTAGTTGTAGATACTAAGATTGTTGAAATGATACATATTTGGTGAATATAATGTGGACTGTGGAAAATGTTGTTATATTGCATTATGATGATTTGCAAGTAGTTAATTAGGGAAATATCAACATATAAGGGGGATATTTTCAATCTATTTCTAAGAAATAGTAAGTTATAGGCTATAAATAATCTTCCCATGTCTCACAGAGTAATTTAAGTCATAATTGAATTAAAGAATGAATAAAAATGGTTTAGTGACTACATTGACATTGAATACAAACCGTAAAACAAAAAGAAAAAGTTTAGCATGTCACGGTCTTTGGGTATTAATAAAGAGTCAGCAAGGTAAAAGCTTATGAATCTCCTGTTTCGTATCTTCACAGCCAGTTGCAGTTTCTGCTCCCAGATTTCCTTGTTTTCTCTCTCGGCACCTCTCTTATTCTCAGGTCAGGTCTGCCTCCCTTCTCTAGAAATCAGATGTGATTAAGGGCCCCCATTTTGCTGAATACAGCCCTTCTTCTTCCTGGAAAAGAAGTTGTAAATTAAAGGAGTAAAATGTTGTAGGGTTAAATTTGTAAATTAATGGGGTATAGTAGTATTTTTATTTTGGTGTAATTAAATTGTTGTGAAAAGAGGAAAAAAAGGGTAAATTTATAATTTATCCTTCAAGAAACCTCACATTGTGGAATTTCCATTTTCACCATCGGCGTTTCATTTTTTTTTTCTTTCAAGGCTTTTACTACTAAAGATTAGGAGGCCGAGGGGGGTTTGAACCCAACCCGCTACACATGGATTTCTAAATATAATTTATGTTATCCGCCTTAGGCCTAGCTTGCGGGGGTAATGGGCCGATGGCCATATTCCATATATATATTATATGGGTCAATCTCTATTAACCTAATTTTGATAATCTATTTTTATTTATTTTCCTTTTAAGTAGGAATTTTTAGTTCAGATTCAGTGTTTGTGTGTGTATATGATAATAAAAACTTGAAAAAGGTTTTAACAATCTCATTGTGAAATATAACTCTCAAAATGGAGTAATGTTGGTGAATGATAATGTTCTTCCTTCTTTTTTTTTTTCATTGATAAAGTAGACAAACAATAACAAAGCCATTACATCAGAAGGCTTAGCTCTTTGGGTTGGTTAAACATCCAATCTAGGGGACATATTCCTTTCCTGGCTTGTTTTGCCACCCAATCAGCAGCCCTATTGGATTCCCTAAACACAAAGTTAAATACAATTTCATTTGCATCAGCGATAAGAGGAGATCAATGAAAAGGATCAACTCGCCCATGGTTAATTCGCCCCTAGCGGCTAGCCCATGGTCAACTCGCCCATAGCGGTGAATTAGTGTTCGCCTGCCAACCTTAGCATTTAAAAACAAGTTAAACTGGCTCGCCCATATCGGCTCGCCCATAGCCAGTTCGCCCACTATGACATTACCCATAGTCAGTTCGCCCATTATGGCCTTGCCCATGGTCAACTCGCCCAAATGTGGCACTACCATGGTCAACTCTCCCAATGGGGTACTTCTATGGTCAACTCGCCCATATTTATTAAAACAGGGTCGCCCGCCCAAAACATTATAAAAGGGTTCGCCCACTTTGGCTCGCCCAGAATTTTCTTAACAAAGGGGTCGCCCTCCCCAAAATATCATAAAAGGGGTTCGGCAAATTTGACTCGCCCGGATTTCTATTAAAACAAGGGTCGCTCGCCCAAAATATCATAAAAGGGTTCACCCACTTTGGCTCACCCGGATTTCAGTTAAAACAGGGTCGTTCGCCCAAAACAACATAAAAGGTGTCCCTTCCATTGGTTCGCCCGACCTATACTAGTTCACCCAAATCAAACAATTTATCAAATAAATGCATGTCATAAACCAAACCAATTTCTCAATATTTTCATAATATTTTTACTCCACAGGACATGCATTTTACTTCACATACAACTCCCTTACCTGGTATTACGAAGCCTAGCTTCCTGCTCGCCTTCGCGATCGCTGTTACTGAATCCTTAATTCCCGGCTGCAAAATAATTTATTAAAACTATTAATATTTTCATTCTATATCTTTTCATCACTTGGGCGAGATTTGAGACAAATCAACTAGCTCGCCCACAGAGATCTTACTAGCTCGCCTAACCGATCTCGCCATTCATTAAATGGCTTACACGTGGGAGCTTGCCCACATTCAACTCGCCATGCCTATATTGGATTAAATGTGGGAGTTCGCCCACAATTCAACTCGCCATTGCCTATATATGTGAGTTTGCCATTCACGGCTTTTTATTCAGAGTTGGGTTCACCTGTGAGTTAGACTAGCGTTGGGCGACCTCACCCACTTGGATAAGAACTTTTTACTTGGTGAGTTCTTTATTTCCTGCTCACCTCATTGGCGATCACTAACATTCAACATGGGCGATCACAATAGTCGTCATTCTCGTCACTTTTCCAGTATTTTCCTTATTTATTTTTGTCTATTTCCAAGACCACATCTTGTTTCTAGTTTTCATATTCTCTAAGGATTTAACTAAAAACAAGGCTGCATTTATGTTTATTACTTTATAAAACATAGAAATCTACCATTGAATATCAAGAGAACCATAGAAATATGGAACTCACCTTAACCAACTGCACTTTTAGAACAGATCACTTTCTGTCTTATGCTGGCCTCCTTTTGCTTATTCCTTCAGCTCATCAAACGATGGAGGAAAGGTTTTGCAAGCAGGTTTACTTGTTTAGCCAACTTAAGGACGAAGTTTAGTGGATCAAGCATGGTAGAAATGGAAGGAATAGAACCTAAACTTGCAGTAGGATAGTTTTTATGAAGAAGATGGAGTTTGCTAAGTCGGTTTTCCTCAAGTGTTTCTTCTTATATAGTGTAAGACCCGAATTTTATTATACTATATACCATATTTGTACATGATTGATAGTGGAAATTAATTCTTTTAGTAAAATTAAAGAGTCATTGAATGTGAATTTCCACTTTTCATTTTAAGTCATGATGTATAGTATGGTTGATAAAAGAAAGAAAAAAAAACAAATATCAATTGTAACAAGGAATATATGGGACTTAATTTTGATAAAAGGTCAAGATAGTATATATAAGGTATGAAAGCATTAAAGGAAGTATAAGTCAATGTGAAGAATTGAAGCTGAAAACGAAATGGAAAGTATAAGAAGGGAATTAATGGCTAGAGGACAAAACAAAGAAAAGAATGAGAAGATAGCCAATAAACATTGGCTGGAAGTGGATTGGCGTGGAGAAGAGAAGAAAAAGAAAAGAGAAAAAGTCAAGGAAAGGGGCGACAGTGGACTTCTCACCATTTTGCTTCTCTTGACAATGGGGCTAAGCAATAAATGGCAAGTGAAATTAGTCAAGAATAGAGCTGCAGTGGGGACGTCACTAACGTTCTTTTTGCTGCAGTTTTCTTTGGTTTTAATCCATGAAATGATGAAAGAAAAACGGGATAAGAACAGGCATTAGATTCTAAGTGAAACTGAATGGCTATATAAGAAGAACTCATGAGGAAAAAATCGATGGAAGCAACTTCATCTTCCTCAAAATCATTCTCGCCCATTCTGTTTTCTTTGCAAGTTCACCATTAGTTCTTTCGTTACTCCCATAAGTGAGCCATGAAACTCATCCTTAGTTAGCTAAACATTTATCCAGTGTGTGAAGAACTGAGGAATAAGCAAAGGAAAGCTAGGTGAGGCAAGAAAACATTCTGTTTTTGGAAGAGCAACTGGGTTAAGGTGAGTTTCATATTTTCCATGGTTCTCTTGATATTCCATACTAGATTTCTATGTTTTATAACGTGATAAACATAGATATAGCCTGGTTGTAGTTAAATATTGTTGGAATATAAAAGAAGTTAGATGGACATGATTAAGAAAAACAATGGGCGAACGGGATTATCCAACAGCTTGCCAAATAGGCGAGCAAGGAGTACTCGCCCTAAGGGTGAGGCGAGCACAATGCAATACATGACTAGGCGAGGACGTGTTCGCCAACAGATATGGGATAACCAGAATGATAGGTAGAGGGGCGAGGACCAATGTTCGCCAAACGGCGAGAAGGCCGACCATAGAGATCACCCATGTGGAATGTTGATGATCGAAAATGAGGCGAGTATGTAATAAAGAACTCGCCAAAGTTGTTGTTCAAGTGGGGCGAAATCCCACATTTAAGCCAATAAAGGCTTAGCGAGTTGAATGTTGGCGAACTCCCATGAATAAGCCATCAACTAATGGCGAGCTATGTTGGGCGAATGGCGAGCTGTAGTTGAAATAGTTGAAAGAAAAACTAGTGATCACCTTAGGAAATAACTCGAAAAGAAATATTAATGGTATTACTATTTACCTTGCAGCTGAGAAGTAAGGGTTGATAAAGGCGAGCGGGAAGCTAAGCTTTGAAGAGACCAGGTAAGGGAGTTGTATGTGAAGTAAAATGCATGTCCTGTGGAGTTAAATTTTATGAAATTATTAAAAAATTGTTTGTTTTATGGATGCATTATTATGAAAAATTGTGTGATTGGGTGAACTGGAAAAATGGCGAGCGAGCCACTTGGGCGAGCTCACTTTTTATGATTTTTGATATCTTGGGCGAGTAGCCCTGTTTAAGAAGAAACCCGGGCGAGCTAAAGTGGCGAACCCTTTTAAGGTTGCTTTGGGGCGGGCGACCCCTGTGTTTTTATGGGTGGGCGAGTTGACCATGGCAATGCCATAAAGGGCGAGCCTTGGGGTGAGCCAGGTTAATTTGTTTTAATCACCAAGTGTTGGCGGGCGAACACAAGTTCACCGCACTGGGCAAGCCGTACTTGGCGAACTGATTTATGAGTACTTTCCCAACGAATAATGAATTATTTTTAATATTTGAAAATAGAAATATGAAACCTTCTTTTTGGGCGAGTTGACCATTGGGCGAGTTGACCAATTGGCGAGTTGACCACTGGGCGGGTTGACCAATTCGACAAGTTGACCAATGGGCGAGTTGACCTATGGACGGGTTGAAATAGGCGAGTTGACTATTGGCGAGCTGACCATGGGCGAACTAGCCATGGGCGAGCCAGCTTAACCTGTGCCTTTCTCACACGGAAAATGTTGAGATTGTGGGATGTTTTACTATTCTATAAAACCTTTTGGGAATCAAATCATTTTATGGAAATAATAACATGAGTGAAATAATTCCATAAGGGTTGTCATGAGTTATAAAAGTGATTTTTGAGACTTTAGGCCCTAAGTTCATGCTTTATTATTCGTGTAATTGCGTGACCCACCTGGGGTGGTGGCTCGGGTCAATGAACCAACGAGTGCACCTCAGGGCGTCACAAGGCTGATGGACCCACCAAGTCATCAACGGTCTCGTGGTCACTTGGCAAGTGGACCCGAGGACCATCTATAGATTATGGCCATAGATCTAGCTGAGATAGCCGTGAGGGGCGGTGGCCTACGAGTGTACCCCAAAAGCGGATGACTTATGTTCCTGGGGAACAGAGCATGATTTAGTTATTGCCTAGTCTTAACTTATTGGTTTCTGTTTACTGAAAGGGTCTATTGAATCCTGTTAAAGTTAACAATATTCATTGTTTTTCTAATTGGTTGATTGTTAAGATAAATAAATTGTTTTTGTGAAGATAGCTGTTATTTTATAAAGCAGCATACACTTTCCTTACTGAGCACGTTATCGCTCACTCCCTATTTTCCACTCCACAGATTATTGAACTTAGGCTAAGCGAATTACCTTCCCGAGATCTGATATCAAAGGTATGTTGTATTCTTTTATATATTCAGTAAAATAGTACAGTACTACTTTAAATTGAAAGGAATGTATATACATCTAAAAAAAATAATTTAATAATTCTTATAAAAGTGATAGGAGTTGATAAGCATCACAGACAGCCCAACCGATAAGTGAGTGTAATTAGTAAATGAATAATATGTATTTTGTGGATTTGGGATGTTACATATAGCCATGCTAATCCAATCAGAACCTATCACTTGGCCTTTATCCCATTTTCTTTCATTATTTCACGTCTTACATACATTAATTAAATGAAAGAGACAGCTAGAGTCAATTTTCTACCCTCATTAATGGGTGAAGCACCTGTGGCCCAAAGAAACAGCCTGCCATTCTTTTCTGTACCGTTTCTTGACTTATTTGCCTTCTTTGTTTTATTCCTCAACCAATGAGGATAATTCCTTTATTGACTTTAACCTTTCTCTATTAATTGTCTTCAACTGTATGGCGTACAAAGTCAATTTTTGCTGCAATGGTTTGAATTTATTTCCCCATATCGTCAGCTTTTATTCCCATTTTGTCTACACGTGCTGATTCCAGTTCGCTTACTCAACCTGAGACCTTAGCTCGCCCACTTTGTTTCAATTTCAGTTCGCCAACATAAGATTTGGCGAGTACATTATGGCTTTTCTTGCCTCCTAGGCTATCATCTGCATTCTATATGGGAGATCACTTTACTCACCATACTCACTCTTTGGGCGTTTAGAGCCCTCGCCTCATCACTATGTTCATTTGGGCGATCAGAGCCCTCGCCTTAATCGAGTTATCATCTTAAGCAACTAAACTTAGCGAACTTACCTATTCGCCGAACAGGCAAGTAAACCAACTCGCCATCATCAACTCGCCATCATGCATTGGCGATCATCCCCTTGCTCGCCCATTGGCGAGCCGTTCCATTATAGTACTCGCCCATAGAGTGTTTCACAGGAATTGCTTCATTCACATCCCAAGTTAAGGAGCTTTTCACCCAAGTGGAAATCAACATTCATTATTTATTTAATTTTCACTATCAAATTTTATGAAATTAGGATCTACAGTAGTGTAGAATCATGTCTTACAGGGTGTGTCTATATGGTGCTGTATTCTTAGCCTTACCACGATCTAGAACTAGAACCAGGTCACTGTTGATAACTGTTGGTATGCGATGTGCAACAGTGATGACTGTGCTCCTGCTTAACTCGTTTTTTATTTTTTGTTGAAGTAAATTATCTGTTGCCGTGTCAATAGAGGTGTAAATTATCTGTTGCCGTGTCAATCGAGGCTGTAGCCTCATCCAGAACAATAATTTTCTTCTTTTGTAGCAAAATTCTTGCTAGACAAATGAGCTGTCTTTGACCCACACTCCAGTTTTCACCATCTTCAGCAACTGAAACATTTTCAATGTTTTAGCATTGATAATCAAATGAATGGAAAGAAAAAGGCAACCGTAATTGTTTTACCTGGTGCATCAAGACGCCTTTGGTCTTGCCTTATTTTTTTTGGCCAAACAGCACTTCCTCAGAACCTAAAATGTTGACTTGTTTTACTGAGCATATATATTATATGTAGTCTACTGGCTTGAGAATCGACTTCTTATCTCCCAGATTTCTTTATCAGTATGCTGTTGTAGAGGATCCAGATATTTCTCATTGTTCCTTGAAACAGCGTTGGATCTTGAGGTATTATGCTTAACCTTGATCTTAGATCCTGGAGACCCAACATACTAATATCTATCCCATCGATAATGATTTGTCCTCCTGATGGCTCCACCAAACGAAATAAAACTAGGATCAGCGTTGATTTTCCACTTCCTGTTCTTCCCACAATTCCAATTTTCTTCTCTCCAGGAAAGGTGCAAGTTATTCCATGGAGAACAATCGGTAGCTCAGGCCTATAGCGAACCTGGAGGTTTCTGATTTCTATGCATCCGCATTCTGGCCATTCTGATCTAGACCTATTATCGTCCATGATTAATGGTGCCTCGTTCTGAACGTTAGTGACATGAAGTATTCTTTCCACTGATATCATCTTATTCTCAACATTGCACAGGTTCCATATAACCCAAGATTGTAAAACATTGAGACCAAGACCGTATGCAACTGCTAATCCTGACAAGCCTGTAACAAAATCAAACAATTCATTAGTTCATCTAGTCAGTATTCCTCAAGTATGCTCTATGATGAATACATAAATTAAAACGAGTGATGCATGTATTTGGAGCTTACTTGGGTTCACAGCTGAGATGGGCAGGCTCACCAAGAGTACGAGAACGAGGAAGAAACCAAAGTTAAAAAGAAAATTAATCCGAACACAGAGCCATTCCATTGTGGGAGAGTTATGGAAAGCGATGCGTGAGAAATCATCAATTAGGTTGAGATTTCTTATAAAGAATTGCTCTTCTTTATCAAAGCAACGAATTGTTGCTGCTCCAGCAATTGTTTCTAAGAAGTGGAGAAGAACTGGAGCCTTCTGAACTCCAACTATCCTGGCTAATTCTCGAGCAGTAGTGATATAGTAAGCCTACAAAGAAGCCTGGTCCTCTACTAGAAATATTAGCTAGTTCGTGAAGGTGAACTTGGATTTCTTATAATATCAAGTTCTAAGGATAGATGCAGAAATGTTGTAAATTTGAGTAAAGGTCTTTGAGAGCATGGCGAGATTTAAAATTCATTTATCAATATAGTATTTCAAGTTCGCTAGTTAAGAGAATTGTAAGTTCTTAAAAATTGATTAATTTGAATATAAACTTTACTGGTCATATTTTCATTAGCTCTGTTACCTAATTATCACTAAACCTCTCCATCAATTAGTCTCAAGTCCATATATGAAATATCAAGTGCTGGTTTATGCGAGAAATAAATATATGCAAGTATGTGCACAGTAGGATAATATAGTAGCATGTATGACCTTAACTATGATACGATACGAGTACCCTGGGCCATGGTGATCGAGTGGGATTATATTTCTGACTATATCAGTTAAGTAATTCTATCTATGGTGCTGGGCCAATAAACTAATACAAAACTGTTGTTGCACAAAACAACAATAAAAGTATGCTGATGTCGATATTCGTACTTAGTCTTCACGTGTCTCCAAGAAGCTTCTGTAAAACAAGAAAAGTCAGAGAGACGTAGTGGTGGTTCCCTGCGTAGACACTCCGATGCTTAAGTCTGCAAAAAGATCTTCAATATTGGGAAGCGTAAAAATCAGTAGTCAAAAATTAGAGAATAAAGTTGTACTTGGGGGCCTATTTATAGGCCAGCGTCCAAGGTTAATTATTTAAGGAAAAGTCTATCATCTTGCTAAGAGTTTGTGTCTCAATATAACACAAATTCCTTGGAAATCGGGAGCTTGCGGAGCCTGTCGCCGGTGAGAGACTAACACCACGTGGTACGCTGTGGCGTCAGGGTTCTGTCGCTCGCGGGAGCCGAGGTCAGGCGCCACGTGTCGCCATATGACTATAGGTGACGGACTGTGGATCTGTCGCCAGGCGATAGGTATATGAGCGCCATGTGTCGCCTTATGATTGTAGGCGATAGACTGCGTACCTGTCGCGAGCGACAGGTATGATCACGCACCTCTACCTCTTTCGCCGAATGCCACGTAGGCCAGAGAGCCTGTCGCCCAGCGACAGGTGTGACGCGCTTTGCCTCTGTCGCCGATGGACACGTGGACCATTGAGTCTTTGCCATGTGGTAAGCTCTGACGCTATTGGGCCTGGCCTAGCACCGGTAGACTTTGTCATATCAATTGCTCCCCACTCTCTTGTTGGATTTCTCCAACAAAGAGAGTATAAATATATGTTTTTGGGCCTTAACCCACTGTGAATAGTCCTCTTTGTTTTTTTCTTTTCTTCTTTCTTTTTCTCTCTTTTTTTTGTGGCTTTTTGTGTATTTTTTGCAGGTGAAAAATTCTACTCTGCGACAGGTGTGATCAAGCGCGACGTTTGGCATTCCCTGTCGCGGCTATATAAACTGCTGGGACCCAACGAGAGAACTCACGAAAAAACCTCTGAGCAGCCATCTGTCGCCCATTTTTCCGCTCTTTCGCCACAAAGAGTCTTTCGCTCTCACGCCTGGAGTCTCTCGCTTATCTTATCGTCAGTAAATATACCCCTATCGCCTTATATATTCGCCTACCGCTCTAGGTTTAGGTCTCCCGCAGGTGATTTGGTCTTCCGCGTAGAGTTTAGTCTTCCGCAAGTGTCTTTTTCAATAGGTCTGTCGCCCAAGGAGTCTGTCGTCCAAGGGTCTGTCGTCTTACTAGGTCTGTCGCTCGAAGGGTCTGTCGCCTGTAGGGTCTGTCGCCGGGTAGTTTTTGCTTTCTTTTGCTATGTCTTTGCTACGCTCGGGTAAAACACTTAAGACAGGTGGTCTTCTGTGTTCTTTGACAAATACTGACTTAGAGGATATTAGAACTCGTTTCCCTCTTCCCTCGGGTTATGGCTATAGACTTCCAGTGCAAGGGGAGGTCACGCCTGACTTGGTTAGAAATGGTGTGGCCGTCCATAAGGCTTCTTTGTCTTTTGGTTTTCGCTTCCCTCTTCCGGAGTTTGGCGAAGCATTTCTTAGATACAAGGACATCGTCCCGTGTCAACTCCACCCCTATGCATGGGCTCAGCTGGTAGCGTTTTCCATAGTGTGTCATCATCTGGGTATTGTTCCAACGGTTCCCCTTTTAAGCGCCTTTTTTAGAGTTCGTAGGCTGAAAGGATTGATAACGTTCTCTCTTCAACGGTTAACAGTCGGCGAGTTTCCTAATAATAAAATCTTCTCGGATCTCCCCAATAAACTGCGCGGTTTTGAGAGCGAGTGGGTCGTTGTCGAGATTCCAAGCAATCTGCGGATTCGCTCTAGATGGAATCGTGATACCTCTGACCACTCACAACGTTCGGACAGGTTCAGGACAGAAATTTTAAGAGACCAATTTGGAGAGCCTATTCGGCAAATCTGTTCTACCGAGGAGCGTAATTTATTTTCTCTTCTAAACCCGGAAACCATTGTCGCTGCCGTCTGGGGCGTAAGCAGGACCATTCTTGAAGCTTCTACTGCCCCATCTAACCTGCCTACAACTCCCCGTTTATCTGATGCTAGCCCTAGTCAGCCATCCCCGGTCCTAGTAGCCGAAGCATCTACTCCCGTGGGCCGCCTTGTAGATGAGTCCTCTTCAGATTCGGAGGACGAGACCCCTGAGGCTGTGGGTACTAGTGGTTATTCAGGGGACGGCCCTGAGTGGGCTCAGGCTGACGCCTTTGGGAGTCCCTTCGTTGATTTTTCGTTGGATTCGAATCTGGATAGTTTAGAGGACTTTGGTGGTTTTCTAGGTTTTCCATCCTTTTTTATTTCTTGTACACATGTGCGTGATATTTCACTTGGTCGGCTAATCCTTTCTTTATATATTGTGCAGGCTTGAACTTCCGAGATTTGATGCGTAGGAGGGATGCCGACGTTGCTGCTCAAGCGGCTCCTCTTCCTCGGTCGCCAGTTGGAGCCCCATCTGGACCGACTCGTGCTCCTACTCCTCCTCCTCCCTCTACTGGTGAATCCAGCTGTCCTACACAAGAGGCCGAGAGAAACAAACGGAAGAGGCCTCTTGTCCCTGATCGAGATTCAGGCGATCGCGATAGCTCCGAGTCCCAAAAGAGTGATCCAGTCCCTCAAGAAGGTGGCTCTCGTGTTGCTGAGGGTAGGTCGGCTCCTCGCCAGCCGAGGCGCAAATACAGGAAGAGGCTGATTGTTGAAGCCTCAATGCCTACAAGACCAGTCTTACCCAAGGTGGTAGACCCTACTTTGAGGCGCTATGTGATTGATAGTGGGGTCGTCGTCAGTGGGGACGATTTTCAGACCTATCCCGGAGTGAACGACAACGACAGCATCGAGGATGCCGGGATAGCGTCTCGTCTGGCTTGGAGCACCATTCTCCCTCGTGACGAGGCGAGGCTTTTTTCAAACATCCCGGAGGCGGAGGATAACTCTGATTATCTCGCTATGAAGGTAAGAGTTTTGTGTTCGTTTGGTAACTAATTTCCCCGTCTAAACTTTTTTCGTTAAAAGATTTTATGAGTTACTTTTGTTTTTCGTCTTATCAGTCAGCTCAACAAATTGCGGCCGTCAATGCTCGGCACCGGGCTCTCAAGGAGCAAGCTAACAAAGAGATTCGCGAGCTTCGGGATCAAAAGATGGAGCTTTCAAATGAGGTCAACCAGCTTCGTCCTTATGTCAACAGGGTGGAGGAGGTAAACAAAAGGAACGCTGATCTTGAGCGAAAGAATGCTGATCTCGAGCGAAGGCTCCAAGAAGAGCAGGCGAAGGTGTCTTCCCTTCAAGGGTACCAAGAAGCTTATAACAAGGCCGTCGATGATCGGTGAGCCATGGAGAGGCAACGAGATGAGGCTATTGAGGAGCTGCACAATATACTGGATCATCAAAGAGAAGCTCGAATCGAGGCCGTTCGTGAATACCGCTTGTCCCAGCATTGTTTTGACAAGAAAACGGCGTTCTCGACGGGATTTATTAAGTACGGTTTCTATTTGGCTCGCGCTTGGCTGGAGAAGCATCGGCCTAGTGAGGCTTTTCCTGAATTGCTCTTCACCGAGGAGGCTAAGTACTACGATGCTCCTTCTTGGACCAAGTATGAGCCCGATGCACAAAGTCCAGAGGCCTACTTAGCGGAAGGGGCCGTAGATAATCTGGACAACCTTGAGGGTCCGTGGCCTCCTCGACAGCCGCTACATACGCTTGAGTCTTCCGAAGCACTTGATCGATCTGAGCCTCCGACAGTGCGTGACGTCTCTGAGCCTATCGAGACAGGCGATCAGCCTGAGTCTATCGAGGCACTGTTGGGGTTGGACAGCGACGAGTTCCAAATTTCAGATTCTGCTGCCGTTGATCCCGTGCCAGACTCTGCGGCCGTGGTTGGGCCTTCAAGTGACGTTCCTGCTTCCGGGGTGGCTTCCTCGTCTTCCCAGGATCCTGGTTCTCTAACTCCTCCAATTCCTGAGCCCCAAGCTTCTCGAGATGCTAGTGCCAATGTAGCGCCTTCCCAGCCGGCTGATTCAGTCATTGCCATAGATTAGAGTTTTGTAGTTTTTGTTTTGTTTGTTAACTCCGGTGTACAAATTCATTTTGAATGAAAAGTACCGTTTCATTTTGTAGCTCTTTCTCTTGCTTATGTGAATTTAGTAGAGTACCTTGTATGACTTTACTACTTTACTTTTACACCATGTTGCTCCCCAAGTTCTTGTTTGAAACAGTGTTGTCATTTCGTTCAAAGATGAACTTTTCTCGAGCGTTGTGCCTATTTCGTGTTATTTTCGCTTAAGGAGTTATTAGAATAATTAAGACTAAAAACGCCAAAGTTTAATCATAATTTGTCAACTTATTGCAACATATGAATCCGAAAATTTTGTAACGTACCTCGTAACTTGCTATATAGCTTGTACCTTTACCTTTTGTACGCACGTTTCGTATTAAAGACTGGTCTTTTGCCCGTCTCGCGCATATTTTGATTAGGTACTTTTTGTTTGCCTGTCTCGCGCATTTTTCACTTAGGGACTTTTTGTATTTGCTCGTCTCGCGCATTTTTCGCTTAGGGACTTTTCGTATTTGCCCGTCTCGCGCATTTTTCGCTTAGGGACTTTTCGTATTTGCCCGTCTCGCTCATTTTTCGCTTAGGGACTTTTTGTTTGCCCGTCTCACGCATTTTTCGCTTAGGGACTTTTTGTTTGCCCGTCTCGCGCATTTTTCGCTTAGGGACTTTTTGGTTGCCCGTCTCACGCATTTTTCGCTTAGGGACTTTTTGTTTGCCAGCTGTTGCCTCATTTTAATTCCTGTAACACATAATCTGTCTCACATATTGCGTTAGAAAATATAGGAAATGATTCGCTAGCTTTTATTCATGAATCAGAAAAATAATAACATCTGTGAAGGGATGTAGCAATAGATGGAAAAGTAAAGACAAGTATCAAAAAGCAAAAATTACAATGTTTACTGCCAATATAGCTTGAGATGGTTGGCATTCCAAGTCTTTGAGATCTTCTTTCCTTGCAAGGTTTCCAAGGTATATGTGCTAGGTCCGACCAACTTTCTGATTCTGTATGGTCCTTCCCAATTAGCCCGGAGCTTTCCATCCTCCTTATGGGCATTTGTGATTGCTGACTTTCTCAACACCAGGTCTCCTTCTTGCATTTCTCTGTTCTTCACCCTTGTATTGTAATAAGTAGCTACCCTCTGTTGGTAAGCAGCTAGTCTCATTTTTGCTTTGTCTCTCAACTCGTCTAGCAGGTCTAGATTCTCCCTTAGTCCTTGAGAATTGCGTTCCTCGATGTAGGGGACCAACCGTGGTGACTCAGCTCCAATTTCTACTGGGATGAGAGCTTCAGTGCCATATACCAAATTGAACGGTGTTTCTCCTGTTGACACTTTGCTTGTCGTTCTGTAGGCCCATAGGACACTTGGGAGCTCATCTACCCATGCTCCCTTTGCCTTGTCCAGCCTAGTCTTCAACCCATGCAGTATAGTTCGATTGCTCACCTCTGCCTGCCCATTGGCCTGTGGGTAAGACACGGAAGATATTCTTAGGAGAATCTTCAGGCCACTACAAAAATTCCGGAAAGCGTCACAGTCAAACTGCTTCCCATGATCTGCATTTATCACGCGGGGGATCCCAAATCTACAAATTATGTCTTTCCATACCATTGCTTCCACTTTCTTCTCAAAAATTGTACCCAAAGGCTCCGCCTCTATCCATTTTGTGAAGTAGTCTGTGGCCACAAGCAAATACTTCCTTTGTCCCGAGCCTAGGGGAAATGGCCCCAGGATATCTAGTCCCTATTGTGCAAATGGAGTTGGTTGGAGTGTGTTCTGAAGAGCTGAAACAGGCACGGTAGTTATAGGAGCGAATTTCTGACATTTTTCACATCTTCTTACTTTATCTGTGGCATCCTTCCTCAGTGTAGGCCAATAAAACCCGTGTGTAATATTTTCGAGACCAAGGCTCGAGCCCCCAAATGTTCACCGCATATTCCTTCATTAACTTCAGCTAAGGTGTACTCAGCCTGTTGGGGCCCTAGACACTTCAATAGGGGCATTGTGAATCCTAGTTTATAGAGTTCCCCATTCACCACGGTAAACATGGCACTTTTTAACTTCAGCCTTCGAGCTTCGTCTCTGTTAGTGGGGAGTGTGCGCCCCAGTATGTAATCTTTGATTGGGCTTCTCCAATCGTCTCCGATTTTGACATCACAGACATCTTCTTCTTCAATGCTTGGTCTAGCGAGGGATTCTACTTTGACCATACCCCTTTTGACCCCTCTGGAAGAAGCCAACTTTGAAAGAGCGTCTGCATGGTTGTTCTCTGTTCGAGTTATCTGAGTCAGCTGGAAGTGCTTGAACGATTGTGCCAACAATTGTACCTTCTGTAGATAAGGGACTAAGGCGGGTTCTCTTGCTTCATACTCACCCGAGAACTGGTTTACCACCAATTGTGAATCGCTATGTGCCATTAAGTTGCTGACTCCTAGTTTCTTAGCAAGTCTCATCCCAGCTATCAAGGCTTCGTACTCGGCTGTATTGTTCGAACTTGGGAAATCGAAACGTAGGGAATACTCATAGGTTTCCCATTCAGGCGATATTAGCACAATTCCAGCTCCACTGCCGTCCATGTTACGAGCTCCATCAACAAATAATTTCCACCAGACTAATTCTGTTTCCTCTTGGGCCTCTCGGGCAGTGCATTCTACAATGAAATCTGCCAATGCCTGTCCTTTTATTGCTTGGCGAGGCTGGAAGTGAATGTCATATTCACTCAATTCGATAGCCCACTTAATCAGACGCCCGGAGTGTTCTGGTTTCTGCAGTATTTGCCTGAGGGGCTGGTCTGTTAAGATAGTCACCGAGTGAGCTTGGAAGTACGGTCGTAATTTCCGAGTTGCCATCACCAGGAATAAAGCTATTCTTTCAACTAAGGGGTATCTTGTCTCGGCATCTAGCAGGACTTTGCTTACATAATAAATCGGGCAATCTCTATCCCCATCTTTCCTTAGTAGGACTGCACTTACAGCTTTCTCTCCTACACCGAGGTACATAAGGAGGTGGTCTCCGGGATGTGGCGGGATAACAGAGGCAACTCTTTCAGGTAGTTTTCAACCTTTCAAAGGCGTCGTTGCACTCTTCCGTCCACTTGAAGTTCTTTCCTGCCTTTATCGCCTTGAAAAATGGTAGACTTCTTTCAGCTGATTTGGACAAGAAACGACTCAAGGCTGCTATTCTTCCTGTTAGCCTTTGGACTTCTCTTACTGTATTAGGCGGCCTCATGTCCAAAATAGCTTGAACTTTCTCGGGATTAGCCTCTATCCCTCGGTTAGTAATCATGAATCCCAGAAACTTTCCAGATCTCACCCCGAATGAGCATTTGTTGGGATTCAACTTCATCTTGTATTGTCGCAGCACATCGAATACCTTGGTCATTTTCTCGGCATGTGATTCTCCTTGTCTGCTTTTAATGATCATATCATCAACATAAGCTTCCATGGTGTTGCCCAACAAGTCTTGGAACACCTTATTTACCATGCGTTGGTAGGTTGCACCCGTGTTTTTCAAACCGAACGGCATCACTCGATAGCAATATGTCCCACCATCGGTAATGAACGAGGTCTTCTCCTCATCATCTAGATGCATCACAATTTGGTGGTACCCTGAAAAGGCATCCAAGAAGCTAAGTAGTTCATAACCACAAGTTTCGTCTACCAACTTGTCAATTCGAGGTAGTGGATATGAATCCTTAGGACAAACTTTATTCAGATATATGAAATCCACACACATTCTCCATTTCCCGTTGGTTTTCTTCACCATCATAACATTAGCTAACCACTCCGGATAATTAACTTCTCTGATAAATCCTGCTTGCAACAACTTCGTTATTTCTTCGTTTATTGCCTGTTGCCTCTCTGGAGCAAAATTCCTCTTCTTCTGTTTTATCGGCTTTGCCCAAGAGATTACGTTCAACCGATGGCAAATAACTTCAGGGCCTATTCCAGGCATATCGGCTGGAGTCCATGCAAACACATCACAATTCTCTCTTAAGCATCGGACTATCTCCCTTTTTACTTCTTCAGGCAATTGGCTTCCTATGTACACTGTTCTTTCTTCATCTTTCTCATCCAACCGGATTGCTTCCATTTCCTTATCAGGCTTTGGCTTAGGCTTTTCTTCGATCGTAAGGGTTTCCTTCCTCTGAATCCCTTTACATGTGGTGGATGCGACATTACATGTCCTGGCTTTCCTTTGATCTCCCCGCACTTGTCCCACACCGCGGGGAGTCGGAAACTTCATTAACAAATAGCAGGGATGCACCACCGCTCTCATGTCATTTAATAATGGCCACCCGAGTATCATATTGTACGCCACGGAAGTTGATCTCACCACCAAAAACAACGCTTGTCGAGTGACACACTTTGAGCTTTCCCCCAATGTCACAAGTAGCTGAACTGCGCCTTCCACCTTCACTTTTTCTCCTGAGAAGCCATACAGCGGTGTGGTTACTGGCTTCAGTATATCATTGGAGATGTTCATTTTCTCAAAGCAACTCCAATAAATCAAATTTACCGAACTCCCATTATCAACTAAGATGCGACTCACTGGGTGTTTTGCTATTACTGCCGAAATCACTATTGGGTCATCATGAGTGATCATTACATCACCTCTGTCAGCTGGCGTGAAGGTGATGGGCTCTTCATCATGCCTTTCCTCCATTACCGAATTAATTTGATAAGCTTGTCGGGCGTAGGTCTTTCGAGACGAGGAAGAAGTGTCGGCTAACGACTCACCCCCGGATATCACGTTAATAGCTGGCCCAGTGGGTTCATTATCTTCCTCTCGATTGCTTCTTTCTACCCTTCTGTCACCGTCTCTTCTTTCCCCTTCATTTCGTTTGACAGGCCCTCTGTTTTCACCTCTTCTATCTCTGAAATTGTTTCCTCTGTTTTGTGCAGGATAGTTAGCTCTACCACCTCTCCATACGAAACGGTTTATTTTTCCCTCTCGTGCTAGCTTTTCTAGCTGATTCATCAGCTCCCTACACTTCTCAGTTGTGTGCCCATGTGCTGAATGGTAATCACAGTACGACCTTAAATCACGACCCAAATTCCCTGACGTCTTCTTTGGAGTCTGTATAAGCCCTGATCCTTCAATTGCTGCCAACACTGAAGCTCGAGATTCGGTGAGTGGGGTATAGGAATTGTATTTCAGTGCGGGAGCTTTCTCAAACTTTCTCGGTTGGCTAGAAGATGCTTCAGTGACCTCTCTTCCTCGTTTCCTTCCATCCTTAGTTTCTCCTATCGCCACCATTTTCATTACTTCCTCTTGGGTTACATACTTATGTGCGCGGGAAAGTAGGTCTGAGATGGTTGTTGGTTGATCTAGCGACAAGGATTCTTGCAATTTCTCAGACCTTGTCCCCTATAACATGGCTGCCACGGTTATACCGACTTGCAGATCTCGCACCTCCAAAGTAGCATCTCTGAACCGATCCACATAACTCTTCAATGACTCCTTAGCTCCCTGCTTAATAGTGAGCAGGTAGGTCGGTTCTTTCCTTCTCTGACTATTTACCGCAAACGCCTTGAGAAACTCACTTCGCAGTTAGTCAAAAGAGATAATGGACCATTCAGGCAGGTTATTAAACCATTTCATCGCATGTCCCGACAGAGTCAAGGAAAAGGCTCTACACATTATCTCGTCTTCCCATCCATGTAACAACATTATTGCCTCATAGTTTTGCATATGGTTGTAGGGGTCCGTCTTTCCGGTGTAGGCGGTCATCTGCGGCATTTTGAACTTTGGGGGCAGAGGTTTTTGCATGATGGTTGTGCAGAACGATACTCTCCTCCTCTAGCTCTCTTCTATAGACACTAACTTTTTCTCTTCCAGTACCTGTTATATCATCTTCTTCATGTCCACGGGGGGAGCGAGTTGATTTCGGGCATGAGACGAATCAGGTAGGTCTCCGACTACTTCCTTGCCCTGAGCTTGAGGTGCGTTTGTTCATACCATTTGCGTGCACCAAGTGGGGTCAAACTCCGACCCGGTTCCCCAAGTGCTTTGATCTTCGACCCCGTTCTTTCCAGCACCTCCAATACCATGGTCTAAGTTAGCACCATCAAAATTTGACAAGTCATGGTGGTGGGCGGTAGACCCTGTCGCCCGGTCAACGTCCTATCGCCCAGACATCTGCTGCCCTACATGTGGAACCTGTCGCCTGACCCCTGTCGCAGGCTCTAACTCTACTGCTTCTTCATTCTCTCGCTGGGTTCCTGCGACAGGCCTCCCGCTACCCTGTCGCCTGACTTCTATCGCAGGCTCTAAGCCATATGCTTCCTCAGTCTCTCGCTGGATGCCTGCGACATGCCTGCTGCTCCCCAGTCCTGCCGCATCCTGATGAATGTCGTGCTCTTCCACCGAGGGAACCTCTCGCCGACGAGAGGGGTCTGTCGCTGTCATGTCCTCCTGTCGCCCAAATATTTGGGGGATACCTCTATTTGTTCCTCCTACCAAGTTCTGCACAGCAGGTGGCAGATCCAATGTCGGGAGAACTCCCTGGAACAGATCCACCATGGCTCGCAGCGCCTGGGTAGTTTCTTCGCTCTGTCGCCTTAGAGCTTCGAATTCTGCCGCCGACACAGTGATTCTTTCTTCTTCCCTGTTCACCTGGTTTGTCTGGCGAATCTGTTGTTCAGGGGAGCTCACAGAGTTTTCCTCACTTCCGGTCCTTACGTTTGTAGATCTTGTTCTCACCATCTTAGAAAATCTTGGCTTCTTATACGTTTCCCACAGACGGCGCCAATTGTTGTTGCACAAAACAACAATAAAAGTATGCTGACGTCGATATTCGTACTTAGTCTCCACGTGTCTCCAAGAAGCTTCTGTAAAACAAGAAAAGTCAGAGAGACGCATGGGTGGTTCCCTGTGTAGACACTTCGATGCTTAAGTCAGCAAAAAGGTCTTCAATATTGGGAAGCGTAAAAGCCAGTAGTCAAAAATTAGAGAATAAAGTTGCACCTGGGGGCCTATTTATAGGCCAGCATCCAAGGTTAATTGTTTAAGGATAAGTCTATCATCTTGCCAAGAGTTTGTGTCTCAATATAACACAAATTCCTTGGAAATCGGGAGCTTCCGGAGCCTGTCGCCGGAGAGAAACTAACACCACGTGGTACACTGTGGCGTCAGGGTTCTGTCGCTCGCAGGAGCCGAGGTCAGGCGCCACGTGTCGCCATATGACTATAGGCGACAGATTTTGTGGATCTGTCGCCAAGCGATAGGTATATGAGCGCCATGTGTCACCTTATGATTGTAGGCGATAGACTGCGTACCTGTCGCGAGCGACAGGTATGATCATGCACCTCTACCTCTTTCGCCGAATGCCACGTGGGCCAGAGAGCCTGTCACCCAGTGACAGGTGTGATGCGCTTTGCCTCTGTCGCCGATGGACACGTGGACCATTGAGTCTTTGTCATGTGGTAATCTCTGACGCTATTGGGCCTGGCCTAGCACGGGTAGACTTTGTCATATCAGTTTGAAATTAAAACTATTATATATTATAAGATTTTGTATAATTTATTTTATATTACATGATAAAAAATTATTATAATGTACAAATCATTATGATAAGATAAACATATCAATAATCTATTTTATATACTTATTTTAAACCACTTATAAGAGATTAATTAAGTAATTGTACAATTTTTTTTTGGTGTAAAGTAATTGTATAGTTGATTCTATGTCACACGATAATATATTATTTTAAGGTGACAATAGCATGCAAATAATTATGATAAGACAGTATTTATTAACTATTTTATATACTTTATTTCAAATTACATTATAATAGTTTACAACAAAAGATTATATAATTTATTTTATATCATACCGTAAGATATTATTATAATGTAACATTAACATTCAAATTATTATGATAAATTTACATATTAGTGATCTATTTTATGTACTTGATTCTAGATCACATGATAAGAGATTACACTTCTAAAAATTGAAAAAAAATCTAAAACAATAATAAGAGATTGAAATTAATATATACATATATATTATAATAAGAGATTGTATAATTTATTATGTATCACAAAATAAGAGATTGCTATAACATAACATAACATAACATAACATACAAATCATTATAGTAAGATACACAAATCAATTATATTATATAGTTTGCTTATTTTATTCTAAAATCACATGATAAGAGATTAATTAATATATAATATAATTTATTATATATCACATGATAAAAGATTTGTCATAAAAAATTTTGTCTAAGGAGTCAACCACTATATGATTTTTTTTATTTTTAAATCAATCTTAATTTTAATATTTAAAGCAATCCTTTACTTCCTTTTTATCTATTTTTTAATAAAAATAATTGGAATATCAATATTTAAAACAATCCTTTAAGATTATATTTGAAATTGAAATCTTTTCATTCAAGATTTTTTAAAATTATTTTTTTATATTTTAATTAATAATATATTTTAAAATAAAAATCAAATTAAAAAAAACCAAAATTCAGGCTAACACAATAATAATGAGACAAAAAGTAATTTAGCTATCTTAACCAATTCCCATAAAGACTTAAATCTATACTATAATATATTTTTGTCTCCTTCTCTCCCTTTGAGTGACACTTGTCCATTTATTTTTTTTTGCCCTCAACAATTTTTTTTTGCTTAGGTCCTTTTATTTTTTTTCTCAACAAAATTTTTTCTCAACAATTTTTTTAGTTAAATCCTTAACATGTTTTTTGTATGGCTCTTTAACTCTTTTTAATCCAGTCTTCTATTATTGTTTTATGGTATTACTTTATATTTTTATCTATTTATTTCTTCTACTGGCATATATTTTGTTTTTGAATGAAAATTATTATATGAAAAGGGTTTGTACCTTTAACTTTTTCAGAAAAAATATTTTTACTTTGCACATTGTACTTTGTAGTAAATATAAATAATTCAATTAGTTATTCTTAAAATAAAAATGCTTGCAGATGAGTTTAAAACATTACACTTGATTAATAATATGAACAAAGTTTTTTTGTTAATTTTTCTTACTTCTTCGTTAAATTGTTTGAACCACTACGCTGTAGATATATTTTGGAGCTTTTACTTTTTATTGTTATTGCATCATTATCTTAATTTGTTTGTTTCTAGAACAGATTATCTTTTTGTCATACTATTTAACTTAAGTATTGTGTATTTTTTTAATTCAAGCCAATCCAATTTTCTCAAAAAATTATTTTTGAACATTTTGTTTGATATATAAACTCTATCCTTAGTAAACACGTTTTTCTTTTGTACTAAATAATATGAAGGAAATAAATATTTTTATGACCAATAACTTTTATCTAATAATCAATTTTACTAACTTTAAAAATTACAAAATAAAAATAAACCCGCAACATCGCGCGGGTCTGTGTCTAGTACAAATATAATTTATAAACAAACTAAAAATAAACCAATATAAAAAAAATTATATTTTTTTATCTCACCCCTTCAGTTTATAAATTAAAAGCAAATATAAATATAAACTAAAGCTCACTTATAACAAAAAAACACTAAAGCTCACCGACACTGTTTTAACTTTGAGATTGACATGTAAAAGAGAATTTCTATTCATACCCCACAAATTACTATTCCTACCCCAACTCATTTTTAAACAGTAAAACAGAGTGACAAAATGCTATATTTACCCCAGCTGCCACGATGCGCAAGTCTCACTTGAGCGAGCTTTTCGCGCAAGTTTCACTTGCGCAAAAATTGCACATTCACGCAAATGAAACTTGAGCGAAAATCCAATTTTCGCGCAAGTTAAACCTACGTGAGATGTGCAAAAATGTGTTTAAAACTTACAAGATTATGCGTTTGTTGTTAAAAATTTAACTGTTGTAAATATTATTACACGTTTTAAAATTTTATTACACAAAACAATTTTTGTGATTTATTTTTAGTATAAAATAATTTTTATTTTATGAAATTTTTATTTTATGGGTCTTCTTTACACTAAAAAATAATTTTTATTATAATAACACTTATATTTTAAAGTTACTTTTCTCCAATTTTTTACTCTAACGGCGTTTTTTTCTTGTTCTACTTCTTCTCCTTTTTTGTTCAAGATTTTCTGTTCCTACCCCACAAATTACTATTCCTAATCCAATTCATTTTTAAACAGTAAAAAAATTGATAAAACGACTAATTTACTCAAGAAATCAGCTACCACGATACTTGTGCAAGTGAATTTGTATAAATATTCATCTTTCGCGCAAGTTGGTGGACTTTTGTGCAAGTTCAACTTGTGCGAATTGTTCGCGCAAGTCTGCCACCTGCACGAAGTTGGCCTCGTGTTCAGTGCGAGCTCAGCGCACCAACCTTCCCCCTTCCCCTTACAACTTAAACTTTGGGAATGTATTACCTTAACAGCAGCAGTAAAAGCTTCGTACCAGTCTTCGTAGCAGGAAGGAGGAGAAGGAGAAAGAGAAGGAGAAGAAAAGGAGTCGGTAGTTGCAGTGAAAGTGGTGGGTAAAATAGTCTTTTAGTGTTAAAAGTTGTTTGGGGTGGGATAAATTTAGTAATTTGTGAGATATGAATAGATTTTCTCCGTATAAAATCTCCTTTGTCTGAACCCTAACCCTTCTATTTCTTATCTGCGGCCGCTGCGGCCCACAGCCGTTGCCCATCTCCCGCTTCCATTACTAGCTTACAGACGGATCAAAGAAGAGTGTGGAATCTCTCACTGGTTTTTAGAATTCGACATCAGGAAGTTTTTTCATACCATCGACCGACATCGACTCATCCCAATCTTTAAGGAGGAGATCGACGATACCAAGTTCTTTTACCCCATTTAGAAAGTCTTTTCCGCCGGACGACTCGTAGGAGGTGAGCAAGGCCCTTACTCCGTCCACACAGTGTACCAGGCAACATCTACCTACACAAGCTCGATCAGGAGATAAGGAGGATCCGACAGAAGTACGAAATTCCGATTGTTCAGAGAATCAGATCGGTTCTATTAAGGACAGGTCGTATTGATGACCAAGAAAACTCTGGAGAAGAAGCAAGCTTCAACGCTCCCCAAGACAACGGAGCCCTCATTGTGGGGAGGATAAAGAGCAGCCAACGCAAAGCGGCCTTTCATTCCCTTGTGCTCGATTATTAATCCACGCGCTTGGGTTCAACCTGCATCCAGGTAACAAGTTGTATTTTTAAAGTTGCAACTCTGAACCGAAGTCTAAAACCCCAAAAATCTCCTGCTACGACAGCCTCCACCACCACCGCCTTACAGCCAACAGGAGTCATTGGAATTCCATGCTCAGAACAAAGTCCGGAAAATGAAGGCTTTGAGAGCAGCCGCGAATCTTACTTCCCTTCATTCTCGTGCCCACACCTTCCGTCATCATCTTCTATCTGTTCATTTATTTTCAGCCCAACCCCAGCAGTGCCAAGATGACACCGACGATTCCCATCACCACCAGCACTCCAACCCCGGCATCAGCGCTGACTCTGTCTTTGATGTTCATAGGCATCTTACAAGGTTAGTGATCCATTGAGTTTTTTTTTGACTGGTCTATGTTTGTATTAATTTTCTCCTTGGACACCCTATTGTTCATGTATTTCTCATTTGGTTTGTCATTGATTATCTCGTTTGCTGCCCGATACATAGGGGCCATTTGGTACGAGGGAACTGCTTTATTTTCCCTGCATTTTAAAAGACTGTAAAATCATTACAGCGTTTGGTTGTAATTTTCCCCTGTAAAATCACTTTGCAGCTGCAATGAGAATACAGATGGAAGCTGCAATCTGATTGCAGCCCTCCCCCAATGCAAAATAACTTTCCAAGGGTTAAGTTATTTTTCTCTCCGGAAATGCCCTCTCCCTCGCGACCTAGCATATTCTTTCTACTCATTTTTTCTCATCCTCCCCCTGCCTCGCTGCCTCTCCACCGAAATCTATTTCATCGGACAAAAACCCAAGTTTCCAATTGTCTCTCGCTCCATCGGTCGTCTCTCTTCTTCGGTCCTCTACTTGAGGTGAGTCTGATTTTTCCATTGCTTGCTTAAAACATGAATGTCAGAGGAAGAACCAGTATATTATCACTTCTTCCTGGGTAAATTACAAATGGCAGAGGAAGAGGGTGAGGATGAGGTTGGCCTAAAATATTTGATTACAGAGTTGCTGGCAAAGTTATTGGGTTTGGTCGAAACAACTAATAGATAAATCTAAGTATTATTTACTTTTCTGAATAAAAATAGCATTCACTACTAAATCAGTCACTCCATCAAGAGCTATTTTTGCAAATATAGGATTTGCTCAATCTGTTGGGTCTGGGACAGTCGTGATTTGGTGCTGAGTAGCCATTCTGATAGGATTTGCTTGTTTGAGTAATTTAGTCATGGATTAGATTATAGTAGAAATTCTAATAGAAAAGAACCTAAATTTTAGGAGATTAATACCTTTTAGAACACATATATGTACATGAGAATGAGCTTTTATTGCTATTCAGAATAGAGTGTATTTGTCCAGTTTTCTCACTTTTGTGATGCTGAGATTGAGAAAGTGTCAAAAAAAAGTGGCCTAGGCCATTGCAAGTTCAAGGATCATCATGGACTAATTACTTATTTCCTTCTCTTCTTAACTCGTGAAGAACAAAAACGAATCAAGCTTTTCAACTCATGAAAAACAGCCCAACTGAAGGTTATTAGGCTGCAGAAAAGGCCTACTAACTTATTTTCTTCTCTTTTTGACTCAAATGCTTAAGGAAGAGATGAAATTGACATAGTTTATGATTTTTAGCATGTTATGACTTGTTAAAACTAGATGAATGTAATGACTTTGCATGACATTGTGATTTTTAGAATTAATGACTATGTAGGACTTGTTATGATTTTTATCATGTTATGATTTGGATGAATGTATTTTTGTGGAAGCATATTAATTCTTGAGTCCTTGGTTGTTCTTGTCATATATGATTTTTATCACTTTCAGAAAATTGCATTATCTTTGGTAAAACTTGTCATATATGATCAAACCCACCTTCTCCAATTTTTATTTTGTAGATATATTTCTTGTTCCAGTTAATTCAGAAACCTTAGAGCTGAGCAAGTGATTAAAAAAAGTAGTCCGTAGAATGGGGCTATAGATGAGATAATCTGAGAAATGGAGAATCTCAGTTTTCTTTACTAGAAAATTTTATCTCAAAATGGAATGCAGTGTACCTATGAACAATGGCTGATTGTGTAGTGAATTTGTGATGCCTTAGGAATGTTGATTATGTAAAGTTAATACCAATGCTTATCAGATTTAGGAAAAACACCAGCTTTATATCTGTGTGTTGTCTGCTATTTTCTTACTATCCTCAAACTTCGAGTGATTATCTTGTTTAATATGGCAGGAACCAACTTGAGTACTAATTTTGTTTACAGAATCTTATAAATTAATGGTAGAAAATTTCTTATAATTAATGGTAGAAAATATTCAATACGAAATTTAAAGCTCACTTTTCTCAGCAGTGCTTGTAGTGTTGGTTTTATTGCAGGGACATATAAAAATTATTATGTATTTGGTATTACAAATGAATTCTTCTTGCATATGAATTTCTTGTTGGATACAGCTTCATTGATATAGCTCGTGGGAAACTTTGGTATTACAAATGATGTATCAAATTTAATATAATAATTTTATTTTAAATTAATAATAATGTATTAAATTTAGTATTACAAATGACGAACAATAACAATAATTATAACTTTATATTATTTACATTCATATGATAATTACATTTTTAATTAATTCCAATGTATCAAATTTGTTTTTATACTTAAGGGTATTTTTGGAATTTGACACTACATTACCAGCAAAGTGAGTGTTCATCAAACATTGCAATGTTACTTTCCTGCAGTTTAAATTGAACTTTACAGTGTATGCCAAACACTGCAATGTTACTTTCGTAGCAATTTAATTCCCAGTAATCACTTTCTCAGCAATCATTTTGCATGCAAGGCACCAAATGATCCCATATAGTTTGTCCATTTAGTTTGATTCCAAGATCTCTATTCTCCTTTCTTTCCAGTTCTTCACTCTATTTACCATTTTGCTCCATCTGGAGAGGTAGCTGATTGTAATTGTATAGCCAATTTGATCAACTTTAGACTTCAGTGCATCCTTTACAAACAAGCATAGTTTATAGCTTTTCCGTTACCATTTCATCACCGTTGTAGATTTATTTTACTCGGCGACTATAACTAAGATCTATTATAAGTCTTTTGTTATCTGTAGACTACACCATAGGTTTTTATTTAGTATGGTTTTCCTGGACTTTCTTTGCAAGAGAAGTTCATTTGCTTTCTTTCTCCCTTTAACAAAGTAGTGATTGTGGGTGGATCTAACCTATTCCTAAAAAGATCAAGGTCTACAAGGATGGTGGTTTTGATGTTTCAATGTTTCAGTTTTGACTGGAACTTGAGGCTCTTAGCATGGGTGATCAGTGATTGCATACTATTCCTTGGTCAAGGAGTTTTGTATGCCATGAACATGATTAATGATGGCTTTTTTGCTTTCAGTGCTGTATTTTTGTTGGGTGTAGTTGAAGAGTGAAGTCTATGTGGATGAATATGTGCAGAAAATTCTGTGTTTCCATTTGGAATGCAGGGAGAATTCATCTTGTGCTACTGGGAGCACACTCCCTCCCCTCCCCCCCAATGTCAGAATTTATTATAGATTTATTTGTAGCATATGAGATTGCAATAACTTTAGTATGTTCCTTGTCTGATGCCTTTTTTCCCGTAAAGAATTTTAATATAGAATTTTTCTACTGGTTATGCAGTTTCCCTAAACCAACGCATATCCCCTGCTGAGTATACTAAAGATGGACTTCACCCTCTTACTCAAAATGTTTTTTCCTGATTTTATCAAACTTGCCACTTTTAACATACTTGTCTCTTCCTGTATGCCTTTTATCAAAATGATTTTGGGCATTTCTGGCTTGTATGTGTTGGCTTGATGATGTAACATGGTTTATGTTTGTCTAAATACTTGTGTGTAAATTGTTGAGTTACTCCTACTTTTAGTCTTATCTTAATTCTTGTCTAATGCTAAGGTTGTATCCTCCTATTTCTTGATTGCTGATCAGATTATCTTTCTAATGATTCATCCATATAGGCCTGATTCAAGGGTGATAAGATTAATCAAACGTATGGGAGCAGAAGCTAATTCTTATGGTCAAGTATCAGCTACTTCTAATCCTGAGGAAGAGTCAACTGAGGT
The DNA here is from genome assembly GCA_031772115.1 of Heritiera littoralis. Lineage (NCBI taxonomy): Eukaryota > Viridiplantae > Streptophyta > Magnoliopsida > Malvales > Malvaceae > Heritiera > Heritiera littoralis. The sequence continues at coordinate 2,897,322 of JAPDPK010000055.1, forward strand.
ATCTGAAACTAGCTCAAATAATGCTACGATTGAGATGCTGGATAAATTTCTCAATAATTGGAATGTTAAAGAAGCAGTGGAAGTTTTGGACTTGATCGAAAAGCAAGGTGTTGATGTGGATTTGGCCCAAATTTTGCACTTAATCAAGGCATGTGGCGAAGTAAAAGCTTTACATGAAGCCAAAACTGTTCATGAACACCTCATAAGATCATTTTCACCTCTTAAAATAAGCATCTATAATAAGATTTTAGAGATGTACTCAAAATGTGGTTCTATGAATGATGCATTCGATGTATTTGACAAAATGCCGAGGCGCAATCTGACATCTTGGGATACCATGATAACATGGCTTGCTAAGAATGGGCTAGGGGAGGATGCCCTTGATCTATTTTCTCAGTTTAAGAAGTTAGGGTTGAAACCAGACGCTAAAATGTTCATTGGGGTTTTTTCTGCTTGTGGTGCTGTAGGTGATATTAATGAGGGAATGTTGCATTTTGCATCAATGAGCAGTGAATATGGCATTGTCCCATCTATGGAGCATTACTTGAGTGTTGTTGACATGATGGGGAGTACAGGGCATCTGGATGAAGCCTTCGAATTCATTGAAAAGATGCCATTTGAGCCCAATGTTGATGTGTGGGAAATTTTAATGAATCTCTGCAGAGTTCATGGGTACTTGGAACTTGGGGATCGTTTTGCTGAGCTCGTGGAGCAGCTAGATCCCTCTCGCTTGAATGAACAATCAAAGGCAGGCCTCATACCTGTGAAAGATTCTGACCTTGCAAAACAGAATGAGAAGAAGAAGGTTGCAAATCAAAGTCCTCTTGAAGTCAGGAGCAGGGTCCATGAGTATCGCGCAGGAGATACATCACATCCAGAGAATGATAGAATCTATGCATTGCTAAAATGTTTGAAGGAGCACATGAAAGAAGCTGGTTATGTTCCACAGACGAGATTTGTTTTGCATGATATAGACCAGGAAAGTAAGGAAGATGCTCTTCTTGCTCATAGTGAGAGACTTGCTCTTGCTAATGGTCTTCTTACTACTCCAGCTCGTGGACAGATTCGCATAATCAAGAATTTACGTGTCTGTGGTGATTGCCATACTGCATTTAAGATCATGTCAAATATTGTTGGCAGAGAGATCATAATGCGAGATGCTAAGAGATTTCATCACTTCAGCAAAGGGTTATGCTCTTGTCGAGATTTTTGGTGATTATGATAAAACTTGAGGTATCATTTATCTAAACTTTTTTATTTCAACTTTTTTTTAATGAAAAAGTTGTTACAAGTATCAGTAACCTAAAATTTATAAGATAATAAAGAAGATATGAATAACCCAGCTACAAGTACTGTGATTCAGTGTAATCAATTTCTTCTGCTTGTTGATGTCTTTTTACTAGGCAGTTTAGTGCATTGTTGTTCCATGGTGACCTGACTGAAAGCCGGATTAGCTGTCAGCCACCATTAAAGGAACATGATAGTCATTTTTGGAATAGTTTTTAAAGAACAGAGTTCCATTCGAAAAGTTTATTCCATTGGTTTCGCAAACTTATAATCAATATCCACCCAAGTTGGTTAAAGGAATGTGGCATTTTATCTGAGATTGTCTCATGCAGGGGTTTTTGGTTACTTAAAGGTTTTTTTCATTTCAGAGATTTAAGGTAGTAGGGTTGTGTTGGCAGTGAATGTTTTTTGTTTCAAGAATGCTTTGGCATGCTTTAGTTGTCGTTTTGGTGAAGTTGGTTTTTTTTTGTTTGGCATTGAATGGTTTCATTTATTATTTTTTGACTTTAAGTTGAAAGATGGGTTTAAATGGTTGCAGTGGCTGGTGTTGTTTTATTTTGGTTTTTTGGGTGATTTGAGCTTGTAGTGTTATTTTGGTGGTCTGCTGCTTTACTGTCTTTGGGTTGGTTATTTTTGCAGCGGCTAAATGGATTTAGGTGGTCTTTTTCTGTTTTTAGATTCTATTTTTACAAAGGTATTTTCTTGGTATTTCCTTTTTTCTTGAATTTTGTGTATTGCATCTTTTGATGCTTATATGAGTTTCCGTGTCTCTTTTTATAATAAATTTCATTTGGCTTAGCAAAAAAAAAAATCCATCCAAGTGACTGGTGTTTTTAAGTTTGATTGTTTTTCTCTGCTATGGGCTTATTATTTATGTGATAAAGGTGATGAGATACAAGAGAATAATAAAAGCCGTTGAATATATTTTCATTTGATGCATTGCCCTGTCTGTCTCTCTTTTCGATTCTTTTGTGCATGTGAATTTTGATTTGTTTAGAACAGTATTAGAATTTTTGCTATTTTATTTTTATTTAAAAAAAAAAGATTTTGGTACTCTTTTTCATACTGTATTATATGCTAATATTAATCATCATCATCATCATCAGAGCCTTTATCCCAAGAGATTGGAGTAGGCTATATATGCTAATATTAATATTAGTACAAAATTATTCATCACATTTATATATAGATAATTAAAATTTATTAATTTTGTCATTTATATTCATCACATTATTATTGATATAAAAGATGAAATTAAGCATTTTGTTTGATGGTATTCTCTAACTAAAAATAATTTGTTAAAAAAAAAAGGGTCATCGGGGTGTGCCGGTGAAAATGAAATATGTGATATGCAGCTTGTCTCTGTGTTGAAAGATCCCACGTGGCATGGCAGGATGACTTGTGCCTGAGAAAACTGCAATCATACAATGATCTCCATCTAAGATTTCTAAATGTTAATGACTCTAAGCAGTTGGTCTACTATGGGCCCTTTTAGGATAGAAAATCAAACTAGAATCTGCGTATAGGACTTGATGAAAAACATAAAACTTCTGCAGTTGTTGGCACTTGAAAGTAAAGCCATATTTTATCATGTGAATTATGACACGAGCCCCTCTGATTGGCTTTACAGTATATATGTTCATTTACCACGATGTCTTCTTGGATGTTCTCATGAATTCCATGATCATTCTTTTCATTTTTATGAAACAGATTCATGGAGGGACATTGCGAGCCTCAGATAATTTTCCAGCTAATGGATATCTTATTGATTTGTCGGCATCATCGGCTGGCAGTCAAGGAGGCAAGCAAGGGAGCTCATCATCATCCTATAGCTACGAGTACATAACCCTGAGTGTTTGTTTGGCACATAGGATTATTTAAATGATAGGATGATTGTCCTTCCATCCCATGTTTGTTATGCATTTTAAGCAATAGGATAGGATTAGTGGGAGGATTAGTCATCCTATACCAACAGGATGATTTAATCATTTAGAAAAGTAGAGGATTATTTTTAATATATTTCAAAATTTTTTAATAAGAAATTTAATATTTTACCCTTAAATTTAATAAATAAAATTATCAACTAAAAAACAATGGATTATTATTCTATCCACTGTCAGTGGAGTTTTTTAACTCCACAAGTAGGATTAGGATGATGACACATGTCTCATTTTGTTTATTTTTTATTTTTTTAATATTTTTAAAAGACACATGTCATCATCCAAACCCCGTTTGTGGAGTTAAAAAACTCCACTGACAGTGGATAGGATAATAATCCAAAAACAAAAGCATTTGTTAGCAAACAATTGGGCTAACAAACGGAAACCCTTTGCCTCTTCATTTCAAACTTCTCCGGCTACTCTTCACATTTTTTCTACAATTTCCTTTCGACTCTCTTACTACAACTCAGATCACTTTTGAATTTTCTTTCAAGTTTCTAGGTAACCAAACAAACTTTATCTCTTATTGCGATTCTTCTTTCAATTTTATTTTAAATTCGTTTGTTTTTTTATATTATTGTTAAACATTTCGATTAAACAATTGTACTTTGATCGCTGCATGAATTGGATGCTATGATCTTTGATTGTGTTTGTTGTAAGCTGTGATCTTTGGTTGTGTTTGTTGTTTATGTTAGATTTGCTGTGATTGATGTATTTTTGACTGGATATTTGCTGTGCTTTGGTCAGTTTGGTTTATTCATCGGTTTGCTTAAGGATAGAGGTTAGAATGTGCATTTTGATCTGGGAAGTTTGATTTTGTAAGCTTAAATTTGTTCAGTGTAAGTAGACACAATGTAGGTAAAATTTTGATCTTAATTGCTTTTATATTTGTTGTGATGATTGGGTGTAGATTCTACAAGCAATCCTTGCCTTCGTTTTTGATTGATACGGTGGGAATTAGAAAGTGCATCTTGATTAGGGAAATGCAACTTGTAAGCTTGAATTTATATGATTTGGTTAGATATAGCTTTTGATCTGGGAAGTTTGATTTTGTAAGCTTAAATTTGTTCAGTGTCAGTAGACACAATGTAGGTAAAATTTTGATCTTAATTGCTCTTATATTTGTTGCGATGATTGGGTGTAGATTCTACAAGCAATCCTTGCCTTCGTTTTTGATTGATGTGGTGGGAATTAGAAAGTGCATCTTGATTAGGGAAATGCAACTTGTAAGCTTGAATTTATATGATTTGATTAGATAGATATAGCTAGAATGAATACTTGTCAGTGAGTTTTAGATTGTGAACCTTTTGAAAGAAATTTAGTTTGGATATTTTGTGATCATGCTTTCATCTGAATTGTATAATTGGGCCATAAAACTTTGACATTTGAAGTCTGTCAATTCTATTTGCTCTTTCTGGTTCTAGAGGCTTTGGAAATTGTTGGTCTGTGTTCTAATATGGGGTTAACTTCTGGAAACTGTATTCTTCAATCTCTGAACCAAAAATTTCCAGGAAAAGTTTCTGTGGCTTAGTCTTTTGTCATCCCTAGTTATAATAGCCACTTGCCCTGTTTGTGATTCTGTTATCAATGCCAGTGTTCATGTTAACATGTCATAAAGAAAAAAATCTTTCCTTTCTACAGTTCTTAGTGAAACAAAACAGACAAAAAAAAATGCAAATATCTTTATAGAAATGGATCATAGAAAACTTTTTCATTTTTTGTATCTAACAGTAAAACAGATTTGGGTAACCTTATAGTTGCAATTAGCAACTATAAGGTGATTCTTTCCCTTACTGGATGAATCTAATTGATTGAAATTGCAATGTTTTCTGATTAATCTTGAGAAAGATTTGTGTGTTTTTTTTATACGAAATACATTTTCTTTATTCATCTCATATTAGCTTGTGGAGATATGAGAAGTTTGAAGTTCTTTTAGAAGGTATACAAGTAGCACAGTTTTAGTTCTACAGGTATGCTGCTTCCTTATAGACAATTACCTTCGCATACTGAGTCGAAGTTACAAGCCCTGGTTGTTAGGCTAATATCTAAACTCTCAAGTGCTGGAACCATCTCTTACATGCTTCTTACTTTTGTTGCAAGTGCATATCTTATACTGTGAAGCACTCAATCTTATGGATGTGATCATCCTTTTTATATCTGGCTACCCCTGCCAATGGCTATAGGTTTTGGCCTTTTGGGTGTAATGACTGAAAATAAAATCAAGAACTAGGAGGGATTTTCTGTCTAATAGTTTCACAATAATATGTACATACACATGTACATGAAGAAGACAGTGATGGCGGTGACTTTATTTATTTTTCTGTATGGGATATGTGCAAATATGCATATATGTGCAAATATGCATATATGTGCTTGTGTAGATGCTGCTTACTGTAGAGATTTTGTGCATCTATGCATTTGTGAATGTGAATGGCCGCTTGTTTTGAATGTATGTGTAATATTTGCTGCCATGGAAAGCTCTTCTTTTGAACAGCTGATACTTGTAACACTTGAGAGCATAAATCCTCGTATCCATTGAACCATATAGAAGCCACAATCTTTTGCACATAAAAAATGAGTAGCAATAACCCTTTCTTGATTTTGGTTGATGCCAGAAATTTCTAAGATAACTTTCATCTTTTGCAGTTTATTTTTTGTAGTAAATTGCGTGATTGGAGTTATTGGCTTGTTATACTCTGTAGAAGGCTTTGAGTTGGTATTCTAAGTAGTATTTAGTTTGGAATTTAGGCAACCTACTTTTAATTCTGAGCTTGCTCTCCAGTCTTCGGGCAAATATTTTAGCTCTGTTCTGTCTGGGACTTCTGCTGACCATTGAAATGCCATACATTAACATATCATCATTCTTTGCATTTGATATTGATTTCCAACCACTTTTCCCTTGCCCTGTTTGGTATTGGCAATTAAATTCATACAGAAATTGATAGCCATCCTTCAACCAATACTTACACAATCCAGATTGGTTGAGTTCCGTATTAACAAATCCTCTGCTTTTGTGTTGATCAACCGAGCTTTAGTGCATGTGGTCCTTCAGAAAGTTTGCTTGGCATTTGGCAAGTAGTGGTAGATTAAATGTAGCTAAGCATTTGAAACCCATACCTGATTGCTCGCTCCCATAACTCCAGTATTCTCATATACAATCTGATCATTAGTTATTCAACTACGTTACAGCATGTGAATCTCCATTCTAAAGATCTCACCAAAAAACAACAGCAGAAATGAACTCTTATCTTTCTTTTCTCTTCTTTTCCATTCTTCTATTGTTGAAACCAGCTCTTTTCTTAATTGAAGATGAACTTAACCGTGACATAAAATGGCGTAGAGAAATAATGAAGATCCATTGCATAATCTAACAGTAAAAAAGATTTGGGTAACCTTTTGTTTTCATAAATCTTAACTCAGTTTCATTGCAGTTTAATTTGAGTACAAAAGCCCTTAAACATTACAACATCTTAGATTTCATCTCAATGTCCTTGTTTGTCATCTCAATATCAGTCTTTTATTCTAGAATTTTGACATTTAAATTGCTGTAGCTTTAACTTGCTGTTTCGGAAGACATTAGATTAGTCAGTATTTACTTTCTTACTTAACATAGTACGTTTTTGATAGCTGTATACCTTATAAGATTATTTGTTTTTCTTCTATAGATATGGATGAGAAGCAACAGCTGCTTACTTGATATCAGAACAAATCCATCAACAAATGATGGCGGTTTGCACTAATATTTTCATGCTAATGCACACCATTGTGCAAAGGTATCATGAAAAACATGTCTTGAAGGAGAGAACATTTGTTAGGCATGAAACTGGGCTAGAACACTTAGATAGGATAATACATGGGAGTGATAGAACTTGTGTAAACCAACTTATAATGAATAAGTATACATTTGGTATTCGAATGAATAGGTATACATTTGGTATTCCATGTCTCTTTTCATTGTTATTAACTTGTGGAAATTGCCTTTTGATTCATTCCAGTTTTTTGTTAGCATTTGCCCTTTAGCTTATAATTCATTTTTGGATTCAAGTAATGAATATTAGCAAATGGGCTGTTTAATATTTTATTTTTCAGCAACATTAATATGGAATGGTTTACTTTGCTTCCTGGATCAGAGTTCTAACACTCCTTGGAAACTAGAATATTATAGATATCACACAACATGGAGAAAGAAAAATGGTTTTTATGCTCAATATTTTGTTTTCTAAATGTGATAAAGTTTTGAATGCAATGTTTTTATACTATTTTGATGTACTGTACTGTTTTATCCATTTATGTTGATTCAATGCCTACCATTGTTTGAAAGAAATAGGAATTCTTTATATCAGCATGATGTTTGGGCACCTTTTTTTTTACTTTGTATTGTTGGGTGCTATTTTTGAAAATTTGTTCATTTAGGCATTTTGATTATGAAAATAGTGGATTTTATATAAATCATGTTTATGATTTTAAGTTGTCTTCATCTATTATAGAATCATAAGGGAGAGAAGAAATGGGTTAATAAAGAGTTCATCTACTTTGAAAGGTTAGGTATTATATTTGGTGAAAGATCGTGCCATTGGAAAAGGAGCAGAAGCACCTGCAGATGCTGTAGAAGAGTTGTATCGTGAAGGAAATGATGCAAGTGATGATGGAGACTAAACAATAAATTCTATGAATCAAAATGTTCATGTTGAAAAAAATGTTGAAAGCTCTCGTAAATGCCGCTATAAAGGTGGTGAAGCACTGGCAGATGGCTTGGTAGAGGCAATTCACATCTTTGGCTCCTACTTTGATAAGTCTAGTGAGAGACTTGATCTCATTGTTGAGCAAATTGGACATGGGAAGTGGATCTATGGTGATCAAGGAATGTTCCCGAGGAGCTTGAGAAAATGGGTTTAAGCACTAAGAACATGATTGAAGTTGGTACGAAGATAATGGACAAACCCCAAAATGTTCATTTATTTTGGGGTTTCAAAAGAGATGTTAGAGTAGCTTTGGTTCGACGTCTACTTGCAAAGTGAAGCTTTTTAGTAGTATAGGTTATAAATACTAGTTTTGTTGGTATTGTTCTCATCATAATTGTCAATATCATGATTCTACTAGCAAACTTATTATTTTTGAGATTGTTAGTATTGATGTTACTTTTGTTTTAAGAACTTATTCTTGATTCTAAGAAAAAACTTGTTATTTCTAATGATACCTTTGATATGTAAAAATTGCTATGCTATAAGTTTTATTTTTTATATGATATTTTACTATTTTTTATTGTTTGATTCATGATTTTATTTTTTTGTTATTTTGAAATTTTTATTGTGTGATTTGAAAGAAAAAAATGTGGAAGTTTTGAGTTAGTATATAAATGAGGGTAATTTTGTCCAATAAAAAAAATATCATAATATCTTAATTTTAATCTTGTTCGTAACAAACATGATAAAAAATAAAAATTCATCTTATCTTATATTTAATCATTGTATACATCAAAAATAAGATAAGATATTATCATCTAATTTTATACTATTCATAATCTTATTTTATCCTGTTTTATCCTGTCTTTATCTCATGCACCAAACATTGTCTAACAACTTTATTACTATCTAACCCAAACATCCATAAACATTTATTTGTGTTTACTATTTTTTTTTTTTTTTGTGCTTTGATACATCGCACCAGATTCTATTCAAGTTCTACTAGTGAGTTGATAACGTGCTAAGTTGCAAAAAACCACGCAAGCATATGAAATTATGAAAGTATAAAACACAATCCAAACAAAGCAAATATAAAATATCTATCTTATTATATACCAAACAACACAATAAGATAATTCGATGACATATATATATATATATATATATATATATATATATATAGCAGATGATATTATTCAAATATTACAAATAATCAAAATACAACACCTCGGTAGTAACTGAGCTTCCAAGAAGAAATTGAGTAAAACAATATGAAAGAGAATTAATTAAGAGTAATTAGTTTTTTAAAAGGAAACCATAAGAATTTTTAAAAAGAATATATACAATTAGAAACCATAAATTACCTGCATTTTTAAATAATGATTTCTATGATTGGAGATTGAAGAAGAAGCCCTTTTGTTAGAAAGAAAAACCTATGAAAATGTCAGAAAATATAGATAGAGTGAAGAAATAAAGAATGAAAAATCGTTATAGGAGAGAGTTGAGAGGTGGTTAAAAAAAGTAAATTTTGAAGAAGTAAAAAGGTGGTTAAAAAAAATTTGTTACAAGTTAAAATTTTTTTGAATAGGTAGATAAGATGTTTTTATTTTTTAAAAAGAGATATATATTTTTCATAAAATGAGATATATTTAAATGAATAAAAAGTTATTTTAAATAAATTATATTTTAAAAAATTTAAAATGAGTTAAAATTAGATTTTAGATAAAATTTAATAAATATTAGATAAATAGTTTAAAATAGATTAGATATTATAAAATTGTTTAATTTAAATAAACTGTAATGGTGAATAAAATGCTCTATAAAATGGCATTATTTGATAGTGGAACACCATATACCATCAATTTACGTCATGTGTATCACCTTCGCATATTAAAAAGAACTTATTTATATCGTTCTTCTTATGAAAAAAATTAACATTTTAAATTCATATTAATTTATCTGTGTTTTTTAAAAGTACATCTTATAAAAAAAAACATCCCAGGAAAATGGGATTATTAGTCTTAACATTCAATTTTATATTCATTCACTGTTCAAAAAACAATTGCAGGGATAAAAAAATGCATAATAATGGAGTAAATGCTAGATTGATAGAGAGAGAAAGATGATAAAACTGATATTTAATTAGAAAATCGATAAAGTGAAAGCTTAGATAACTATATACTATTAAATTAAATTAAATAAATGGCTAATTGTGAATTTTGAAATAATCAAAATTTTTATTGAAATTAGATAATTGATATAAGGTAGGATAAAATGCTGAAAAGAAAATGATGGCTGAGGGAGAGGGAAAAAATGCTAAATAAAAAATTTGATACTTATTTGGTGCACATTAATCATTAAAACATATTAAACACATAGATGTCCATGTAAGCGTTCTCAACGCGTTTGCTGGGATTATTAAATATAATTTATATATACATATATATTAGATATTAAAGCTTTAAATTTATTCAGTAACATTTTAGGTATGAAAACTTTAGTACATTTAATTGTGCTGGCATGAGTTGGACCGCCGAAAACACTATATGGCTCCATTATCGCACCGCTCAGATATTTAGGCTAAAAGAAAGTGTTCCTTTCTTCCAGAAACCCCTCTGTGTCCAATTCCGATGAGTAAACCCCAGAGTTCGCAACTTTTTGGACAAAGTAACAAATTAAGGTTGCGGCTAAAAAGAAAAAATGACAAAGAAGTTCTCAGTATTTTGCTACCTAATGTTACTCTGGTGCGTGAAACAACAGAAGTTAACGGAATTTGGAGCAAAGCTATATGAGATGGCGCATTCTCCTCCCTCCAACCCCACTCTTCAGATACTAAAATAGTAAGAATCACACTCACACCATATTTCCATACATTTCTGTGTCCACAATATGCATTAATCTCCGCATTTCGACTTTCTTTTTTGTCTCATTTGTTGTAATAATCTGTTACTCTTCAAATGTGTGGTTAAGAATGGCGGAGTTAAACGGATATCCAACATTATTTATCTCGATTAAGTAGAATTAAAGTAGTATATAATCGAGTTTACATAGTAAAATTACTATCCGTCACGGGTTAGGATAGGGTTCGGATAGTTACCTTAGAGTACCCGCTACCCGAATCCGATTAGAAATAATAATTAATTAATATGATATTTATATTTTTTATGTATAAATTATTTATTATTAATATTGTGTTTAATTAAATTAATTCATCAAATATCATAATTATGACTTTTAACTTTAATTTATATTTATTAATTAAATTAAATTTATTAACTTAATTTTTTTAAATAAATTATTCCAAAATTGATTTTAAATTTAAATTTGAAAGTCATATTTTGACTTAATAAACGGGTATTTAATGGGTTCGGATAGTTAAATGAGTGTTTTTTATTTTATAGGATTAGGGTTAGGGTAACACAAATCAAAACAAACAGATAATTAATCGGGTTCGGATTTTATATATTCTAATCGGATTCGAGTTAGGGTATCCCAAAATTAGCGGGTACCCAACCCGTTTACATTCCTACTACCAATTACATTTTTGCTTCAATTTCCTCCTTAAAAGTTTTGAAATGTTGTAAGTACAATTTATTGCGACAAATTCAAAGTCTCACAGTCGCAGATCAATTCTGTGCGTAATTCAGTTGATATTAAAATTACAAACTTTAGCGTGATTAATTGCCGGTTCAATGATGACAGAAAATGGGCGATAACCTCTTTAGTATAGGTCAAGTCAAACTAAATAAGGAGGGTTGATTGGCTTTGATGAGAATTCTGTGGATTTGATATTCAACCAGCCGTAGCATTTTCGAGAATAAAGAAGCCATAGAATTAATTGTTTCCCCTTTTGCGTGAGCCATTCACTTGGATACTTAGTTTCAACTGTATTTCGTATCTTTGAATGCACCCTTTTATATCAAACCATGTTCTGTACGATGGATTAGGTGAAGGGAGGATCGTTGCGAGCGTCAGACACATTTCCATGCGACCGGCATCTCGTTGAAGTGTGGTCTCCAAATTCTCAGGTCCTTAAAGAAAAAGCATCCGCCCTATTGGTTTTGCCGATGTAAAAGATCAGAATGAAGGAATCTAATGCGAGGACATCACCTTTCGCGACATTCTTTTCGAATCAAGTTATCGAGGAGGAGGGATCTTCATTATTGATTCGGCCAGAATTCGCATAAATAATTGCTTCTTTCTTCACTTCTCGATGGATGGAATTCTAGTTGAAAAAGGGCACGTGACTTTCATATCAAGCTGTTTCCTGGGATAGCATTCCACAACCGGTGGAGACAAAGGTGAGAGAACTTTTACAGGCACTGTCATTCAACTTTCAAGTAACGATAATGCTATCACGGATGTTGTCATCTTCTCAGCAGGCATTGGAATAGTGTTAGGAGAGCAGGCTAATATTGTCACAGGGGCACACTGTTACAACAAGGCAACAGCATTTGGTGGCGTCAGAATTCTGGTGAAATCAGCCGGTTCACTTACGAGAATTGACAATTACTACCTAGATTTCACTGCTATAGTCATGGAAGACCCTGTTCAAGTTCATGTTACCAATGGATTTTTCTTAGGTGATGCTAATGTTGTGTTAAAGTCAATTAAGGTACAAATATCTGGGTTAAATATAGTTAACAATATGTTCAATGGTAACGCCAGAAACATGGTTCCCATTATCCAACTAGACGGGATATATAGTGCAATAGACCAGAACAATGTGAATGGCATGAGCCTGAAATCAACGGTTAGAAAATTGACGGTAGCCGGAAATGGAACAAACTGGGTTGCTGATTTTTCATCGCTATTAGTATTTCCAGATCAGATTAATCATTTTCAGTACTCATTTCATATTCAAAAGGGAGGCAGCAACAGGTTTACCTGTACATGCAGTGACCACTCACTACAGGAAAAATGACTTTTTGCGGCACTTATTTAGTGACGTTTTCTATAAAACGCCACTAAATACCGTATTTTTATCAAGTCACGGTGTTTTCTTACTTAAAACGCCGTTAAATTTAGTAAAAGGCGGCGTTTATATGAAGAAACGCCACTAAACGAACCAGATAGCGGCGTTTTCAAGAAAGAAACGCCGCGATATTTTAAAATAAAAAAATAAAAATATTTATTCTAAATTTTTTGAAATTATATATTTTATAAAAAAAAATTAAATAGTGGCGTTTATAAACGCCACTACAGCAAAAAAGCTCTCCGTATGATCTGCAGCAAATATATTCATTTTCTATTCACCATTTTCCCCATTTTCTAAACCTCAGCATAAAAATACTTTTCTGTTTCGAAACCTAAAATCCCATTTTCCCCATTTTCTAAACCTAAGCAATTTGATGCTTCTCCATCGATAATGCATTGTGATTTTCTAAACCGATTTCCATTTTCCCCACTCGAAAGCTTTTGTGTCCACTGAGATTTCCATTTTCATCAGCATTTGAAGCATTCATGACCTCTGAAAAATCCACCCGAAAGCTTTGATTTCTCTCGATAATCTCTCTCTCTAGCTCAGGCTGAAGCTCGATTTCTATACTCTGAGGAAATTGCTAGGCAATTAATGAAATACTGAGGAAGTACGAGGTGGAGAAGCAGGAGATTCTTAAACTGGAAAAAGAGAAGGTTAGCTCATGATTGTTGTATGTTGCAATATACAGCAAATAGTGGTTCTCACTTACTTAAACTTTCAGGCAGAGAAACTAGTGCAACTTAAAATCAAGTTGTTTGTCATTCTCTTTCAGCTTATATGAGCTCTAGAATTGGTAGTTTATGTTGTTATGGTGTAATATACTGATCAAGTTTGTTTATTTTATATTATAATTTTTAAGTTTGAATTATTCATATTAGTATTAAAATGTATTTGATTGCTTACAGTTTAAGAATCGGTCTAGAAAACAACATCTCTTCGGAATGAACATGAAGTTCAGATAAAAGCTTTGAGGTGTCAATTTGAAGATGAGTGCAGAAAGCTTCAGGAGGAGTTACGTCTCCAGAAGTCCAAAGTATGTATTTGCTTCACCTTTTATGTTAAATGACTTAATATTTGCTCTGAACTAAATTTTTGTTAATACATTGCAGGAAGACAGGCAGAGAGCTTTATTGCAACTGCAGTGGAGGGTGATGAGTGACAAGAAGTGAATTCGAAAAAGGTTGGCTTGTTTCTTTGATATATTGCTCATTCTTTCTCCCTGCTCCTGTGCATGTATCTAATGAATAGAAGTATAGAACATACACTGTCACATAAACAATTTCATGTTGTCCCAATGCGTAGGTACTGAAACTTCCATTGTGCAATGTGTTATAGGTAAGCTTTTCAGTGATCATTTTTATCAAAATATTTCACTGAATCATATTTGTGCTTTTGACGACAGTTTATCAGTTTTTGCATTGGCTGGATTTTCTTTTCATTGTTTATTGAGCATGGTGGAACTTTATTTCTCAGCATGAGGGACCCAGTCTGTGAGCACTAGAGGATGGAGAGTAATGAAGAATAGTAGAGTAGAAGGTCATGTATGTCACCCATATCACACTTCGTAGAAATCACTGTGAAAGCCAAAATCATAGTTTAGAGTTTATGCTGAGACACTCCACATGGATAAATCTCATATAGACATAGACAACGCATGCATGCTTGGCAGACATAGATCTTCTAGTTCTTGTTATGAGCTTTTAGGAGTCAAAAACTTTACCTTTTATGATTTGTTGTGGAGTAGGATTGAGTGTGGAATCTTTCAATAAGCATATTTAAAATGTAATTACTTGTGTATTATTACACATCATGTAAAATGCCATCAATTTGATAGATGTCTTTCCTTGCAGGATTATTCCATTTCTTCAATCAGGATGAGAGATTCTGATGTTGGCAAAAGGGGTCAACATGCTCTGTTAAGGATAGAGAATGAAGAGAAGGTAAAAAGTAAAAAAGCAATAAATCATTGACTCCCTTGCTAAAAGTTAAGAAAAAAGATGCAAGTCCCCTGATTGCCTTTTATGTTGTCTAGAGGAGTCACTGTAACATACAAGGCACCTTATTATCTTTTTATATTTCTTACAGGAATTACCATTCCCAGTTGTAACACAAACACCGATGTCAAAGTTGTTGAGGAAAGCAGAAAACACCAATACGGGAAGTGTAATGAGCATTCCTAAGCATCACAAGAAGGTACAATATCTATCTGTTGCCTTTCCTTTATTATTTTCCAGTTTGGTTGGAAAGTGCTGAAGCCCAAATACTAAGCATCAGTTTGTTCTGGATATTGTAATTGAGTGTAAGTGTAGAATGATAACTGTTATTGTAATGACAGTTGTATCAGGATATGCTTGAGTTTTTTAGTGTGATTCCTTCCTGATGTTAGAGATGTCCTGAATCTATGCATTTCTGATGCAGGGAACTAAGGGTAGTCATCCAAATGCTTCAAACATTGGTGATTTGTTTTCAGAAGGTTCTCTAAATCCTTATGCAGATGACCCATATGCATTTGATTAAAGGTACTGTCAATTATCCACTCTAGTAACGAAGTTGAAAGTAAGATTTTTTTTCTATATTCTTTGGAATAGTTGCTGCTGTGTGGAACTTAGCTATTTTGTTATGCAGGTATGTTACTAAATCTTGTCTTTACATATAAAATTGTGCTCTTCTAGGATAATGCTAATTCTAATAATTGTGCTTTCTTTACTGTTTTGTGGTTGCAGAGTGGATGTTATGGTCGTTGTTATATGGGCAACTTTTGTTAAAGAAAGAAATGGCAACTTTTAGATGTAAAAGCTCAAGTATTCTATAACTTTAATCTTTGTTTTTTCTTTTTTCTTACATAAGTATTCTGTAAAAGCTTAGATGTTGGGAAACTCAAATGTTTAGGACAGATAGGAGACGTATTTTATATATAAATATATTTTTACATTACGCTTATTTTATATATGAACAAGCTGATCAACAGTTTATGACTCTCGTATAACTAGAAGAAGTCTATTTATTTATTTTTTGAAAGAAGAAGTCTATTTTACATTCTTAACAGTTGATAATTCTTAATATTGAAGGCAAAAACTCATAGTTTCATCATTCTCTTCTGTTCTTTTCTAAAAATAATTAAAATGTTTTCTAAAAATATAATTAAAATTCATTAAATGTATTCAAATTGAAAAAAATATAAAATCTAATTATATAATAATTTTTTTTTAAAAAAGTCTAACTTAGCGGCGTTTATGCAAAAAAATGCAGCTATTTTTGTGGCGTTTTTGACAAAAATGCTGCTATTTTTGCGGCAATTATAAACGCCATTAATTGGCATAAAATCGTCGTGAATTTAACGGCATTTTTCATAAAAACGCCGCTATTTTTCCTGACACTAGAATAGTCGGCGTTTTTTTGCAGCGTTTTTTTCTAGTGCCGTGAAATTTTTGTGGCATTTATAAACGCAGCTAAAGAAAAAAAAACGCCGCTAAAAGTACATTTTGCTGTAGTGACTGCATCAAATAACGTTGTAGTTGTAGAGAGTGACAAAGCTGTCAATGGGGTGGCTTCAGTGGCCGTCGATCAGTACAATTGTATCGGGGAGAGCAATGTAGGTTTTACCAAGTAGAAGTTGAGATATTCCGAAATACAAGTTTTTGTTTTGGTATGGCCGAATCAAAGAGAAACACATCTGTACCATGAGTTGTGGTTCAGTTGGCAATGCAAGTTGAGTTTATGGGATGAGCTCTCAGATTTGATTCCCACTGAACATATTTTTGGAGAGGGTGAAGAGCTTTAACTGTGACGAAACTCCGAACAGAATTAGTCTCAAAGTGTTAAAATGGATAAAAATACAAAAAAAAAAGAAACACATCTGTAAAGCTTCATCCGTTATAATATGAGCTTTGAATAAGTACTCTACTTAATCTACTTCTTTATAAAAGTCATTCAACTAACTTGTATGGGAGTTGATGAAAGAACTTGGGACACCGAAACAAAATCATAAAAGTACATTCAACATACTATTATGGGAGTTGTTGAAAGAACTTGGGATACCAAAATAAAACAATCAACTTCAAGAAAGCTTAATTAAGAGTTTGTGCATGCCTTACACGCCAATAGCTTACCAATTCTATGAGTTTCCTCTGTCGATAGACCTGATAATTTTAGACACAATACAATTATATGACACAAAAATGATATGAAAATAAGACACAAAAGTGATACGAGCTAAAGTTAAGTAAAAATTGTATATAAATATGATAAAAGCCAAAAATAAGCTAAAAATAAGATTATATTTTCCGTGTCAATTCAAATTTTGATACAAAATTTTCATGTTTTACACTATACAAATACAATTTTACATGACACGAAAACGAATTAGAAACACGAATTGTCAAGTCTATCTGTGATGAGATTGTATATAAATTGATAAGAATTACAAGATGAATGAATATAGAAAAGAAGAAAGAAGATAGAAGAGAGAAAAGGATTGAAGAATGAATTTTTGTATTGTAATCTTGCATGAGAAAAACTAAACTAAATTACAACTGAGGTTATTAAGGTTGGTAAAGTAACTACTCTGGTTAGCAGATTTAACAGAATTAACTACTATGGTTAACTAACTGAGTTAGTTAATTATGTTGACATACCCTCACAAACTAAGCCTCTATCTCCAAGCTTCTGTACACTACTTTTACTCTCTTGTAAATGGAGCTCCCCTGCTTCCTAATTGCTACCTCGAACAGTAAGCTTTGACCTTAGTCGAGCAAAACTGGCTAAGGACAAAGGTTTTGTGAGGATGTCAGCAAGCTGGTCGTAAGCTGGAATATGGCTAACAATGATCTGTTTCTGCAAAACTTTCTCTCTCACAAAGAACATATCTAGTTCAATATGTTTAGTCCTGGTATGTTGAATAGGATTAGCAGATAGGGTCATCGTAGATAGGTTATCACACCATATATGAGGTCTAATAGAAAGAGGTAGACCAATTTCAGTTAATAGTGATTGGATCCAAGTGATTTTAGCAGTTAGGTTGGCCAAGCTTCGAAATTCAGCTTCAGTACTGGACCTAGACACAGTGGTCTGCTTCTTTGAACTCCAAGAGATAAGGTTGGATCCCAAAAAGACACAATAGCCTGAGGTAGACCTTCTGTCATCTGGGTCAGTAGCCCAGTCTGCATTAGTGAAACCAGTGAGTTGAAGAATAAGGGAAGGTTGAAGAAAAAGACCATGGCGCAAGGTACCACAGAGATATCTAAGTATCCACTTCATGGCCTTCTAATGTGTATCAAGGGGTTCATGCATAAACTGAGAAACCTTGTTTACAGCAAATGTAATTCCTGGTCTAGTGATAGTGACATATTGTAGTGCTCCAATAGCACTTCTGTACGTTTGAACATCTTCAATAGGTGAACCATCTTTAACAGAAAGCCGTAAGGAACTGGCCATTGGAGTAGGTAAAAGGTTGGCTTCCAACATGTGAAATTTGTGAAGCAGCTCCGTAATATACTTGGTCTGAGTTAGCAACAATCCATTGGATAACTTGGTAACCTCAATACCAAGAAAAAGATTCAATGAGCCAAGATCTTTTAGGAGAAAGCAACATCTAAGTTTGAAACAAGTTGATCAATATGCCTGGAGGAGCTACTAGTGATGATAATATCATCAACATATACTAGAACATATGTGCTAAATGAATTTGAGTGCTGAATGAATAGAGACTGGTTAGCTCGAGAAGAAACAAAACCTTGTTGATGTAAGAACTGTTGAAGTTTTTCAAACTAAGCCCTTGGAGCCTGTTTTAGACCATAAAGGGCTTTATGCAACTTATACACCAACTTCTGTCCATTGTTAGAAGTTTCAAATCTAGGGGGCTGATGCATATATACCTCTTCATTAAGAGTACAATTAAGGAATGCATTGTTCACATCAACTTGTCTCAAAGACTAGCCTCTAGTTAATGCTAGTGTAAGAAGAATTCTTATTGTAGTAGGCTTGACAACAGGGCTAAAGGTCTCACCAAAATCAATACCATGTTGCTAGAGATACCCTTTTGCAACCAACCTAGCCTTATACCTTGCAATAGTACATCTGCATTTCTTTGCAGCTTGAATACCCACTTACAACCTACAATGGATCTATCAGTAGGCAAAGGAACTAAAGACCAGGTGCCATTTTTCAGTAAGGCCGTATATTCTTCATTAACAACAGTTTTGCATTGATTATGTTGCAAAGCTTGAGTGATGGTAGTTGGTTCAGTGTTGTCAAGATCAGCAAGGTATACTTTTGGCTTGAAAATACCACTCTTAGACCTGGTTCTCATTGGATGCTGGTTAGTAACATGAGTAGGTGGTGATCCTAATATAGAAGATTGGCCATTCTGTTGTAAAGGATTGGATGGCGAGGTACTAGAATGAGGTGACTCATTTGAACTAGGAAGTGAAGAGAATTCTGAAATTTGAAACTGTTGTAACTGATCTAAAAAAGAATTTGGAGCAGTAGAAGAAGACAATGAAGGATTCAATTGAGCAACAAGAGGAGGTGATGGTAAGGAAAGTGAGCTAGATTCTGAAGTTGGAGAACATGATTTTGAGAAGAGTTCAATATAAGGAAACCTATATTCATAAAAAACATGTCTGGAGATGAATAAATGACCATTTGATAAAGACATTTATAGCCTTTATGACTTGGACTATAGCCTAAAAAGATACATGGAGAAAATTTATAATCCATTTTGTGAGAATGAAAGGCCTAAGATAGGGATGGCATAAACAACCAAAAGTTTTAAGGAATGTATAACCTGGTTTTACCTTGTAAAGTGCTTCAAAAGGAGATTTTGAACTGAGGCAGTACTTGGAAACCTGTTGATGAGATAAACTGCAACTAAAAAAGCATCAGACCAGAATTTGAAGGGGATGGATGCTTGAGACAGTAGGTTAAGTCCTGTTTCTACTATATGTCCATGTTTTCTTTCAACAATTCCATTTTGTTGAGATGTATGGGGACAAGAATGCCTTCTGAGTTGAGAAAGGAGGTAAAACTCCTAAATTCACCACCCTAATATGTTTGAAGAATCTTTATGGAAGTAGAAAATTGTTTCTTTACTAATTTCTTGAAATGGACAAAAGAAGACAAGGCTTCACCCTTAGATTGTAAGAAATATATCTATGTGTGTCTAGAACATGTGTCAACAAATGAAATATAATATTTGAAGTCATTGCTAGACAAGTAGGGAGCAAGACCCCATAGATCAAATTCAATGGGAGTAAATGGAGAAGAGTAAGTTGTTTTGGATGGTGAGAAAGGAAGTTTATGACTTTTTGCATATTGATAGTATGAACAAATGTAATTTCTATTTATTTTGTTTGGAATATTACAAATGGATAGAACCTTAGAGACAAGAATAGAATTTGGAGGCCTAATCTCCTATGCCAAAGAACATAAGGATCTACATTCAAAACTGGAACTTTTGACAAATTTGATGATGTTGATAGTAAAGCTTCTTTCTAGTTTGATGAAATAGCTGCAGTAGACTCATCTATATTGAGATTGAACTTGTACAGATCCTTGTCAAGGGTCCCCTTTAGAAGAACTTCCTTGGTAGTTGAATCCTTCACAAAGCAAGAATTAGAATGAAATTCAAAAAAGATTGAGTTATCTTTGCAAAATTGAGAAACAGAAAGCAAGTTTTTGGTTATTTGAGGTATATGTAAAATATTTTTGAGATGAAGGGATTTGGATCGAGACTTAACAAAAGAATGAACTATACCTGATATATTGATACTAGCACCATTTCCCATGTAAACCTTACCAGTTCCATGATAATCAGTTCCAAGATTTAGGTTCTCCAATGAGTTTGTGATATGGTTGTAGCTCCAGAATCTGAGTACTAGGATGAATCAGTGATAGAGGAAGGGGTTGCTATCATAGCCTTTGCTGCATTTGCTTGATGGGGGAAGGAGTTGCTGTTTTGGCCAAAGAATCTTGGATTATTGGAAGCTTCTCCAGAACCAAAAGATCTTGAAAATTGAGTAGATTCACTAGGGTCAGGATTGAATGAAAGATCAAATCTATGATAGCACCTATGTACTGTGTGCCTAATCTTGCCACAAAGTTGGCATTGTGGCGTAAAACCAGCAAAGCCTCTTCCTTTAGATTTGCCTCTGCCCCTGAAATTCCTTCCACCAGTATAACCTCAAGTGTTCTCAAAAGAAAAACTTTTCTGTTGAGTAGCCATATGTGTAGAGGTCATAACAGCATCTGTAAAAGAGGAATTCTGCAAATTTCTTGACTTTGTGGCAAACAAGAGAGATGAAGTGGTTTTCCAATTTGGCAACTCCTTTTGGATAGATATAGTAGCAACTATGGCATCATATTCCGATCCAAGACCAAACAAGGCTATGTGCACTAACTAATTATCATTCATAGCACATCCACAAGAAATCAAAGTATCCCACAATGACTTAATCTTTACAAGATATTCCTTCATGCTAAGTGATCTTTTCTTGATATTCTGCAACTGCCTCCTATATTGCATCACTTTTGCAAAATACTCTTCAATGGCTTCCCACAAGTCTTTTGTTGTTTCACAGCCAACAAAATTGGGCAAGATCTAATTATCAGTAGAAGATAAGATCCAAGAAACAAGGATTTGATCTTGTCGATCATAGATTTTAAACTCAGTACTTCCAACAGAAGGAATGGTTTGCTTACCATCAATGAACCCTCTCAGGCCATATCTTCTTAGAGTTGCCACAATATGTTGCTTCCACAGTAAATAGTTATCATCTCCAAGCTTCACAGTGATGACTTGAGATCCACGATTTTGAACCAAGAGAGAAGATGAGGTTGTTGAATTGCTCTCTGCTACAGCTTCTGATACCATGATGAGATTGTATATGAATTGACAAGAATGACAAGATGAATGAATATAGAAAAGATGAAAGAAGATAGAAGAGAGAAAAATTGAAGAATGAATTTCTGTATTGTAATCTTGCATGAGAAAAACTAAATTGAATTACAACTGAGGTTGTTAGCAGACTTAACAGAATTAACTGCTATGGTTAACTGACTGAATTAGTTAATTCTGTTGACAATCTGTCGTTGCTATTTGATTCAATTTTTTTATTCTAAAGTATTCCACCGGACAAAAGAAAAAACAAAATGCACAGAAAGTCAAAAAGTAATTAATGATCTAAAGAATTCCATTTCGCTTAAGTCGAGCAATGATAGGCTACGCATTCCATAGTGGATTTCTACTAATATGATTATGACCGAAACAATAATTTCTCACACTTTCTCGTCTACATGCAGAATTAATCTAGGAAGCATATGACTCACTCTCTCTCTATATAAATATATTTTAATCTAAGCATCTATGCCACAAGATTTGTGTTAACTATAATATTATGAATCAAATGTGATTATGATGTTGACCCAGGAATCATTTTATATACATCATTGAGTGGCCATAATTGGATTTGGAGAAGTTCTTCGTAATCATGCAAAGTCACTTTGGGATTATTCATTGCATTGGCAGCTAGTACCTGGTAGCATATCACAGATATGAGGACCTAATAAATCCTGAAACCCAAATTAGTATCGATTTAATTGTAGTATAATATTACTTTTTTAGACATTTTAGTCGTTTAATACAAAAAATCTCATGATAAAATTACTCCATAAATTATAGCAAGACAAATGTGATATGTGGACCATGACACCTTAAACATACGTATCATTTAGTGGATAGAGAGCCAATCCAAATGAAACTTGCTTGCCAACTTATCTATCCAACCTAGAATTTGACATCCCAATAACAAAAAGCAGAAGATGGAACAATCAGAGTCTTCTTCATATATATATATATATATATATATATATATATATATATATATATATATATATATTATTTTGCTGCTTCTTGTATACTGTCCATGTTTACTCTTCTGTTTGAAATTTGGTGGGCTTAATTTTATGTGATTAGATTAGAGATGAGGAAAGGTGAGAGAAAGTGGTGGCCAAAACCGAAAATTAAGACAACATTGCAAGCTTTTTGAGAATTAGTGTAACTTCTTTTCAGAAAAAAATTCATGTTTTTTCGCAACTTGATGAAGCCAACCAATAGAACTTCGAAAAATCCATGGAAAGAGAGTGATGCGCTTTTGCATTGCTTTGAGGCGCATTAAACAGAAGGGAAGACAGTGGATTATCAAGTAAGCATAAACATATCGCATGCCACCATTTCTTCAATGATATCGCAGTCCCACCCCATCCCATCATATATTTGATCAGCCTCACTGCACTTTGGCCTCGTGTTCCTCTTGCTTGCTGTGTGCACGTACCATGTGTCCCTCCGCCTTCATTTTTCCCATCTCTATCTGCTCACATTTGAACTACTTTGATCAGTTTAATTTCCCCACTTCTTCTTTTCTCCATGGCTCAAACTTCTTCACCATCTCCCTCGGTTAGTCAGTCGACACATGAGACTGTTGATTTGAACCTTATGATAATAGTGGCAGCTTTGTTACGTGCCTTGGTTTGTGTCCTAGGCCTTCACTCCATGCTACAATGCGTATTTCAATGCACGCATCGCGCTGTGACGGAGCCCAGGGAATGGGTGGCCTCGCGTAGAATAAACTCCGGTCTCAAGAAGAAAGAAATGGTAGCTTTGCCAACTTCAACTTATGCCAATTCAGGCTCACCATCATCTGCTTCGGGTTGTGCAATTTGCCTGGCAGATTTCTTGGATGGTGACAAAATACGGATGCTTCCCAAATGCAACCATCGCTTCCATGTTGCTTGCATCGACAAATGGCTGCTCTCTCACTCCTCCTGTCCTACTTGCCGGCATAGGCTCAAGTCCAGTGACTCTATGTCGTCCTTAGATCAAATTGTTGCAGCTTTGTGAAGTTGTTTTAGCATAATTGAGGTACTGTTTTTAGTAGCATGTTTTCTTTAATCCCTTCTTCTTGTTAGTTGCTTATCCGCGGAATCTGAATCTATGGAGCTGATGACAATTCTGCATATCATGAGTTTCTAGCCTTCTAAGGCAAGTGTTATACCGTAACGATCTACCATTTTTGTACTTCCGTACGAATTTAATAGAACTTCTTACAGTCATTGTAGTAGGCTACAGTATCATAAGCATTTGTTACTCTCTCTTTATTATAAATTTATAATATTATAATGTATAGAGATCAATTATTAAAGCGGGGCTTGTAACAAATAGTATTACCATTACTGATTGTTCCAAAGATCAGCAGATTAGACCACTACATACTCTAATTAATTTTGTAAAAGTTCTCTTTACTCACCTTTTTAGCTTTTATTCTACTATATACAAATATACATTGTAAATATTGTTGTTTAAAAAAAAGGGAGAGAGAGAGTGTGAAGTAGCTGGTCTGGTCATATGCAAATGGATCGAACGGGTATTTCTGTGTGCCCAAGCTTAACCTTGAAGCTCGATTGTGAAAGTGGATTGGACAGAATATGCCATTATGAAAGCGACCTCTCCATTGCCTCACCATGTATAGAGAGTAAAGGACAACATAAACTTCCACCAAAAAGAAAAAAAGAGGACGACATAAAGCATTAAGAAAAGAGAAAACGACAAGTACGACGAGATGTATTAATATTGTAAACTAGCATTTGGCCCGCGTGATGCCGCAGAATTAGAAGGAAAAGTGCAGGCAACATAAATATTTTGCTGAGAGGGAAAGAGTTAAAATATGTTAAAAAGTTTGAAAAATGATGGAGGTAGTAATAAAGATTCTGTAGCGATGCAAGAAGGAAGAAAATATATTTAAGATTCATGTCTAGGTCAAGTAATGGTCACTTCGAAGCTTAGTGGTTGGATCATCAAGAATAAGCAAATATTCCTAGGTTGGTTTCGGTTGTCAATAACAAAGCGTTACCGTCCAGCAGAGAAGACTTTGTTGGATTCTTGATAATTGGATTTTTAAATTGTTGGTTAAGAGAATAAGATGTAAATGTTAAAAATATTAATTTAAATATATTAAGTAAAATCATGTAAGGTATATAATAATTATTATGGTAATATGATTTAAGTAAAATATTAAATTTGTAGAAACATTAAAACTTTCGGTATATACCTCGACTATATTTCCTTTCAGATCCCATCACTGAAATTTCCTTAAGCCTGGGTCATTCAAGGATTATCTTCCGTTAATGTACTCCAAGCAATAATATAGTTGAGCAATTGCTAAAAGAATAGAGTAATCTCTGCTGATCATGAAGGGCCATTAGATGGGAGCTATATGACACAATTGCTTGAACTTCAACTTTTTCCCCTTTTTGAAGTTCTTCCAAACTCACCCTAATGACAATTTCATAGAAGCAAACAAAAACAGATATCTTTTGCTTTTATGAACCGATGATAGTGAATAAATATAAACTGAAGAGTAACATTTTAGCCAACTTATCAAAAAACCAGAATGCTCTGGTCGCAAAACCCTTGTTACAAAGCAAACTGATAATAAATGTGCAAGTAGCATTATCATCAATGAATCCTCTTTCTAGTTTTTCATTAGACTATCAATCTATATAGTGGTTAAATACTATATGCAAGTAGAAAACTAATAAGCAAACTGATAATCAATGTGCAAGTAGAAAACTTTCTTTCGCTAGATACTTGAGGTCTGCAAGATTAGACATTTCATTAGACATTTCTTTTGCTACAATACCTGACTACCATCAATTTATAATAACCAAAATCCACACACACACCGCTGTCAGACATTTCATCAAACACTTTCTCCAAATAGTCAAGCAACCCCATTTCGATACCAACCTTTAATATACAATTCAAGGTTTCATCCTTTAGCTTCAAGCCCTGATTTTGCATCTCAAAAATCATCCCAACGGCTCCTTTAATCTCCCAACTTACGCAAAAGTCCTTATTAGACACTGCATTATTTCATTGGCTCTGTCAAAGTTTATATTTTTAATAAAAAAAGTGGCAATTACAATATAAAGTCTAATGAAATGTCTAATCTTGCAAACCTCAAGTATCTAGCAAAAGAAAGTTTTCTTTGTCTAGAAAGCTTGATCGATATGAACCTTCCTTGAAATGAATATAGTTATGAGTGTGCTACCAATATTGAGGATCTCATAAAAGTAACTGATGTGATGATAGAATATTCTTTGGGGTCTAATGGAGGTGTATTCTTTATTTTTCTTGGTTATCACAAAATGAGTAAATCAACACATGTGACATCCATAAAAGAGTTTTATGTATCGAACCAGAGCATGTCATTGTCATCATTATTTTTTTCACCAATATTTACACATCATCATTATGATTCTATAACACAATTGCTTAGGTAAGAAAAAACAGTCGAAGAGGAAATATACTTTTTTATATATAAGAGTTCACATAACTATTGGAACTTCATTGTAGTAGCCATAGTTTAAGCAGATGTACATAGAAGTCGGATCTTTTTACATGTTGGAAAGGTATCTAACGAAGCTGAAAAACAAAAAATATATGTTAAGCCCCTTGTAGCTCTTCAATGTACATGGTAGATATAATGAA
Source organism: Heritiera littoralis (assembly GCA_031772115.1). Lineage (NCBI taxonomy): Eukaryota > Viridiplantae > Streptophyta > Magnoliopsida > Malvales > Malvaceae > Heritiera > Heritiera littoralis. Next base: position 2,923,755 of record JAPDPK010000055.1, read on the forward strand.
CAGAGAACAAAAGATCGATAAAAAGAGACATGATGACAACGCAAACACATCAATAGGATGATGTGTTTGGCATTCCTCATACTCATGTTGCAAAATGATAGTTAGACAAAAGTAGTTTCAATCACCAAGTTAGAGAAGTTAATCTCTTTTAATTTGTTTCCCCTTGCAAAATAAGAGAAAAGAAGCTTGATATGTCATCGGAATGGAGATAAATATGGGAATTGATGGGTATTCATGAGTTATGCATATTGTTTTCCATTCACATGCAGAGCATAAGATGAAAAAGTTGAGATTCAATGTATATACAGTCAATATGCATGTCTTAATAACGCAGCATTATATTGGATATAAAATAAAATTACCTAAATTTAATGTGCTTAAGTAGGATATCATCAGAGCCAGAATCTAAGGTGGAATCAGGAGGATGATTTGCGCCATGTGATTCTTCACCAAAATGCTTATGTGGTAGGCAATTGTTGATTTAAGTATTATATACAATGCATTAAGGTTGATGTTAAATGTCTAAATAGTTATATAAATTAGTTGGCTTTTGTTTAGGGTCAAGAAGTTCACATGGATAGAAAATTGTTAAGGTGATTCAAAGCTATGTAGAGATTTAAAATGCACGTTGAGTGTTATTTCAATGATCGATGAGTTTTATGTTCAAATATAATGGATGACGCATATAAGTCAATTAACATTGAAAGAAAGATTCATGAATGTTCATTGGGAAATAAGTTGAAGACTGAATGCAATTTTCTTCCTAGGTGGCTCTTTGATTCCTGATGTTGGATCATTAAGTGCTTTGAAAAGCAGAGTAGAAGTAGGCTCATTGATTCTGTAAAATTAAATATAATCAAGAGATAAGCTTAGTACATTTGATAATAGAAGTTATATAGAATTGAGAGTTGTTTTTTGTTTATGAGTTCACTAAGAGAATCAGCCTTCCATCAAACCTGCGGTAGTCAAAGAAATGCAAATGGATTCTTTGCTTCATGCTATTTGGTATAGTTGGTTCTTCAAAGAGTTCAAATGAAAATAGAAGAACAATAGATTGGTGCTTCATGGATTGATAATTGAATGCAATTATTAGCAGTCTACCGTGGAATTCTTTCTTCTTGATAATAGCCTAGGGAGATATGTTTATTGGTGAATATGAAGAATTTTCATCTCAATTAGACCATAAGAGAATTTTGAAATATATTATGCACTATCCATTACCAATACTATTTCCATTGAATCTTACATATTTGACGCAGGTGAAATAAGGAAATGATGATTCATGTTCCGTTAATTTTTTTTAAAAAAAAGATAGGAGAATCATGGAATGCAAATGATAGCTTTATAGTTTTTAATTTAAATTTAGTAAGGGTACATAAATATATTTTGTGAACAATTTAGTTTCATTTCGCTTAACGACTTCCTTTAATTTTTTTTATTGTTTTATTTGAAAACATTCAGTAGATTTGTTTGGAGAGATGGGTCTTTACCTTAAACGGCATTACTCAATAGAAGCTTTTGACGTCAGAAGTTGTGGCATTTTACTGCTTATAATAAAATTTTGGGAACTATATGTATATGTACTTATACTAATTGATGTCAATTTCGGTATCTAACAATGCAAGCTGTAGGCAAAAAAAAAAATTACAAATCTGAGATTGACTACACTAATATAGTCTTCATTCCTATGGCTGGTCTGGTTTAACATTTATAAATCTCTAGTGATTTTTTTTTCAGGAAATAATGAATTTGTTTTATGTAATTATGAGAAATAAAAGATATCTTTGGAAAAGAACAATCATTCATATTATAAATAAGCTGTAATTATCAGAATAGGTATATTTGGAAAAGAACAATCATGCTGTTATAATAAGCAGAGATTGTGAAACAAACCTGATGCCTTTTGGTTTCCCAAGTGATTGAGATGGGAGTAGATCAGGAGACTCAGGTAGAGTTTCTGTCAACATTGAGGTATCAAGAGGTATGTTCAGCATGGGTTGAAGGCCTTGCAAAGAATGGTCAACTTCATCAAAAGATGAAGATCCACTACCATGAGTTTGTTTTGGTTGCCGCTTGTTGGGGAAGAAGACTCTATTGACAGCAAAGGTGTAATTTGGGCAATAGTTTGCCCAACCAATTGCTTAGCTATTCTTCCAAAAGCTATAAAATCAACTTCTACAGTTGAATCTTTCACAATTATCAGTATTTTATAACTACATGGAACAAAATATAAGAAGGCAAAAAGTTAAGTTTAAATTGAATTGATCATCTTTAGTAAAGGAAGCTGTTTATTTGTATAGAGATAAATAGTTGTTTTGACATAAAAAAAATAGAATACAAATTAAAAGCCTTACGTGATTTTTGGTATTTTCTCTCCATGTTTTGGAGTTGAACATTCAGATTAAAATGAAAAATTTTACTTTTGGGCTGTAAGCTTTTCATGCATTTATTACGACTGCTGTAAAACCACCCTTGACTAGTGTCAATCTCGATGATTTTACCTCAGCAATTGAATGTTTTGTCCTAAGGCAAGTGCAAAATGAAAAATTTAGTTGCTCATGTGAGAATAACATAAGAAATTAAAATTGGATGTGATTGAAAATAAACATATGAAAACCCTGGAGTTATGAATGTTAATTCTGAGTAGCTATTGAATCGTCATTGGATTCTCATTTATATCATCGGATGCAATGCGACGCACCTGAGGAGCTTCTGGTAAAGTTGTAACAGTAGTTGGGTGATCCTCAAACCTATGCAAAGTTATTAAGCTATATTGTTAGGAACCAATAAAAGTAGTAGAAAGACATAATTATAAGTATGAATAAAAGCATAATCATAACCTGCGCTTGAGAAGTTTCGCTTCTGTAATTGGTGGATCAATGTAAATTTTGATTGCGGAAGAATTACAAACATTCAGTTCACTTGAATATGATCCCACATCAAGATCACATTGAGATAATAAATTAATTAATTGGGTTAACAATAGTGGTTATTGACTATCAAATGAGATAACCAAGCATATTACATTAGAACTCTCTTACGATCATGCCAACAAGTGCAAGAATAAGATTTTGACGTTTTTCCACCAATTGTTTATAGGTAAGAATCTTTGTATTCTTGCCCCATAATGTAACATTAAGAGAGTTTCCACTTTTTTTTTTGGATGCCATAAAAGTTGGGCAATAGAGAAAATAATAGAAAAAAGATTACATTTTGAATAACTTGTAAGTAAAGAAATATGAACGTATTAAGAAAATGAAAGATCTGTTTCAACTCACTTCAGATCTTGCAACCTGATATTTTGAAGATCAACAGGTTAACTTTTGCTTTTAGGAAAACCAATAAGAACACGACTAATCGCTGTAACAACACCAATGATGTTTAGTTGGACAGTTAAAAAAGACAAAAGAAAAAGGTCAAAATTAACTCCTTTTTTTTTGTTGTAAATGGACTAAGAAAGAGAGGAAATCAAGAAGCATAGCTAAATAATGAGCAATTAACGTTTGTTGTAAAACTTAAAAGCTGGCTATGAATGTTATCTTGTAATTAAGATGCACGGCTCAGAAATAATTGAGCTAAATCATTTTACTTGTTAGCAATGTGTCGATGTCCTTGCAAAGTGGAAGAAAACGATAAGGTTGGAAATCAAAATAGTATTGAGGTAAATCTTCACTGGGACTAGGTGCATGCATGACTTTACTTTGGCGTCCAAGAGGGATTGCTAGTTAGGAATCCAAGGCAGATAAATTTTTCTTTGGTTCACCAACATAGAAGTCAGTCATCTCATAGACTGAACCTTCTTTTAGTATTGACTGGAAAAATTGTCGATCTCTTTTTCCCACAAAGGCTTGTATAGCATTACCCTATATGAATGCAAGGTTAAAATCATGTAAGCAGAATTTATCATGCATATTATCATGGAGAACTGATGAAAATTTATAAGGGCATTAAAATAACCTTTACATCAACTAGCAGCATTTCCTTGGGAGTAAATTTAGTATCATCTCCAGGGATAACAGAATCCCAAAGTCTCACCAAGCAAACTCTTATTGTTTGTTCAGTTTCAACATGATTCAGTTGAGGAAGCAATTGGATATCCATTGTGGACTAGAAGCAGCATAGAATGCAGAGAAAGTTAGATAGCTGCAAGATAAAATTAGTAGCAAATAAGAAATATAACAACAGCACATAAGGAGAACAAAAATAATTCATTCATTGAGGGTAAGGTGTAAAAGTTACACATAAAAAAAAAATAAGTGTTTCAAATAAAGTTGCTTCATTCCTTTAGGGTAAGCTACAAAGTTAATGATGGAAAGTCTAGAATGGGATGATGAAGAACAGAGGATAAAAAAGAGAGCAAATCGTGTAAGAGGAAAGAACAATATTTTATTAAAAAGCCAATAGCGAACAGTTAATTTCATTGCAACAAATTTGTGATAATGAATCAAGGCACAGACAAACAGAATTCAACATGAGAACATGGATGGGAACCAAGCAAGGCATCAACTAAGTCAAAAGAGATATACAGTTGGCACCCAAAATAGCTGACTAAAGAAATAACATAAGAAAAAAAGATTTGAAATAATATCAGAACAAAGAATAAGGGAAACATGGCTTTAACTTAGGATTAAATTATCAAAATGAAAACTCCACCCAATGTAACATAAGAAATCTAAGAGGTTGAAAGGAGAAAAAGGAAAAGGAAAGCACATACCATACTGAAGTCATGAAATAAAGAGTGGTAATGAAGAAAAAAAACTGTCACAATCTCAAAGGAAATAATAGAATGTCAAAAATAAAAAAAAAGTGAAAGAGTGCATAAAAAAGAAAATGGAAGTTACCTACATGAAAGGGTATGAAGTCTAATTTGAGGTGGAACGAATGTGAATTGAAAGATAGGTAAAAGAAAGAAATGACCAATGAAATCAAACATAGCAATGAAAGGTTGCATGAAAATACAATCATGGATAACCTCTTCTCAATAGAGTGAAAATTTCGGGGAAAACAATGTTCTTTGTTTGGGTAATAGGTTTGCCATCATCATTCTCAATCAAAATCTTTAATCCTGACCTATGGGTGACTCTTGAAATAGCAACATATAGTTGACCATGTGTGAAGATAGGTTTGGGTAAATAAAGGCCAATATGTTCAAAAGTTTAACTTTGACTTTTGTTAATTGTCATGGCATAGGATAAACGCAAGAGGTATTGGTTCCTTTTGAATAAGAAAGGCAATTTTGGATTTTTATAGATAAAGGATATCCTAGGAACAAAAACCTTATCCCCAATATGTGTACCAATTATAATTTTAGCTTCAATCACATTTCGTGCTAATTGAGTGACAATTAACCTTGTTCCATTGCATAAGCCCAAAGTTTGATTCAAGTTTCTAAGCAACATCAAACCTAATTTCAAATGCAATTCATGGTTCGGGATTCCACCAAATTTTGAAGAATTGAAGAGCTCAGGTGGATAGAGTATCTCTTGATCTTCAACATGGCCATCAACATTTGAAATTGAATCAAAGCTACGGTAAACATGAAGTTCACCTAGAAGTAAAGCAAGAATTTCATCATTGATCAGATCAACAGTTTCATTGAAAGGAGTGACAATTGCTCATTCTGCAAGGTATAAAGGATCTTTGAATCTAATTACTAAATCAACATAGATGGATTCTATGAGAGCATGAAGTGGTGACACAGAATTGAGTATTAATAGATCAGGTGGGATTTCTATCCATGATCTATCATTGTCTTCACACGTGTTTACAGGTGGGATCGTACCATCACCGATTGCAAGTATCCATTCAGCAAACCGATTCATCTCTTCTCTTGAGTTTGCATCAAGTGCATTAGACTTGAGTCTCATGTTTGTCTTGAGTGGAAAAACAATTCATTGTCTCCAAAGTGGAGACTTGTTGATGCTTGCATTAACTATTTAACTCTTAGTTCCTAATGGTATCCCTAGTAATATTTGCCTGAAGTAACCACATAATAGAATAGGTTTGCCTCCAAATGGTAATTTAGGTGATCCGTCTAATCTTGACATCATAATATCATGTAAGCTCCTTTCAAAAGCTTCAAAACAATGCCTAAGGATCATAGGGGCTTCATCCCAAACAATCAAGTTTGCCATTTCAATTAGTTTTCCTAGTTTAGTTCCACACTTTATTTAGCATGTGGAGAGCTCATCTACTTCCAATGGTATCTTGAATCTAGAATGAGCTGTTATACCATCTGGCAACAATAATGATTCAAGACTAGAAGAAGCCATAGCCAAAATAATTTTTCTCTTGGCACGAACAGTAGAAATGATTGTCTTGTAAAGGAATGTTTTCCTAATTCCACCATGTCCATGAACAATGAAGAAACCTCCTTGATGCTGCATAATGACATTTAGCACAGTCTAGATAACCCTTTATTCTACATTAAGTTTTGCAAAGGGCTCTAAATGTTCTTTTTCCAAAGATGCTAAATCATAACTCATTTCTTCCATAACCAATCTATCAAGCATGTGATGTAGATCATTTACATTAGGCAAAGGCAAATCATGCTGAGAAAATGAGGTCCCATTTTTGTTAAATAGTTCTTCCAATGATGATAAAACATGGTTCTTCAATTGATCTTCTGATATTTCAATCAATGAATTGCCATATAGACAATTGAATTTATAATGGATGTCTTCTATATGCAAGAGCCAATTATTTTTCCACAAAGACATTGGATTTTGTATCTCACAAAATAAGATCAATGTGGTAAATAGTTGTCTAAGTTTAGGACTTGTTGCCCATTGAGAGGCTTGTTGCAAAGCATCATGCCATTCTTTATCATCACCGAGCGACCCTAATGCTTCGCATGCTAACTGAAATGATTCATGCAGTACACCATCAACCTTCCTTAAACTTTCAAAATCAATTACACCTTTAACAATGTTCAATAGCAGTTGAAGGAAAAAGACATCTCCAGCTGCCAGATGCATAAAGTTCACACGACTAATCACAAATCCTCGCTCTCTTTGTTTCCAAATTTTTTCCCTTGGCAACCAAACCAATTCAGTAGGAAAATCAGCATAGGTCAAATTTCGAGCTTCAGGGTACTTCTTGTTAGCTTCCATCCACTCAGCCAACATGGTTTTATGCAACAGAGGTTGTGGCAACATATTTTCCAAGTTAGCCTCCTCAAGAAATGTGACCAAGTGTTGATTTGGCAAATGCATAGGCAATCGAACAACAATAGGTTCTCGATAATGCACAGGAAAACTGAAGATGCGCCAACATGCGTCATGCATAGAAATATATCTATGATTAAGAAACATCTTAATTTCATCGAATTAAGGTTTTCCATCACCAACTTCATTTCTTCCTGCAATTATCGATTCTTTTACAACAACTTGGGCTCGATTTGGGCTTTTATTCAAATATTTGAAAAAGTACTTGATTGATATAGTTTTGCCACATATTTCGACATTGATATGTGCTTGGTGTTTAACAATCAAGTCAACATTGTGTGGGACAACAATTCGACTATCTAAATCGACTCCATTTTTCCTTACGATCGTTGCATCACTTTTAGAAGGGAGCCTTTTACAGAGTGGCATACCATCATCTTGGATGATAGTCTCATTCTAGTATGGTTTAGGATTGAATTTGGAACACTTGTCTTTTTTCATGCATGGAGATTGTTTGTTAAGAATTCCACATAGACCATGAATTATGAAAGTTGAAATAGCTTCATATGCAATAGGATCAAGATTTTTATCAGGGATATTTGCTGATATAAGATAGTCAATTGTTGCAGGATTTGAAATCTTATCATCAAGATGCAACCACAACAAAATATGAGTGTGGTAATCCTCATTTTTGGAACTAAATTGTGTAAATAACTGCAAAGGAACAGATATGGAATGGTAATCAGAATGATTAAAGAAGTGCTAAATCATCAAAAGGAAGAACAATCATGGAAAGGATTAATATCAATGGAACGTAGAATGGGATATGAAAGAATTAGTTACCCGCAACATCTTGTCCAAAATAACCATCTTTGGTCAATTCATCCATGAGGCATTTTAACCTCAACTTGAACAACCGAACTAATAGATCAGGTCCATCCTCAATCTTTTGCCCAGGGATCATTTCCAATGCTTTAGGAACCTCAAGCCACTTAGGATTGCAAGTGAAAGTTATGAATAGATCAGGATGTCTAAGTTTTCGACAAATTGCTATAGCATCTTGGTAATTTTGTGTAACAGTCTGAGTACCCAAATTTTTACTCATTTTACACAATTACAACCAGTTGGGCTGTCTGTGATGCTTTAAAATAACCTTAACAATCATAGTTTAACTAGTACTTTATCAACAACAATAACTATGAAATGTGAATATTACACAATTCCCCTTATAATATTACATCCCCTGTACTCTACTTAAATAAAAGTAGTACTTTACAAATTTCTCTGAATATATAAAAGAAAAATAATATACCTCCGGTATCGAAAGCTTGTAGACTCGGGTAATCGATCTAGCAGCTGATAGTCAACGGATGGTAATCTCTTAGTCCAAAATCAATAACCTTTGGAATGGAAATAAAAGGGTGAGCGAACCACGTGCTCAGTAAAGGAGTAGTATGCTGTTTGATATACTGAAGTCTATATGCTAAAAACTTATTTTCTAAAAGGTGTGCTAATGTAGTAGGAAAGATACTATAATCGGCCGGGAAATCCAGATAGAGTAAAGAAGGTATTTTGAAATACCTGTCTTGTCCCAGAAACCCAGAGCGATTATAGGGAGTAGTGGTTTAAATTGCTTTTCTCAAAACAATTAAATATCATTTATTTCCCATAAAATAAAATAGTATAAAAGTCATTTAAATAATGATTTCTTTAAAATCATATCATACACTTTACAATTCAGTGATAAACAATGTAGTACGGTAAGTGCACAACCGTATAAAAGCAGTAGGAATCATGCACAGTACACTAGTTTCAATATCCTAAATTGAGATAAAATACAATAATTATTTCTAATTTAGAAATAATTTCCATAGTATTACTTTCTAGTAAGTAATAGATCTCATGATTCCTTTTAAATCAACGGTAAGTTCAGTACTATTCCCAGTTCAGAAATCCTTAAATCCAGTACAGTAAGTAAAAAATAATCAATACTTTTCTATTTAGTAAATCAGTACTGTAAACAGTAATAAATATTTTCATTCAACAAACAGTGTTGAGACTAGGCATCACCTTACATTTTATCATGCTATAATCGTCCACTAAGGACACAGTACAGTAACAGTCTAGATCTATGGCTATAGTCTAAGGTTGTCTCGGATACACTTGCCAGGTGGCACCGGGATCGCTGATGACTGGCGGGTCAATCAGCTCACGTGAAAAGTAACAATATGATAATGAGCATGAATCTCGGGGCCTAAGTCTCAAAATCAAATCAATTTCTCATAAAATACCTTTAAGGAATTTCCATAATTTAAATCATTTATTTTAATAATTATTTCCCAAAAAGGTATTTATATCCTTTCCAAACACAATAATTTAATCGATAAATATCCATGTTTATAGTGAGAAAATAAACAATATTCATTTTGAATATTTAACTCTTATAAATCATAGAAAATTTTTCACGAAAATTTATACTAAACATGAATATTTAAAATTAAATAAATATTTCATAAATACTATTTTATGGGAAATTTATATAAATAACCACCAATTGTGTCATTTGACCCATTTTGGTTCATCTAAAATATTTATAATATTTTAGAATAATTTTGATAAAAATTCCGGCAGCACAACGACTGCGGTTTCCCTAACCTCCTGCACTGAAACACAATTTAAAATCCAGCCTTAAAGCCACAATTCATGCATGTTTTCCAAGCAAATCAATTCTCAATAATTCCATGAAATATTTCTCAAACAAAAATGCATTCAATATATCCTTACAACTCACATATAGTCTCCCTTACCTGTCCCGTGAATCCGAGCTCCTCGGTTACGTAAATCAAAATCCGTAGCCTCGGGCTACAAAACGATTTTATCAATAATTATCAATATTTTTCCTCTTAATTTTAAGCTACTAAATTCCATAAAATGCAGCCACTAATGACACTGCACCTACACAACCAGTATTATTTAGATTGGTGCTAAAACTAAACTTTCCCGTTTTAGCTCTTTTTTCGGTTCTGATTTCACCAACCTCTCTCTTTTGATTTCCACATTAATTTTCTACCATCAAACACTAAAATGCAACATTAAATCATGCCCAAACTAGCCTTGGCCGAAACCTTCATTTGCCATTTTTCATCATTTTTCAACTATTTTGTAAATCTAATGCTTAAAGTCTTCTTAATCCATCTCTAATCATTATTTTCTATCATTTTCATGCATCAAAATGCATGGTTTCTATGAGATCTCAAAGTGTCCAAAACCCACAAATATGGCATATTTTTATACAATTATTCTTAAGCAAATCTAATGCCATAGCCTTTTTCTACACCTTGAATATACTAAGATTATAACCTTAAAACAAATCAAATCATAAAATTTTGGGCATGAACTCACCTTGACCGAACCTCACTTGGGCTGATATCTCCTTGATTTCTTCCTCTTTTGATGATCCAATGGTAGCAATGAAGAGAGGAAGTGATGGGGATTATTTTTGCTAGAGATAGTTTTCTTGAATTTCTTTTTATTTTAGGTGTTTTTGTAAGCTCTTGTTCTTCTTCTTCACTTGACTATGGAAGACGTATGGAAGGTTGAAGAAGAGGTGAGGTGCTGCCGACTTCATGCTGTTTTAATTTGCTGGAATTTTCTGGATAATGGCAATATTACCATATTGCCATTACTAAGTCGAAATATTTACGGTTTCATGCCATTACGCCTCTTTTTCATAAAAACGGTGTAAATGGCCTCCAAAAATTATAATTCCAGCACCAAAATATCATATTTAATGTAACTTGATGAATGGAAGTGGTTTTGTTGCCGCGCGGTGTACCATTAATGAGAAATTATGGTTTTACCCCTTTCGAATCGCCAGCAAAATTTTCCGATCAAACTAAACTTTTTGTCAAATCTTTTGACTCCATGATTTTCCTCTTTTTAGGTAGTTTATCGTGGTATTCTCACTTTATCTAGATTCATTTTATGATGAGTGAAATTAAAAAAATGCTTCTCGGGACATAACTGTCATTTCCCAATTTGTTTTTCCAAAATCCATAAATTATTTCCAAAAATTATTCTTATGTCTCCAAATGGTTATTTGATATTTATTTTACCTTCTTGTCTCTAAAATAAATTTTTAACCTCAATAAAATAATCAAATTTCATGTGGGGTCCACATATAACATTTGGTTAAATTCACTAAAATTCTTTATTTACACTATACAAATATTACAAATATATTGTGTACAGTATAATAGAACCAGGTCTCACATTTTGGAATAGAAATCGAGGACTAGAGGTGAAACTTGAAGGCAAAACAATGCATTTCCCAAGTGCTCGAGCATCGACATTGCCTTTATTAATTGCATCCCTTACCCCTTGGTAAATTTCAAAGTGTAATTGTTTTTTATTATCTCGTATCCATTGTAACCTCATACGCTCAATACAAAGGTACGCATCAACAATGAATTGTTGAAACAACTTTCCCCCTCAACAAAGTACAACCAGTGTCTTTCATTTGTTGAATCAATGAAGCATAGTATTCAAGCATTGTCAAAGTTCCTTTATTCTTGTTGTTCTTTCGATCCACATTTGCATATTGCATGCTTAGGGTGAAACCAGGTTTGCCAAAAGGGAAAAGTAATGGATACTGCAAGGACATAAAAGATGGGTGCAATTCACTAATCCTCTACAATCCATTTGATTGATTGTCAACAATGATGTCACGGTTATCTTGCATAGCTTCATCTACTCCAACAAATAGACTGGCAATTTCACTTTCAGTTGGCAAATAATACTGCGAACCATCTTGAGGTCTATGCCCAACCAAGCAAAGTCGAATTGGGAGGTAATCGGTTTCAAGAAATCTATCCCTTCCCATTCTAACACCTTTACAATCTCATTCACTTCATCAAGCATTCGAACCAAATCGTGAACAATGTCAGATCAACAACAATTTGACTGTGGTCAGAATCAAAGGCCTCAAGCCTATTGGAAACCTCATTCACTGTGTCACATATATACAATTGGGCGAAGGTTGGTTATTGTCCAGTATGGGCCAATAAAGACCCAATACGATGATGTATTTGACCACTAATCCTAAAAAGATAAGGCCCAAGGGTGTTGTTGATGGCATGATCAATGGTTCCACCGATTGATGTGAATTGGAGCATGGAATTGTAACGCCTAATATTATCTTGAAATCTAGAAGATACACCTTATTTTCATAAGTTAGCAATGAATCTAGGAATGTAGGTGTTGGCTTGGTTGAAGGTAATACAATTGTGCCTTCTTTGCAACATAATGTGAAGATAGGCAAAGCTAAAGCACCAACATTTCTTATCTGTTCTTGATGCCACCTTCTAGCACGACAAAAACGGCAAGCAAAATCCAAGCCTTCACGATCGAGTGGCTTAAAAAAGATACCTGTGGTGATAAATGTTTAACATGAAGATAAAGATGAAGAAACGAAAGATGAATATAGAGAAATAATTGGACAAATTCATAAAACGGGCAAGGGAAAAATAGAAAATAGGAAAATTGACAAAGGAGTATCAGAGTCACATAAAAGAAGCATTAGTTTATGTTTGGAATTGAGCTTACGTTTTTGTGCGTTTTTAATATGTAGAGAACTTAGGCTCTTAGCATGCATCACACTGGCGACCATGGAAAGCGAAGAGTGGTTAACATCATCTCCACGTCCAAAAGCAAGAGATGAAGCATTGATGTTATTGATTACAATTACAACTGGAATAGAATAGGATGATGAAGAAGCAATATTGGCCACTATTTAGTAGTTTGAAGAACCAACACTATGACTAGAAGCATCATTTTGAGCTGTTGATGGTGAAATCGCAATTTCAAAATCGACCTTTAGAGAAAAGGTTGATGAGATTGTCTTTAGCTCACCAGATTGGTTAACAGTTGAATGTTGTGTGAAATAGGAACTAACTTTATGACGTTTTGATCGATTATGCAAGTCACTTTCTACATGAGCATGCTTAGCTTGTCTATCTCTTATGCGATTAACATGATTCAATCTATTTAAAACAAATAATTCATGATTATCCATAATGAGCTATTGGTGATGAACTGCCAAATGTGATATTTGAAAAAAAATAAAACATTCATAAGAGAAATGAAAGAACAAATCATAGCAACATGAAAGTAAATGAAATGGATGTTAGTAAAGTTTTCCATTAGAAAGAGTTGAAAAAAAAGGAATAGTATTAGACAACAACAACATAGCAACATGACAATACATAATTGCATTATTAAGAATGTTAAAAAAAAAAGCAAGAAACGAACCTTAGTGCAAATAAACTGTAAGACTGGATCAAATCAAATTGAGCTGAAAGCAAAGATGACAGAATAACAGCAAATATTAGAAAGTTACTCAAGAGATAAAAATCTTCAAACCTAAAAATAGGAACATTTTTTTGGAAATAACAATTAAAGTAAGCAAGTAATAACACACAAAGTTCAGAAGAAAAGAAAGGAAATGGAAAGGAACAATTATCATCTAGAACATAACATATTGCATAGAATGTATGAGGCTAAAATGCCATGAACAAATCCAAGAACAGAGCAAAAGAGGACAACACATCTTAGTGCTTTGTGTCTTGAATTTTTTTTTATGATCATCGCACAATTAACTTGGACAAATTATAAACAAAATAACATGAATAAACAAATTCCCTTTCTCAATTTCATAGTTTTGTGGCATGCACCAAACATACAAAGCAATAATCAAGAAAGGCTGGCAAATAGTTAAACCCAATAAGGAAGGAAAGAAAAAATCGCAGTTTCTATAAGCCTAAAAGGAGGCAGATACCAAGTCAAGGTTCATTTCCAAATATAGGTATCCATGTCATGGAGAAATCATAAATTTTTTTTATTCAGTTTAAAAGATCTTTGGCTTGTTTTCATATTTAAGCTTTTGATTTCCTTTATTTAGCATAAAAAAGAAAAGTCAATGAAAGGAAAAATGTACTCAAAAAGTTGGCATATATAACAGAAGGCAAATTTAAGGCGATAACTAAAGAGAAAATATGATATAATTAATAACCTTCCAATCAACCTTTAAGTTAACAGAAAAGATTCAAGGTAAGGTATAAAAGTTACACTTAAATAATAGATCTGTTTCGAAGGATCCAGAGAGCAGTTATTTTGTTTGTTATAGAAACATTGAATCTAAGGTTTCTGTCATATTCAAAATAACATAGAATTTGAGAGGCATTTAGTGATTTAATGCTCGATATCAGTGGGAATTTTTAGAAACAGTCAAATGAAACAAAAGGAAAGAAATGATCATAGAGCAATCAAAATATTGCAACAACATGCAAAATTGAAAACCTATGTTGCAAGTAATGTGTTGTTATTATTTCAAGATATAGTTTAGGATCTAAGGGGCATGGTGCTTAAGTAGTTTGAAAGCCTCTCTACATAAATTTTTGATAGTTGAGAACCTGGTAGTTTATTTTTTTTAATGTTTAGAACATGTTTTGTAAATAAGAATAACACGAAAATATGTACAGAACTTAGATTTTTCTTCTGTCAACAAAAGGGAGAATTGCATCGAAAATTTTAAAAAAATTAAAAGAATTTACAAATTAATTTGAAATAGATAACTGCAAAGAATTAAACATTCACATGAATTTGGTTGAAATTAATTCTGCAGGGAAAATATAATTTTAACAAATACGCATTTATATTTCAAAGTAAAATCATCATATACATTAAGATTATCTACTTGAGTTCAAGTAGTTTTTTACCAATGCAAAGAAACTTCAACAAAGGCAATTGTAATTGAGATATAAAAATATTGATTCTTAAGCAAAAGAAAAAAAAGGAAGAAGAAAAGGAGGGAAAATGAGATCAAGTGAGAAGTCAGTAAAGCTTTTCAAAATGTGTGATTAATTAAAGAAAGAAGCAATAAACTTGTAAAAAATGAAAAATTAATTTAAAAAGAAAAAGAACAAACAAAAAAACAAAGAAAGCCCTTAATCAAGAAAACACTTAACCATGAATCCAACATTATATGCATGCTAAGATATATTGACATTCCATCAAAATTAAGTGAACCTTTAAAGACAATGAAAGCACAGGTCCTTGCAAGTCAAAGTTTAGAAAATAACCATACAAAGCAACTGACGATATTGTAACAGGAAAATTTAGCAGCAAGAGGTAGTTTAAAAAATGAAATCCTTTGTTACTTTTAGTTCATTCATACATGCATACTTACACACACACACGCATATATATATATATATATATATATGTGTGTGTGTGTGTGCGTGTGTGAAGTACAAATTACATCTAGTTCAGATAAGATGCATGAACCCATTGGTTCCTTTTTATTTGAGATATTTATTAACAATTTATATTACTTTTAGAGCAACCAAATAGAAAAACAAATAGGCTTGTAAGAATGGAAAAGATACATGAGAACGTAGTTAACAGAAGCCTATTTTCTTTATGGGGTATTAGAGGAAAATCCTGTTTGAAAGAACAAAGTTAGTTGAGCAATTGATTTAAACATAATGACATAAAGGAGCATATAATGAACACCAAAAGAGTAAAGCAATAACAACACTATTTTTTTTAAAGGAATGAAGCTACAATTTTGATTATGGGTGAATCATGAGAGTTGACCATATCAAACATGATATGAATACAAAGTGAGAACATGAATGTGAGTAAACGACAAAGCAAGAGAAGGAAGAATAAATCAAACAATAAGATCATTGCTAAAAAGAGCAATCTGTTTAGAGAAACAAATGATGAAATTTACAAAGGGAAGCAACATAGGCACAAATAGCAAAAACAGAATCAAAAGTGTGATATGTTTATGTAAATCAAACAAAAAGCAAAAGAAAACTGAATAACCAATTGTGAATCATTTAAAGGAGGAAATAATTTCAATTTAGAATGAAACAACAAAAAATGAAAACATCACACACACAATAACATAACCAATTTTAATGCCGACGTAATGCCGTAGGGATACGAACATTAGCCTTCTTACTCTTAACCAATTTAATTCTCAAATGCAAACATCATCATTGAATTATTCGTTGTATAAGCTTCTACGTACTGTGACTCTGTTTTATCATGTCATATCTTTGTATTTAATCATGATCATATCTTGCCATTTGTTTTCGATGAGAATGCTACTACTTTATTCAAGAGATCAATAAATAGTGATGAGTCTCATGGACTTAGTCTTATGAACTTAGTCTTAATATTTTGGTTATCATATATGATATGGCACCTTAATTTATATGAAACTATGGTTATTATATATGATATGACATTAATATGAAACTATGCATGTGTGTTTGTGTGTGTGTCTATATATATATATATATGTATATATATATATATATATATATATATATTATATATACACACACTTTACTATATATATATGTATATATATATATTTATATATATATATATATATTCCATGTAAGCTAGATTGCCAAGAAACAAAGAAAATAAGACTATATCGCCAGTGGATTTTTTTTTTCAAGAACATGCACAAAGGGTAGGAGTAAATGTAGTAAGACAGCTAACAAACATATAAACGGTAGTGCAACTAGGATGAGCAACAGGGCAAACCAGTTAAAGGATCATATTTAATTTTGAAGCAAACAGAATCTGAGCTTAAAAACCCAGGAATATAACAAAGACCAAGCATTTCAAATAGAGTCTGATTAATGTTATTTGCAACACCAGCCATCATGCAAAAGAGTAACAAAATTTAAATTTCATCTCTTAATCCAAAGAAAATACATACTTCATCAATTATAACCCCTAGCATAGTATAAAAATTAAACAACACCTCCCAAACTCTAGTTTTTAGCATTTCCAAATTCATTAGTCACAAAACCATAATTAATTATAACAAAGTTAGACTCCTTTTAATTACTATCCCAAACTTCCAGCATAACACCTTAAACCCATTTCGTTAAATGTATTCCTAATTAAATATACATATACATATACATATACATATAATACATAAATACATAAATACATATATATATATCATTAAAAAGAAAAGTTAATTTGATACAAACATTAGTTAGGAAAAACCATTAAAAGTTATAAAAAAAATCAGAGCTAAACAAATGAAATGATTCTTCAAATTTCTTATTTCTTAAAATTCTATATAATTTCGCCAACTTCGGATAACATTAAAACATGAATATAAATACAAAGCTTGTAAAACCCCTCATTCGACCATTTTGATATTTAAAGGGGAAACAACTTGACTTCCTTAACTGTTCTATATCTGCATAACAAATTGTAATATCCATATTCATGTTATAAAAAAGGTCTTTTAATTTCAAAATCTTAAAGGATAGTGATTTAGATTTTGCTTTAAGTGATTTAGGAACAATTAGGCTCAAACCCAAATATGATTGGTCTTAATTCATCTCTTTGAATGTTAAACATATCAAATACAATGTCTACTTTAATGAACCATTAAGCAAAGCTACATGATTTGTGATCTAACAAATCCCTCGTGGAAAATTTTTTTTAAAAGAAAATTTCTAGCTAATCTAAGAAATCCATACAAAATACTGTAAATAGCCTGTAATGAACATGTTGAGTTGGTTGCTTATCAAAGCTAAGAAAAAGGATTTTTGGTAGTCGAGAAAATAAGAGCCAATAGAAGTTTTGTCCAAAGCTGTAAATGAAAAAAAAAAACTGAATTGCAAATAGAGAAAAAACTTAAGGGAGTAAAAGCTACAGGCTTTTACCTGGAAAAAGGATTTGACTCTAGGATTTTTCCATAACAATGGCCAACACCTTGAAACTTGAGAGCACAAAAAAAAACCCACAAAAGGTCAAAATTCAATGGGAAATCACAAAGGAAATCGGAAAAGAAAAGGGAAAATCACCAGTGATTACTTGGTAAGTAGAAGACGGATTGACACAAAAACCTTCGAGAAACAATATCTTCTGATTTTTTGTAAGAGGATGGAATCGACATATAGACATTGATGGACTGGGAATGTGTGAAGACCGCAAATTCTCAATCTCGAAACCGTAAATTAATATGCAATTAAAGGGTACAAAGCTTAAAGATGTAATTTCAAGGTTGGATATATGAATGTTCCTTCAATTTAAAGAAACGAAAGTTAAAAAAAAATAATAATAAAAAAATTAAATTAATTAAATTATATATATAAGTCATGAGGGCATCGAATGTATATGGATGCAGTATATAAGCATGCATGAATTTAGTAAAGAAAATAAACAAATCTAATACGTATAAATGCATATGCATATTGATCGAATTAAATGCATGCGACATGCATGCATGTGTACGTATGTACAAAACGTATATATTCTGATATATATATATATATAAAATATAAAAAAAAAAGAGAAATTATTATACATATACATAAATATGCATGGCTATATATATGTATATATATATTTAATGATATTTACGCACATAAATATGGGTATACATATATATATATATATAAATATACATATATATAGAAATTATACATACGTTTTAGATATAAATTATAGTAATATGTATATTATCAATTTAATATATAAGGATTTAATTTTATAAAAAAATATATAAGAGGAAATTTAATTAAAATGATTAAATATATATAAAAAAAATATTATTATTAAACAATTCGGTTGGTGGGAAAATTCCCACTAACCTTGAATAGAAAAACTAAATTAAAGGGAGTTAGTGCTCTGTCATGTGCAGAGCACTCATTTCCTTATGTTTTCCTATTATTTTTCCTTCTCACGTACACCTTTTACTTTGGCTTTACCCTCTCCACCGACCCCTCACATAGTCAGAACTGAGATTTAATGGTGATGATAAATTTTGTTGTATGTATGATGTTTGACGAAGTTATTAAGTAAAGTAAGTGATGTGTATAGGGTTAGAATTAAAAAAAGAAAGAAAACCATGAGGATCTATGTGGGCTTTCGGCCATTGTGTAGCAAGGATGTATAATTATATAATAAGTTAGATAGGAAGCTGGAAATTGTAAAATAAAGATGTGAATATTAAGGAAAGCAAACGGTTAGGAAAGAAGAAAGTGATGATGTTGAAATATTAAGGTCGAAAAGGTGTAGGAAGAATATGCAAAATGAGTGGAAAATATTCTTTAAGCAAAATTAAGGAGAAAATAAATGAAAAACAGTGAAAATGAAGTTACATGAAGATTACGGTCATGAACTTGAAGAACAAACATCGAAGAAAATTTTAATCCTAAAATGCGTATAATAAATACATTAGGTGAGTGGAATATTTCTTACATTAAAGGAAAGAAGCGAATGAATAAAATGGAAATAACTTTAATATAAGCAAATGGCAAAATTAATATTAATAGTGAACAAAGAATATTTGTAGAATTGAATTGGGATTGAAAACATATTTGGCATTTAATAGAAAATTACGGAATAGTTATTAAAGTTACTATATAGGATTCTGAATATAATTTAGAAATTATTGTGCAGTGTCAAGCTCGGGAACTAAAAGAAACGTAAAGAGCGTTATCGGAGTTTGGACATTACACGGAGCGGTGTAGGAGCTTAAGTCGCAACTTGGAAATTGAGGAAGTGAACTGCTAAGCTTTGAGGTAAGTGGGTTTAATAAGCTTTGCTAGTATCATCTCGTAAGAGATGAATAAATTCTTATTAAAATACTTATTTAAATCCACATTAAGTCTGGTGGAATACTACGGGTAAGACTATAAGAGTAAGTACAGTAAAAATACAAATTTGGACATAATGTGATCGTGAATAGTAGTTGGTTGGAAAGGAATCTTGCTTGTGACTTGTGTGTTATACGTTGTGGTTTGTTTGTGTTTACTAAGTATATAAATTGTATAATTGTTTGGTGCTTGCATTATGAGGAATGCATATGAATTAATTAAGTCGCACCGAGTGAGTATATTAGCATATTGTGATACTTTGAGAATGCATATGTGATTTGTGTGCGATATGTATAGCTCTCAATATTGAGTTCTTGGACCTAAATTAGTACCTAGTCTTATTTGTCGAAAGCTAGGAAAAAGATAACCCGAGTAGAACTCAACTCTTGTACCGTGTGAGCCACCTCTAGAGAACTCAAGGGACCTACGTGCTACATAGGTTTTTCGGAAACTATGGAGCTACCTCTAGAATCCTTTGAGAGCTAAGTGCTACACGAGTTTCGATGTGATAGTAGAAAGTATGTGTCAAAAAGGCCAACCCGAGTAAAGACTCGATTTTTGTACCGTGTGAGCCACCTCTAAAGAACTCAAGGGACCTACGTGCTATATAGAATCTTCGGAAACTATGGGAGCCACCTCTAGAATCCTTTGAGAGCTAAGTGCTACACGAGTTCCGATGTGATAGTAGAAAGTATGTGTCATAAAGGCCAACCCGAGTAAAGACTCGATCTTTGTACCGTGTGAGCCACCTCTAGAAAACTCAAGGGACCTACGTGCCACATAGATTTTTCGGAAACTATGGGAGCCACCCCTGGAATCCTTTGAGAACTAAGTGCTACACGTGTTTTGATGAAATATGAGGAATCGTAGGTTATTGTGACAATAAATAAATGATTGTGATTCGTGAATGTAATGAATGTCAGTAGATGGAATAGATCTTATACATAAGACAGAAAATGTGTATGATCATTGAATTATGCTTATATATGCCATACAAACATGTGCTATTTGAATGTTTGTCTTCTTTCACACTTAACCATACTGATAAAAAGAATGATACCTTGTGAATTTAAGAATGGAATGAAAGCATGAATATTATGAAATCTATGTACATACAAATTGATAACAAACCTTGATATAATGCATACATGCCATTTTATAGAACTCATGCATGTATGATCGTGTTTTACGATATGAGCCTGGTATGTACTTATTTAAACTACTTATTGAGCCGTGGATTTGCTCACCTCTTAAATTTAAACATCTACAGATCTTACGAGTTGATAGTCGGCCCAGGCTTTGTATAGGCTCCCGGGAACTGTACCTAGTAGTGGTACTCGTCTGCGTTCTCCGAGCCTAGCTTTTGCATTTTTGAGGTATACTACTTGTATATCATTTGATAGTTATATGTATTTTAATTTCACAATACTGGGAAAGAATATGGGATGTAGTTTTGGATCGTGCTAGATTAGTATGTGAGTCTAAGTGATTTTCGAGTTCGATCCGAGTTCAGATGTACATTTTGAATGATGTATAAACTGTTAGATGTGGGTTTATTAATGGTTAATTCTTGAGATGCATGATTGTGTGAATTGTGGAAAACAACAGCTGCCTACATTGTGAAGATTAAAAATGTGTTTTAATGCAGGGAATTTTACCTGAGGAAATTGATAAAATACAAAGAGGAGGTTTTCGACCCACTTCTTTTGGGAATAGTAAAATAAGGCTAAAATAAAAAAAAAATCACCTTGAGAAATGTGACATAGCTCGAGAAATAATATTAGTAAGATAGGATTTGATTTAGATACTACACTAACACCAAATACAAACCGTAAGTAGAAAAAGAAAAATTTGGTTCGTAATTTTCATAAGCAATAAAGTGTTAAGTGGACGTTATTGGCCTTTGGGTCGTGACAGAATGGGATTTGGTACAGAGCGAAGGAGAGGCATAGTACAATGATCTGGAAACCTAAGACAACAAAAAGAATGATCCAACCACATAGCAGTAGCCGACTGGGTAGAGAGATCCGAAATGGCAAGAAATAAGAAAGGAATGAACGGGTCAATTCTAGATCGAAAAAAGAAACCGACCCAATAAACACTACGCCGACAGGAAACTATGCATGATGAAAGCACAGACTGCAACCTAACTTAGGGGAAGGAGGAGTATGGCATCGCTGAACAGAGACCCAGATCAGAGACGCGCACAAAATTGAAGGAGACTAAAACCCCAGTTGAAATGATCGGGTTACCCACAATCAGACAATTAGCATTACACAAAATGGAGAGTGAACAGTGGAAAGTGAAGGAAGAAATACATGAAGTGTGCTGAGCGCGCATAGATCTAGAACTTTTCATTATTTATTCAGTCGGCAATTTCAGCCAGAAACCATATTAATTCAATATTTTCCTGGCAAACTAACTTAACAAGATAATTGATCTTGAACGGCAGTGCCACCTAGTGCGATCATTCAATTCTTCAACTTTTGTCCCTTAATTAAGATGGATTTGATTAGTACCAGAAGTCTGCCACATTATTCATTTCTTGAATGTGCTGTTTAGTGCTTGGGTGTCTTAGGATATCCCCTGAACCTGTCTTTCCCAGGTTTTGCTATTTCAACATATATCCGCCTGCCATCAAATAGCTGATAAACATAATACAGATATTAAAAACAGAGTAGAAATATTAACCGTAAGAATTGCCCGCAGACAAAAGTTAAAGCTCGCTACGATTTTCAATTTCAGCTGATAAAAGTAATAAGTTTGATGAAATAAAATTGTAAACAGTGGTCAATTTAACAGTAAAGGAACTTTTAATCATGTAAAGAGAACAAGAATCTCTGTAATTCTGGTTCGCTCAAAGGGAAGGGATGAAAGAAGGTAAGTATAATCTACAAATATTATGCCATGCTAATCTACTTTATAAAATAAGAGTAAGTTGTTAATAAAGAAGGGCAACATTCAACCTGTTGATCCATGTTCTCTACGGCGAACATTGCATCATCCTGGGAAGTATATTGAACAAATGCGTATCCTTCTGATCTTTTTGTGAATTCATCCTTGACAAGCTTAACTGTCATAGATAGATGTACAGTTATCAGACTTTGAATCATACACAACATAGTAGATGCAACATGTCATCCAGTTAATTCCATTTAATTAGGAGAGATCCTAATCACCTTCAGCTACTTGGCCAAAATTTGCAAATTCCTTCTGCAAACTGCTTTCTTTCGTAGAATATGATAAATCTGCTGCAAATAAACCCAATAAATGCCAGGATATAAATTAGGGAAAGACAAAAGATTACAGCTCTAAAATACTAGATCAAAGAATATCTGATGGAATTATTTTGTATCTATTTATCTTGCTTGTCATAGCATCAAATCACTTTGCTGTGACTGAGATGAAACTTGGTAAAATGCAAATTTTAAGACTATTGATGGCTTTCTTCAATTTTCCCTCTCATAATGCATTGCATCATTATAAATAAATCTATACTAAGCTCTTTCTGGTTGTTTTGGTTATATACAAACTGAAATTACTTGCAGAATCACAACATTGTCAACTATCTTTCAGCTGCAAATCATTTTTTTATCAGTAAAATACTCTTAATTGCATATATTCAAATCAAAACAATACGAAAAATTTGTAATTGAGAAGATGCAGGGCTGTAGAGGGAATTAGAAGGGGGCAACCGAAATAATCATCCCACTTTCAGCTTGGTTTGCATACTTGTCGAAAATGTTTCTTAAATTTTATGGTGTTGAACCTATCATAGCTCCATAGATTATGACAACAATAAAACAAATCACAGTATGGAACCTCTTCTAGTACAAGCATCGTCGATTGATGCATAAGACCATAATGAACACAGGAAGTGGCACCGTTCCATGATAACATCAATGATTTTCCTCCTTTGGAAAAACAAGAAAAAGCAAAGAAAAGAAAAGGAAACTATTTTATTAACTGTTATCCATACAGGATCTACTCTGGACATCCTTTCCTAGTCATTCATTGTTATGCCAATCATATCTCCTACACAGTCTTCTCCCGGTTAAAAAACAAGGTCATAACCAGGGCCAAAATCATACTTTTCCCCTGTTGAGCCATCCTTATTCCTAACCATTTTGCCCAGATTTGATCATCAGAGGAACAGATACAATCAATATGTTGCAGAGCATTTCTCAAATTGCAAAATTTAATACAACAAGAGAAAAATCATCCCTTAACGAAGAGAGTTACTTTATAACTGTTTTAAGCACGTAAGTAGCACTCTCTCAACCTCAGAACACTGCCAATTGTTGAATACAAGTAACAATTAGGAAAAACGCTGCGTTTCCCCAAAACTCATCCAATAGTGAGGACTAAAGTTTTTTTAGTTATTTGCTCAAAAAAAAAAAGTTTTAGTTAGATTATTAAGAAATATTACTGTTGGAGTAAACCTTCGGTTATTATACGAAGAGGAAGAGGATGACTTTTAAATTATTTTATATTAATATAAAATTATTTGTTTGTAAAATATAAAATTAATTTAGTTTAATATATTATTATATGATTTATAATTTTTATTTGATTTTTAAATTTTATAATTTGTTTACATAAATCATACATTTCAAATTTTAAATTAATAAAAAATATCTAATTATTTGTTTGACAATAATAAAATTTTAATTGTTAATGTTTATTGAAAATTATTATTATCTGTCGAAATGAAAAAAATCAGATACAAATAAAGATATCTGTCGAAATGAAAAAAATCAGATACAAATAAAGATAAATTGTTAAATTTAACTGGTGATTTGTAAAAATTATTAATTTCTTGTGTATAAAACACTTTATTTTACATTGACTTAAATAATCTCTCTTCATATTATATATAATATTTATTTTTTAACTGATATTTTTGAGGATTAAACAATTAGAATCGATGTGGGGCATGGCGATAAGGTAATCAAATTTGCAAGACTCCCAGCTTCCGCAAGACTCGACTTGTCATATTAGAGATAACTAATTTTAAACAAGAGCAATGAATGAAAATATATTAATTAAATAATAAATTTATTGATAAATATTTTTGAAACTTTATAATATAAATTATTATGTTTATGAAAAAAGATAGCATATGTATATGTTGTAATTTGTATATTATAATACAGTAATATAAAAATATTATATATCGGTTATAGTTACGCAAATTTTACAAAAGTTAAATAAAACTCATATTGTAATTTATTGAATGAAAATAATATATAAAGAAAATTCAACAAGTCTTTGATTTCAAGAAATTCTCTGTCTTAAAATCAATTTCATGTACAATTTTTTTAAATGAAGATTCTTCAATAAATTCTTATTGAGGTGAAGAGTTAGTCGATGATTTTTGCGTATTCATTGCTATCTTTCAATGATGTGTTACTTTACTCAATTATCTAATAGATTCCATAGATGGAATAGCAGACATGGATAAAACATTAATATGTAATTTAATTAAATTAATTTTTAGTTATAACATATATTATATGAAAATGTATCAAAAATAGTCATATTATATAAATGTATACATATTTATTTCAATAATTTTCAACATTCAACTTTATGATTGAAGTGATAAGTTTTAGACATGGTAAACTTAGTACTTCTTATCTCAATATTATAATTTGTTTCTCTTGTTTCGAATACAAAAATTTCACCTTGAGATATTCAAATATCTTTCGAATTTTATTATCTATGTTTTCTTAAATCATGGTCATAGGCATATTATTAAATTAAATTGAATATTGGACAATATTAAAATAATTATTAACTAATCAATGCTGTAAGAGAAATTTTATAAAGATTGTCAACATTTTTATTAATTAATTTATTAACTTTAGTGTTGAAAAATACAAACATGGTTGTTTCAGAACCATTAAACGTGTCAACATTCAACTTGTACCTATGAGGTGTAATTGTTAACTAATTAATCTTTTAAGAGAAATTTTATAAAGATAGTTAACATCTTTATTAATTAATGTCTTAGCTTCAGTGTAAAAAATTACAAATGTTGTTTTTTCAGGACCATTAAATGCCTTAACATCAACTTGCACATATGAGGTATATAAAATGTTACAATTAAGCTATATATATTAAAATTGTAAAATACTTATATCATTCCATAAAAAAATTATATTATCATCATGGAATAAATTCTATTTAATGTTTTAAATATAGTAAATATAATTATTATTTACCTTGAATTTGGATTAGCGACATCAACATTACGGGAGGAACAATGAAATTTTCTATCAACTTCAGACGGCTTTTTGTTGCACTCACATGACATATAATACCAACTAAAAGTTGTAAACTTTACTCGATAATCCAATAGATTCCATGGATGGAATAGCAGACATGGATAAAACACTAATCTGTGATTTAACTAAATTAATTTTTAGTTATAACATATATTATATGAAAATATATCAAAGATAGTCATATTATATAAATGTATACATATTTATTCTAATAATTTTCGACATTCAACTTTATGATTAAAGTGATAAGCTTTAGACATGTAAACTTAGTACTTCCTATCTCAATATTATAATTTGTTTCTCTTGTTTCGAAAGCAAAAATTTCACCTTGAGATATTCAAATATTTTTCGAATTCTATAATCTCTATTTTCTTAAATCATAGTCATAGGCATATTATTAAATTAAATTAAATATTGGACAATATTAAAATAATTATTAACTAATCAATACCTTAAGAGTAATTTTATAAAGATTGTTAACATTTTTATTAATTAATTTCTTAGCTTTAGTGTTGAAAAATACAAACATCGCTGTTTCAAAACCATTCAATGCGTCAACATTCAACTTGTACCTATGAGGTGTAATTGTTAACTAATCAATGCTTTAAGAGAAATTTTATAAAATAGTTAACATCTTTATTAATTAATGTCTTAGCTTCTGTGTTGAAAAGTACAAGTGTTGTTTTTTTAGGATCATCAAATGCCTTAACATCAACTTGTACCTATGAGGTATATAAAATGCTACAATTAAGCTATATATATATATATATATATATTAAAATTATAAATAATTTATATTATTCCACAAAAAATGCTTATATTATCATCATGGAATAAATTTTATTTAATGTTTTAAATATGGTAAATATAATTATTATTAACCTTGAAGTTGGATTAGCAACATCAAACATTACCGGAGGAACAATGAAATTTTCCATCAACTTTAAACGGCTTTTTGTTGCACTCACATGACATATAATATCAATCAAAAGTTGTATAAATTTTCATGATAATTACTTCACTGGTGAAAGATTTTCCATATATATATATATATATATATATATATATAAAACAAAATTCAAAAATAGTCAATAATAATATACATGCTAAATTAGTTATATATTAAAATTATGTTGTTATATATTTTATTATTGAAAAAATATATGTTAAGTTAATCTAATACTTTGAATAATGACTTTGTAACTAATATTTTAATCTCCAACAGAGGTATCCTATTTATAAATATTGATACCTCATCTAATGCTATTCTTTTATGCGATGTGTGATGCAATTCTATGCTACAAATAAACTAAATACAAAAAATAATAGAAATTTCAGTTTTTTACTTTTAGGATCCATAAGTACCAAGCATTGAGAAAATAAATGATTGATTACATGCAATTTATATAATAACAATGGAGAAAATTAAAATTTTAATATAGATATAGATATATATAGATATAGATATAGATATAGATATAGATATAGATGTTACCTTTTAGATAATTAAAAAAATTTAATTGATAAAAGCTGTAGATATAGATGTTATATTTTATAATATTAATGTGAAAGAAGAAATTATTACGTGTTACATATTAATTTAAAAATAAAAAATAAAAAATGATGTTATTGTTTAGAAAATTAAAAAAATTAATTGATAATCATTAATGTAAGATGTTGTTATATTATTGCATTTTATATATTACATTATCCATACTGATTTTAATATATTGTATATATATATATATATATCTTTTTGAAACTTGAAAGGATAATTATTTTTTTATTTTAATATATTACGCGTGAAAAATATTTAAATCATTCACATAAGATGTTTTACTTGTAGTCAAATGTTTTGACTTTTATTTATGGGAGCTTCTAAATGCAGCCTCGGTTTCACTTAACGCAGCCGATGTTTTTTAATTTTTAATACCTTTAAATAAAATGACTATTTTACCCTTATAACAACCTAAACTCAGCCATCGATAAGCTTCCTTTCACTTCTCATTCACTCTCCCATCCACTCAAAATCTGTGTAATTTGTTGATATGGATTACGAATCTGATGCTTCCATGAAAAATTATGAAGAAGATGAAGATATAAGCAGCAAAGCAGAGATATATGGAGAGGAATGCAACATTTTATTAAAGTTTTAAAAACTTTCGGTTTGAAAAAACCCAAAAACTGGGTTTACGAAACTCCCTGAAGTGAATTTTCGGAAGTTTCTATGTGCTTCTGGAAATGAATTTCCGGGAGGACTTTCAAGCTCCTGGAAGTGCACTTCCGGGAGCCCTTGAGTCCTCCCGGAAGTCCACTTCCGGGATCCCTTAGGAGCTCCCAGAAGTCCATTTTGGGAGCTATATTTTTTTTAATATTATGATATATTTATTTGTTTATTTATTTAATAAAATTAATTATTTGTTTTAATTTTGTAGGATGATAGAAGATTAGTTGTTTTTCAGCAAGAAGCAACGTTTAATCAATTCGATTGTACATTTGCATTTTCTACAGATAAGGTATGAGACAGTGAATCGAGATTAGTTGTTTTTCAGCTAGAATATTCAACGTTTATTCTTAAATATGAATAAAGTCAAAAGGTAATTAATATTTGTAAATTGTATAGGTTTTTCCTACTCGAGAATCATTGATTTCATGGGCAAGGGAGGTAGGAAGAAGTTTAGGCTTTTTAGTTGTG
Source organism: Heritiera littoralis (assembly GCA_031772115.1). Lineage (NCBI taxonomy): Eukaryota > Viridiplantae > Streptophyta > Magnoliopsida > Malvales > Malvaceae > Heritiera > Heritiera littoralis. The sequence continues at coordinate 2,952,616 of JAPDPK010000055.1, forward strand.
ATTAAAGCATCTGAAGCAGCAATTTTTGCAAGAAAACCTAGATTACAACTCTCATGTGAACGAAGTGGAAAATTCAAAGAGTCGAAGAAAAAAGAAATAGCAGATAAATTACGTCGTAAGGGTACGAGAATGAAGAAGTGTGGTTGTCCATTTGAGCTACATGGTGTAAAGTTAGAGAATGACAATGAGTGGGGAGTTAAAGTAGTTAGTGGTTGCATAATCATATGCCTGCTAAACAGTTTGAGGGTCATTCATTTACAGCAAGATTTTCAGTCGAAGAGAAGGATATAGTTGCTAAAATGACCAAAAACATGGTAAAACCACGAAATATACTCATAACTTTGAAAAACAAGAATGAAAAGAATGTCAGCACTATCAAGACTATTTACAATGAACGGCAGAGCTTCAAATAGATTGAGAAAGCTGGTAGGTCTCAAATGCAACAACTGATGAAACAATTAAATGAATGTTCATATGTGGAGTGGCATCGTAGGGATGAGTCAACTAATATTGTCAAAGACTTGTTTTGGGCACATCCTACATCGATATAGTTGTTGCATGCTTTTCCACATGTGTTGATTATGGACTGCATATACAAAACCAATAAATATAGGCTCCCACTCCTCGAGATCGTTGGTGTGACATCAACAGATATGACTTTTTCGGTTGCATCTGTGTATATGGAAGTCGAGCGTCAAGACAACTACACTTAGGCGTTGTAAAAGTTACAAAGTTTAATGTCGTGTGTTGCATCACCATCTGTCATTGTTATGATCGAGATTTGGCATTGATGGATGCAGTTGCAACAGTGTTTCCAAGAGCAACCAATCTGTTATGCAGATGGCACATATCGAAGAATGTGCTTGCTTACTGCAAAAAGTATTTTGAGCGCAAGGATAGGTGGGACACATTCATGGCATCTTGGAGCGTTCTTATGTTTTCATTGTCGGAGGAGGAGTATGAGAGGCATTTTAGCTCGATGCAATTAGATTACCATAATTATCCAGATGCATTGCAATATGTGAAGGATACTTGGTTGGATAAACATAAAGAGCGATTTGTTGCAGCTTGGACTGATAGAGTGATGAACTTCAGCAATGTAACAACTAATAGGTACGTTTAACATCATCTTTTAAGTTTATGTTTGTGTTAAATAATATTTTGAATTTATGATAAATGCATTTCATAATTTGTTGTAGAGCGAAGAGTGCCCATGCAAAATTGAAAAGACATCTTGGATCGTCTCAATGTGATTTTGAAACATCTTGGACAGTTATCAACTCCTTGATTGAGCTACAACATACAGACATAAAAGCTTCATTTGAGGCAAGTCTTCCCGTTGTTGAACACAACTTTAAGCCTTCATTATTCAAGGCGTTACGTGGGTTGATGTCAAGATCAGCACTGAATATGATATTAAAGGAGGCAGAGCGGGCAAAGAGTACAAATATTGATCATTTCTCATGTGGTTGTGTGTTAAGAAGCACACATGGGTTGCCATGTGCTCATGAGATTGCTGGATATATATGGTTTGGACAAACAATTCCTTTATCTGCTGTGCATTCACATTGGTCAAAATTGGATTGACGAAGTCAAAAGATGATGACATGCAACAGTTGATATTGGATGCTGAGTGGGAGATGATTGTCAATTGGTTTAATGAATGTGATATTTCAGGAAAACGAGTCTTGAAGAAGAAGTTGAGAGAACTAGGTGAGCCAGCAACAACATTTCTAGTTCCTTCGGTCGAAAAGGCTAAGACAAAAGGTCGTTCTCAAGTAGTAAAGATAGACACATCAACTTGATGTGATCCTTCTTATTTTGAGATTATTGAATCTGGTCATGACAGTACTATTTCACCAATAACAGCAAGTTCAGTGAAATTAGTGAATAAGAGGAAGAAATTACCCGTGCATTGTCCAGTAGGCAAGATTCAGTATCTTGATTCTTTTCCAGTGGAGATATGTCAGTACATTCACAGTGTTGTTGATGTAGAGTCTGATGGACACTGTGGATTTAAAGCTATTGCTGGGTTGTTGGGCATGGTTGCAGATGCATGGCCACAAGTGTGACGAGATTTGATAGATGAGTTAATGAATTACCAAGATGATTATGTATATATCTATGGAAGCCAAGAGTGTGTTGATGAATTGATGTAGTCTTGGTTTGTTTCAACACCATAGCTTATAAGGATAATTGGATGACCTTACCAGATATGGGTCATCTGATAGCATCACGGTATGACGTTGTGCTTGTCCATTTGTCTTTGAGACAGTGCTTGACATATCTCCCACTTAGATCTATTACACCTCCACCACTGCAACATAGGTTAATTGCTATTGGATTTGTAAGCAATCGTCATTTTGTTCAGGTATGGGTCATGATTAAAGTCTAGCATTATGGATGCTTAAATATTATTAGTTTAAAGTCCGATTCAACTAAATATAATAAAAATTTTGCAGGTCATTATGGATCCAAGAGCACCGATACCTCCGATTACATGCAACTGGCGCAAGTATAGATATAAATGTGCTCGAGAGTGGGAGCTCACATATGTATCTCGTATCGAGGATTTCAAGTTATTGTTTGCGTCAAACACAGATGTTGCTACTCAAGAAACAATTAATCTGGATGAGCCATGATTTTTATTTCTTTTTTCTTATTTTATTTTGTATCGTAAATATTATCGTTTTTATTTGAGTATTTTATTTATTTAATCATCTACAATTTATTTATGATATCTTGTTATTTAAAAAAATGTGTTGCCAAAAAGTCATGTCTTTTCGAGGTTTCTGAAGTGAAATTTGAGAAAGTTTATTGCGATGTTAAAAAATTATGTATGATTCATGTCAAGAGTTAAACATAATTGGGCATGAGTGAATGAAGATAGTAAATTAAAACTTTATTTATTTAATTTATTTTTTAGTTATTTATTTATTTATATTTATTTTTTTAGTTATATATTTATTTATATATTTAAAATTAATAAATTGTTTAATTTTTGTAAGATGATTGAATTTATTTGTTTGTTTGATTTTATTTATTTAATCATTTATAATTTAGTAATGTAAATATGTTATTTTTTTAATATATATAAATAAAACAAAAAATCGACGATGGATAACGTAATGATAATAAATTAATATGTCATTCCAAAATTAAATTTAAATATATAAAAAAGTCTACTCTCTTCGTCTCACATAAGAAATAAAATATGCTGGTGGTTGTGGTGCTTGTAACTCTATGAAAATAGAGTTATTTTAGTATTTTATTGATTAATAATTATTTAAATCCTCCATGATTTTATTAATTATTCCCCTAATTTTATTAAATTCCTCATATTGTGCAGAAAAATAAATTCTAGATGAATTTCAGTCTTTTCGATAGAAAATAGACTGAAAATGAGCAAGAAAGGAGACTGGATCACTACAAGACAAGGGAGAATGACTCTTCATTTTCTCTCTCATCTTTTGACATCTAGCATGCCACATGTCATCATCCTACTCACTCTTAGTAGATAAGAACAAAAGACACATGCCAACACATGGAGGACACATGCCCTTGCCACCTTGCATGCTTATATGGACTAGAAGACAAAGAGGAAGGTGCTAGAAAGAGAGAGGTGTCTATGGCTGATGTGTGTACTTAAGTGACATGCAAATATCTATTTTGAAGAGCCAAGGACATGAAGACAAGTGGCAATTAATGCCAACTCATTTAGGATAGGAATTACCATTGTATCCCTAGGTTAAGTGACTATATAAGCAACTTTATGAGACCTAACCTAAGGGGGGCTGCCTAGGGTTTCTTAGATTTACTTTTCCAGCAGATTTTTATGTCTTTACAAGTTTAGAGCAGCCACCATTTTTATTTTCTTAATGTTCTTTACATTTTTGCAAGTTAAATACAAGTTTTTATGATGTTTTCCTTTACTCTTTACTACATTCTTGCACTCTTTACTTAAGCTTTTGTGTTTCTTTAAATTTCCAGCAACTATATTCATCTTCTACTCTTTCTTTTTCTTTTATTTTGGTTCATGATTGAGTCCCATGATCATGGGAGCTTAAGAGGTTGAAAAACTACCTCCATAGTTCTTGTGAGGGAGCTTGGTCCATAGTTTCCTTTTGCAATTTTTATTTTATGCTTTTAAACGTCTAATCTATTTTTTAGTATTTTTATTCTGCTGTTTTAGGGGTCTAGTTTAATGGGTTAAAGCAGTTTCTAAAAATCTTTTGAAACAAAAATACAAAAAATGATCAAAGTAGGATAGGTTAACTTAGGCATTACTTGTGACTGTTTTTGGTTCTTCACTTTATAGCTGCTGTTTGGTTCGGTTTTAGGGTCCCTTTAGGTTCTGTTTTTGGTCCTTTTCAGTGTCTTTTAGGTTTTATATTGGTTGGTATTAATTTCATGCAATTAGGTTAGGGTTTACTAAGTGTTTGATATATGTTCTAGGCACTAGTTTAGGTGTTTCATGCATTTTTTTTAAAATCTGTCCAACAAAGTGACGTTTTTTTATAGCAATTTTTTAGGTCTGTATTTGCTTCATTTTAAGGTCCATTTATGTGTCTTAGGGTCATATCTAGGTTATATTTTAATTTGGGAATTTTAGGATTTCATTTAGATTAGGTTCCATGGCATTTTCTTAGACATAGTCATATTAGAACACTGTTTTTTTTCCTGATCAGTTTTTATGGACTGTTTACATTTTTTTGACTATTGTTTTATGACATCTTAAGGTGCATTTAGGTAGTATTAGATCATATTAGGACCATACATTCATTAGATAATTTTTTTTAGGCTAGCTTAAGTTTCATTTTCATGCCATTTCCATAGCATTTGCATAACATTTTTTGCATTAATTCCATGTTAGGCATCCTTGCATTATAAATTCTGTCCAGATTTCAGCTGCTGTTTTAGGAGTCTTCTAGGGGTAGTTTCATCATATTTAGTCCATTTTAGGTTCATATAATTAGTGGTCTAAGTGTAGGTTAAGTTAGATAATTTTTTCATAAGCATTTAGTTGCATTTTTAGGTGCATTTAGCATTAAATTTCAATTCTGTCCAGGCTTTATATTCACATTAGTTCTGTGCATTTAGGTATTGTTTTAGGTACATTTTAGGTGTCATAGGGTAGTATTCATATAGTTCTTTGATTAGGTAAAGTTTAATTTAATTTCAAGTTCATTCACTTAGGCATTTCCATGCATTAGTTTAGGAACTTCATGCATTAATTTATTTTTCTTTCAATTGCATTAGTTTTGATTTTTTTTTTACATGTTCATGCATTTTTATTGTCATTTTAGGATTTTCATGCATATTTTCATTATTTGTATTTTAGACCGATATAGTTAGAAAATTACATTTTTACCCTTCCATTTTACTTATTTGCATTTTTGTTTCTTTTCTTTTGCAGTTATTTTATTTTCATCATTTCTACTGTAAGTATTTCTTATTTGTTTTTTAATTTCAATTATTTTTATTTTATTTTATTTTGCTTTGTTAGCCTTTGTAGATCACACCCAAGTAAACAAACTTTCGTAATTTGCTAGGATATACCATAGATAATAGTATCTAGTATTTAGCTAAGCTTCGCACTACCAGTCTCTGTGGGACGATATTTTCGGACTCACCTTCGTATTACTTGAGATCACGTGCACTTGCGTGTAGATACCTTTTAGGGTCGACAAGTTTTTGGCGCCGTTGCCGGGCACTAGGCAAACCTTAGTTAATATTGGAGAACTTATGCTTAGGTATAGTCTTAGCTTGTACATGCTTAGTTTGTAAATACTTAGAGCCTTAGGTTAGATTAGTAAAACCCTTAGTTAGATTTTCTCTTTTCTTTTCTTTTCTTCTCTTTTATTTTCTTTCTAGAGACATACCATTAGGACTCTGTTGATATTTGCATGCGTAGAGCCAAGAGCTGTGAATTCTTTCCCTTAGATCTTGAAATTGAGAAAACACTTAGGAAAATTAGAAGGAATCCAGAAAACAAATTGCTCCGTTGCAATATCCAATGGCAGATAATAGAGAGCTTAGGACAATATGGGATTATGCTGTCCCAACTATAGGGGGATATTACACTGGTATTAGGAGGCCAGCAATTCCTGCGAATAACTTTGAGATCAAGCCAGCCATCATTCAGATGATCTAGACATCGGTGCAGTTCAGTGGGTTGCCACATGATGATCCACATGCACACTTGGGCAATTTCCTTGAGATATGTGACACCTTCAAGCACAATGGAGTCTCTGAAGATGCGATTAGGCTTAGGTTATTTCCCTTGTCTCTTAGGGATAGAGCGAAGAGTTGGTTAACCTTCTTACCCCCAGGATCTATCACTACATGGGATAAGCTAGCCCAACAGTTCCTAGCCAATTTCTTTCCTCCTTCTAAGATGGCCAAACTTAGGAATGATATATCCTCTTTTACCCAATTCGACACTAAGTCCTTATATGAAGCTTGGGAGAGATACAAGGACCTACTTAGGAAGTGTCCTCACCATGGCCTACCCCTATGGCTTCAGGTGCAGACCTTCTACAACGGTCTAACTAGCCAGAATAGGACGATCATCGATGCTGCGTCAGGAGGAGCACTTATGTGCAAGACGTAGGAGGAAGCTTATAATCTTTTGGACAAGATGCCACTAATAATTATCAGTGGTCAGCTGAGCGACATGTACCTAGGAAGGCAGCTGGTATTTACGAGCTTGATGCACTTTCTACCTTGACTTCACAAATTGCCACATTGACAAAGAAGGTAGAGTCCTTAAGTACCCAGTCCTTTCCTAGCCCTAATCCTGTCCTTTCAGTACAAAGTCCTTTCAATTTGTGTAATTTGTGTGGTAGCACACACTCGATAGATAGGTGCCCACTGAAGTTAGAGTCGGTTCAGTATGTTGTCCCACCCCAGAGGCAGCAGAACAACCCTTTTTCGAGCACCTACAATCCAGGGTGGAGGAATCACCCTAATTTCTCTTGGAGTCAAAATCAGGGGTAGTCATCCACTTTCAGACCTTTAGGATCCCCAGGTTTTCAACCTCCACCCACTCATGTGCCACCACACCGGCATCAATTATCACCCCATACTTCTCATCCACCCTATCAGCACCCACCTCAGCAGTTTCAGCACCCACCACCTCCACCACCTGTTCAGCCTCACCCTGCACCTGAAAAGAAGCCTTCGCTTGAAGAGATGTTCACTCAAATCATTCAAAATCAAGCAACTTCCATTAAGAACTTAGAGATTCAAATGGGGCAGATAGCACAGTCACTTAGTCAACGCCCTCAGGGATCCTTACCTAGTAACACTGAGACTAATCCTGTTAAGAGACCAGGTAAGGAGCATTGCAACATAGTTCAGAAAGATGGAAAGTTAGGAGATGTTGAGGAGCAATTGATTGAGGAGGTAGAGTTAGGCCATGAGGTGGAGCCTACTGCTTCTGATGTGGTGAGTTCAGTTGAGCCTAGCTCTTACTCACCCAATATTTTTGATATTTTGGGCTTAGCCCCTATGATAGCTCCAGAGCCCATTCCTATTGATCTAGTGAAGACAGTTGAGCCTAGCTCCTGTTAGCCTATCACTTATAAGCCTCACATACCCTTTCCTCAAAGATTTGTAAAGCCTGCTTTTAATGAGCCTCTTCCTACACCTGAGCCTATAGCACTACCTGAGAAGTGCAAAGCTATCATAGAAAATCAGGTCATACCTAAGATAGAGGATCCAGGTAGCTTCACTATCCCTTGCAGTATCATTGATTATTTCTTTCATAATGCCTTTTGTGACCTAGGATCTAGTGTCAACCTTATGCCTTTGTGGTATATGAGAGGCTAGGATTAGGGGAAGTTAAGCCTACTAAGACCACACTTCAAATAGCAGATAGGTCTATTAGATACCCCAGAGGAGTGGTAGAGGATGTTCCTATCCAGATAGATAGTTTTGTCATTCTAGCAGACTTTCTGATATTGGATATGAAGGAGGACACTAATGTCCCATTTATATTAGGAAGACCATTCTTAGCTTCAGGGAAAGCACTTAAATGTAGATAATGGAGAGCTTACTCTTAGGCTTCAGGGTAAGGAAGTTAGGTTTAGGATGGGTATGAGAGTTGATGTAGAGGGTTACCCTAAAGGGTTTCAAAAGGACTTGGTGGCAGAGAAGGATGTTAATGAGAGATTTTTAAAGGATGATAATGCCAAGTCCTACAAGGTGACCTCTATTGATTTTGTGATACCTGATAATGAGAGTAAGGGGCTTCTGAAGGTTAAAGGAGATGGTTTTTTCCAAGATGTGTCTAATGAGAAGGACGTTAATAGGAGATTTTGTAAAGATCGTCTTGAAAATGATATGTCACCGTTTGAGGCACTGTTGGAAAGATTACCATCCACAGCGAAGAGTTCTTTGCTAAAGAGGGATTGTGCTAATCCCATCGAGCCTGAGCTTGATTGATGTTTCTGCTATACAGCTCCATGAGAGTCCTGCTGAGGACTATAAACTTAGCCCAGCTTCATGATTTCATAGTTATTTTCTTTTTTTTTCTTTTCTTTTCATTTTTGTACAGTTTTTTTTTTTATGCTTGCTTCTCTTTGTTTGCTTTTGTAGGTACTCTTTATAGCAGCAACCCTTTTCGAGCTTCACAGTGATCATCCGTGGAATGTTAGGGGAGTTTCCTATTCTGTGCTTCATTTCTTTATTTTATCTGCACACTGAGGACATTGTGCACTTAAAGTTTGGGAGAGGGGATTAACTTGAGCATTTAAAAAAATGTACAAAATTGAAAAATATTTCAAAATTTTTTGAAAATTTGGGCTTAAATGAAATGTTTTGAGATGATTTGAGTACTTAGCATGTTGTTTTCTCATAATCCTATGATATTACCCCTTGATTTGTTCCGATTCTAATTGACTAAGAAGCATGATTGTGGTGAAAGCATGAAGTTGAATTCTTGAATTTGTCTTGATTCTGATTGTGATATCCTCACTTTTATGCACATGTCATAATCATGGAATTGTATGCATATTTAGAGAAGGCTTATGTGGACATAGGATCGCATTGGTTCATTTGATTTTGTGTATCATATTCTAGAATTTCCTTGATCTTCTCTTGAGGCGAAATTATTAGATCACACTTGATTAGGAAGGTGATTTAGGTCATCCTTGGATCGTTTGAGCCTTTTAACTAACCTTGTACATATTTATCCTTAGTCACCCCTTTGAGCCAAATTAGCTTTTCTTTGTATATACACCTACATAATTACTATCCCTTAGCCAAAAATATATATTCTCCTACCCTTTTACCCCAAAAGCATGTGACTAACTAGGAAATCATTAGAGCTATGTACACAAGGGTATAGAAAAAAAATATAAAAAAAGAAGAAGAAGAAAATAAAAAAATTCAAAAAAAAAAGAGAAGAAAGTAAAAAAAAGTAAAAAAAAAAGAAAAAGAAAATAAAGTGTATAGCAAAGGAACTAAGTTTGGGGGGTTTGGTTAGAGCTCTAAACATCATAAATCCTAGTGAGTAATCCATGATTAGGGGTTGAGCCTAAATTCCCTTTATCATACCTTAGCCCTAGCCTTACATTACAAGCTTAATAAGACCTATTGATTCTTGGTTAAGTGTGACTACATTAGTGGAGAGAGAAGTGAAAAGCAAACATATGGAAGTGATCACTTGTCATTGACTTTGCATCTTTATGTTTGCACAAACTAATCCGAATGGTGTACTTTGAAGTGAGATTGACATTACACACACACACATACGAGGATTCCAATTTGGGTTAAGACTTATGATTGAATGATACCTAGTGTTTGATCTATGATTGTGAGTCTTTGAGATTGGAATTTGTACTTTATCTTTGAGGATGATTGAGAAAATAAAATATGCTTCGTACTTGTCATCTCCTACTTATGTTTTGTTTTGCTTGAGGACAAGCAAAAGCTCAAGTTTGGGGGTGTGATAACTCTATGAAAATAGAGTTATTTTAGTATTTTATTGATTAATAATTATTTAAATCCTCCATGATTTTATTAATTATTCCCCTAATTTTATTAAATTCCTCATATTGTGCAGAAAAATAAATTCTAGATGAATTTCAGTCTTTTCGATAGAAAATAGACTGAAAATGAGCAAGAAAGGAGACTGGACCACTACAAGACAAGGGAGCATGACTCTTCATTTTCTCTCTCATCTTTTGACATCTAGCATGCCACATGTCATCATCCTACTCACTCTTAGATAAGAACAAAAGACACATGCCAACACATGGAGGACACATGCCCTTTCCACCTTGCATGCTTATATGGACTAGAAGACAAAGAGGAAGGTGCTAGAAAGCGAGAGGTGTCTATGGCTGATGTGGGCACTTAAGTGACATGGAAATATCTATTTTGAAGAGCCAAGGACATGAAGATAAGTGGCAATTAATGCCAACTCATCTAGGATTGGAATTACCATTGTATCCCTAGGTTAAGTGACTATATAAGCAATTTTATGAGACCTAACCTAAGGGGGGCTGCCTAGGGTTTCTTAGATTTACTTTTCCAGCAGATTTTTATGTCTTTACAAGTTTAGAGCAGCCACCATTTTTATTTCCTTAATGTTCTTTACATTTTTGCAAGTTAAATACAAGTTTTTATGATGTTTTCCTTTACTCTTTACTACATTCTTGCACTCTTTACTTAAGCTTTTGTGTTTCTTTAAATTTCCAGCAACTATATTCATCTTCTACTCTTTCTTTTTCTTTTATTTTAGTTCATGATTGAGTCCCATGATCATGGGAGTTTAAGAGGTTGAAAAACTACCTCCATAGTTCTTGTGAGGGAGCTTGGTCCATAGTTTCCTTTTGCAATTTTTATTTTATGCTTTTAAACATCTAATCTATTTTTTAGTATTTTTATTCTGCTGTTTTAGGGGTCTAGTTTAATGGGTTAAAGCAGTTTTTAAAAATCTTTTGAAACAAAAATACAAAAAATGATCAAAGTAGGATAGGTTAACTTAGGCATTACTTGTGACTGTTTTTGGTTCTTCACTTTATAGCTGTGTTTGGTTCGGTTTTAGGGTCCCTTTAGGTTCTGTTTTTGGTCCTTTTCAGTGTCTTTTAAGTTTTATATTGGTTGGTATTAATTTCATGCAATTAGGTTAGGGTTTACTAAGTGTTTGATATATGTTCTAGGCACTAGTTTAGGTGTTTCATGCATTTTTTTTTTAAATCTGTCCAACAAAGTGACGTTTTTTATAGCAATTTTTTAGGTCTGTATTTGCTTCATTTTAAGGTCCATTTATGCGTCTTAGGGTCATATCTAGGTTATATTTTAATTTGGGAATTTTAGGATTTCATTTAGATTAGTTTCCATGGCATTTTCTTAGACATAGTCATATTAGAACACTGTTTTTTTTCCTGATCAGTTTTTATGGACTGTTTACATTTTTTGACTATTGTTTTATGACATCTTAAGGTGCATTTAGGTAGTATTAGATCATATTAGGACCATACATTCATTAGATAATTTTTTTTAGGCTAGCTTAAGTTGCATTTTCATGCCATTTCCATAGCATTTGCATAACATTTTTTGCATTAATTCCATGTTAGGCATCCTTGCATTATAAATTCTGTCCAGATTTTCAGCTGCTGTTTTAGGAGTCTTCTAGGGGTAGTTTCATCATATTTAGTCCATTTTAGGTTCATATAATTAGTGGTCTAAGTGTAGGTTAAGTTAGATAATTTTTCATAAGCATTTAGTTGCATTTTTAGGTTCATTTAGCATTAAATTTCAATTTGTCCAGGCTTTATATTCACATTAGTTCTATATTTAGGTATTGTTTTAGGTACATTTTAGGTGTCATAGGGTAGTATTCATATAGTTCTTTGATTAGGTAAAGTTTAATTTAATTTCAAGTTCATTCACTTAGGCATTTCCATGCATTAGTTTAGGAACTTCATGCATTAATTCATTTTTCTTTCAATTGCATTAGTTTTGATTTTTTTTTTTACATGTTCATGCATTTTTATTTCATTTTAGGATTTTCATGCATATTTTCATTATTTGCATTTTAGACCGATATAGTTAGGAAATTACATTTTTACCCTTCCATTTTACTTATTTGCATTTTTGTTTCTTTTCTTTTGCAGTTATTTTATTTTCATCATTTCTACTGTAAGTATTTCTTATTTGCTTTTTAATTTCAATTATTTTTATTTTATTTTATTTTGCTTTGTTAGCCTTTGTAGATCACACCCAAGTAAACAAACTTTCATAATTTGCTAGGATATACCATAGATAATAGTATCTAGTATTTAGCTAAGCTTCGCACTACCAGTCTCTGTGGGACGATATTTTCGGACTCACCTCCGTATTACTTGAGACCACGTGCACTTGCGTGTAGATACCTTTTAGGGTCGACAGTGCTGTTGCTGGTGGTGCTGCAGGAGGTGCAAGAGGTGCCGCCGCTGGTGGTGATGCATGAGGTGCTGCTGCTGGTGGTGATGCATGAGGTGCCGATGCTGATCTTGGGATCGATGGTGGAGGAACTGGTGCTGGGTCATCCAAAGGCAAATGCTGTGTCATGCTGTAAACATCGTAAATGGCCTGTCTCCAAGTGCAGCCGGAGGTGCAAGAGGTGCCGCCGCTGGTGGTGATGCATGAGGTGTCGCCGGTGTTGGTAGAGGCGCCGATGCTGATCTTGGGATCAATGGTGGAGGAACTGGTGCTGGGTCATCCAAAGGCAAAGCTATGTCATGCTGTAAACATCGTAAATGGCCTGTCTCCATGCATCCACAACTTGATCATAACCACCAACCACCATAGACTCAAGCCGATCCCGTATTGCCACTATACAGCTACGACTACGACCATGCGATTACCGGGCTCCTCGCGAATGTGCCATTTGTAAAACTAATTTTATTAAAAAGTATATAATAAAAATTTATCTTATTACAAATTTAATGACATAATTAAAATTAGAATTTAATAATAATTTTTAATTTTTAATTTATTATTAAATATTATTAATAAATTTTAATTTTAATTTTAATTCATGACATAATTAAAAATTAAAATTTAATAATCAATTAAAAATTAAAAAATTTAATAATAATAATAAACATTAACTCCAGCAGCCATAGCCTTATGGGAGCTTGCTGCCATGAGGCTTCAAGGCCTCACAAAAGCCTTATCCGGTGAGGCTATAAAGCCTCATGGAAGAGTAAGCCTCACGGTACCTTCTTGTCGTGATGCATTCAAGCCTTATCGTTGTGCAATGCCGTGAGGCCTTCTGGGCTCACGACTTTTACTGCCGTGAGGCTCGTGCCCTAGATATATCCTATTTATCTTCTGCATTTTACATGAAAAACAACAAAATCACAAATAAAATCAGTAGTATAGAAGATTTTACGTTACAAATCGATGAAGAAATGTAGATTTGATGGAGAAAATTGGTGGAAATCGATGGAAAACGAAGTGGAAAATGGAAATAGGGAAGAAAAACAGTTGCTGCCAATAGGTTGTGCCGATGGTTGTGTCGATGGCTTTAGTTTGTGTGCGTGAGTATTTTCGGGATTAAGGAAATAATTAGGTTGTGCCCAGAAGAAATAAGAAAAGTGTTGGATGTGATTAGGAAATAGGTTATGTTTAGTAATTTTTAGGTTGCATTTAGAATTTCCCTTTATTTATATACATAATATGATACCTTCAATATTGCAGCAATTGTCTGACTAAGTAAAGGTCAAAAATTAAAAAAATAATTTTTTTTCGTTTGAAGAGGTAACATTGATGGTATTTATTTATTTATCTCATTTGTATCCTACCGCCTTCTTCATTACTAACAAGTGGGTGTGTTACTGTGTTTCTTCTTACAACTACAAATTAATTTGTCTTCATATTGTATAAATTGTACTCATGGCTAAGAGGAAAAACGAAATTTTGGTGCACATATTAATTCAAAAAAAGAATTAATTAAATTAAATAATTACATTAATAAAGGACTAAAGAAGGGAAGAATGTTGGTATGATTCCCTTCACATGTTAAGTGCTTTTAATAAAAACAAATCATTTTTTAAGTGCACGAAAAACAAAATAAAAAGAACGAGACTAGAAATGAATTTTTTGAATGATGTCTTCTGTCTACAGTTTGTTTTGTGGGCCTTGTTAACACCAATCATGGCTATTATCCTGAAATGAATGATGATGTGTAATACGTAAAATATCCTTCCAAAAGAGAAGAGGCTAAAACATGATGGACGGGGTCTTCAACGGTCTAACTCTAAAGCAACAAGATTGTTTATGCATATGCACCCAGTATTTTTCTACCAAAAGAGGGTACAAATCTTTAAACAAAGATGCAATCACGTGCAGTTAGACCTCATAATTCGTGTCAAAAATTCGTTTTTATGTCATGTAAAATCGTGTTCGTGTCGTGTTCGTATCGTGTATTCGTGTCAAAAATTCGTGTCGACACGAAAAACTTAAAATGTTATTTTTAGCTTTTACCACATTTATATATTAATTTTACTTAATTTTAACCCCGTGTCGTTTCATGTCACCTCGTGTCATTTATTCGTGTCGTGTCTAAAATTACTAGGTCTACGTGTAATGAGCAAAAGCTTAAAAAATTTAAGAGGATTAAATCAATAATTAAATAGTGTATGGCAAGATAGTAAGATGTGTTTTGAGACTGCACTGCCTTCAGGAATTTTCTTAGATAACACTCTAGCTGCAAGCTTGAAAGAAATAATAATAATAATAATAATAATTACTACAAAATTACGGAGAAAATTAGATGACCTATTATAAGAAGCCGAAGAATGAACCAGAGAAAGAGAGTTTCATGATATTTAATACCAGTAGCCTTACAAAATTTATGCCATCTGCGACTGAGTTAACCCCAAGTAGCACTAAAGCTGCTCCTCAGGTCACACACTCTTTTCTCTTCCAACAAATCTTATTAACTACTACAGTATATCCTAAATTCTTAAGGACCAATATCAAGCTAGATCGAGGTAATTAGTCCAAAATCTCTATTTTGTATTTAATAGCCACATTTGTAACCCAAATTTGCTCGGAAGCGAATACTGTTGTGATGATCATACAAGTTATCTCCGTGATCAAAACGCTTTCTGACCACAGCTTCATGCTTCCCTTCTTGATCTTGAGCTGCCCCAAAAAATATCTCATTGGTTTTCTCATGGCTTTGCTCATGGTAAGTATGTGGGTTGGGTGATTGATGGCGATGCTGCTGCTGGTGCTGCTGTTTCTTTTTTTTTTTTTGGTTACAATGGTGCTGCTGTTTCTGCAGCTGCATATCAGCATCCCATCCACGGTAGAAGGCTCCGCTTTGACGCAACTGATGGATCTTTTCTGCATCTTTGGACATGAAAGGGTACGTTTTCCGTGGAGTGGGGGTTCGGGTATCAATTGATGGGGGCTCATCTTCATCCGCTATCACAAAGCTCTCTTGTGCACGCCAAGACATTGACTGCTTCATTTGTTGCTGATGTTGGCTCTGATAGTCATAGCTTGGTGGCTTCTTTCTAAAACCAGGAAATACTCCTCTCAAAATTTCCAGGCAGAAACACCACCATTGACAAAAAGCTTCCCAAGGGATCCAAAGAAGCCTTCTTCTTGCTTCTCTTGTTCATATTCAGTTGGAATTAAAGGTGGCCTGACTGATATCAACGGCTTCTGATAAGGACTCGATACAGCAGCATTCACCTTAACCGATTCCTGATCCTTCATGAGCATCGAAACAAACGTAAAAAATTCACCGTTTTAGAAGATTTCCGAACCTTAAGTCTAGATGAGAGCTAATATTGCCATTTCAGTTTTGAATTATGCAAATGAACCAGGGATGAATTTCTTTTTTAACAATAGCAAGACAGCCATCACAAAGAAATTTCCAGTGAAAAAAAGGATGCTTACTGTCCTCATCTTGGTTCAAGTTTTGGTTTTCAAGCATCTATTCGCCTGCTATAGAAAAAAGCTTAGGATTGAGGAACACTTTCTGAGATAATATTTTTACATACAAGACTCAGCCAAAGCAAAAGTCAAGTTAAAATATCCCGGAGGAGAATCATATGTAATGGATTTTCATATAAATAATAACACCGAAAACTCACATTCTGGGATGATACCGTGGTGCCCACTCTACGTTGCAGCCAAGCTAGCATGTAGCCGAAGAAGCCAGCTGCGACAGGAACAGCAATTCCTGAAATGAAGAAATAATAATGTTTAAACCTCCAATACCAACAACTAATGAAGATCGATTCAGGTGGATTAGTTTACCAAGAGGAAAACCACTTCCATACTTACAGGCACAGTCATCAAAATGTAGTTGAATCTCTCTAATTGTTCGGTTTCCTCTAGCACTCACAAGAAGGGAACAACTGCTTCCAATATAGACTACAAAATCATTAGAAAACTTTGCATCTTCACTTGGTCCATCTACATGTCCCCCTTCCCGGCTCCATTTACCACCAACAATTGTTGCAACACCTGGAGTAAGATTTCACTTGCATCAGCAACAGTTAACAATCATATCTATTTTGAATGCCAATACTGATAGCATCCTTCAAAAATTATAAGACATTGCAAAATTTTAACACAATGACAAACGCAAACATTGCCAAAGTGTGATACTACTAACATTGTTGAGAAAAGAAAATAAGATGGCAAATGTTTAGTACTCAGAATAGTAAGGACAAGGAGGTAAGATGCAAGGAGCATAAAGGACATAAAACTTTTATAGTTAAATCAAAATAAAAAGTGAACTAGCAATTTCTCATTTGGAAAACTCGGTAGTTACATTTGTTAGCAGTTGAAGAAGCTTGAGTGGCATTTCTGCTGTCATTTTTTGACATGTTTTGCCCATTACTTGTCCTATTGCATCAGGTTTTAAGTAGTTCTTGAAATGATAAGGTTATGGTAATCCATTTTGTTAGGCAAACATGTAAGGTAGTTGTTAGGAGTTGTTAAGTTTAAACTTTTGTTTGATGTTTGTATAAATTAATGAACAATGCAGCCCAAAACAGTAGCTTTTACAGAATTTTTTTGAACTTTCTTCATTTTTCTCTCCTGTTCTTCTCTGCTTCATATCCTTCAATTAGCATCAGAGCCGTTCATGGTCTTAGAGGGCTTGAAAACCATTGAGAGTTGAGTGAAAAAACCAGCAAACACAACTAGCAAAGCTTCTGTCAATCATATATGGCCTCAAGCAGTTGCACCTTGCCTTCACCTCCTGTTTTCTCTGGTGAAAACTACTAGATATGGTTTGCCAAAAAGAAGACCTATTTGTGTGACTTTGATCTGTGGGATGTGATTGAGAATGAGAAAGAACCACCTCATTTATCAGCAAATCCAACTGTAAATCAAATGAAGAATTACAGTGACGAGAAAGCTAAGAGGTACAAAGCAAAGAGCTGCATTGAATCATCAGTTTTTGATGAGATATTCATCAAAATCATGACTTGTGAGACAGCAAAACAAGCTTGGGACAATCTTAAAGAAGAATTCATGAGCAGTGACAAGACAAGACAGATGCAAGTGCTCAATCTCAAAAAGGAGTATGAAGTTTTGAAGATGAAAGAGTCTGAAACTTTGAAGGAGTATAATGACAGACTCATAAAGATAGTAAACAAGCTTAGGCTACTTGGAGAGGAGATGATAGATAAAAGAGTTGTAGAAAAAGTTCTTGTCAGTTTACCTGAGAGGTTTGAATCCAAAATCTCTTCATTTGAAGATTCCAAAGACTTGACCAAGATATCTTTGGCAGAATTGATGAATGCTCTAGAAGCATAAGAGCAAAGAAGAGCCATAAGGCAAGAGGATTCAACTGAAGGTGCATTTGTTGCCAAAGAAAAAGGCAAAATGCAACATAAGGGTTTTGCAACATAAGGGCAAGAACAAAAAGTCAGGAGACAGAAGAAACAAAAATGCAGGATGTGGTAGGAAGAAAGGTAAATTCCACTACGTTCTCACTGCAAAAAGACCACACATCTAGAGAAATATTGTTGGTATAGACCTGACATTCAATGTAGTTGTAAGCAAGTTGGTCACATGGAGAAGGTGTGCAAAAACAAAAACCAGCAGCAAGATCAACAAGCAAGAGTTGCTGGAGACCTAGAGCAGTAAGAAGAACAAGTGTTTTGTGGCATCTTGCTATGCAGTAAAAAACTCATCAAATGCTTGGCTCATTGACAGTGGGTGCACTCATCACATGGCATCCAATATCAACATGTTCAAAGAGTTGGACAGATCTTGCATATCAGAAGTCAGAATTGGCAATGGTGACTTCATTGATGTCAAAGGAAGAGGAGTAGTGGCTGTTGAAACACCAATAGGTACTAAACTCATTTCAGATGTGTTGTATGTGCCTAAAATAGATCAAAACTTTTTGAGTGTGCGACAGATGCTAGAAAAGAACTACTCCTTAGTGTTCAAAGACAAAGCATGCATCATCCATGATTCTAATGGTCATGAACATTTTACTGTTAATATGAAAGGGAAATGTTTTTCCTTGAATTGGCATGAAGCTAACACCACTGCATATGCTAGTTCACATAATGAATCTATTTTATGGCATAAAAGAATGGGTTATTTTAATTACAAGGCATTGAATTATATGCATAAGAATGATCTAGTGCTAAATATGCCTACTGTTGAGGTATGCTCTAATGTTTGTGAAATCTGTCAATTGGGGAAACAAAGCAAGCTGCCATTTTTAGTTAAAAAGGCAAGGGGAGCAACTGAAAAATTGCAATTGGTACACATCGATGTTTGTGGACCTATGAGGGCCCCATCCCTGAACAACAGCAGGTATTTTATAACCTTCATTGATGATCTGACCAGATTGTGTTGGATCTATTTCTTGAGACAGAAATCTGAAGTTGCTGCTACTTTCTGGAAGTTCAAAGCTTAGGTTGAAAACCAAAGTGGCTGCAAAATGAAGATTATAAGGTTAGACAATGGTACTAAGTACACATCTGACAAATTTAATAAGTTCTATGCAGATGCAGGTATTGAGCATCAGTTGACAGCAACTTATACACCACAACAGAATGGTGTTAGTGAAAGGAAGAACAAAACAGTCATGAAGATGGCTAGATGCATGTTGTTTGAGAAGAATCTTCCCAAGAAATTTTGGGCAGAGGCAGCCAATACCTCTGTCTACTTGCTCAACAAGCTGCCCATAAAGGCCTTGGAAGGAAAGACTCCATGTAAAGCTTGGTTTGGGAGCATACCATTAGTGCAACATATTAGAGTTTTTAGCAGCATATGTTATGTGTATGTTCCTGAAATCAAGAGGGATAAGCTTGATCATAAAGCTGAAGTTTGCATTTTCTTAGGCTACAGTAATATCACTAAAGGCTATAGAGCTTACAATCCACTTACAGCCAAGGTGATTGTAAGCAGAAATGTGAAGTTTAATGAGCAATTAGCTTGGAGTTGGGAGAAATCAGCTGAGGAACCAGCCAAGCTCACTACAAATGATATGGCCAATTCCCAAGAGGAAGAAGAGTATAGGTTAGAAGATGAAACCATTGATCATGAACTTGTGAGAGGCACCAGACCATTTACTGACATCTATATTGCAATTCTTGAGCCTACAAGTTATGAAGAAGCTGTCAAATTTCCAGAGTGGAGAATGCAATGAAAGAAGAGATTCAGATGATTGAAAAAAATAAAACTTGGACTTTTGTTGATAAACTAAGCAATAGAAACACCATTGTGGTCAAATGGATCTTCAAAACAAAATTGAATGCAGATGGCTCCATCAACAAACATAAAGCCAGATTGGTTACTAAAGGGTATTCTCAACAATATGGTGTTGATTTTTTTGACACTTTTGCTCCAGTTGCAAGGCTGGAGACTGTAAGGCTATTAGCCTTAGCAGCTTACAAAAGTTGGAAAATATACCAACTTGATGTTAAATCTGCATTTCTAAATAGTTACCTTAAAGAGGAGATCTACATTGAGCAACCTAAAGGTTTTGTTGCGAAAGGAGAAGAAGACAAGGTTTATCTACTCAAGAAGGCTCTTTATGGACTCAAACAAGCCACAAGAGCTTGGAATTCTAGAATTAATGATCATTTGCTGAATCTGGGATTAAAGAAGAGTCATAGTGAAGCAACACTATATACTAAAACTACTGCCAGTAATAATTTATTGGTGGTTTCATTGTATGTTGATGATATACTTGTGATAGGAAGCAATTCAGAATTGGTGCTGCAATTCAAAGACAAAATCATGAGGGTCTTTGAAATGACAAACCTCGAGGAGATGTCCTACTTCCTTGGAATTGAAATTTCTCAAACTCAACAAGGAATTTTCATTTCTCAAGAGAAATATGCCAAGGAATTGTTGAAAAAATTCAACATGGAGAATTGTAAAGCTATTTGTACTCCTATGGTTCAAAATGAGAAGCTTAGCAAGGATGATGGTTCTCAAAAGGCTGATGAAAAAAGTTATAGAAGCTTAATTGGCTGTTTGCTATACTTAACTGCAACTAGACATGATATAATGTTTGCTGTTAGTGTTCTTTCAAGATTCATGCATTGTCCTAGTGAAGCTCATTTCAGATCAGCAAAGAGAATTCTAAGATACATCAAAGGTTTAGTTAACTTTGGTGTTCTATATCAGAAATCTAATGAATTGAGGCTACTAGGATACTCTGATAGTGATTGAGCAGGGTCTTCTGATGACATGAAGTGCACCTCAGGCTATCTTTTTTCTTTAGGCTCAGGTGCATTTACTTGGAACTTTAAGAAGCAACGAACTGTAGCTCAATCAACTACTGAAGCAGAGTACATAGCTGTTGTAGTTGCTGTTAATCAAGCAATTTGGTTAAGAAAAATCATGACAGATTTGAATCAGAAGCAAGATGGTCCAACAGAAATTTTCTCTGATAATCAATCAGCAATTGCAATAGCCAAGGACCCTGTGTTTCATGGGAGAACTAAGCATATAAAGAACTAAGCATATAAAGATCAAGTATCATTTTCATAGAGAAGCTGAAGCTGAGAATGAAGTGAAATTGGTGCACTGCAAGTCCGAAAATCAGATTGCAAACATTCTAACCAAAGCCTTGTCAAAAGCAAGGTTTGAAACATTAAGGAGGAGCCTTGGTGTTTCCAGTAGAAATGCCGAGGAGTGTTAGCAGTTGAAGAAGCTTGAGTGGCATTTCTGCTGTCATTTTTTGACATGTTCTGCCCATTACTTGTCTTGTTGCATCAGGTTTTAAGTAGTTCTTGATATTATAAGGTTATAGTAATCCATTTTGTTAGGCAAACACGTAAGGTAGTTGTTAGGAGTTGTTAAGTTTAAACTTTTGTTTAATGTTTGTATAAATAATGAACAATGCAGCCCAAAACACTAGCTTTTACAGAATTTTTCTGAACTCTTTCTTCATTTTTCTCTCCTGTTCTTCTCTGCTTCATATCCTTCAACATTGCTTACCTGCATCACTTATCTTCCTGATTGCCATGTTCATAGTGTTTGCAATATAAACGTTCTCTCTGTCATTTACTGCTAGCCCTTTTGGATGGTTCATCCTTGCCTCTCTCAGCTTGCCATCTACATGTCTAGCATGTCCTTCAAGCGATCCAGCAAACAGCCTTGGTCTACTGTCTGCAGTTCTCTCATAATTCAAATGAAATAATTACAACAAAATATTTTCCCAAGGATAACAAGACAATAACAGGACTATAGAATTGAATGAGTGAATACCTACTTTTTTACATGTAATCAATCTTAACAGTGTTATAAGCATGTAGTAGAGTGAAAAGAGAGTAACATGGTTAGATGTCAAAAAATGGACAGGGAAAGTTGCTTTGAAAAATTGCAGTGAATGGTTAACACATCAAAAGAGCTAATATGAATAAAACTGAGTAGGAGCACAATAAGTTGAAGTTTCTTTTAACTCACCAAATGTCTAAGATGCATACAAGATTCATGGTTTACAACATTCCCAAGTTACCAAGTGCAGATAGAAAATATTATAGTCCTCCAGATGATGGAATGCTTTTAGTGATAGATCTATATTTGTCGTCATCTTATTTGCAGAAAAATGTAATAATATTGATAAAGTATTGGTAGAACAATTGCACTATCTTTTTAAGTTCAACTAATCAACATTTTTACTACTGGAATATTACCTGGATCTAACTGAGAAATTTTCAATTATATTAAGTCAAAATGCATTTGAAATAAATTAAAATGCTTGACACATGAAATAACTAGCTCTAAAAAGGCTATGAAAATAAAAAATTGCACTCAGCACTTGGAGGAGAATGGGGAAGGTATAACAACTCAGCAAAAACTTGCACTGTCCTTTATAAGGCAAGTTGAGTGACAGAAGTCGACAGACAACAGATGCAAATTCCTCATTTTTTTTTCCATTAATAACAAGACTTAGAACATTCAGTAAGCAACGATCATACTATAAAAGCAAAGCATTAGACAAACAAAGCAAACAATTTGAACTACTAAAGGTAAATGCAACAAAATTAGTAAATCCAGCCATTCGAATAATATTAAAAGAACTTACATAGAGATAAAGAGCTAGAAATCCTATAAAGATTGCTATTAGTAGAGTCCAAAATCAGCAGCTCCCCACTAGGCAAAACCTCAATAGTGTGAGGCTCAATCCTAAGCTTACTTCCATCAAACATAGTCTCCACAGTGTATCCACCCTCAATCTTCATCATTGGACGGCCAGTAATTGCTATACACACATAGATCCCACGGATACCACCATATCATATACAAATCCTTGAAGACAAACAAAAAAAGGGAAATGCGGGTTCTAATTCGAAATTCTAATATAATAATCTAATTACTTTAAAATATTGATTCTTGCTAAACTAAGAGAATTCAAATACACTTCCTAATTCGAATACCCTTATCCATTTCAAGAATCTTTCAAGAGATGTACATGTTAGAATATGCTTTACCAATCAATTGGATTTGGATTAAGTAATTTTTAAAAGTCTCAAAAGACTCAATCTAGTTGAACTAAGGCTAAGGCCTTTTTAGGGTTTTGTTAAGAGGCAATATATAAACAACATTAAGTCTGAAAGTTAGACAGAATGTTCTTTGATAGCCGCTCTACCTCTTGGAGCTAGCACTAAAAAACAATCCCTTTCCTCCTCTTTTTGTCACTAACTACTCCCTGTCCTAGGTAAAGGTTCCATTTTGCGTCCTACAGGTGTGGATATCGTTAGAGGGCTTCTCTCAGCTAGAGGTCTTGAGTTAACAATAAATCGAGGGCTATTCATGGGTTGCTATATTCAAAAGTTGAACTTTTCTACACAAGCGACACCGAAAAGGTTAGATTCTATCTCGAAAGCAATCTTGTTGCATGATCCCTGTGGTTTTGGTTTGTTGTTTTTCTAATTCGTTGCTTGTTTTCGTGAATGATATGATAAATCGAGACAATGAAATCTTACAGTGGTATCTGAGGCAATGTGTAAACGCCTCTCGGGATAGCGAATTCGATTCACAGTGATGTTGTTTTTATTGTAAGTTGTTACAGATCTTATTTTAATTTTCAAAATTTATTTGGGCAACCTAAAATAATTGTAAAATACCCTGTAGGGATTTGTTGAATTAAAAGTTGTATGTTAAAATTCTTTTCAAACTTGTAATTAAAATGTTATCAAAATTGTTTGATAGAAATCCTGCAGGCTTTTATCTAGTATAATTGATATTAGAATAATTGTAAAAATTGTTTGACAAAAACCCTGCAGTTGCCACCCTTGCCAAAAAAAATATTTTATTTATTTAGAATATATTTTAATTAAAATAAATTAGGATAAAATTTATCCTGATAATAGTTTTAAATTAAATATATTTTGAAGAAAGATATTTTTTAAAAATCAAAATTAGATAAGAGTTATCCAACGGTTTTTGAGATTTTAATGAGATTAAAATTAAAAAAAAAGGGGGATATCTTGATAAAATTTTTGTTTTAAAATATGTTGGCTCTATTGAGAGGGGGGTGAATAAGTTTTTCAACTAAATTTAATTTCTAAAGGCTTAACAACCTACTTGAATATTTTATGCAATGAATTCACAAAAACAATAAATAAAGAGTAAGGGATAAGAAGCAAACACAATATTTATAGAGGTTCGACCAATCTTATGCCTACATCCTATCTCCTTGATCCTCTTTTCAAAGTGTTGATTCCTCTCTTCTTTGGGATTCAATACACACCACTTCAAGGAGTGGTGAGACCTCTTACACTTCCTTTTGTAGGATTAGGAAGAAACCTCTTAAACCAATCCCATGTAAAGCTACCCAAACTCTCACAAGATAGCCTCACAAGATTACACTCCCTTTTTGAATATAGATTTGAGTTTAAGATGGGTTGTGTACAATAAAAAACCTCTCAAAGATAGATATACACCAACGAGTACAAAAAGTATGAAGATGAGAAGATTTTGAGCTTTGAAGTTTTTCTTGAGGATTAGAGAAGATAATGAGTGCTTGTTCTACTCTCCAATCTTATAAATGTTGGTATTTATAGTGTACCCAAGGCTAAGGATGGTTGTTGGAGCATTTAATGCATTTTTCCTCGTTGAAACCCTTAAAAACTAGCCGTTGGAGTCAGTCAATGTGGGAGGGGATCGATCCCTTTAATGGGAGGATCAATCTTGTCTAGCATTTCATGCCTCAAACAGCATTTTGCCATTTTGGGATGGATCCCTTCACTTGAAGGATCAATCCCTAGCCTCTGTACTGATGCATTTGGAGAGTTTTGGGTTGAAAAACGACGTAATCTTTGGTTTTAAATTATCCCAAAACATTTTACAACTCTATGAAGGCATTTCTTGACTTAGGTGAAAATTTAGTCCAAATATAATTTAAGTAATTTTCTCAAAATTATAATCAATGGGTTCAATAGAAAATTACTTAGTTACATATTTTCTAAGTGCATTGTAATAGAACTATTTCAATGATTATTTGCACTTGATATTGTTGTAAAAATCATGAAGGCTTAAAGCAAATTTACATAAACATTAAGCATTTAAATGTGCTTAACTCTTTGTCATTTCAAAATATTTAATTGTCAATTTAAAGCTAACAATCTCCCCCATTTTAATATGACAAAACTTAAGATAAATTTATTTCGAAACTTCTGAAAAATCTTTGAAGAAATACTCCTCCTCAATTAAAGCATGATTTTTAATAAAAGAAAAATTTTATAAAATTTACTCATTTCTTCCCTTTTTTGTCATAGCAAACTCCCCTTTAATGAATGTGTGGGAACCCGTGTTATTTTAGGAAAATAAATATTTCCTAGAATCAAGTGTATATATTTAGTTGTAATTATGTATTTATTGAGATCCTGTAAGTTTAGAGATTTCAATTAGTATTAGGAGTAGTTTCCTGATTTAATGCTAGAGCCCTTGTGTATATAAACAAACATATTATTCAATAAACTACAATTGAAATCCTAAACATTGACATGGTATCAGAGCAGTAAGATTTTTCTGGGAAATTAGGTGTTGTTTGGCCTGTCATAATTTTTCTTTTCTGTTTTGCTCTGTTTTTCTACTGCCAAAACAGAGCATTTACAGTGCCTTACCAGCCTTCATTGCTGGAAATTTTTTATCAGCCTTTATTGCTGTTTTTTCCTTTTTTCTTCAAGTAATCTGTTAGTTTCTGCCCATTGGAGACCAAGGACGATGTCAGAGACCAAGGAGATTGGTACGGCTGCTGTAGTTCCATTGGATGAAGGAGGCAAAACTCAATCGCAGGGAGAATTGCAAGCCATTCAGGCTGCCTACAGATTGGATGGAAAAAATTACCTCAAGTGGTCCCAACTTGTTCGTACAATCTTGAAAGGCAAAGGGAAGATCGGCCATCTGTTAGGTACGGGACCGAAGCCAGGAGATTCAGGTTTTGGAGTATGGGATGAAGAGGATTCCATGATTATGGCGTGGCTATGGAATTCTATGGTGCCCGAGATAAGTGATACGGTAATGTTCATGGCTACGGCCAAGGACATTTGGGATGCGATCCAACAGACCTACTCAAAGGCCAGAGATGCAGCTCAAGTGTACGAGGTGAAGGTCAAGACTATGACTGCGAAGCAAGGAAGCAAGACTGTGACCGAATATGCCAACCAATTGAAATATCTATGGCAAGAACTTGACCACTATAGGGTGATTCAGACTAAATGCCCGGATGATGCAGCCATACTAAAGGATTTTATTGAACGAGATAGAGTTTATGACTTTCTTGTTGGTTTAAACCTTGAGTTTGATCAAGTCAGGATCCAAATTCTTGGAAAGCAGGAAATTCCATGCTTCAATGAAATGGTGGCTATTATTCGGAGTGAAGAAAGTAGAAGGAGCCTGATGCTTGATTCTCAAACTGTAGATGGTTCAGCCATGGTAGCTGAAAGTGTAAAAAATGGTTCGACAAGCATGGAAAGGAAGGCTGCCATTGAATAGGCAAGAGTGGTCAGCCCAAGGCTCAAGGCCGTGATGGATTATGGTGCACCTACTGCAAAAAGGGGCGCCACACTCGTGAGAAATGCTGGAAAGTGCATGGGAAACCTCCCAGCCATGAGTGGGGTCAAAGAGATAATCCGTCGAGGGGTAATGGGCAGGCCCATGTTGCTACCAACGCACCACATGGAGAAGCCAAGCAGGAACCAGCAAGTCTTAACCAAGAGGAGGTGGAAACGGTGAGATCATTCTTCAGTAACCTCGAGAAACCTACAGGTACTTGTACTTTGGCGTATTCAGGTAAGCGTCTATTTTTATTTGGATTAAATGCCTCAGAAACACCCTTTACTCAATCTTGGATCATGGATTCAGGAGCCACCGATCACATGACCCACTCATCCAAACATTTTTCCACATACTCACCATGTTCAAGCAATAAGAAAATAGCCACAGTTGATGGATCCTTAGCAACCGTAGCTGGTATAGGAGATGTTCAAATAAACCCATGCATAACCTTGAAAAATGTCCTTCATGTTCCTAAGCTATCCACCAATCTTGTCTCTGTACAGAAACTCACACAAGACTTGCTTTGTAATGTGACTTTTCACAGTAGTTATTGTTTATTTCAGGACAAGGATTCGGGGAGGACGATTGGACGTGCTAGAGAACGGGATGGTCTTTACTACCTTGCGGAATCAATCAAGTCAAACATATTCGAGAGCAGATCACCCCACTCATTCATGTCCGAGTCTATGTTATCTAGTAAGGAGAAAGTTTTTCTTTACCATTGTCGGTTAGGACATCCATCATTTAGGGTCATTAAAATTCTGTTTCCTTCATTGTTTACATAGTTGGATATTGAGAGTCTTCATTGTGAGGTGTGTGAACTTGCCAAACACAAGCGTATACCTTTTCCAATAAGCAATAAAAGAAGCATTTTTCCTTTTTATCTTGTTCACACTGATATTTGGGGTCCCTCTACTGTTGCTAATGTGTCAGGGGCACGATGGTTTGTGACTTTTATTGATGATTGTACCCGAGTTACCTGGGTTTTCTTGCTTAAACATAAGTCAGATGTTAGCACTGTGTTCCCTAATTTCTTCTCTGTGGTAAAAAACCAGTTTGGTGTGAGTATTAAAAAACTTAGGTCAGACAATGCCAAGGATTATTTCAATCAAATTCTTACCCCTTTTTGTCAAAGAGAGGGAATAATTCACGAGTCTTCTTGTGTGAGAACACCACAACAAAATGGAGTTGTCGAAAGAAAAAATGGGCACCTTCTAGACCAAACCCGAGCACTGTTGTATCAAAAAAATGTGCCAAAAAGTTTCTGGGGGGAAGCAGTTCTCACAGCCACTCATCTCATCAATAGATTACCCTCTAGAGTTCTAGGATTCAAAAGTCCAATGGATGTGCTTTCTTCATTCTATCCGAACCTCTACCACAAACAATCTTACACCTCGCATTTTTGGATGTGTGTCCTTTGTTCATATCCACAGTCAAGACAGGGGGAAGCTAGACCCTAGAGCTCTAAAGTGTGTTTTTATTGGGTATTCTTCAACTCAGAAAGGATATAAGTGTTACCATCCTCCGTCCAAGAAATTTTATGTGTCACGAGATGTAACATTCAATGAACAAGAGGCCTATTTCACTCAACCTTATCTTCAGGGGGAGAGTCTTAGGGAAGATAAGGAAGGTTTTCTTGGGTTGCCTGATCTTTCACTTCTGTCTCAACCCAATCATATGCCCCAACTGTCTGTTGAGCTATCTGTTGAGTCTGAACCTGAGTCAAATGCCCCAGTTGTTGAACCTGAACCTGAGTCAAATGAGACCACTCCTATTGCACCAAATGTGTCTAAACCCGAACTAGTACCTAACCCCGAATCTGCTCTTGGAGATGTGAGATTTGGTAAAAACTTAGTGTACTCAAGGTAGAAAAAGGCCAATCCAGGATCTATGCAAGTTCAAGAGTCCAACTCAAGTCCTTCAAATGAGGTAACAATTACTAACTTTCCAGCATTACAGAGTGAAACCAAAGCCCAAATTACTGAAGATGACCAGGACCTTCCAATTGCTATTAGAAAAGGGACAAGAAAGTGTACAAAACAGCCATTATATCCTCTTTCACACTACCTATCATTTAAAAATTTCTCACCAACCTACAAAGCCTTCCTTGTAAGCCTAAAGAACACCACCATTCCTACTATCTTATCTGAGGCATTGTCTAATGAAAAATGGAAACAAGCCATGGATATGGAGATGGAGGCTCTAGAGAAGAATAAAACTTGGGAGTTGGTGAAGTTACCAGCAGGAAAAAGGCCGGTGGGGTGCAAGTGGGTTTATACTGTGAAATACAGGGCAGATGGGTCAATTGAGAGATACAAGGCGAGGTTGGTAGCTAAAGGGTATACACAGACTTATGGGATTGACTACCTAGAGACGTTTGCTCCAGTTGCTAAGATGAATACAGTCAGAGTAATTTTATCTCTAGCTGCCAATTTTGGTTGGGAACTACAGCAATTTGATGTGAAAAATGCCTTCTTACACAGGGAGCTTAAGGAGGAGATTTATATGGAGATTCCACCAGGTTATGGAAGGAATGTGATTGCCAATACTGTATGTAAGTTGAACAAAGCTTTGTATGGCCTGAAGCAATCTCCTCGAGCTTGGTTTGGAAGATTTGCTAGAGTCATGTTGGCCATGGGATACAAACAAAGTCAGGGGTATCACACATTGTTTATCAAACATTCTGCTTCAGGGGGATTAACAGCACTGTTAGTATATGTGGATGACATTATATTAACTGGAGATGACAAAGGGGAGCAGCAAATATTGAGTCAATGCTTGGCTAAGGAGTTTGAAATTAAGACTTTGGGAAGATTGAAATATTTTCTGGGAATTGAAGTTGCGCACTCCAGAAAAGGGATTTTTATATCCCAACAGAAGTATGTTACGGATTTGCTCAAGGAAACGGGCAAAACTGCATGCAAACCTGCAAGTACTCCTATGGATCCAAACCTTAAGCTAGGAAAAGCTGAGGAAGATGCCACAGTGGACAAGGAAATGTATCAACGTCTCGTGGGAAGACTGATTTACTTATCACATACCAGACCGGATATAGCTTATGCGGTGAGCTTAATCAGTCAGTTTATGCATAGTCCAAGAGAGGTTCATTTGCAGGCTGCCCACCGAATTTTGCAGTATCTTAAGGGAACACCGGGAAGAGGAATTCTGTTCAAGAGGAATGGGAGTACAACACTTGAAGCCTATACCGATGCTGACTATGCAAGATCGATCATTGATAGGAGATCAACCTCCGGGTACTGTACCTTTCTTGGAGGGAATCTTGTGACATGGAGAAGCAAGAAACAAAGTGTAATAGCACGTTCTAGTGCTGAGGCAGAATTTCGTGCAATGGCACAAGGCGTGTGTGAGCTACTTTGGCTGAAAATCATCCTAGAAGACTTAAAGATTAAATGGGAAGGGCCTATCAGGCTCTACTGTGACAATAAATCAGCAATCAGCATAGCTCATAATCCAGTACAGCATGATCGAACGAAGCATATCGAGGTGGATAGACATTTCATCAAGGAGAAGTTAGACAGTGGCTTGATATGTACTCCATATGTGTCAACACATGGGCAACTTGCTGATATCCTCACCAAAGGGTTGAGTAGCACGACATTTGACAGAATTGTATCCAAGCTGAGAATGGAAAATTCCTATTCACCAGCTTGAGGGGGAGTGTGGAAAACCGTGTTATTTTAGGAAAATAAATATTTCCTAGAATCAAGTGTATATATTTAGTTGTAATTATGTATTTATTGAGATCCCGTAAGTTTAGGGATTTCAATTAGTATTAGGAGTAGTTTCTTGATTTAGTGCTAGAGCCCTTGTGTATATAAACAAACATATTATTCAATAAACTACAATTGAAACCCTAAACATTGACAGAATGCATACACAATAAGTAACAAAGGGGTTATAATGACAAGAAACATAGACAACAAGCATTGGCAATTTAAAGCAACAATATTGTAATGACGATAAACATAGGCATGAGAATCATAGTCATATACAATATCTATTCTAAGGCTTCTTGGGAAAGTTCTTGTGATATTCCTCGATAAATTCTTCTTACTGTATCCACATGTCTTGGAACTCATCATACAAAACAGTTTGAGTTTCTTCCATACAATCAAGGCAAGCATTGACACCATCTTAGAAGGCGGTGAAATGAGTGTTGAAGTCTTGCTGGTGCTCCTCAATAGAAGTAAAACGTGTCTCAAGCTGATTTAAAGGTGTCATAACATCTTGTTGAAAAGCTTGTTGATTTGTGTTGAATTGTTGAAGCATTAGCATAATCTGGTCAAGAGTAGCAGGAGTTGAACTTGATAGAGCTTACGAAGAGGGCGCATCTTGAGCTTCTTCCATCGGAGCTTGATCGTAAGCTAGAGCTGGAGCTGGAGCTGGATGATGCCCATGTTTCTTTTCCCATTCACCTGTACCATGTCTTTCATTTTGGTACCATCCAA
The DNA here is from genome assembly GCA_031772115.1 of Heritiera littoralis. Lineage (NCBI taxonomy): Eukaryota > Viridiplantae > Streptophyta > Magnoliopsida > Malvales > Malvaceae > Heritiera > Heritiera littoralis. The sequence goes on from JAPDPK010000055.1 coordinate 2,983,596, forward strand.
GGTTGTGCAATGTGGCAAGATTGATGGTGGTGTTAGGATCGAGAAGGACATTGACCTTGCAAGAGTAGTTGATGCCTTTAGCAAGTAGATAAAATGCCAAAGGCTGAGGAAAAACGATTGTCTTGGTACTCCCTTCAACAATTTTCACCCAATCCATGAAGATGAAATGGATGAGATTGGGTTTGATACCTTCAGAAGAATGGATGTGATGGAGCAAAAAATGATCAAGTTTGCGCTCTTGAGAGTTCTTCGTGCCAAATGGTCTAAGATTCCATGAGATGATGATATGAAGTAATCGCGCAAATATCGAAAGGTCGCCAGCCCACTCATCCACAATAGCAAACTCCAACGGTACTTCTACATCCTCATAGATGAGGCCTTCGTTGGGAATACGAAAGTTCTTCAAGAGTGATCGTTCAGTGATTTCAACAAACTATCCCATGACAAAGGACTTAATGCCAACAACTTTGTGTCGATCATTAGGGCTGTAGATGAGTTTGGCATTGGGAAAAAGGCTCGAATGATGTTGCAAGGAATAGGGGTATTAATGCGAAGAAATTGTGTCCATTTGAATGCTTCAAATTTGGCAAGATATGGGAATTCAATTTCCTCTAGGAATTCAAAGTTAATGGACCTCTAATGCTTGATTTTCATATTTGCAAAGAATTCATGGGAGCGATTTTTCTCTTCTGCATCGTGAAAAATACGATTGAATGCAGTAGGAATGAAAGAGGAAGAAGAAGAACGAGTAACTCTAGCCCTCTTGGCTGTGTGTTTAACTCTTGAAGGCATGGTGGAAGTTGTTGAGATATGAGAAACTTGTGAAAATAGAAGAAGAGTTGGTCTTGGAATTTCAACAAGCACGTGATGGGCTAAACTTTGAAGAGGTGGTGATGAGGTTATGGGATGTCACATCCGTGACTACATTATTTCACGTTTTTCCACACATTCAACTGGTTGGGCTGTTTGCGTTGTATTACTTTTCTTTTTCTTTTTACTGTAATTGTTTAACAAATTGTAATTTATAATTACAGAAATATTTATATGCTGAGAATTTATTCATCATTTACATCCCTTGTTTAATTCACAACATTGTAGTACTGTAAATTATGTCTGAACATATAAATAAATGATTATACCTCCAGGAGATAAGCTCACTGCCTCGAGGCACGATATGCGCAGCTAAAAATCCCTGGTTGTAATCACACAATCACTGGAAGAAATCTGTAGATGTTAAAATAAAAAGGTGAGCAATCCATGGCTCAATAAGAGAATTATATGCAAAATTAGATATTTCGAAATCTATATGCAATAAAATCCTCATTTTCCTATAGGTGCTCAGGGACCAAATAAGAAGGATACTATAGTCGGCTAGGGATCCGAATGGAGTAAGAAAGCTATTTTGAAATGCCTGTCTTGTCCCGGAACCTAAAAGTAGGGAGTAAATATCGTTATTGAGATAACTCATCTTTCATATTATTTCACATCTTTTTTAAGTAATGCTTTTATAAAATAAAGCATTTAAATAAAATAAACTAACATTCATATATTCTTAAAAAGAATATTAGTTTAAATAAATCATCATTCTCATTTAAATTCATTTCACATGTCACTGTGTACATCATAAACAATACGGTACTCTTGGTAATACAATAAACTGTTAAAAATCATTTTCCTTTTCTTGTAAAAACATATTCATATACTTTTTCATTTAAACACATTTTTCCATATCACATATCATTTCATATCTCACAGAAGTGAAGACCAGAATATATCATGCTAGAGAGAAAGTACCCCGTAGAGTAATAATAATCATGTCAGATCTATGGCCATAGTCTATGGATGTTCTTGATTAAGCACTGATCAGATGCAAATCGGGACCATATACATATCACATATCACATATCGGTATGATATGGGGCCTAACAATCTCAAAACAACATTTTCATATACATATTACCTTTATGGAAAATTAATAAATTCAATAAAAATTAAATAAATTCCATAGAGGTTTTTATAGTGAATATTTATGAAAATCATTTATAAAATATTCACTTTCCACCATTTCATCATTCAAACCATATCACATATTGTAAAACATATAGGAGGAATTTTTGGTAATCTTCCTTTCGATAAAACCGATAACATGAATATTTAAATAACCCTTTTTCGATATATTCATGTTTTATGAAAAATGATATATTTCTCTTTTTCAAGGCTAGGAAATCAATAAATCATATAATGAAATATTTTCTATTATTTTTAGAAAATATTTTATAAATTTTTCAGCAGCATAACGACTGCTATTACTCTAGCTCCTGCAATTCAAACACAATTCCATGTATAGCAAACAGCTTCAATTCCACAGATTTTCATGCAATTCTTTGCAAAATATTTAAAATAAATTATTTGCATAATAGTTATGCATTCGAAATATCGCTATAGGTCACACACGCATCCCTTACCTGTGTAGCTTATCCGAACTCTTACCGCGCACCACTTGAAATCCGATTCTTCCGGGCTGCAAATAATTCCATTAAAATTATTAGCTCATTAAATACTTATTTTTGAGCTATTGTTCATATCTAAATGCAGCCATATTAGAAACTGTAATTATTTTTGTAGTATAAATTCTACCAGTTTATAACATGACTTCTTCTTTTTGTGTTGAAATTTAAATTCAACCCTGCCGATAGATTCCTCGTAATTTCTACAATCTAAATCCACCATCAAATTCAACATTTCATATAATGAAATGTAGTCCAATTTATTTCAATATTAATTCATTCTTCTCCACTTTTAATTTCATTCATAATTCAATTAACTTATGTGCTTTATTTATTAACTATGAATTTATAAAATTCTACATGAGAATCTCATGAATTTGACTTTAACCAAATGTTACACTTGTCCGGTCACCATTTATCAAATTTCCTTGATCAATAATTTATGGAAATTCAATAAATCGTAAAATTTCCATATTTCTTTTATCAACTAAAATTCATTCTTTTTCCTTACATTCAATTCCACCAACAATTTCATTCACATTAAGTGAATCTCTTATGGTCTCATTATTTCTCTTTTCATATGGAAACATACTCCAAAGCTTTTTCATTTATTTCAATTAGTCTTAATTTCATGTACCTCTTTTATTCACTTAAAATTCTATCAAATACCTTAAATTCCATAGAATTACCTCACCACTACACAGCCACACCATGAGCGGCAGTAGCTATCATTCCCGCCACTTCTTTTTATCCCATGCTCATGAGTTTTCCTTTGTCATCTTTTCATGGTTTTTCTTTCTTTATTTAATTAAATTTTTATACATCCTCTACATCACTTGGAGATTATCTCTTACATATTTAATTCAACACAATTTCATCATCAACGGACAGCACCCCTCACGGCCAAGCACACCCATCGTCACACTTCTTTCATGTTTTGCTAACAATCATGAAAATCAAGTTTCACTCAAGTTCTTTTCAACATTAGCTATTAATTCCTCCTAAAGTGCAATTGAGATCTCTACAATTTCTTTATTTTCCTCCACTGACCAAATCTGTCCTGTTTCTCTTTCACTTCAATTTAATTCAATTGAAGGTTTAAACCATGTCACCCATGCATGATACAAGTAAATACATAACTAGGACTAAGCAAAACATCACCCAACTACCTTACCTCTAGCACCCGAACCACACTGCCCCCAAGAATCAGTCACGAGCTCTGCTGTTCAGCCCCTCTAAATTATGGATTGAAGGTGTCCTTAGAATGAAGAACAAGTTGGGTGAAGAAACTAAAATGATTTGACAAAGAAAAATGGGTTTAGCATGGTTCACGTTGAGATTTTGGAGGAAAATGAGCAAAAATCGACAGCAGCAAACAGAGGGAAAATGAGTCGGTGATCGGGCTGGAAAAATGGCTGAGAATGGCAGCATTTTGTTTTCTTTTATTTTCATTTCATTCGATGAAAGGGGCCACATGGTCCACTAATACAATTCCTTTTTTTTTTTTAATGTTTTTCTTTTCTGCTTTAAATGTTTAGCGGTGCAACAAAATAAAGCAATTAGTAAAGTCAGTTTGGAGAAGATAAATTTGCTAAGCTTTTTGTCCTCTTTATCTGATTTTATAATTATTCTAACCAATAGGAAGGCAACACATGTGTCCACTAATTCAATTCCTTCTTTTTTCTTTTTGTTTATGTTTTTCTTTTATGCTTTAAATGTTTAGGGGTGCAACAAAATAAAGCAACCAGTAAAGTCGGTTTGGAGAAGATAAATTTGCTGAGCTTTTTGTCCTCTTTATCTGATTTTATAATTATTCTAACCAACAGGAAGGCAACACATGTTAACATATTAATTTCTCCCTCCAAAAATCAATAATTTGCACTTTTTTGCCGTATTATATCTTTAAAACATTAATCTCACTTTTCTGATTACTTTACTACACTTACAACCAATTTTAAAAATTCACCAAGATTAATCCAAAATGAATAAAAATATGAGCTATATATCGCCGGAAAGGTCTTCGAGTTAACTTTCCAACGCAATTTGAATCACCTCATTTGGAGTTCCCTATCAAAAATTATGTCTTATTCTTTACTGATTGCTCAATGCTAAACTCCATACATGTGACGTGAATGTAGAAATTTCTTGTGGTTAATCTATAATGAATTAAAATATGAGCCTTATATGGATATATTTAAGTTAGCTTTCTAATGGATTTTGAATCACCTTAATCGGAGTTTTCTACCAACCGCTATGGATGAATCTTTACCTATAGGTCGGTTGAGTCGGTTGGTAAAAATCTACTGCTCATGGAGTAACTTTACAAAATTTCTGGTATTGATCCATGAGGAACTAGAACATGAGGCTTATATTTTTGGAAAGATAATTAAGTTAACTTTCTAAAGAATTTTACGGTTTATCATTTGGATACTCCAATAAAATTTTATAATCGAAACACTATCGATGAGTCATTCAAGCTTTATGATATTTTTATCCTCAAAATTTTCAATCCTTAATTCAACATCTAAAAATATATTTTCTCACTCATATCATCGTCTAAGCACCGAAATTTAAGTGGGGCCCACATAGCTTTTTATTTAATCTTTGTAAAAATGTAAAAAATAATTTATTTATTAATTAGAATCTACAAGTCCATACATGTACAGTATAGTAAAATCAGATCTTACATGGGAAGAGTTGGATCACACAAGCAACACAAAGCCACAAAGAAAGTTAGGGAGAGTAAGTTTGACGAAGGAAGTGTAAGAAAATATAGGATGGGTTGAGAGGAATAAGAGCTAGAAGACGGACCCAAAAATGGGTTTTTGTGGATTTGGAATGAGAAGGACATGCTGTGAGAATGAGAAAATATGAAAGAAAATCAAATGGATTTGAAAAGTATGATGAAAAAGATGAAAAATGCAAGAAAAATGGTGAAGATTGATGAAAAAAATGAAGAGATTTCAAATTTTGGGAAAGAGGGGGTTTTTGAGAGTGAAAATGAGCGGCTAGAAAAATGGGAAGAATTCACAAAATCTTGACTTTTAAATAGCCCAGGTCATGCGCTTCAGCCCCATGGGATCCATCTCTTCACTTAAGGGATCAATAGGCAGATTCCATTTTGCCTCGGTCGGATCGATTACATGGGTAACGGGATTAATCCCTTATGTTATTTCCTCAGAAAAGTCTAGGGATTCGATCCTATTTCATTAGGAACCAATCCTTTAGACATGTGCTTCGTTTTTTATGCAAAAAAATGGTTTGAAAATCATGTATTTTCAATCTTTTATGATCAAAACAAGATTTGAGTAAGTTGAAATCATGTTTTACAACTTGTAGAAAGCTAATACATTTAGTAAAACCATTGAAAATGCATTTTGTCATGTTTTAAGACTGTTTTGAATGAAAACTGCATTTTTAAGAACTTTCATGGAGATTTTTTGAAATATATGTAGATTTTCAAGATAAATCAAGGTTGAATGGAATGATCACGCAAGTTATACAATATCAAATTCATCAAATCATCCTAACAACCAAAATCCACTATAACATCAAATCATCCTAAGAAATATGGAAGTCAAGTATGTGATGAGCAAGCAGTTCATATATTCTCTAAATTCTTAGTTTGCATTCATCACTACCAACTTAGACCATTCATTCAAGCATACATAGATGACATATACATTTAAGGTGTGTTCATTAATCCAAGTTCTCCTCTAAGTGTGCAAAACCTTTCTCTATCTAAAGGTTTAGTAAAAATATCTACCAATTAATGCAAGGTATCAATATACTCTAGAACTATATCACCTTTTTGTACATGTTCTATTATAAAGTGATGCCTTAGTTTAATGTGTTTAGTTCTAGATGTTGCGTAGGATTTTTGGTGAGATTAATAGCACTAGTATTGCCACATTTGATGGGAATTTGATTTATATTTATTCCATAGTCACTTATTCGTTGCTTAATCCACAACACGTGGGCACAATAACTTTCAGATATAATATATTCATCTTCGGTAGTGGATTGAGCTATACTATTTTGTTTCTTGGAATGAAATGAGCCTATTCCCTAAGAATTAGCAAGTATTGGAAGTGCTTTTACAATCAACTTTGCATCCACCAAAATTAGCATTTGAATATGCATGAAGGGCAAAGGTTGAGTCTCTAGGATACCATAATCCTAAAGAAAAAGTGTCTCTAAGGTACAAAAAGAATTCTTTTGACTGCTTGTATGTGTGATTCTTTAGGAGATGATTGAAATCTAGCACATAAGCATACACTAAACATTATATTAGGTATACTAGTAGTAAGATATAATAATGATAAGCGAATATATGCTTGCTTATCTGATCTGTTTATTGGAGATGATTGATATACTGTATTGTGACTGGAAATTAAGTAATGGATATATATATATATATATATAAAAGACGTAGGGATACTATGACTGTATTGATATGATTGATCGATTGATTTGAAAATTCTGCATTATTGAACATTGAAATTGTTTTGAGATTGATTGACTAGATTGAGTGATTTGAATCGGTTTTCTAAACTGTTGATTGAAATTGTGATTGATCAATATTGAGAAACTGGATTTGTGGTTTTTGAACTGTATTTTTGTGTAGGGAGGTTAGGGTAGATATAGCCGCTATGCTACCAAAATTTCGTAAAACGTATTTTGACCTTATATTCACAAGAACATATTTCTGAAACATTTTGAATGAAATTTGGAGGTTGGAGTTCCATATATATGCATCAAATTTGTAACTCAGTTTTTGAGATTGATTTTGGTGGATTTCTCTGATTTCATGACTTATACGAGTGATGGCAACATTCTTATACGCAAATAAAATATTTTGAACTTTGAGTTCTGATTTGAGAATATTTGCTGAATTTATATTCTTGAACTACTAATATTTTGATTTTAATGGTTTTATAAATTGAGTGATAATCTGTTTTACTGTACAAATCTTGAAATATGTTATTATCGATTTGTGAATTGCTTTGAGTGTTTAACTGAAGTTAAAGTTCTATTTTATCTGATTGAAGTAAAGGCTTTAATATTTTGAAATTATTGACACTGCTTACTGAAAATGTTCATTTTCTAATTTAAGTTAAATGTTTTGAGTTTAACCAAATGTATTGAACAAAATATATATGGAATTTCAAATGATATGATTTTAAATGAAACTTGGTTCCCAAAGGTTTACATTATGACTGCTGGGGTGGTAAATCCCATGCTAACTAGATCCAGGCACTCCCAACCTTTACAATAAAATGTGTATTTATATTATTGTATTATGTTTTGAAAAATATATAGTATTGATTTTATTGATTTCAGGGGAATCAAGTAAATGTTTTGAGATTGTTGGCCCCATTTCATGCATTTTGAGCACTTGATAATATGTTGTTAGACCTTCCAAGTCTTCAGCCCCACAGATGTCACCTGACAAGTATACATTGTGGACCCTTTTTACTATGGCCATATGTCTTTACTAATCCCTCTTGAATTTCTGTTTCTAATCCCTCTGGGATTTCTGTTTCTAATTCCTATGGGATTTTGTTTCATGCATGATATTCTTGGGTGTAGCCTAGTCTCCACTATTATGTTATCAAATCTGTTTTGATACGTGTTTATTGAATTTGATCGATTGATTTGCTATACTGAGTGTTTGTTAAATCTATTCGATTATAACCAATTGATCTTTGATCGTTTACTGATTATTTTTTTTATTGTTCTCTGATCGTTTATAGATCGTTTTTTGATAATTTTCTTACTGTCTTGTGATCGTTATTTGATCATTTTCTGATCATTTCTAATTGTTTTCTGATCGTTTACTGACCGGTTTTCGATCGATTACTCACTATTTTCTAATTATTTACTGACTAAGCTCTAATCGTTTAGTGACTATGTTCTGAATGTATACTGATTGTCTTCTAATTAATTTCTGATCGTTTTCCACTTGTTATAGATCGTCTTCTGATTTGTTTTACCGATCGTTTTCCTATAGTTACTGATTGATTTCTTATGGTTTTATGGCTGTTTTTCAATGTTCCACTGACAGTTTTCTGTTTGTTTATTGATTGTTTTTCGAATGTTTACTAATCGTAGTACGATTATTTATTGATGGTTTTCTGATCATATACTAATGGTTTTTGACATTTCATTAATCATTTATCCAACCATTTTCTAATTATTTTCTGTCTGTTCATTGATCATTTATTGACTATTTATTAAATGCATTTTAAAAAAGGTTTTATTAAGATATATACTAAAGGATTCACTGAACAATTTATTAACCTGTCTACTAAGGGGTTTATCAAAGGAACTACCGATCGTTTTATTGAGGGCTTCACTAAGTGTTTTACTTAATGGTTTACTAGAAGATCGAAAGGTTTTGATACGGATTTAATACGCACGAATTCCTTCTATGTGAAGTTTTGACATTCCCTATAGTCGGATTTAGGGACCGGGACAAGTGAGGTGCTCTAAAGCACTCTCCCATACATAGTCTGGTTACTTAACCGATTATAGTATCCTTCCAATAAAGTGAGTCATTATGTAAAGATTTCTCCAAATTAATGTAAGGTGAATTTGAAATGAGCATGATGGGAGAGCTAACCTTAGTCCTAGGACTTCAAGTTAAACAATGTAAAGATGGAATTTTTATAAATCAAGCTAAGTACACTAAAGACTTACTTAAAAGATTTGGAATGGATTAGTCTAAACCTCATTCCACCCCAATGAGCACAAATACTAAGCTTGATAAGGATGAAGAAGGAAAATGTGTAGACACTAAACTGTTGGATTATGCCCTTAGAACCATTCATTAGATGATTGACTTTGGCATTTTATGTATCATGACATTTTATTTATTATAGCTCATTATTATATTTGTCTTATAACTGCGTAATGTAATCTTATATGATAATGTCCTTAGAATAGTAATAACACACTATTCTTAAAATATCCCTAGTCAAGTATTATTGTGAACAATGATAACAATGTACGATAAGACTAGTATGTGGTTGACTGATGACCATTGTCATGGATATAGGATATCAAGTCATCACATAGATACATGTTAGAGAACTATGTACTGGATCGACCCTCCATGAGAACGCTACATGGATTGTTATATGAGTGTCATAAGCGATTCTCATAGTGATGATGGTGTATGTGATCCTTTGACTTGAGATCATCAGAGATCCCAACATAGAGAATTGCATACTTTAATGCTGCTAGATGTCATTCGTAACAGGATGGACTATAAAGGTAGTAATTGGGTATGCCTTGATCTATGTAGAGGGATGTTGAGTGATCAAGATAGGATTTATCCCTCTTATATAACAAGAGTGATGTCTTGGGCCCTTTGATAGAGTGAAACTAAGAAATGCATGGCCGTGCTCGAATAAGTCAATATGAGATATTGATTTTATTTGTTTAATTAGTCTACTCAGGAATCAAGAAAAACTGATTAGACTATACAAGTGTGACACATTCCATGACTTGTGTCTAATCAAGACATCAAAGGATAAAGGAATTAGACTACACGGTAACATCTATCACGAGTAAGGTTATGTCGAGTCATTGACATTCTCGTTACATGGGTAGCAATGATGTGTTGCTAGATACCGCTCATTGCCTGTGACAATTTTGTCATTGCCATTGTTTTGAGAACCTATTGGGTCGCACACTTAGAACGGATCAATGAGGAGCTTAATTAATCCTATTCTGAATTGGATTAAGGATATATCTAATCCTATTCTGAATTGGATTAAGGATATAGTTAATCCTATTCTAAGTAGGATTAGAGTTCTGTTTGACAGTAAATTTTAAGGTAAAATTTACTGCCTATAAAAGGATGTTTTTTTTCTAAAACATAGCCGCACAATTAAAAACAGAAAAGGTATTCTTTTAATCGAAGCTAGCAATTCGATTATAAGGAATCAAAAACGCTCTTTAAGGCTTCTGATCGTGAGACGTTCAAGAGTCGTGAGATCCGTTCGTGTGGATACCATAGAGGCAGGAATGAAAAGTTGTTGCTTGTGACTCGACCAACGACAGAAAATCAGAGAAAACGTTAGGTAAAATCTCGAAACCCTAATCAGGCAACTCTCCGAATCGATCCTGGTGGAGGCCGAATGATTTAAATTCCGCTGTGTGTTTGTTTCGGTTTCCTTCATAAACTATATAGGTCTATGATTGGTTCATTATTATATCTCACTGCTAGTAAACCTGATATAATGTTTAGTGTATGCTTGTGTGCTAGATTTCAATCATCTCATCGAGAATCACACTTACAAGCTGTAAAAAGAATCCTTAGATACCTCAAAGATACTTCTTCCTTAGGACTTTGGTATCCTAAAGATTCTACTTTTACTCTCCATGCTTATTCCGAAGCGAATTTTAGTGGTTGTAAAGTTGATAGGAAAAGTACATCCGGAACTTGTCAATTCTTAGGAAATAAACTCATTTCATGGTTCTCCAAGAAACAAAATAGTGTAGCTCAATCCACAACTGAAGCTGAATATATTGCTTCCGAAAGTTGTTGTGCACAAGTATTGTGGATTAAGCAACAAATGAGTGATTATGGAATAGAAATGAATCAAATTCCTATCAAGTGTGATAATACTAGTGCTATCAACCTTACCAATAATCCCATCCAACACTCTAGAACTAAGCACATTGAAATAAAGCACCATTTTATAAGAGATCATGTGCAAAAAGGTGATATTATTCTAGAGTACATAGATACCTTGCACCAATTGGCTGATATCTTCACAAAACCTTTGGATAAGGAGCGATTTTGCACACTTAGAGATGAACTAGGTCTCATGAATGCTCCTTGAACTAGAATTGATTTCCTCGAGTTTTTGAATAACTGGTCTAAGTTAGTTGTTATGAATGTAAATCAGGAATTTAGAGAATGTATTGATCACTTGCTATTCATGGCCTTAAGTTGCCATTTTTTTCCTAGTTATTAGGATGAATGATTGAAATGTGTGTGCTTGATCATGCTAATTCCTTACCATTCATCTCCACTAGTTAAGATTCACTTCTCATGTTTAACACTCCCTCAAAATCACAACAAAATGATTTTCAATACCTTTTCACATGTTTTTTGCCTTTCTCAAGTCACACAACATGTTTTTCAAGTTACTCAAATCTGATTTTGATTTTAAAGTACTGAAAATGCACAAAATCACATGTTTTCAAATAATTTTTTTGCATCAAAACTAAGGCAATTGACTGAGGGGTCAATTTCTCACGAAATAGAATTGATTCTCGGGTAGTTCAGGCCTAAAATTCTGGGATTATACCATGAGGGATCGATCCCATGGATCCAGATTTAGCAATTTTCGGTTCTGCATGGAAGGGATCGATCCCTTCCTTGAGGGGATCGATCCCCTCGGGCCATAACATGTTTCGTGGTTTTTTAAAAATTGTTGGCCTCCCTTCCACTTCTCACATTCATCTTCCCTCTTCACCCAAATGCCATTCCACCATTTCCCTACCTCCAAAACTCCATATCTCACTCATTTCTCCACCAAATCACTTCATTTCTTCACCATTCTTCATCATTTCTTCTTCCTTTTCACTTCTCATCATTATTTCTTGACAAAACTTCCTCTTTTTGTGTTTTCTTTTCTTTTCCATTGTGCCCAATGCTATTCACGCCTAACATCTTAATTGTAAGTATTTCTTCATCAATTTCCATTGTTTTTCTTGCATTCTTCACTTATTTCATCATCTTTTGCAAACCCATTTCGATTTGTTGCATAATTTTTCACTCTATTCTATTTTCACACACTCAAAAGCCATTTTTTTGAACTTCCACTACTCCTAACTTCTCATCCTTGTTATATTTATTCACTGTCTCTTCATCAATATTGTAGTGTAGGTGTTGAACAGTGGTTTTCTGCTGTTGGATAGTTTCTCATTCCCCCATAGGCTCATCCACACTCAATTAAACTAGTGCCCACCACTTGTTCGATGAAATTCCTCAGATAACTTTGCTTCACATTTCATACCCAAGCCTCACTCAAAATGGCCCCTCATGTTAAACACATCGTATAAAAGAGAAAAGCTCCCTCCTCTTCCACTTCTTCTGTGCCTACAGCCTTCAATTGATATTTTAGAAATGCGAAAGCGAAGAATCGCTTTCATGAAAAATTCGCCAACATGAGCATCAAGCATTGGCGCCCGATTGATTTTGAATTTCTAAAGGAAATTAGATTTCCTTATTTGGCCAAATTTGACGCATTCTGTTGGACTCATTTTTTGAATATCAACACTCCGGTACCTTGCAACATCGTTCGGGCATTCTTCTCTAACGCATAGCTTATCATGAGTCCAAATGATCTGTGCAAGTTTGTGGGGATTAGATCGATTGTTATGGGAAAGCATGTTACGGTCACCAAGCAATCACTCTCCCATGCTTTTCGCATTTCTGAAGGCTGCCTTACCTTTAAGGATACAGAGAGGTTCCTTTGGAGTTTGTCGTTATTGATGAGCGTGCCAGTGATCTTCCAGTCTTCCCACGCCTTTTACACATCATCATCTCATGGAGTCAAGACCATTGTCTTCCCTCAGCCCCTAGCCTATTTCCTGCTCGACTGAGGCGTTGACTGCTCATGCGAAGCAAGTGTTCTTCGGGATCTGAGTACCACCATCAATCTCGCCACAATCATAACCTTGGCTGGTATTTACGTCAGAGAGGTGATGATGATTTCGTATAGGAGAAACATCAAGGGTAGCCAGCATCTCCCGAACATGCCCCCGAAGAGGACGCTCTTATAGAACCTTCTTCCTCCGCACCATCCGGATCGACATCTACTTCTCTCGACCAGATCATGCTCACGCTTCAAAACTTCCAGCAGACTATCACTCAGAGATTTGATTAGCTCGATGCCCGTCTCAATAGTATGGAAGAGACTCAAGCTGCTTTGTTCGATGAACTACAAGATGTGCGCATGTAGCATGAGGACTTCGTTGAGCAGTATCCCATAACTTTTCCTCGGTGGCACTAACTCGAGTATCTTAGGCCTTCAGTTCTTATGCTATTTAGATTTTTGTGACTTTTCTTAGTTGTATGAACGGGTTTGTTCTGATTGAAGTTTCTTATACTGATTTGTTATGTTTGTTATGTTTGTATGAACCGATTTGTTATGAACTATCTTTCTATGGCATGGGTTATGTTTATGTTTATATCCTTGACTCAAATTGTTGTGTTTATTATTGCTTTAAGTTGACTCTCTTAATGACTTGTATCTATGCTTTATGCCTTTTATCTCCATACTTGTTATCTTCTTTCTATATATGTTTATATTAATGAGGAGTCTCTCTATACTCTTTCCTATAGTTTTTGCTATGACAAAAAAGGGGGAGAATTAATATGGTAAAGTTTTATAGATTTTCATGCTTAAATTGAGGGGGAGCAAATCTTGAGGGGGAGTAGCATTTTTAAAAAATACAAGTAAATTCATTTTTTAAAAATACAAGCAAATTCATAAGCAAATTTACCTTAAGTTTTGTCATATCAAAAAGGGAGAGATTATTAGCTTTAAATTGACAAATGTTTCGAAATGACAAAAAATTAAGTAAAGTTAAATGTTTTTAATGTAAATTTGCTCAAAATGGACTCAATGATTGAAAATTTTTTAAATAAAGTTTTGGACTATGATTTCAATTGAAAAAGTTAGGAAATACTTTTATAAAAGTGATAGAATACTTTGAACTGACTTGAAATCACAAAAAGCCATCAATTTATCCCAAAATAGCCACCAAACAAGTGCAGGAAGGCTTGAGGGATCGATCCCTAGTTGGCAAAATGGCCTAGAAGGCATTCTAGAAGTTAGGGATCGATCCCCTATGGCAAAGGATCGATCCTTTTTCACGAGAACAATGCCTAACGGCTAGTTTTTTAAGGTTTCAATGGGAAGTTTTGCATTAAATGCTTCAACAACCGTCTCAAGCAGTTGATGGACTATAAATAGAGGCATTTATGAAGATTGAAGACAGAACAAGCACTCAGAAACACTAAAAGCTTCAAGAAAGAAATCTAAGCTAAAAAATTCATCGTTTTTATCTCATTTGTGATATTTCATCTTGTTCATCACCCACTTACATAAATTTCTGATATTCAAAGGGGTGTGCTAGCCTTGTAAGGTTTTCTTGTAAGAGAAAAGGTAGCTTTACAAGGGGATAGGTTTAGAAGTTTATTTCTAAGCTTTCAAGAGGAATTGTAAGAGGTTTCACCACACCTTGAAGTGCTTTGTAAGCATTCACAAAGAAGAGTGGAATCAATCCCTTGACAAGAGGATCAAGGAGAGAGGACGTAGGCAAGAGTTTGGCCGAACCTCTATAAATTCTGTGTTTGCTTCTCTTCCCTTTACCTTATTTACTGCATTTTATTTATTATTGCATAATTTGCTTTACTTGTTTATTAAGCTCATAAAAACTCAAAAATAGTAGTAAAACCGATTCACCCCCCCTTTTGGTAGAGCCAACACAATTGGTATAGGATCACAAGTCATGCCCAAACATCTCATAATTTTTTCATGGACATTGACTTATTTATTTGTGCTATAAGTCTCATGTAGTAATATATTTCTTGTTTGATAGAGCATATCTTTTTGTCCTCACAATTATTAAGCCATATTTTGAGGGGAAGCGTAATTTTTGTTTTTCCTTCTTTTTGCTATAACAAAAGGGAGGAGAAATAATGAGATTTGGAAAATTCTTTTGAAAATCATGCTAATATTAAGGAGGAGTTTTATATTTAAAACCATGCTTTATCTAACGGGGAGTATTTCTTCAAAAAATTTTCAAAGCAAATTTACCTTAAGTTTTGTCATATCAAAAAGGGGGAGATTGTTAGCTTTAAATTGACATATGTATTTTGAAATGACAAAAATTTAAGTAAGCTTAAATGTTTGATTCATATTGTAAATTTGCTTTATCATATATGATTTTCTCAAACCATTTTAAGTGTATTTATAAAAAATAAGACCATGAATTAATTGCCTATTCTTATTGGTCTTAATCTTTTATAAAATGATTTTGAATATTTTCATTAAGTAATTTTCTCAAGAAAATATAGAATACATTTTTGAAAAATTACTTAATAAGTTTTTGGACTAGGTTTTCATTTAAGAAAGTCAAGAAAGACTTCCATAAAGTTGAAAAATGATTTGGGATGACTTAAAACCAAGGATTACAGGAAAGTACAGCAAAAGGATGAGGGATCAATCCCTTACGTTGAGGGATTCATCCCCTAATGGCAGAAAGCTTTTGGAGGCTAAAATGAAGCATGGGATCGATCCTCTAAGGCAGAGGATCGATCCTCTAGTGGCAGAATGCTCCTCAAGGATGAAATGAAGCATGGGAACGATCCCCCCATTAAGGGATCGATCCCCCAACTTAGGAAAGCACTCCAACTGCTAGTTTTTATGAGGAACAATGGTCACATTCGTCTTAGTCTCCACCAAACTTCAAGAATCCGTCCAAGGGACTATAAATAGAGACTTGGGAACTCAAGACAAAGAGAGGAACTGCTGAGAAACTTTATTAATCATTTTCTTCAAGCCTCAACAACATCTCAAGTGCTAGAATTTCCAATCATCTATCGTGCTCATCTTTTCTCTATAGAATAGCACAAATATTGTATAGGTTTCTCTTGTGCTTAAACTTTTTAATCACTTGCCTATCTATAAGCTTTTTTTGATTACATCCTTTGTATACCCATTCACAATTTGTAAAGGAGAGTGAACCCTTGAGTGCTCTATTGTAAGTGAGATTTGGGTAGATAAGGCTTATTCCTTAAGCTCGAAAAAAGGAAAGAATAGGTTTTTCTTTAGCCTAGAAAAAGAGAGAAGTTACTGTTGAGCCTGTAAAAAGAGAGAGTGTAATACAAATTCAAGTTTAGTAGATTTGGAGAAAATCCTTGAGAGCGTCTCAAGATAGAAGACATAGGCAAGGTTGCCGAACCTCTATAAATTACTTGTGTACAATTTCTTTCCATACACTCTTTATTTACTTGTAATTATATTGTGATTATTGTATTGAATTTGAATTGTATGTTTGTGTAGCCTAAAAAATTTGGGAAACTTCAATATAAGCCAGAGAATTTAGAAGAACAAAAAAAAAAAACATACCGAAGAATAGCTACAAATCAATTCACCTCCCCTTTCAGTTAGGTTATAGAGCCAACACCAACTATCAAAGGCAAAAATTTTCGATTTTATTTTGCCAAGTGGGCTGATGATTAAATCCATCAAGCTGATGATACGATATGATGTAATATGATAAACCCAAATCAAGCAAATCAAAGCCGAGCGCAACAATCATCAGAGCGACCAATGTGGCACCCGTGTCCACGTGGAGGATGTTTAAAGTCAGCAATTCGCGGGAACCCTTGCTCTTCATACCTTTCAACTACTTCTCCCTTAAGTATAGAATTGGAGTGCAGCGAAAGTATAGCACAGCACTTGACTTGCTGATTATTATAAAACCCTCGAAGGAATTTATGATGATCATCGCCATGGCTTCACGCTTCGGTCTCATCCTTTTCTTCCTCTGCCTCTTCATCTTCAACTATGGTACAACACTAATTTCTCTGCATTTTATTTACGTATTTACATGTTTTTAGAAAGAAAAACTATTTATTTTGCAGTTTCATGCGAGATAACACTGGAAGAGGGGTACACGGTGACGACAGTGATCGACTGCAACAAGCTCAACATAAATCTACACGCAGTCCTCGCTCCTCCTCGATCCTCTGATTTGCTACTCCTTGATTCTTCCAAAAGTCACCTTTACACTGTATCATTTCCCCTCTCCGACGGTACCACCTCCATCTACCATTTCTTTAAGTAAAAGAAAAAAGAAACAAAAGGTCTCCTCATTCATTACTATCCTAACACTGATTATTTGGTATTTAAATCTAAAAAAGAAAAAACAGAAAGCGCAGTAAAACGGATATCTTCAGGAGAAAAGGCGGGTCATCGGGACGGGGAATTGGGCCAGGCCAGATTCAGAAACCCGAGAAGCTTCGCAGTCGACGCTAGAGGCAACGTTTATGTGGCTGATAGGGACAACCACGTCATTAGGAAAATCAACACTTTAGGTATCAAATCCTTTTTCTACCATAATTAACGATGCGTTTTCTAATTAATAAAAAATTGAAAAATTTTTTAATTTTTTTCTTGGCGCCATGTTATATATTTTTTTAAAATTTTTTTAGGTACCGTGACTACGATCGCCGGCGGTTACTCAAAGGCAATGGGCAAAGAGGACGGGCCGGCACAGAACGCAACATTTTCTAATGATTTTGAGGTAGCTATAGTTGCGGACAGATGCATCTTATTGGTTGTGGAACACGGCACTCAATTAGTTCGCCAGATTGATCTTAAGCCAGACGATTGCGTCACAACATCTCCATCGGGCCAAAGTTTTCGTAATGTCTTGTTTTAATTAGTGCAAACGCATAAGTACATAAATTTACTTTTATAAAATTGCTTGCCAATTTCATTTACAAGTTTATGTTACTAAACTGCAATCTTTCAGTATCGCATGGACTGTGATTTTGGTGTCCTAAAATTGTCTTAGAAATATATTGATGTGGTCCTTTCTTGACTAAATTAGGGACCATCTACTGCCTGACTTATGTGATTTTCGTTGACATTGTTTTTTTCGATGACCAAAAGTTTGTTTGTGTTCTTTAGCTGCTAAATGTTTTTGTTCTGCCAGCAGTGAGGTGGAGTTTTGTTTTTATTCACTTATGTTTTAGTTGAGGATGTTCATGTTGTTGTCAAGTTTGGCTGGAAAACGGTTGATATGCTTTTGGTATATATGAATTTACAAGAATTACTAAGTTCTATTTTCTATTTCATTTTAGTTGATGTGTTTTTGGATAATTTGAGTTTGAAAAAAAATTGGAGAGGTCTATGTTCTGTTATTGCATTGAGGTGGATAAAGAGCGAGATAATGAACAGCATAATATCTGCACTTCTTTTAGCAGATATTTGATATTTTCTCATGTCAAAACAGGCCAAAAGGTTGTGGTCGGTGAATCTTCGAACCTTTGAACCTTCATGATTGTGCGTAATTAGTTGATGTAGATGCAAAAAGGTGTTTATATTAAGCTATCCACATTCATACCTCATGC
This sequence comes from Heritiera littoralis, assembly GCA_031772115.1. Taxonomy (NCBI): domain Eukaryota; kingdom Viridiplantae; phylum Streptophyta; class Magnoliopsida; order Malvales; family Malvaceae; genus Heritiera; species Heritiera littoralis. Next base: position 3,002,277 of record JAPDPK010000055.1, read on the forward strand.
ACATCCCCACATAGCCGTTTGTACGTCCATGCTTGAGAGACAGGAAACAAGTGAAATCCAAAGTTCCCTTTGTTATGTATTTTATGATTTGATTTTTTTTTTCTGTAAAACATATGATTGGATTGTTTGCTGGAAAAAAGTGATTTCCTCATGCAGTCTATAAAAGATATATTACAGAAAAGCTTATGCATCTTTGATGGCGGTGTTCATGATATGCACTCAATTAAATTTACTTATCAAAATTTTGTATTAAACATCAAAATGATCAAATGTCAAATGTATATCAGCTCATAACTTTTTCCCCTTTTGGGCCACAGTCTGTATCTCTTTATCTTTTCACCATTTCTAAAGAACTAGTGTCACAGGAATGGAAAGTCTGTTCCATTGTTGAGAATCATTCCACGTATCTAACCTATGTTAGGTGCATTATTATCTGTCTTGAACTTAACCTGAAAGGATAATAATTTATTGTTTGTATATTTTTATTTTTAAGGGCTGGGAGCAGTTACAATTTGGACTCTAGGCCTGGGACTTTCATGTTTACTAGGCTTAATTGTGGGGATCTTTGTTCGCCCTTATATCATCCCTCATGTAAGTGTCACTTGTGATCATGTTATATTCCAGAAATCACAAAGGGATTACTTTTGCGTTTTCTAACCATGCTCTGTAGACAGGGAGGCTCCACCCTCATCAGATTCAACAAGATATGGAAGTCTTGCCAAATTCTGGGGAAACGAGTAGTGATACTCTACTTCGACATCAGAAGCGCAGTTGTTAACTTCAAAGTCTATGCGCTTGTGCAGAAGCTCTTTTGGTTGTGCATCTCTCATCTGTCGTTTATGTTTAGGGTTAATTTTGTAGAATCTAGTACTTCACTAAAGGTTTCTGTTTCTTTGCTTGATTCTGATGACTCAAGTGATTCTGAGGTCGAAAAGTCATAGAATTTTGCTGATCAATTGAAAGATTTGATCTGTTTTGATGGGAGCCTGGAGTTGCCAAACACATCCGATGAAAATCTCAAGCAAAGTGGTGGGAACTCAGAAGGGCAATAATGTTTTACTGGACTGCCATGGAAGGATTGACACTTTGATACAAGCTAGCTTCATGGGGTTTGCAAACGTAGCTGAAGAAACTATTGCCCAACCAGTTGCGAGCAACTTAAGTTTATTTAAGAGAAGATGAATGAAGTAGGGATGTAAATTCTATATGTTAGATACTTAGATTAGGTATGATCTGTGGGCCTTGTTAACAATAAACATGGTTATCATCCTCAAATGAATGAGGGAATTTCTAAACACACCCTATATATTGCTTGGTGCACCCTATGTAAATTTTTTTTTTTACAAAATTAATCTTTCACAACTTGACTATTATACCCTTACAATCTTAGCACACCTTAATCTATCATATTCTCTTCCTTTCACACATTCTAAACATCTAAAACTCATCTAAAATCTAAACATTTCACAGTCATGGAGTATTTGTTGATGATTTAAGCAAAAATTTATTTATGGATGAAGATGTAGATGACATGTATTGGATTCTTGGAGCAGTATGTGCTTATTACTAAATTTTGAAAATTTTGAAATTTTTTTTCGGTTTAGGGCTGGGAATTTCGACACTCTCGATAATGAATTGCCATTAGTTGAACTTCCAGCAACGAATTGCTAGGAGTTCAAGTGAGCTCTCGGCTTCTAGCTGTCGAGAGCTATTGAAACCTCTCAGCAGATAGCTGCCGAGAGTTTTAAAACTCTCCGCAGATGGCTGTCGAGACAGCACAAAATCTTGGCAGTCATCTCCCGAGCATGATGTTAAAGGCTTGGCAGTGTCCTGACACTGCTGAGCCTTATTTTAAATGTACAAATTTGATATTTATTGAATTATTTAGTTAACTATTAAAACTAATAATTTGTTAAATATTTGTAGGATGACAGAAGATTAGTGGTTTATCAACAAGAAGGAAAGTCCCATTAATTTGATTGCACCGAGTCATTTACGACGGACAAGGTTTTTTCTCTCGAGAAGAGTTAATCATATGGGCAAGAGACATGGGCAAAAGTGTAGGAGTCATAGTTGTGATTAGAGGATCTGAACCAGCAATTTTTTTAAGAAAACCTAGATTACTACTCTGTTATGAATGAAGTGGAAAATTTAGAGAGTCGAAAAAGAGGAAAGCAAAATCAGATAAACCAACTCGTAAGGGTGTTGGAACGAAGAAATGTGGGTGTCCATTCGAGCTACTAGGTTTGAAACTAGAAAAGGATGATGAGTGGCAAGTTCAAGTAGTCAGTGGGATGCACAATCATGAGCCTGCGAGGCATTTTGAGGGTCATCCATTTGCCGCAAGATTGTCAGTTGAGGAGAAGGAAGTTGTGGCGATATGACCAAGAACATGGTCAAACCACGAAATATTCTCGTGATGTTGAAAAACAAGAATAAGAAGAATGTAAGTATTATGAATACTATTTACAACACACAGCAAGCATACATATTGATTGAGAAAGCTGGTAGGTCACAAATGCAACAATTGATGAAACGGTTGAGTGAGTGTAAATACGCTGAATGGCATCGGAGTGATAAATCAACTGATGTTGTGAAAGACTTGTTTTGGGTGCATCCTACCTCGATAGATTTGTTGCATGCTTTCCCACATGTGTTGATTATGGATTGCACATATAAAATGAATAGATATCGATTGCCACTCCTCGAGATCGTTGGTGTCACATCAATGAATTTGACTTTTTCGATTGCATTTGTGTACATAGAGGCTGAGCGTCAAGAGAATTACATGTGGGTGTTGCAAATGTTAAAAAGTTTAATGGTAGGTGTTGCATCACCATCTGTTATTGTCACAGATCTAGAATTGGCATTGATGAATACAGTTCAAGCAGTATTTCCCTCTACAACCAACTTATTATGCAGATGGCATATATCGAAGAATGTGCTTGCGAACTGCAAAAAGTTATTTGAGCGCAAGGAGAGGTGGGATGCATTCATGGCATCATGGAGTCTTCTTACATTCTCAGTGACAGAGGAAGAGTACAATAGGCATTTAAGCTCAATGCACTTGGATTACCATAGTTATCCAAAAGCACTGCAATATATGAAGGAGACTTGGTTGGATAAGTATAAGGAGCGATTTGCTGCGGCTTAGATCGATAAAGTAATGATTTTGGCAACGTTACAACCAATAGGTACGTTCATTATCATCTTTTAAGTTTAGGTTTGTTTTCAATAATTTTTTGAATTTATAATTAATACATGTTTTAATTTGTATTGTAAAGCGGAGAGTGCACATGCAAAGTTGAAAGACACCTTGGATTGTCTCAAGGTGATTTTGATTCATCTTGGAATGTGATCAACTCCTTAATTGAGCTGCAACATACGGACATAAAGGCTTCATTTGAGGCAAGCCTTACGGTTGTTGAACACAACTTAAGGCCATTATTATTTAAGAAGTTACGTGGGTTGGTGTCAAGGGCAGCTTTGCATATGATATTGAGAGAGGCGAAGCGAGTAAAGGATGCCGATATTGATGTTTACTCTTATGGCTGTGTAATGAGAATGACACATGGGTTGCCATGTGCTCATAAAATTGCTGAATGTGCACGGTTTGGACGACCAATCCCTTTATCTGTCGTGCATTCACATTAGTCAAAATTAGACTTGACAAAGTCCACAAATGAAGACGTGCAACAATTAACATTGGATGCTGAGTGGGAGATAATTGTCAAACGGTTCGACGCATGTGATATTTTGGGAAAATTAGCCTTGAAAAAAAAGTTAAGAGAACTAGGTGATCCGGTAACAACATTCCTAGTTCCTCCAGTTGAAAAGGCTAAGACAAAGGGTTGTACTCGAGCATTGAAGATGGACACATCAACTCGACAGGAACCTTCTTATTTTGATATTGTCGAGTCTGGTCATGATAGTACCATTTCACCCATAATGGCAAGTTCAGTGAAAATGTCGAAGAAGAGGATGAAATTACCTGTGTATCGTAAAGGTGCCAAGATTCGATATATTGATTCTTTTCCAGTCTAGATATATGCGTTCATTCACGATGTTATTGATGTCGAGTCTGATGGACATTATGGATTTAGAGCTATCGCAAGGTTGTTGGGTATGGGTGTAGATGCATGGCCATAAGTGCGACGAGATTTGATGGATGAGTTAAGTAGGCACCGATATGATTATGTGCGGCTCTATAGATGTGATAAGCATGTTGATGAATTGATGCAATCCTTGGTGTGTTTCGACACGGTTGCTTATAAGGATAATTGGATGACCTTACCAGATATGGGTTATTTGATATCCTCACGGTATGACGTCGTGCTTGTCCATTTATTTTCAAGACAATGCTTGACATATCTTCCACTCAGATCTATTGCACCTCCCCCACTACAACATAGGCTAATTGCTATTGGATTTGTGAACAATTGTCATTTTGTTCAAGTATAGATCACGATGAAAGTTTACCATTGTTTATTGTTTTAATTCGGATTTAATTAAATTAATGCATTATTGCAGGTCTTATTAGATCTGAGAGCACCGATACCTCCGATCGTATGCAATTGGCGCAGGTATCGATATGAATGGGCTCGAGAATGGGAGCTTCCATATGTCCTTCAGGTCGAAGATTTCAAATTATTATTCTCTTTAAACATAGATGTTGCGACGCAAGAGATGGTCAATCTAGATGAATTATGATGTATTAAGTAAAATATGATACATTATTGTAAGCGTTGTAATCATATTTTTTGGATTAAGTCTATTTTATTCATTTAATTATACACCATTTATTTATGATTATGTGCTAGATATATATATAAATAAATATTATTAATTTATTATTATAATTATTATTTTAAGTAAAAAGAAATGATTGTTTCAAATGACTTGATAAATATAATATGATAGATGAGATAATAAGACAAAAGTAATATATATATATATATATATATAAATATATCGACCATTTCTGACAAAAGTATAACTTAAACTATAAATTACAATATCTACTATCTCCTCCTCTTTTGTCTAATATATACAGAAGAAGATGTAGGAGGTGGTAGGGAAGATGCTGGTGGTGCAACTGGTGCTGATGCTGGTGGTGATGAAGCTGCTGGCACTGGCAAACGCGGTGAAGCAGCTGAGGAAGAAGGTGGAGCAGCTAAGGAAGAATGTGGAGCAACTGAGGATCGAGGGGGACATGGAGGTCGTGATGAAGATGCTGTCTGTGGAGGATGTGGGGGTACTACAGTATGCCTAGGCAATCTTGCTACCATGGCATAAATATCATGCATAGCTTGCCGCCAAACATCTAAGTCTTGCTCATCTCCACCCACCTCCACTGTGTGAAGCTTGTCGTATATGTGTCCCATGATGCGCTACAAAATCATGAAAATATAAATATTTCAATTTTGAGATAAAAAAACATTAATAACATTAAATAAGAAATGACTAACCTCCCAATCAATCATTTTGTACTACTCTGTCGATCTGTACGCAGGATTTTAGATATAACGGTGTGAAATTGTCATATACCAAATCATGTAATTCGCTGCGGACTCTCCAGGGGTCCTGCCTCGCACACCTCTCCTCTCCTCATTAATCACATGATAGTCCCAGCTATCCCAGTACCTAGGCTGAAAGCTGTACTGCACATGATAATTAGCGGGCTTCGATCCTCGCCTCGCGTGAGATGGGGTGAGAGGTGGACGTGGAATGCTCTGCACATAGCCCCACTACCGAAGAACTCTATCCAAATGGTACGGCTCCACAATGTCATTGAACTTAATACATCCGCAAAAGAATGAAATCTCTGGCAATGGATGTCTCTCTCTAGACCTAATGATACTGGAGGTCATCAAGTCGCTCCCTTAATATCTGTAGAGAGATACAGCAGCTAAATGGCTTCTATTGTCTAGCACGTGACTGCCTCTCTCTATATGACATGTCTTGTACTGGATTTAGCGATGGAAAACGCTCGTAAATCCACACCTACATAAAACAAAATAGATGTTCATAACCAAATCATAAACTAATAAAAATCAAAGAAATCAATATTAATATTATTAAATAAATATTAAATACCTAAAGCAATGTCATATAACCAGCTATCAAATGGCACTCCGTTGTGCTGGCTTCGCCTAGCTATCTATACATTTGAGCAAGGAAAGTTACACCCCATGCAATCCCACCAAAGGTAGTAAAATCCTCCAGAAAAGATAGGTAGTCGACTGGTACTTGTGTTGCACTCTTATCAGCGAATAGAGTGCAACCAAGTAGAAATAATAAGAATGCGCGAGTCGTGTACTCTATCTGCTCCTCACTATCAGAGTCGGTAACCACGCAAAACGTAACTTTCAACCACTGCATCCTAACTTGTGGTCCTCTAGTGGCAGTCGTCTCTGCCTTTGCCTTTTTTTAGTCACTCCAATAAACTGTACTAGCATTCTATTTACCTCGTCAATAGAGACAGTGTCGAAAGATATAGTCCTCCCAACCACTGGGATGCCAAGCAATGTAGACATATCATCTAAAGTGATGGTCATCTCTCTGAAAGGCATGTGAAATGTGTTCGTCTCTGGATGCCACCTCTGGGTACATGTAGTAATAATAGTCTTGTTGCACGTGAGATAACTGCACCGCACCAATGGAAGCAACCCTGACCGTGCGATCCTAGAAAGAATGCGTGACCGACTCTGATCTAACGGCCATGTACCAACTTTACGGCCGTGATTAATAACTTTTAACTCCCCTCGCTCCTGTAATAAGACCAAATATATAATTAGAATATCATTAAGTCTACTTTACATTACAATAAATATCTAACAAAGTTCACTTATACCTTTTGCTGCCAAATAGCTGCAGCAACGTGTGATCCATAACTAAGTAGTAGAGATGTATCAACTAGACTACCAGGATACGATCCAGTAGGAGTGGCTGCCTGAATAGATGTACTGGCTTGCTCAGCGATTGGTGCCTTGCTAAACGCACTCGACTGCTACCTCTCTACTGCAGCTGGTGCCTCGCCAGACGTACTCAGCTGCTGCCTCTCCTCTGTAGCTGGTGCCTCGCCAGATGTACTTGGCTGGTGCCTTTCCTCCGCAGCTGGTGCCTCGCCAGACGTACTCGGCTACTGCCTCTCCTTCGCAGCTGGTGCCTCGCTAGACATACTCGATTGCTGCCTCTCCTCCGAAATTGGTGCCTCGCTAGATGTACTAGGCAACTGCCCTTCCTCAGCAACTGCTGCCTCAAGAGCTCGTCTCCTCCTCTCAGACGCAGTGGGCACCCACCTCGTATCCACTAAAGCTTCAATACGTCTCCTTCTCCTACCTATAAATGACCTCGCTCCTCGTGTACGTGGTGGCATCTATACAGATAATAAACCAATTGACATTCTAATTCAATTTAATAAACTAATTCACATATAATAGACACACAAGCAAACCATTTCACATGTAATAAATGAATTCACAATCCAATTCAATTCAATACTTCATTTCACATGTAAGAAACAAATCATCTTCATCTTTATTTAATACGTAATTAAAAATAGAAAAAGTTAAAATTTTTTTTTCTCTCACGACACTCATGGCAGCAAGGTGACTTAACTTAAGATGGACTCAAATTTGAAAAGAAAGGAAGTCTCACTATACTATAATAAGCAATTTATTTCGTTGGAAAAAGAGAAAAAATGAAAACTTGGAAGGTACCTCGCGGCAGCATGGTACATAGCCTTTTTTAGTATTGAATTAGTTGATAATTAATAAATTAGGAAATTTCATTTGTATGGTTAATATGACTTTAATTAATAACATGATATGATAATTTGCATGATAATTGATATGATACTTGATAAAAATGTGATAATTTGATTTGTATAATAATATGATAATAGAATAGTTAATTTGCATGATATAATTTTTATTATTAATTTGCGGCTGATGCCTTGCGGCAGCACAGTGCTGCGAGTGAAGAGTCCCTTGCAGCACCATGCTGCAGCGAGGTCCAAGTACCTAATGGCACCATGCTGCCGCAAGGTACTTGGAACTCGTGGTAGCTTGGTGCCGCGAGGGATGCTTGAATCGTGTCGCTATGCCGCTGCGCCATCATCGTTGCTGGCGGCAATTCATTGCAGCGAGCTGCAAACCGACTCCTTAAGCTATTTTTATGAAATTCATCCATTATCATCAATTAAATGAAAAAGAAATGAACATTTAACATATTTAATAGAACTTAGAAACTACACTTACCTTTTTTTCTTGAACTTCTCACGGATTTGATGATTTTTTTAGGGATTTGAGAGTTAGGGTGTATATGTCGTGTGAGGAGTGTGAGGAATTATGGGTGTGCCGTGAGTTTAGGGTCAATTTTGGGTAAAAGCAGTGTGATTTTAGGATGTAACTAGCAAAATAGGGAAAACAAATAGGAGGGTTAAGGTGAGACTAGTATTTAGGGCGTACCAAGTTGTTTTTAGGGTGTGACTAGTGGCTTACAATGAATGATGATGAGAGTATTAGTATAATATATAATATCCTTCCAAAAGGGAAAGGGCAAAAATATGATGGATGGGATCTTCAACGGTCTAAAGCAACATGATTGTTTATGCATACGCTCCTAGTATTTTTGTACTAAAAGAGGTACAAATCTTTAAAAAGATGCAATCACGTGCAATGAGCAAAAACTTAAAATATTTAAGAGGATTAAATCAACAATTAAATAGTTTAAAGTCAGGTAGTAAGATGTGTTGGAGATTTACTGCCTTCAGGGGTTTTCTAAGACAAAACTCCAGCTGCAAGCCTGAAATAATAATAATAATAATAATAATAATAATAATTACTACAAAATTACAGAGAAAATTAGATAACTTCTATAAGCAGTTGAAGAATGAATCAGAGAAAAGAGAGTTTCATGATATTTAATACCAGTAGCCTTAACAAAATTTAGGCCATCTGTGACTAAGAGTTAACCCCAAGTAGCACTGAAGCTGCTCCACAGGCCACAGACACTCATTTCTCTTCCAACAAATCTTATTAACTACTACAGTATATCCTAAATTTTTAAGGACCAATATCAAGCTGGATTGAGGTAATTACTCCGAAATCTCTATTGTGTATTTAATAGCCACATTTGTAACCCAAATTTGCTCGGAAGCGAATACTGTTATGATCATATGTGTTGTGATGATCATACAAGTTATCTCCGTGATCAAAAGGCTTTCTGACCACAGCTTCATGCTTCCCATCTTGATCTTGAGCTACCCCAAAAATGATCTCATTAGTTTTCTCATGCTTTGCTCATAATAAGTATGTGGGGTGGGTGATTGATAGCGATTACATAGAAGATTTCCTAACATTAAGTCTAAAGGAAAGCTAATATTGCAAATGAACCAGGGGTGAACTTCTCTTTTAACAATAGAAATACAGCCATCACAAAGAATTTTCCAGTGGAAAAAGGATGCTTACTGTCCTCATCTTGGTTCAAGTTTTGGTTCTCAAGCATCTATTCGTCTGCTATAGAAAAAAGATTAGGATTGAGGAACACTTTCTGAGATAATATTATTACATAGAAGACTCAGCCAAAGCAAAAGTCAAGTTAAAATATCCCTGAAGAGAATCATATGTAATGGATTTTCATATAAATAATAACACCGAAAACTTAAAACATTCACTAGGCAAAGATCATGCTATAAAAGCAAAGCATTAGGCAAACAAAGCAAACAATTTGAACTACTAAAGGTAAATGCAACAAAATTAGCAAATCCAACCATTTGAATAATATTAAAAGAAAGAGAAAACCAACTTACATAGAGATAAAGAACTGGAAATCCTATAAAGATTGCTATTAACAGAGTCCAAAATCAGCAGCTCCCCACTAGGCAAAACCTCAACAGTGTAAGGCTCAATCCTAAGCTTACTTCCATCAAACACAATCTCCACAGTGTATCCACCCTCAAACTTCATCATTGGACAGCCAGTACTTGCTATACACACAGAGATCCCATGGATACCACCATATCGGATACAAATCCACAAAACCAAACAACAAAAAAGGGAAATGCGGGTTCTAATTCTAAATCCTAATATAATAATCTATTTACTTTAAAATATTGGTTCTTGCTAAACTAAGAGAATTCAAATGCAATTCCTAATTAGAATACCCTTATCCATTTCAAGAATCTTTCAAGAGATGTAAATGTTAAAATATGCTCTACCAATCAATTGGATTTGGATTAAGTAATTTTTAAAAGGCTCAAAATACTCAATCTAGTTGGACTAAGGCTAAGATCTTTTTAGGGTTTTGTTAAAAGGCAATATATAAACAACGTTAAGTCTAAAAGTTAGATAAAATGTTCCTTGATAGCCGCTCTGCTTCTTAGAGCTAGCACTCAAAAATAATCTCCCTCCTCCTCCTTTTGCTGTCGCCAATTGCTCCCTGTCTCAAGTGAAGGTTTCGTTTTACGTCCTACACGTGTGGATATCATTAGAGGGCTTCTCTCATCTCGTGGGTTGCTATATTCAAAAGTTGAACTTTCCTACACAAGCGACACCAAGAAAGTTAGATTCTATCCCGAAAGCTATCTTGTTGCACGATCTTGGTAATTTTGGTTTTGTTGTTTTTCTAATCCACTGCTTGTTTTCAAGAATGATATGATAAATCGAGACAACGAAATCTTATAGTGGTATCTGAGGCAGTGTGCAAACGCCTTTCGGGATAGCCAATTCGATTCGCGGTGATGCTGTTTTTATTATATGTTGTTGCAAATCTGATTTTAATTTTTAAAATTTGTTTAAGCAACCTAAAATAATTGTAAAATACCCTGTATGATTGTTGAATTAAAAGTTGTATGTTAAAATTCTTTTTAAACTTGTAATTAAAATATTATCAAAATTGTTTGACAGAAATCCTGCAGGCTTTTATCTAATATAATTGATATTAGAATAATTGTAAAAATTGTTTGACATGAACCCTGCAGTTGCCACCTTTGCCAAAAAAAATTTATTTTATTTATTTTAAGTATATTTTAATTAAAATAAATTAGGATAAAAGTTATCCTAATAAGAGTTTTAAATTAAATATATTTTAAAGAAAGATATTTTTTAAAAATCAAAATTAGATAAGAGTTGCCCAACAATTTTTGAAATTTTAATGAGATTAAAATCTAAAAAAAAAGGGATATCTTGATAAAATTTTTGTTTTAAAATATGTTGGCTCTATCGAGAGGGGGTAAATCGGTTTTTCAACTAAATTTAATTTCTAAAGGCTTAACTAGCTACTTAAACAATTTATGCAATGAATTCACAAAAACAGTAAATAAAAAGTAAAAGGGAAAAAGCAAACATAATATTTATATTGGTTTGGCCAATTTCGTGCCTACGTCCTTTATCCTTGATCCTCTTATCAAAGTGTTGATTCCACTCTTCTTTTGGATTCAATACACAACACTTTAAGGTGTGGTGAGACCTCTTACACTTCCTTTTGTAGGCTTAGGAAGAAACCTCTTAAACCAATCCCATGTAAAACTATCTAAACTCTCACAAGATAGCCTCACAAGATTACACTCCCCTTTTGAATATAGATTTGAGTTTAAGATGGGTTGTGTACAATAAAAGCCTCTCAAAGGTAGATATATATGAATGAGTACAAAAAGTATGAAGAAGAGAAGATTTTGAGCCTTGAAGTCTTTCTTGAGGATTAAAGAAGATGATGAGTGCTTGTTTTGCTCTCCAATCTCATAAATATTAGTATTTATAGTGCACCCAAGGCTGAAATGGTTGTTGGAGCATTTAATACATTTTTGCTTGTTGAAACCCTAAAAAACTAATCGTTAGAGTCAGTCCACGTGGTAGGGGATCGATCCCTTTAATAAGGGGATCGATCCTGTCCAGCATTTCACGCCTCAAACAACATTTTGCCATTTTGGGATGGATCCCTTACTAGGGATCAATCCCTGTGAAGGGATCCATCCCTAGCCTTTGTACTGATGCATTTGGACAATTATGGGTTGAAAAACAATGTAATCTTTGGTTTTAAATCATCCCAAAACATTTTACAACTCTATGCAGGTATAATTTTCTCAAAATTATAATCAATGAGTTCAACAGAAAATTACTTAGTTACTGTGAGATCCCAAAATTCTCTATTTCTTCGATACTTATTGAATATGATAAGTTAGAATATCATGCCCAGCTATGATAACTAACTCTAATTTACTTGGAAGTTATAAAAAAAATGTCAAGTGATCCCTACAGGATAATCCGTAATTCGGATGGTCTCCGAAATAGCAAAATGTGAAATTTGGGCCTGAAATACCTAAGGGGCAAGAAGGCTACTTTTCAAAAATCTTTTAATTGAGCACGCTTAAGTTTATGTGCAACAAATTCAAAAATGATGATTGTGTCCATACCCAGAAGAATTTTTCTGAAAACCGATCAAAGTAAATTGACTTTGGACCTATAAACTATTATAGGAAAATTCTTGCATAAAGAAGTTTCATGTGGGTCCAGCCTGTGAACTAAATTACTCAAAAGTGCTAAAAACAACGCGAACAAAGCCAAAAGCTTTCATTTAGGGGTAGTTTGGTAATTTCACTACCTATAGCCGATCAAACCACCTTTAGAGTTAACCTTTGACCATGTTTGACTTGAATATATGAAAAATAATAAAAATAAAATAAAAAATCTAGAAATAAAAATATTAAAATAATGTTAGGACATAATTGTAAATAATGAAATTGTAGAAGGGTATTTTGGTCTTTTCTCAAGTGGTTGCTAGTCAAACCGCATTCCTAGTCAATATTTGACTTAAGTTGACTTGAATTACTATAATTTAATAAAAAATAAATAATTAAATTTGAAATTAAAAATAATAAAATAATGAAATGGCATATTATTAAATATTAGAATTTTAAGGGGGCAATTTGGTCATTTCTCACATGGGCTGGAAAATATCTGAAAAATATCAATAAAAACTAGAAAATTTTGGTCTTTTCTAATGCTTTGGTCGGCTACCATTACCAGCTCTCTTTCTCTCCATTTTCTCAAGTTTCCTTCATCTTTACCTTATAAAACCACCACTTTAAGCCACCAACTCACCAAGCTTTCTTCACCAAACTTGTTCCTCATCTCAAGGGCTATGTAAATCTAGAATTTGAGGGGCTGAATTGAAGAATTGGAGGCTGGTTTGGCTGCTGTAGATTCCGTTTGAGTGGAAGGTGAGAAGTAATAATGTTTCCTTTTAATTCTAGTTATGGTATTTGATTAATTCATGCAGGGGAAACATGTTGGTGGCCTTAGAATGAAACAAACCTTAGTGTAGAGCTTCATGATGTATTTATTCATGAGGGTTCCTAGGTAAAAAATGTTGTTCTCATGCTCAAAATGTTGTAAAATTGCAAGAAACAAATGTAAAATGTGTATATGTGTTGACATTTCAATCCTGTTGAAACTGTCTTACTCCGAGCCTCATGTTTAAATGTTCAGTTTAGGTGTTTTATAATAAGATAAATTCTGTAAAAATTATAGTAGATATTTGTATGAGTTAGAAGAAATTCAGTTGAAGAAGTTCAGTTTTGGAATCACCTAATTTGGAGTTCTGTAGCTTAAGATATGTGCAAATGAATGTAAGGCACTCTGCCCAAAAAACGTTATCCAAACGGCTGACTTTGTAAAATTGTAGAAAATAGACCAAAATGAATTTGGGCGCAAGCCATATGTTTCCAGAAATTTAATTGAGTTAGAAATAACATCATTTTGAGTTTGCACAATTTGGATAATCCTGCACTGAGATATGAACTAATTTGTGCATAGAGTTTTGACAGATCTGCCAGAATGCACCTGAAAACAGAGTGAATTTATGGAATTATTAAAAATGACTCAAAAATTTTAAAATTATGAAACTTACCATTCTGAATAAGGAATTGAATTAAGATTCACATGATCTTAGATTCATAATTTTTGGACATCTCTATAATTAGTAATGTAATTTTTAATGTGCAAAGGTTAGGAAACCATCTTGCCAAATGGATAGAATTGGGCCGAACTTTGGAAAATTTTTAGAAATAATACAGAATGAATTAGGAAATGAGCCTTACACTTTTAAATAGGGAATTAAGTTAGGTTCCAGGCAAAATTAACCGCATATTAATTAGAATCCAATATTTCCAGTTATGAATAGAAAGGCATCAATAGGTCAGAAAATCTTACAATGGTGGGCTACTTATATAATGGAAAGGGTGGAACCCTAATATGCATGGTTGGTTAAGGCAATTGCATTGTTAATGAGTATGTATTATAAGGGTGTTTTGCATAGAAATCTTGAAACTAAACTTGTATAAATGATCTTCAGCAGCTTCGAAGTTAGACGAGTGAAATGGAAAAAAGAAGCAAATAAAGATTTACTCACTAGCTCGGTGCTACAAAGGGTATTGTTTGAATGAAAAGACACTGTAAAGGTAAGAAACATATATGCAGGATGCATAGGAAATGCTATTCTTGCATTTGGAATATTGGCAAGTTTAAGAAAATATAAATTGTGGTTTTGTGTAAGGAGTTAGGGTAGATTTAAATCGTTATGCTGCTAGAATTTTAGAAAACCAACCTTAACCGTTTACTCACCCAATTTTCCTAAACAAGAAATAGAAATTTATTTTTAAGCTCATTTATAATTTAAAATATGGTTTGACTAGCCTAAAGAATATTTTTAAGTATTTTTAATTATTTTATATTATTGACAAATAGTGGAACTTATTTTTATATGCCATTAAATTATTTGGATACTTAAGCTCTGCAATAAGAATTTTATTGGAATCTTCTATCACCAAATGAATATTTATTCTTTTATATGATTATAGATCGACTGAAGATAAATTACACGAAAACGATTTCTAACATGATTTTATAATTATATGGAAATGTTTTGAGACGGTTGCTCCTTAGTGATCATGCATACTGCTAAATGTATATGTTATGACTGTGAGACCCTAGTCAAGTCCACAAGTAACCACAGTGAGCACCTAACTAGTGCAAACTGTGATTGATCAATGATGACCATTCGTTACTGTTTCGTAAGATTGGCTTAGGGATTTCCTAGCCTTCTTATATTGCGCCCCTTATGGGATACTGTTCGTACATGATTCTATTGCAGGTTAACTCTCTCTAATGATATGATTTACGAGTTATTTGAATACTGATTAGACTGATCTGAAAGAAAGAAATGGTTATCATTGACAATTTTAAAAATGAATTGCTTTTACTATACTGTTTACTGAAATTTCATACTGAAATTGCTTTATGGAATTATTTTAAATTATTAAATGTTTTATAGTGTTTATCTATTTTATCGTCAAATGCTTACTCCCCATAGTCGGAAGTAGGGACCGGAACATGAAAAGTACTTCAAAGTATCCTCCCATACTTTATCTGGTCACCTAGCTGACTATAGTATCCTTCCTAAAATGTCCCTTAGTGCAACTTTAGGAATTAAATGATTTTATGCAATTTAATATTTTCATTTAATATATTTTTCATGACAAGTAAAATGAAATTTTATTTTTTATTTTATCTGCATATAATAGCATAGTATGCACTTTTATATATGTTTCTTACTGGGCTTCCTCAAGCTCGCCCCCCCTTCTTCACCATCTTAGATAGTTCATCAATGTACGTGACGACCACGATTTTTAGGTTAGTTGAGGAAGATCACTAGAAGTTTAAAGTATCGAGTAAACATGTATATGTTAAATGTTATATTTATATTCAGACAAGTATATGCACAACAAATGTAATTATAGTTCGAGATGTAAATCGTGTAGTGTAAGGTTAAAAAATGTCCATGAACTAGTGGGATGTATTTGAATTGAAATGATATAAATAAAATTATAAATTTTTATATTATAGTTTATATGCTAATTTCTTGTTTATTATTTATGGACTAAATGATGTAATGGTATAAAGATTTATTTGTAATGAAAGTTATAAAACGAAGTTACACTAACACCAAATGCAAACCGAATGGTAACAAATAGATGAATGAGAAAAGTGGTATTGAAAAGAAAAAGTTATTTTGGAATTTCACATTTCTGGATGTTACCGTTACATATTTTCTAAGTGCATTGTAAAAAAACTATTCAATGAATATTTGCACTTGATATTGTTGTAAAAATCATGAAGGCTTAAAGCAAATTTACATAAACATCAAGCATTTAGTTCTGCTTAAGTCTTTGTTATTTCAAAATATTCAATTGTCAATTTAAAGCTAACAATCTCCCCTTTTTTGACATGAAACTTCTGAAAAATCTTTGAAGAAATATTCCCCCTTAGTTAAAGCATGACTTTAATAAAGGAAAAATTTTATAAAATTTACTCACTTTTCCCCTTTTATTGTTATAGTAAGCTCCCCGTTAATGAATGCATATACAATAAGCAACAAAGGGGTTATAATAATAAGAAACATAGACAATAAGCATTGGTAATTTAAAGCAACAATATTGCAATGACAATAAACATAGGCATGAGAATCATAGTCATATACAATATAGGCAACAATAGTATAGTCATAATAAGAATGTTATAATCAACACTGTTAACCAAGTCATAGCACCAAAATATATCCTAGACAAACATTAAGTTAGTAGCCATAGAACTAAACTGCCAAATATAACATGGATAAGAAAATCATGAGCAACAGATATCCATGCAATCCTAAAAGTTAGATAGCCTACTTATATCTATTCTAAGGCTTCTACGGAGAGTTCTTGTGATATTCCTCGATAAATTCTTCTTGCTGTATCCACATGTCTTGGAACTCATCATACAAAGCAGTTTAAGTTTCTTCCATGTGATCAAGGTGAGTATTGACATCGTCTTGGAAGGCAGTGAAACGAGTATTGAAGTCTTGCTGGTGCTCCTCAATAGGAGTAAAGCGCATCTCAAGCTGATTTAAATGCATCATAACATCCTGTTGAAAAGCTTGTTGATTTGTGTTGAATTGTTGAAGCATTAGCATGATCTAGTCAAGAGTAGCAGGACTTGAACTTGGTAGAGCTGAGGAAAACAGAGCATTGTGAGCTTCTTCCATGGGAGCTTGATTAGAGCTGGAGCTAGAGCCGAATGATGCCCATGTCTCTTTTCCCATTCACCTATACCACGTCTTTTATTTCAGTACCATCAAAGGTTGTGCAATGTGGCAAGATTGATGGTGATGTTAGGATCGAGAAGGACACCAGCCTCGTAAGAGTAGTCGATGCCTTTAGCAAGAAGATAAAATGCCAAAGGCTGAGGAAAAATGATTGTCTTGGCACTCCCTTCAACAATTTTCACCCAATCCATGAAGATGAAATGGATGAGATTGGGTTTGATACCTTTAGGAGAATGGATGTGATGGAGACAAAAACGATCAAGTTTGTGCACTTGAGAGTACTTCGTGCCAAATGGTCGAAGATTCCATGAGATGATGATATGAAGTAATTGTGCAAATATCGGAAGGTTGCTAGCTTGCTCATCCACAATAGCAAACTTCAGCGGTACTTCTACATCCTCATAGATGAGGCCATCGTGGGGATATGAAAGACCTCCAAGAGTGATTATTGAGTGATTTCAATGGACTGTCCCATGACAAAGGACTCAGTGCCAACAATTTTGCATTAATTGTTGTGGTTGTAGATGAGTTTGGCATTGGAGAAAAAGGCTTGAATGATGTTGCAAGGAACATGGGTATTAAGGCGAAGAAATTGTGTCCATTTGAATGCTTCAAATTTGGCAAGATATGAGAATTCAATTTTGTAACGTCCGGAATTGCTAAATTCTGAACTAACTTTTTCTTTTCAATACCACATTTCTCATTCATCTATTTGTTACCATTCAGTTTGCATTCGGTGTCAGTGTAAGTTCGTTCTATAGCTTTCATTACAATTAAATTTTTATACTATCAAATCATCCAGTACATAAATAATAAACAGGAAATCAGAATATAACTGTAATATAAAAATTTATAATTTTATTTATATTAGTTCAATTCAGATACATCCCACTAGTTTATGGACATTCTTTAACTGCACACTACACTATTTACATCCCATTCTACAATTACATCTGCTGTGCATGCATATGTCTGAATATAAATATAACATTCAACATATACCTGTTTACTTGATACTTTACACTTCTAGTGATCTTCTTCAACTAACTTGAAAACAGCATTCCCCAACATACATTGAAGAACTATCTGAGATGGTGAGTAAGGAAGGTGAGCTTGGGGAAGTCCAGTAAGAAATATATATAAAAGTGCGTATTATGTTACTATGCAAATAAAATAAAAATAATTTTATTTTATTTGTTATGAAAATATATTAAATATGAATATTATGATGCATAAAATCTTTTAATTCCTAGCGGTATACTAAGGGATGTTTTAGGAAAGATACTTTAATTTGCTAGGTAACCAGATAAAGCATGGGAGGATACTTTGAAGTACCTTTCGTGTTCCAGTTCCTAGTTTCGACTATAGGGAGTAGGTAGTGGAGACAGTCGACATCCAATAGAATCATGCACAAAACAGTATCTCATAAGGGATGTAGTATAGGAAGGCCAGGAAATCCTTAAGCCAATCATACAAAAAAAATAAATAGTAATGAATGGCCATCGTTGAACAGTTACAGTTTGCACTAGTCAAGTGCTCACTGTGGATACCAATGGACTTGACTAGGGTCTCACAATCATAACATATACATTTACCAGTATGCATGATCACTAAGGAGCAACTGTCTCAAAACATTTTCATATAATTATACAATTATGATAGAAATCATTTTCGTATAATTTATCTTCAGTCGATCCATAATCATATAAAAAATTAAATATTCATTTGGCAGTAGAAGATTCCAATAAAATTCTTATTGCAGAGCTTAAGTATCTAAAAAATTTAATTGCATATTGTTGGCTCTAATAGGCAATACCGAGAGGGGGGTGAATCGGTTCTTCGCTAGCCTTAAGCCCGTTTTGCGATTCTTCTAAATTCTCTAGCCTATTTGAATATTTTCTAAGTTCTCTAAGCTAGGCAAGCATGCAATTCAAATTCAATACAATAAGCACAATTATAATTGCAAGTAATTAAAGAGAGTAGAGAAAGAGAAATATACGCAAGTGATTTATAGAGGTTCGGCAACCTTGCCTACGTCCTCTACCTTGAGACGCTCCCAGGGATTTCCCCAAATTCACTATCCTTGAATTTGTTACACTCCCTCTTTTTCTAGGCTCAAAAGAAACCTCTCTCTTTTTCTAGGCTCAAGAGAAACCTCCCTCTTTTTCTTAGGCTAAAGAGTAACCTCCCTCTTTTTCTTATAACCTCCCTCTTTTTCTTAGGCTAAAGAGTAACCTCCCTCTTTTTCTTAGGCTAAAGAGAAACCTCCCATTTTACAAGGATTGAATGTGTTTACAAGAGAAGTAATCAAAGAAGGCCTCTAGATAGGCAAGTGATTACAAAGATTAAGCACAAATAAAAGCCTATACAAGATTTGTGCTAAGCACTACAAGGAATAAGAGAATGATAGATGATGGAAACTTTGTAGCTCTTGATTTGTTGTCTAAGGCTTGTAGATTTGAGGAATATGAGATTTGGAGTTGCTGAGTGGTTCCTCTTACTTCCTTTAGCTTCTAAGCCTCTTTTTATAGTCCCTTGGATGTATTCTAGCCGTTGGGTGGAGCCAAATCTCGAATATTATCGTTGTCTCACAGAAACTAGCCGTTATAGGCTATTTTCGGGCAAAGGGATCGATCCTGCTACAGTGGGGGATCGATCCCTTTTGTCCAGATTCTTGATTCTGGGCTTCAGGGACCTTGGGAAGACTTTCTGCCAAAAAGGGATCGATCCTGCTACAGTGGGGATCAATCCTTTTCTTCTAGAGGGCATTTTTCCTGAACTTTTGGGTTAGAAATGATATGACCTTTGATCCTAATTCAACCCAAAACATTTATAAGCTTTAAGGGAGTTTTTCTTGACTTTCTCAAATGAAAATATTGTCCAAAAATTTATAAGTAATTTTCTAAACTTATATTCAATAATTCTTGAGAAAATTACTTAATATTCAAAACCATTTTATAAAGTATTAAGACCAATAAGAATGTATCATTAAATGATGGTCTTAATGTTTGATATAAACACTTGAAAATGGATTGAGAGTATCATGTGTGATGAGGCAAATTTACAATGTGAATTAAAACATTAAAGTTTACTTAAGTTTTTGTCATTTCAAAATATATATGGCAATTTAAAGCTAACACATATAAAAACAAGTTTTACTATATGTCAATAATATAACATAATTAAAAATATTCTTTAGGCTAGTCAAACCATATTTTAAATTATCAATGAGCTTAAAAATAAATTTCTATTTCTTGTTTAGGAAAATTGGGTGGGTAAACAGTTAAAGTTGGTTTTCTAAAATTCCCGTGCCCTCTGCCCAAAACCACGATTTATATTTTCTTAAACTAGCCAATATTCCCAAATGCAAGCATAGTATTTCTTATGCATCTCCCATACATGTTTCTTACCTCTACAGTATCACTTCATTCAAACAATACCATTTGTGACATCGAACTAATGAGTAGATCCTTATTCGCCTCCTTTTATATTTCACTCATCTACTTTGGGGCTGCAGAAGATCATTTATATAAATTTAGTTTCAAGATTTCTATACAAAATACCTTTATAATACATACTTATTAATAATGCGATTGTCTTATCCAATTATGCACACTAAAGTTCCACCCTTTCCATTATATAAGTAGCCAATCATTGTAAGATTTTCTAACCTATTGATGCCTTTTTATTCATAACTGGAAATATTTGATTCCAATTAATATGTCATTAATTTTTCATGCAACCTAACTTAATTCCCTATTTAGAGGCGTAAAGCTCATTTCCTAATTCATTCTGTATTATTTTCAACAATTTTCCAAAGTTCAACCCAAATTTGTCCATTTGGCAGGATGGTTTTCTAACCCTTGCACATTAAAAATTACATTACTAATTATAGAGATGTCCAAAAATTATGAATCCAAGACCATATGAATCTTAATTCAATTCCCTATTCAAAATTGTAAATTTCACAATTTTATAATTTTTGAATCATTTTTAATAATTCCATAAATTAACTCTGTTTCCAGTTGCATTCTGGCGGATCAATCTACTGACCTCTATGCACAAATTGGTTCATATCTCAGTGCAGGGTTGTCCAAATTGTGCAAACCCAAAACTAGAGGTTGCAAAAGTTGACCTGGCCCAAAAAATCCACCCAATTAACCCGAATCCAAACCCGACCGATCCGATTTAACTAAAAAAGTAAAATTAATTATCAAAGTATTTTAATGTAGTAAAAATATAATTTTTTTTCAATAATATGAGTGTTATATTTTTTTAATCTAGTTAAACTTAAATATTCACTTTTATATCATATTCATTTGAACCTAATGTATAATTATTTAATGGCTAATCTATAATAGAGTAAAAAGCTATATCACCTACACTTAATGTCTCCAATTATTCTATAAAAAATCAAGATAATTTAAAGAGATATATAGTACTATTTGATGATATTTAATAGGGATTATTAAATCACTTTGATTCATAAAGTTATTAATTATTATAGATAATAAAAATAAAATGAAAAAAATGTAATTAATTTATAAATATAGGTAAATATATTATAAAGAAAATTATCATACAGATTATTAAATATTTTGTTATTTCAATCCCAACTATACTATAGGTCACGTAAAAAGAAAATTTTATTTTCATAAGTTTTGTAATTCTTAGAAATATGATTTTAATTGATTTTCATACCAAATAAATCACATTGAGATGACCAAGGCTTAACCAAATAAACTTGTCCAATCGACCCGAATCCAAATTCGACCAACCCAAATTGACTAAAAAAGTCAACGACCCAAACTCGATCTAATCCGAATCTGAATTAATCTAAAGCTAAATTGATCTAAATTCAAATTGATCCAAACCCGACCTTATCTGAACCCGAAATAGACCGATTTTTCCTTGACCCAAACCCGACCTTATTCGAACCCAAAATGATCCAAACTCGAAATAATCCAATTTTTCTTTAACCTAAAATGATCCGATCCAAAATGACCCAACCCAAACCCGATTCGACCTGCCCATTTGCTACCTCTACCCAAAACCATATTATTCCTAATTCAAAATCAGCCATTTGGATCACGTTTTTTGGGTCGAGTGCCCTACATTCATTTGCACATATCTTAAGCTACAGAACTTCAAATCAAGTGATTCCAAAACTGAATTTCTCCTAACTTAGAAGTCTATCTACAATAATGTTTACATAATTTATCTCATTAGAAAACCTCCAAACTGAATGTTTAAACTTGGAGCTTAGGACAAGACAGTGTAGCAGGATTGAAATCTTAGCACATATATGCACTTTACACTTTGTTTCTTACAACTTTACAATACTTTGAGCATGAAAACAACGTTCTTCCCTTAGGGAACCCTCATGACTGAAAGCTTCATCTATCTCTACACTTAGTTTTGTTTCAATCTAAGGTTACAAACATGTTATTCATGCTTAGAACAATCCAAAACTATAATTGAAATTGATGAAAACATTAACACCTATGAACCTCACCTCGAACAAAAATTGCCAGCAGCAAAATCAGCTTTCAAATGTTGGAATTAATTCACCAAACTCTAGGTTTAGAGAGCTCTTGAGATGAGGAACAAGGTTGGTGAAAGAAGCTTGGTGATTTGGTAGCTTGAAAAAAGTGTTTCACAAGGTTTCTCTTTCTTTTAATTTAGTAAAAATGGAGGAGGAAAAAGGCTGTTAAGGGGTGGCTAGCTAATAGCTTTAAAAAGACCAAAATTTTTTGGTTTGGTTGATATTTAAAGATATTTTTCAGCCCTATGTCAGAAATGACCAATTTGCCCCTTTAAATTCTAATATTTACAACCATGCCATAACCATTATTTTATTATTTTTAGTTTCAGATTTTTAATTTTAATTTTATTTTTAATATATTTTATTTATTTTATTCAATTCAAGTCAATCATTGAACAATTTGACTAGCCCCAAGCAAAAAAGACCATAATGCCCTTGTACGATTTCATTGTTTCTCATTATGTCCTAACATTATTTTAATATTTTTACTTCAGAATTTATATTTTATATTTTATTATTTTCAATATATTTAGGTCAAAAGTTGACTCCTAAGGTAGTTTGACGGGTCATAGGTAGTGAAATTACCAAATTACCCCTAAACAAAGGCTTTTAGCTTCGTTCACATTGTTTTTAGCATTTTCGCATAGTTCAGCTCACGAGTTAGATCCATGTGAAACTTTTTTATGCAAGGATTTTTCTATGACAGACGGTGGGTCCAAAGTCAATTTAGTTTGACCGTTATTCAGAAAAATTCCTCCCAGCTATGGACTAAATCGTCGTTTTTCAATTTGTTGTAGGCAAACCTAGGCATGTTAAATTAAAAGAATTCTGAAAAATAGTCTTCTTGCCCCTTTGGTATTTCAGGCCCAACTTTCACATTTTGCCACTTCGAGGACCGTTTGGATTACGGATTGCCCTGTGGGGCCCACTTAACAGTTTTCTCGATAATTTCACAACGTTGTTTCCGTAACTTATATTAATATTCTAATTCAACACCTTCAATAAGTGTAGGAAGAATAGAGAAATTTGGGATTTCACAAATTTCCTTTAGGAATTCGAGGTTAATAGGCCTCCAATGCTTGATTTTCATATTTGCAAAGAATTCATGGAAGTGGTTTTCTCTTCCGCATTGCGAAAACTATGATCAAATACAGTAGGAATGGAAGAGGACGAAGAAGAAAAAGTAACTCTAGCCCTCTTGGCTATGTGTTTAACTCTTGGAGACATGGTGGAAGTTGTTGAGATATGAGAAACTTGAGAAAATAGAAAAAGAGTTGGTTTGGGAATTTCAGCAAGCACATCATGGGCTAAACTTTGAAGTGGTGGTGATAAGGTTATGGGAAGAGTTGGATCACACAAGCAACATAAAGCCACAAAGAAAGTAAGGGAGAGTAAGTTTGATAAAGGAAGTGTAAGAAAATATGGAATAGGTTGAGAGGAATAAGAGCTAGAAGATGGACCCAAAAATGGGTTTTTATGGATTTGGAATGAGAAGGAAATGTTGTGAGAATGAGAAAATATGAAAGAAAATGAAATGGATTTGAAAAGTATGATGAAAAAGATGAAAAATGCAAGAAAAATGGTGAAGATGGATGAAAAAAATGAAAAGGTTTGAAATTTTGAGAGAAAGGGAGTTTGTGAGGATAAAGGACGTGAGCCAGCTTGAAAAATGGGAAGAATTCGCAAAATCTTGACTTTTAAACAGCCTAGGTCGCACGTTTTAGCCTTATGGGATAGATCCCTTCACTTAGAGGATCGATCTCTATTTGGTAGATTCCATTCTGCCTTGGTCGAATCGATTACATGGGTAATGGGATTGATCCCTCTTGTTATTTCCCCAGAATTTAGCACCCAAAAGCCAGGGAATCGATCTTATTTCATTAGGAACCGATCCTTTAGTCATGTGCTTCACTTTTTATGCAAAAAAATGGTTTGAAATCATGCATGTTCAATATTTTATGATCAAAACAAGATTTGAGTAAGTTGAAAGCATGTTTTATAACTTGTAGAAAGCTAAAACATTTCGTAAAACCACTGAAAATGCATTTTGGCATGTTTTGAGACTGTTTTGAATGAAAACTGCATTTTTAAGAACTATCACGAAAATTTTGTGAAATATATGCAGATTTTCAAGATAAATCAAGGTTGAATGGAAAGATCACGCACGTCAAATTCATCAAATCTTAACAACCAAAATCCACTACAACATCAAATCATCCTAAGGAATATGGTAAGTCAAGTATGTGATGAGCAAGTAGTTCATATATTCTCTAAATTCCTAGTTTCCATTCATCACTACCAACTTAGACCATTCATTCAAGCATACATAGATGACATTTACACTTAAGGTGCGTTCATTAATCCAACTTCTCCTCAAGTGTGCAAAAATTTCTCTGTCTTTCTCTAACTAAAGGTTTAGTAAAAATATCTGCCAATTGATGCAAGGTATCAATATACTCTAGAATTATATCACCTTTTTGCACATGATCTCTTATAAAGTGATGCCTTATTTCAATGTGTTTAGTTCTAGAGTGTTGTATAAGATTTTTGGTGAGATTAATAGCACTAGTATTGTCACATTTGATGGGAATTTGATTAATCTCTATTCCATAATCACTCATTTATTGCTTAATCCACAACACTTGGGCACAAAAACTTCCAGATGCAATATATTCAGCTTCAATAGTGGATTGAGCTACACTATTTTGTTTCCTGGAAAACCATGAAATGAGCCTATTCCCTAAGAATTGGCAAGTACCGAAAGTGCTTTTCCTATCAACTTTGCATCCACCAAAATCAACATCCAAATAAGCATGAAGGGCAAATGTTGAGTCTCTAGGATATTATATTCCTAAGGAAGAAGTGTCTCTAAGGTACCTAAAGATTATTTTGACTGCTTGTAAGTGTGATTCTCTAGGAGATGATTGAAATTTAACACATAAGCATACACTAAACATTATATCGGGTCTACTGGTAGTAAGATATAATAATGAGCCAATCACATACCTATATAGTTTAATGTCTACACACTTATCTCCTTCATTTTTATCAAGGTTGATAGTTGTGCTCATTGGGGTGTATTGAGGTTTGGTCTCATCCATCCCAAATCTTTCGAGCAAATCTTTAGTGTACTTAGCTTGATTAATGAAAATTACATCTTTACATTATTTTAGTTGGAGCCTTAAAAAGAATGTTAGCTGCCCCACATGCTCATTTCAAATTCACCTTACATTAGTTTAGAGAAATTCTTGCACAAAGATTCATTTGTAAATCCAAAAATGATGTCATCTACATAAATTTGAACTACAAATAAATCACTACCCTTAGTTTTAATGAATAAAGTGGTATCTACTTTGCCTCTTGCAAAACCTTTTCCAATCAAAAACTTGAAGTCTTTCACACCAAGCTCTAGAGCTTGTTTTAATTCATACAAAACCATTGAGAGTTTGAAAACATGATTAGGAAACTTTGGATTTTCAAAACCAGAAAGTTGCTCAACATAAACCTCTTCATTTATAAAACCATTGAAAAATGCACTTTTAACATCCATTTGATACAGTCTAAAATTTTTGTAACATGCAAAGGCAAGTAGCATCCTAATAACCTCTAATCTAGCTACCAGAGCATAAGTCTCGTAATAGTTTATTCCTTCTTCTTGCCTATATCCTTGTGCCACTAATCTAGCCTTGTTTCTAATTATCATACTATTTTCATCTATTTTATTCTTGAATATCCATTTGGTTCCAATAATTGGATGATCATCAAGTCTTTCCACAAGATTCCAAACTTTACTTCTTTTAAATTGATTTAATTCCTCCTACATAGCCATAATCTAATTTTCATCCTTTAAAGCCTCATCAACATTCTTTGGTTCAAATTGAGACACAAAAGCTACATGTTGGCAAATGTTTCTATATGATGATCTAGTTCTAACTCCAATATATGGATCTCCAACAATGTCATTATTTTTCACATAATTGAGTTCTTTAAGACATCTAGATTCTTTCTTAATTTCCTCTTGATCTAATAACTCCTCCTTTTTATTTATGTTAAGATCTTCTAATTGTTTACTAACATCTTTATCTTGAGATGGATCAACTATTGGCTCATCAAATATTTCCACATCATCATCAAGGTTAGCTTTACTAAAGGAATTGGGCTCATCAAAGATCACATGAGTTGACTCTTCTACAACAAGTGTTTTTTTGTCAAAAACTCTATTAGCCTTAGAATTTAAGGAATATCCAAGGAAGATACTTTCATCACTTTTAGCATCAAATTTTCCTAAATTATCTTTTCCATTATTCAAAACAAAACATTTACATCCAAAAGGATGAAAGTAGCTATTGTTAGGCCTTTTTCCCTTATAAAGTTCATATGGTATTTTCTTTAAAATGGGCTATTTATGACATAACATGAAGTGTTAATGGCTTCAGCCCAAAAGTATTTTGGTAAATTGTTTTAACAAAGCATAGTTCTAGCCATTTCCTCTAAAGTCCTATTTCTCCTTTCAACTATCTCATTTTGTTGAAGTGTTTTAAGAGCTAAAAAATTATGGAATTATGGCTAATACCATTTTCATTACAATAATCATCAAAACCAAGATTTTCAAATTCTTTTCCATAATCACTTCTAATGCTTGTAATTGAATAACCATTTTCATTTTGAGTAATTTTTGAAAAAGTGATGATTTGTCTACATTTTTAACACTTAATAAGAGTACCCAAGTGAACCTAGTATAGTCATCAACTATGACAAAACCATTGTGTTTTCCTTCTAAGCTAGTAGTTCTAATTGGTCCAAAAAGATCTAAGTGAAAGAGTTAGAGTGGCCTAGAGGTGGAAACACACTTCTTGGATTTGAAAGATACTCTTTTGTGTTTTCCTCTTACACAAGCCTAACACACCTTATCATTTTCAAATTAAAGCTTGAGCAATCCTACAACTAGGTCTCTTTTAGCTAGTTTGGATAAAACATGCATCCTAGCTTGCCCTAATCTCCTATGCCATAACCAAGGTTTATCTTCTTTTGTGGCCATGAAGCATACATTTTTGTTATTTAGTTCATCTAAGTACACAACGTAAATGTTTCCTTGTCTATGTCCTATGAAGAGAATTTGATTGGTTTTAACATCAACAACATAACAACACAAAAGCATCAAACACAACCTTAAAACCTTTATCACACAATTGACTAATACTAAGCAAATTATGCTTTAATCGTCTAACATACAATACATTTTCAATAATAGAGATATAGTTACCAATGGAGCCAATCCCTTCAATTTGTCTTTTGGAGTTGTCCCCGAATGTGACTTCACCACTAGTTTTAGGCTTTAGGATTTTGAATTGGCTCTTGTCACCGGTCATGTGTCTTAAGCATCCATTATCATGGAACCAATGCTACTTAGACTTAGCCTTGTAGCAATGCTCTTCCTCCTACAAGCAAACACATCAAACTTTTACCTTAGGTACCCAAATTTTCTTGGGTCCTTGAAAGTGACTACATACCTTCTTTAATCCTTTAGGGATCCATTTCATTTTCAAGGATTCATCATTTGAATTCACAACATGCATAGACACCCAAAACTATTTTTCACCCAAATTTTCTTGGGTCCTTGAAAGTTACTACATACAATCTTTTATCCTTTAGGGATCCATTTCAGTTTCAAGGATTCATCATTTGAATTCACAACATGCATAGACACCCAAATTTTCTTAACTATTTTTCCTCTAAAAGTGGTTTTTCTAGATGTGCATGCTTGTGAGAAGTGTCATAGTCTATTGCATAAAGTGCACAATATTGATTTTTCATTCTTATAATTTACAAGAAAATTTTTGAATTGAGTTTCCTTATTTGTTGCATTAAAAACAGCTCCCTCTTTGTCAAAGAATGATCTTTGGGTCTCAGCATGTGATCAAGTTTTTATTGACTTATATAAAATCTAGAAAAAAATTTTGCAAATTAATATTCTTTTTACTTAATTCATCTATTTCTAGGTTAACATTTTCTAATTTCTTTTCACATTCTAGTTTGGCATTCATGAGTATTTCATTTTCCATTTTCAATTTTAAGATCATTTTCTTATACTTTATGTTCCTGTTCTCAAATTCACTAGCTAAATCATCAAAGGCTTCTTGCAACTCATCAAAAGTATATTCATTAGTATCAAGTGAGCTGGAATTTACCTTTTCATCATTAATAGCCATAAAACAAAGGTTGGCTACTTCATCTTCAACATTTTCTTCATCGGAGCAATCACTATCGCTTCATGTAGCCATCATTGCCTTCTTCTTTGGCTTCTTCTAATCTTGTTTTCTATAAAGAGGGCAATCAAATTTAATATGACTAGGTTTTTGGCATTCATAACAAATAATTGGTTCTTTCACTTTTCTATTAGTTTCTCACTTGCTAGAATCTCTCCTATAGGGTCTCCTAGAATTTTCACTAGTTTTCATTCTCATAAATTTGTTGAATCTTTTGGCAAACATTGTCATCTCAAAGTCCTCATCATCACCACTTTCATCATTATTGTGAGAACTGAGTATTTAGGTACAGTTGTAAATGTAGGGACACTCACCGCTGTCATTTTCTGTGTATTTCGCAGGTTAGACCCAGTACAGTAAGGTGGGCCCCACAAGCTCTATAGTGCCAGGATGGATGTGAGACTGGACATATAATATTCAGAAAGCCCAATAAGCCTAGGGTAAGAATTTCAAACCTAAAATCCCTCATTTAGATTATTTTTGAGAAGTATGGAAACAAATTGGAAAATGACGAATTAGTCTATAGCTTAGTGGCATTTTCGTAAATTGTGCCTAAACAAAAAGGAATTTAGACTAAGTGAAAAGAGCATGATATTCTACATAGAAATAAGTCCTAGGTATTGGCTCTATAACAATACCGAGAAGGGGATGAATCGGTTTTTAGCTAACCTTAAGTTCGTTTTTTGGTTATTCTAAATTCACTAGCATATATTAATGTTTTCTAAGTTCTCTAGGCTATGCAAGCATGAAATCCAAATTCAATACAACAATCACAATATAATTGCAAATAAATAAAGAGAGAAGGGAAAGAGAAATGTACACAAGTGATTTATAGAGGTTTGGCAACCTTGCCTACGTCCTCTACCTTGAGACACTCCTAAGGATTTTCCCCAAATTCACTAACTTGAATTTGTCTTTACAATCCCTCTTTTTCGCAAGCTCAAGAGAAACCTATCCTCTCATTTTTTCGGGCTTAAAGAGTAAACCTTATCTACTCAATATGGCACTTACGGGTTCACTCCCCTTTACAATCTGGGATTGGGTTTACAAAGAGTGTAATCAAAGAAGGCCTCTAGATAGGCAAATAATTACAAATGTTAAGCTCTAAAAAAGAAACTCTAAAGTATTTATGCTATAAAATACAAAGATGTTGAGAGTAATAAAAGATATTGAATTCTAGCTTTTGTAATCTTTGAGATGCTTGGAGAAGATGAAGAAATTTAAGAATAAAATGTCTCAGCTGCTCTCTCTTCTTTCTTGATCTTTCAAGCCTCTATTTATAGTCCCTTAGATGTATTCTTGACGTTGGGCGGAGCCAAAATTGAAAGTTACCGTTGTATCTGACAAAAATAACCGTTGGAGTGTTTTTTCGAGGTAAGGGATCGATCCTATGCCCTGGGGGATCGATCCTACGCTTCATTCCACGCCTCCTAATCATTTTTCCATGAAGGGATTGATCCCTTCCCTTAGGGGATCGATCCCATGCTTTAGTTTTGCCCTTAGGAGCATTCTACCATTTAGGGATGGATCCCTCAACATGGGGGATCGATCCCTCAAGCTAAACCTGCACCTTTCTAAGCCATTTTGGGTTAGAAATGATGTGAACTTTGGTTTTAATTCACCCTAAAACATTTATGAATTTTATGGGAGTTTTTCTTGTCTTTCTCAAATGAAGACTTAGTCCAAAAACTTATTAAGTAATTTTCTAAACTTGTGTTCAATATATTCTTGACAAAATTACTTAATGAAAACATTCAAACTCATTTTGTAAAGTATTAAGACCAATAGGAATATACAATTAAATTATAGTCTAATGTTTGATAAGATCACTTAAAATGATTTGAGAGAATCATGTGTGATAAAGTAAATTTACAATACGAAAGAAACATTAAGGCTTACTCTATGTCAACTTAAAGCTAACACTAGGCTATGTCAACAGATGGATTGAATCAGTGGTAGAATTAGAAATTTACACGATTTACCTGATAGGGGTAATTTCATAATTTCACCTTCTTAGTAGGTCAAACCCAAACCAAACCACCATGATTCATCAAAATACATCCAATAACAATTTTTGGAGATGAAATCTAAATTTTTGGAGTGCAAGTACATAGTTATAAAATTACGGAAGCTTAAGGGCATTTTTCTCCAAATATTTCATAACCAAGGGCAAAATGGTCATTTTGCCATAAGAAGAAGCTTCCATAAATTCTTCCCAAAGTCAGCTGGCGATACCTAGTCTTCTCCAACCTCCCATTAATGCCATTGAAGAGAAGAAAAAGAGAAAAGAAAAGAAAATTTTCCATAAGTCATAAAGTACTCGCCTTTTCAACAAAATTCCTTCTACAAATCTCTTCTACTCACTCTCCCCTCTTCATACATACCAAAAGCTCTTTAAATAATTGAAAAAATCAAGAGGAAAATGGGCATAGGGAATTCGGCCAAGAGAGGTAATCTTTATGGTTTTAGTTTCATTTAATTTTAATGATAGATTTTAATAATTCTAAGTGTTCTAAGCTTGAATCTAAGGTTTATTTTGATTGAATCTCATTGAATTCCTCACTATGGTATTCGGCCATGATGATGATCTTAAGCATCTTTATGTTTTGGTCTATAATAATGGTGGAGAAAGAAAGGAAATTAAGAATTAAACATAGTATAATTGAAAATTTGAAGAAAAACCATTAAAATGGTAAGATGCCATTTTTCGGCCTAGGTTTGAGGAGAGGGATTCATGGCCCAATTTGATGAGTTTAGGGTGCCATTAGACTGTAAAAATTATGTGGAGTTTATCGGTGAAGTCATATTTAAATTCAAAGTTGATTTGACGAAGTTAGGTTTTAGTACCAGTACAAATTATACCGGTTAATTATTTTCTACTAATATTGTAGTAGAAATTAGTGAAGGAAAAATTATTAGAAATTTAATTATGGTGAATAATGGTGTTTGGTGTAATATCTTGCTGCCCGAGAATATTGATTCACGTGTGGTGCTATGTGGAAGTTCGATTTAATTGGACAGGTAAGGGATGCGTTTGTGAACTGTAAGGATATCCCAAATGCATGATTTGGCTACACATAATTTTATGAGAATATTTGAGAAATAAAATGCTTTGGAAACTGTGAAATTGTGGTTGTTGGCTGGGTTTTGAACTGTGTTGAATTTGTAGGGAGGCTAGGGTATTAGCAGTCGTTATGCTACTGAAATTTCTTAGGAAATTTACTGAAAATATCATGAAATACTTTAAATGCATATTGAATGATTTCCTAGCCTTGGAAATGATATATTTAATATTTTTTATAAAACATGAATATACCAAAAAATATTATTTAAATATTCATGTTACTAAATTTAATAAAAGAGAGACTACTAAAAATTCCTCCTACATGTTTTACAGTGCGAGATGTGGTTTATAAAGTGAAAAGTTGAAAAGTGAATATTTTATAAATTATTTCCAATAAATATTCACCATATGCTAATTTGAAACCTTTATGGACTGATTGATAATTTTACCCATTTTATTGATTTCCATAAAGGTGATACGATGATGAGAATATTGTTTTGAGACTGTTAGGCCCCTTATCATGCAGGTACCCTTAAATTTTGATGGATTTAACTTCGTAAACTGCCATACCATAACAACATCACAATATGACTCCACATCCATGGGCGGTTGAATTGGTGGCGGTGGTGGTACGGCCTGTGCCTACTGTACTAGCTGTGGTGCAGGCTTAAGCTCGGGATTACTAGTGTTTTAGATGACTGATGATGAGGAGCACTAGTCGAAGTTTGCACAGACAGTGTTATTTGCCCAACATCTAGTGATCACTTAGGATGTATTTGTGGATGCATTTCATCATCAGTATCCCCGACATAGCTCACAAGAAGTTACAACAAGAGTTTATGGAGTTGGTACAGGGGAGTATGACAGTGGATGAGTACGAGTCGAAGTTTACTACACTTAGCAGGTTTGATCCACTGACTCAGGTTAATGAGCGACATAAGATTGATAGATTTAACGCTGTGCTAAGACCCTCTATTAGATCTAAGCTGGCCTTATTTGATATCTGTACATATGATGAGGTTGTTAGACGTGCTCAACTATACGCGCAAGACTTTGAGCAATTCCATTTTGAGTCGACATCGAAGGCGAAGTTTAAGGGAAAGGGTAAGACTAAGAGAGGGGCAAAGGACAGATCAGGTAGAGATCAACCTAAGAGGGCTAAACCATCGGGTATATAGATTTTAGAGGGGGATTTACGAGATCAACTGTTACAACCCCTACCACTGGTCCCACCTCAACATAGAGGAATATCGCGACTAGGTGTACGCTTTGTGGTCAGTCACATGGTACACGGCCTTGCTACTTGTTGACTAAAGCTTGTTTTAGATGTGGACAGACAGGACATTTGATGAGGGATTGCTTGATGTTATGAGAGTCCATTGCTTACACTGTTCCAGCCCTTATTCCACCACTATTGGCACCAATAGCTCCGACTGCGATAGAAAGAGCTACACCCTCATAGATGAGACGAGCGAATGCAATAGAGAAAGGTAAGAAGCTCGTGACTCAGGGATGGGTGTATGCATGTAAGAAGCGCGTGACTCAGGGACGGGTGTATGCATTGGATCAAGAGATTGCTGATGCATCTGTATATGTTATTAAAGGTAAATTTTATATTTTTGATATACCCATAATTGCATTATTTGACCTTGGTTTTACTCATTCATTTATATCACCTGCTCGTACTAACTGAGTCCGAGTAGAACCGGAGCCATTAGGGTATACATTACAAATAAATACTCCTTTTAAAGAGTCACAGATTACGGATGTAATGTACAAAAATTGTAAAGTAATTGTAGGACAAAAGGAAACAACAGCTAACCTAATTTTGTTAATGATGTACAATTTTGATGTAATATTTAGAATGGATTGGTTAGTTGTGAATTTTGTAACCCTAGATTGTTATAATAAGTTTGTTACCTTCTCTCACCCGAAACGCTATACTGTAAAATTATTTGATAAGTTATAATGAAAGTGATGTTTTTACTAAAATTGTTGAGTGTATTTGTGATGTGATTGAAGGTTTTCTTGCGTATGTGGAGGACGTGGAAAAGAAACATCTAGATCTGTCAGATATTCTTGTGGTTGCGACTTTTCAAATGTATTCCCGGATGATTTACCAAGGTTACCACCATATAGGGAGACAGAGTTTACTATTGATATGGTACTTGGTACAAAGCCTATTTCTAAGCCCCCTTATCGGATGGCATTGGTAGAGTTAGAGGAGCTTAAGAAGCAACTCCCGGAATTACTGGATAAAGGCTTTATTCGGCCCAATGTGTCTCCGTGGGGTGCTCCAGTATTATTCGTCCAAAAGAAATATGGCAGCTTGAAGTTGTCTATTGATTACAGGTTGCTTAATCGGGCTACCATCAAGAATAAGTATCCCTTGCCCAGGATCAACGATTTATTTGATCAGCTCAAAGGTGCAATGGTATTCTTAAAGATAGATCTCCGATCAGGTTATCATCAACTTAAGATTCGAGAGTCGGATGTTCCCAAGACAGCATTCCAGACTCGATACGGGCATTATGAGTTTCTGGTGATGCCTTTCGAATTGACTAACGCCCCTACAACTTTTATGAGTTTAATGAATGAGGTGTTTAAACCATACCTAGATCAGTTTGTGATAGTATTCATTGATGATATTTTGATTTATTCCAAGTCAGCAGAGGAGCATGGGCAGCATCTCCGGATAGTCCTATAGACCCTCAAAGACCGGAAGCTATATGCTAAGTTTAGTAAGTATGAGTTCTAGCTAGATCACATTATATTTCTGGGGTATGTGGTATCTAGAGATGGGGTATCTGTGGATCCATCTAAGATTGAGGCAATTATTCAGTGGGAGAAGCCTTAGACAGATACTGAGATACGTAGTTTTCTAGGTCTAGTAGGGTATTACTACCGGTTTGTGAAGGGGTTTTCAAGACTAGCTGCTCCATTGACGCACCTTACGCACAAGGATGTTAAGTTCAAGTGGACAGACGAGTGTGAGCGTAGTTTCCAGGAGTTGAAGAGACGGTTGACTAGTGCTCCTGTTCTTGCCCTTCCCAACGGATCAGATGGTTTCTCAATGTACAGTGATATGTCTGTATTGGGATTAGGGTGTGTTCTGATGCAGAATGGTCAAGTAATTGCTTATGGTTCTAGACAGTTGAAAGAGCATGAGAAGAATTACTCGATACATGACTTGGATTTAGCAGCTGTGGTGTTTGCATTGAAGATATGGCGGCATTATTTATACAAAGAGAGATTCCAGGTATACACAGACCATAAGAGTCTGAAATATTTATTCTCGTAGTGGGAGTTGAATATGAGATAGTGCAGATGGATGGAGCTGTTAAAGGATTATGACTGTGAGATTCTTTACCACCCGGGGAAAGCAAATGTGGTGGTAGATGCTTTGAGTTGTAAGCAGATGGGTATGGTATCCTACATAATGGTCCAGGAGCACGATCTGATTGAGCAGATCTTGAGCCTCAATTTGAGTGAGATTTGCTCTGAGAGATATGGGTTTACAGGTCATTTCAAGATAGAGCCAGATCTGATGGATAGAATTAGGGATGCTTAGAGGAGAGATTCTTATTGCATTGAGGTTGCCAGTCAGGTTTAGATGGGACTACAATCGGATTATGGGATTGGCACCGATGAGATACTGAGGTTCAGAGGTAGGATATGCATTCTCGATGATCAGGAGCTAAAGCATCTGATTCTGACGGAGGTCCACACTTCCAGGTACACTCTACATCCAGCCAGTACTAAAATGTACCATAATTTACGAAGAGTGTATTGGTGGCCTAAGATGAAGCGAGATATCGCAGAATTTGTAACATGGTGTCTCACATGTCAACGAGTGAAGATTGAGCATCAGAAGCCTGCTACGTTACTACAGCCTCTATCGATTTCGATGTGGAAGTAAGAGCATGTTACTATGGACTTCATGATGGGTTTGCTGAAGACCTAGAGGAATCATTATGATATATAGGTGATAGTTGATCGATTGACGAAGTCCGCTCATTTTCTAGCCATTAGATCTACATATTCCCTCAATGCCTTAGCCAATTTGTATGTTCGAGAGATAGTGAGGTTACATGGTGTTCCAGTGAGCATTACTTCGAATAGGGATTCTCGGTTTACATCACATTTTTGGGAGAGGTTTTGGGAGGTTATGGGATCCTAGTTGAATTTTAGCACCACTTTCCATCCGCAGACTGATGGGCAGTCCGAGCGCACCATCTAAATGCTCGAGGATATGTTGAGAGTGTGCGCATTGGATTTTAAGGGCTCTTGGGACAATCATTTACCACTGGCAGAGTTCACCTATAATAATAGCTATCAGTCCAATATCGTCATGGCACTGTGTGAGGCTTTGTATGGTAGACGATGTAGGTCACTTGTTGAATGGGAAGAAGTAGGGGGTCGTAAGATATTAGCTCCCAATATGATAGAGCAGGCTTCCCAGGATGTACAATTAATTTGTGACAGGTTGAGGACGGCATAGACTCGGCAGAAAAGCTATGCAGATACGAGACCCCGACCATTGGAGTTCTCAGTTGGAGATTCTGTCTTTCTTAAGGTCTCACCGCCGAAGGGTATCATAAGGTTTAGCAAGAAAGGGAATTGAGTCCTTGGCATATCGAACCATTCGAGATCTTAGATCGTGTGGGAGACGCTGCTTATCGATTAGCGTTTCCTCC
Organism: Heritiera littoralis; assembly: GCA_031772115.1. Taxonomy (NCBI): domain Eukaryota; kingdom Viridiplantae; phylum Streptophyta; class Magnoliopsida; order Malvales; family Malvaceae; genus Heritiera; species Heritiera littoralis. The sequence continues at coordinate 3,038,994 of JAPDPK010000055.1, forward strand.
AGAATTATAAGGGGTCCATAATGTCTTCCACGTGTCAATGTTGAGCAGGTACCATCCAGATCCATCTCACGTAATTCAGTATAAGCCATTGGAGATCAAGGAGGATATGAGCTACGTAGAGAGACCTATTCAGATCTTGGATAGGAAGGATAAGGTGCTACAGTCTAGAATGATTCTGTTAGTAAAAGTGCTCTAGCAGTATCATTCTGAGGAGGAGGCTACATAGGAGTTAGAAAGTATCATACGAGAGAAGTATCCAAGCTCTTCCAGTGATAGGTTAGATTAAATTCGGAGGATCGAATTTCTTAAGGTGGGGACAATGTGAGAACTGAGTATTTAGGTACTGTTGTACATGAAGGGACACTCACCACTGTCATTTCCTGTGTATTTCGCAGGTTAGACCTGGTACAGTAAGGTAGGCCCCACAGGCTTTACAATGCCTGAATGGACGTGAGACTAGACAGATAATATTCAGAGAGCCCAATAAGCCTAGGGTAAGAATTTCAAATATAAAATCTCTCATTTAGATTATTTTTGAGAAGTATGGAAACAAATTGGAAAATGACGAATTAGTCATAGCTTGGTGGCATTTTCGTAAATTGTGCCTAAACAAAAAGGAAGTTGGACTAAATGAAATTAGCATGATATTCTACATGGAAATAAGTCCTAGGCTATGTCAACAGATGCATTGACTCAATGGTAGAATTAGAAATTTATTGAATTTACCCGATAGGGGTAATTTCGTAATTTCACCTTCTCGATAGGTTAAACCCAAACCAAACAACCATGATTCATCAAAATACATCAAATAAGAATATTTGGAAATGAAATCTAAACTTTTGGAGTGCAAGTACATAGTTATAAAAATTACGGAAGCTTAAGGGCATTTTTGTCCAAAAATTTCATAACCAAGGGCAAAAATGAAAATACAAATGTCTTCTACTCACTCTCCTCTCTTCATACATACCAAAAGCTCTTTAAATAAGTGAAAAAATCAAGAGGAAAATGGGCATAGGGAATTCGGCCAAGAGAAGTAATCTTTATGGTTTTAGTTTCATTTAATTTTAATGATAGATTTTGATAATTCTAAGTGTTCTAAGCTTGAATCTAAGGTTTATTTTGATTAAATCTAATTGAATTCCTCCCTATGGTATTTGGCCATGATGTTGATCTTAAGCATCTTTGTGTTTTGGTCTATAATAATGGTGTAGAAAAAAAGGAAATTAAGAATTAAACATAGTATAATTGAAAATTTGAAGAAAAACCATTAAAATGGCAAGATGCCATTTTCGGCCTAGGCTAGAGGAGGGGGATTCATGGTTCAATTTGATGAATTTAGGTTTCCATTAGACTGTAGAAATTATAAGGAGTCCACCGGTGAAGTCGAATTTAAATTTGGAGTTGATTTGACAAAGTTAGGTTTTAGTACCAATATAAATTATACCAGTTAATTATTTTTTACTGATAATGTAGTAGAAATTAGTGAATGAAAAATTATTAGAAATTTAATTTTGGTGAATAATGGTGTCTGGTGTAATATCTTGCAGCCCGGGAATATTGATTTGCATGTGGTGCTATTGGGAAGTTCGATTTAATCGAACAGGTAAGGGATACGTATGTGAATTGTAAGGATATCCCGAATGCATGATTTGGCTACGAATAATTTTATGAGAATATTTGAGAAATGAAGTGCTTTGGAAACTGTGAATTGTGGTTATTGGCTGGGTTTTGAATTGTGTTGAATTTGCAGGAAGGCTAAGGTATTAATAGTCGTTATGTTACTGAAATTTCTTAAGAAATTTACTGAAAGTACCATGAAATATTTTAAATGCATATTGGATAATTTCTTAGCCTTGGAAATGGTATATTTAATACTTTTCATAAAACATGAAAATATCAAAAAATATTATTTAAATATTCATGTTACCGAATTTAATAAAAGGAAGACTACTGAAAATTCCTCCTCCATGTTTTACAGTGCGAGATGTGGTTTATAAAGTGAAAAGTTGAAAAGTGAATATTTTATAAATTATTTCCAGTAAATATTCACCATATGCTAATTTAAAACCTTTATGGACTGATTGATGATTTTAGCCATTTTGTTGATTTTCATAAAGGTGATACGATGATGAGAATATTGTTTTGAGACTATTAGGCCTCTTATCATGCTGATATGTGATAAATTAAGCATCTCGGTCGACGCCTGATCAATGTACGATTGAGGACAATTATAGCTTATGGCCACAGATCTCATATGATAATTATTTTACCCTACGGGGATTATAGCATGATATATTTTGAGTGATGCCTTAATCTCTACCATTTTTTGTGATATGAAATGATGTTTTACAAGTGATGATGATATTAAATGATAAATGATTTTTTTTATACATTTTCAATGAGATGGATGATGATTTCTAAATGGTTTACTATACTAAATTAAGTACAAAACTATTTTTGAGATTTTCAGTGATATATGTGGTAGGTATTTAAATGGAAATGATGATTTATTAATCTAATATTCTTTTCATGATTTACTATGAATATGAGATGATTTGATTAAATGTTTACTTCAAGAAAGTATTGAATTGGGATTTATTGTGAGATGTTATGGAAAAGTGTTTTAATTCAATAATCAATACTTACTCCCTATAGTCGGTTCTAGGTTCTAGGACAAGATAAGCATTTTAAAATACCTTTCTTACTCAATCCGGATCCCTAGCCGACTATAATATCCTTCTTATTTCGGTCCCTAGTGTACCTATAGGAAATAGATGATTTTGTGGCATATAGGTTTCGTGATATCAAGATTTGCATACAATTCTTTTACTGAGCCATGGTTTGCTCACTCCTTTATTTTCACCATCTACAGATTACTTCCAGTGACTGCGTGATATACATTCCGAGGATTTTTGGTTGCGCTTGAGTACCCCGAGGCAGCACAGTATAGATCTTAGAGGTATAATCAATTACTTTATATGTTCAGACTTACTTTTACAATACTACAGTGTTGTCTTATAAACAGGGGATGTAAACGATAAATAAATTACGATAATTAAATATTTTTCTTTAATTGTAAATTTCAGTTTCAAAATGTTTATTGTGTAAGGAAAAAGGGAAATAAAGGCATTGCAGATAGACCAACCCTTGTGATATGTATAGAAATGTGTAAAATACTGTATATACGGGATGTGACAATTATCATCTTTATATTCCTCATGTGTGGTGGATTTTAATGCAACTCTAACTTTCTTAGAAGGTTCTTGATTTCTCTTGATTTTCTTTTCATAAGTAAGGAGAGATCTCATGAGTTTATCTAATGATAGTGCAAGTGGATTCTTTGACTCCTCATAGCTATTACTTTAGCTTCCTATGATTTAGGAAAGCTATTTAGGATCTTCTTAACCATCTTAATATTTCAGTATGTCTTACCGAAGGACCTAAGGCCATTTATAATATCAGTGAATCTAGTAAACATGTCACTAATGGTTTCCTCATTTTTCATTTTATATAGTTTATAGTCTTGAGTGAGCACGCCTACTTTGGTTTCCTTGACTTAGGATGTTCCCTCATGGGTGACTGCTAATTTATCCCAAATTTGTTTTTCATTTTCACACAATGATACCCTATTATATTCATTGGCTCCTAGAACACAAAATAATGTGTGCATGGCTTTGGCATTTAATTGTGCCATTCTAAAATCATTTGTATCCCACTCATCCTCTTTCTCAGGAACCTCTTTTACATCAACTTTCTTAATTAGAACTAAGGATCTTTTGACTATGATTCTTCATACTTCCTAATCATTAGCTTGAATGAATAGCATCATACTAGTCTTCCAATATGCATAGTTTTCACCATTAAAGAGTGGTGACCAAACTGTAGAGTGTCTGTCTCCAACTCAAGGTGTAGCTACACTAGTTTGAGCCATCTAGATCATTTAAACTTAATGAAAATAACTCCAAATTAAGCTCAGCCCAAGCTCTTATACCAATTATTGGCTCTATCAAGAGGGGTGAATCAATTTTTTAACTAAATTCAATTTCTAAAGGCTTGAACAGTTTATGCAATGAATTCACAAAAACAATAAATAAAGAGTAAGGGAGAAGAAGCAAACACAATATTTATAGAGGTTCAGCCAATCTCATGCCTACGTCCTCTCTCCTTGATACTCTTGTCAAGGTGTTGATTCCACTCTTCTTTTGGATTCAATACATACAACTTCAAGGTGTGGTGAAACCTCATACACTTCCTTTTGTAGGCTTAGGAAGAAACCTCTTAAACCAATCCCTTGTAAAGCTACCCAAACTTTCACAAGATAGCCTCACAAGATTACACTAGCCTCACAAGATTACACTTCCCTTTTGAATATAGATTTGAGTTTAAAATAGATTGTGTACAATAAAAGACCTCTCAAAGGTAGATATACATAAATAAGTACAAAAAGTATGAAGAAGAGAAGATTTTGAGCTTTGAAGTCTTTCTTGAGGATTAGAGAAGATGATGAGTGCTTATTCTGCTCTCCAATATCATAAATGCTGGTATTTATAGTGCACCCAAGGCTAAGGACGGTTGTTGGAGCATTTAATGCATTTTTTCCTGTTGAAACCCTAAAAAACTAGCCATGGGAGTCAGTCCATGTGGTAGGGGATCGATCCCTTTAATATGGGGATTGATCCTGTCCAGCATTGCACGCCTCAAACAGCATTCTACCATTTTGGGATGGATTCTTTCACTTGAGGGATCGATCCCTAGCCCCTATACTATTGCATTTGGATAGTTTTGGGTTGAAAAACGATATAGTCTTTGGTTTTAAATCATCCAAAAACATTTTACAACTCTATGAAAGTATTTCTTGACTTACTTAAGTGAAAATTTAGTCCAAATATAATTTAAGTAATTTTCTCAAAATTATAATCAATAAGTTCAATAGAAAATTACTTAGTTACATATTTTCTAAGTGAATTGTAATAAAACTATTTCGATGAATATTTGCACTCGATATTGTTGTAAACATCATGAAGGCTTGAAGCAAATTTACATAAACATTAAACATTTAATTATGATTAAGTCTTTGTCATTTCAAAATATTTAATTGTCAATTTAAAGCTAACAAAATAAAATATTTTTTATATTAAATTAGATAAGAGTTATTCAATGGTTTTTGAGATTTTAATGAGATTAAAATTTCAAAAAAGGTTATCTTGATAAAATTTTTGTTTTAAAATAAAATATTTTCCGCATTAAATTGGATAAGAGTTATCTAATGGTTTTTGAGATTTTAATAAGATTAAAATTTTAAAAAGGGTTATCTTGATAAAATTTTTCTTTTAAACTAAAATATTTTTTTATATCAAATTGTATAAGAGTTATCTAATAGTTTTTTATATTTTAACGAGATTAAAATTTCAATTAAGCTCAAACTAAATTTTGAGAATTAAAATTAAATTAAAATAGCCATTGATACCCATAATTAATTAAAATTTGATTTTAATTAGGAAGCATGCAAATTAATATGTGATATTGCTATATATACTTGATGCTTGATTTGTATGTGATATGGATGGTTCCATGGTATATGGTTATGGGCCTAGGTTTACATGGGTTGTAATTTATTTTAACAGATTTAAATTGGTCCTACGAGCCTTGATTTTATTTTTAATTTATTTATGTAATAGTTACGTAAATAAATTAAGATCATCTTGTAAAATGTACAATATATGGAGCCAAGATAGTCTAGAGCCAAGATGAACCAAGGTGACATTAGAAGGGAAACCAAGGAGAATGCATTTAGAAAACAATGTATGCTTAGGTTATTTTGTAATAGAAAGGCTATAACCATGTCACGTTTAATTTTATGCTTTCATTTATATATGTTGATATCTATGTTAAGAAAGCATGCTAGGTGAGACGGTAAAATTAAAAATCCCTTAAAATAAATATTAAGTCAAAGATAACAAATAAAGATGCCTTCCAATACGATGCATGTGAAAGAGATTGTTCGGTATTGTGCTACTTTGGCACAGTCAAGGCCATACCTACCTTAGGAATTAACATTGCATGAGATAAGAGTTTATCTTCAAGTGTATTGGGTCAAACTTAACTAAATCAAGTTAGGGCATTGGTTCAGTCAAACCTAAAAAGATTTAGAGGCTTAGGTTGGGCTGAACCCATATGATGAGTTAGAATAAGAGTTGTTCACCCAACTATCTAGCAGTTGCATGAGATGCAATTGACAAGAGTTGTCTATCTAAATAATCTCATTAGACGCTTAACTCAATCAAAGTCATAATGAGACCAAATATAGATCTTGGCCCACTAAGAAGTCTAGGCGAAAAGGCTTCCCGAGTTGATAATGAGGGCTATTAGCTTGAAGAAAAAAGTGGAAGCAATTCATTTAATTAAAAGACCATAATTAAATGATTTTAATCATAATGTTACTTACTTACATATTTGTCTTTTATAATTGTAGAATTATCATGGTAAACAATAATTTATTCCATCATTCTATCCTTGAGAAGGATAACAAGTTGGTTGGGGCAATCTTCTTGGACTGGTATAGAAATCTGAGGATAGTCCTCACTCAGGAAAAGAAGTTATATGTTCTAGAGCGTGCGATCCTTGCTTAGCCTTGATAGAATGCTTCCATTACTGATAAGCAAGTTTATAAAAAGCATTTGGATGATGCCACTGACGTACAGTGCTTAATGTTAGCTTCCATGAGTTTTGAACTCCAAAAGCAACATGAGAATATGAAACCATTTGATATGATTGAACATCTCAAGCAAATGTTCCAAAAGCAAGCACGACACGAACGTTATGAGGTGTCTAAGGCATTCTTCTAGAGCAAGATGGCTGGGAGAGCTTTGGTGCACACTCATGTACTTAATATGATTGGGTATATTGAGAGGTTGGAAGCACTAGGCTTCACCATGTATAAAGAGTTGTCAATTGAGAACTAACACTGGCAGAATTGCTCAACATGTTGAGAATAATTGAGCTAGACTTGAAGAAGTCAAGGCCTACTTCTATTATGATGGTCGATGAGGCCAAATCCAAAGGCAAAGGCAAGCCTAACTGTAAGCCCAAGCCCAAGGGTAACAAGAAGGGAAAGACTAAGAATCTCAAGCCATTTGGTGGAGTTGCTAAGATAGGAAAGTGCTTCCACTAAGGTAAAATTGGTCATTGGAAGAGGAACTGCACTGTGTACCTTGAGTAGATGAAGAAAAAGAAAGAAAGTGAGACTTCCACCTCAATTATATATGTGATTGAGATAAATTTGTCTACTTCTTCATCTTGGATATTAGATACTGGATGTGGTTCTCACATTTGCATGAATGTGCAGGACCTAACAAGGAGTAGAGAACTTGCCAAGGGCAAGCTAGTTATACGAGTTGGAAATGGAGCAATGATTGTTGCATTAGCTGTAGGAACGTTTAATTTATCAACGCCTTCGGGCCTAATTCTAGAACTTGATAATTGTTATTATGTTCTAGCCATTACCAAGAATATTACTTCTGTTTCTTATTTGGACAAGAAAGGTTTTTCTTTTAAAATAATGAACAATAGCTATTCAATTTACTTTAACAATATTTTCTATGGCAATGCTTCCATTATGAATGGATTGTATGTTTTAGACTTAGATAATCACATATACAGTATTGATTCCAAGAAGTCAAAGGGTAATGAGATTAGCCTTACATTTCTTTGGCATTTTAGACTTGGTCACATAAATGAGAAATGCATATATCTAGGCTCCAAAAAGATGGACACTTGGATTCATTTGTTTTGAATCATATGATATATGCGAATCTTGTTTGCTTGGTAAGATGAACGAGGCCCCTTTTACAGGAACAAGTGAAAGGGCTAATGTTTACTAAACCTCATACATACAGATGTATGTGGCCTATTAATCACATAGGGTAGAGGAGGATTCCAATACTTCATCCAATTTACTGATGACTACAGTAGATATGGCTATGTGTATCAATGAGACACAAGTTAGAATCCTTTGAAAAGTTCAAGGAATTTAAGAATGAAGTACAAAACAAACTAGGCAAGAATGTCAAGACACTCTTATCAAATTGCGATAGAGTATTTGAGCCTAGAATTTACAAATCATCTAAAAGAGTGTGGAATAGTTCCATAACTCACTCCACCTGGTACACTTGAATGGAATGGTGTATCTGAGAGGAGGAATCGGACCTTGTTATACATGGTTCAATCCATGATGAGTCTAGTTGACCTCCCTGTCTCCTTCAGGGGTTATGCTTTAGAGATAGTAGCATTCACACTAAACCGTGTTCCTACTAAAGCTGTTGAAAAGACACCACATGAGATGTGGACTAGGAAAAAGCCCAATTTGTCTTTTCTAAAGATTTGGGGTCATAAGGCTTATGTCAAAAGACAAATCTCAGAAAAATTAGGACCCAAATCTGATAAATGCATATTTGTGGGGTATCCTAAAGAGATAAACGGATACTATTTCTACAATCCCATAGAGCGCAAAGTATTTGTGGCTCGGTACAATGTCTTTCTAGAAAAGGACTTCCTTTTTAGAAGAACTAGTGGGAAGAAAATAGAGCTTGAAGAGGTTCAAGAACCACAAAATGTCATTGAATCTTTAATGGAACAAGAGCAAGTCCCACAAGATATTGTGGAACAGGAAGTAGCTCCAGAAACACAAGGCTTGCATAGGTTTAGTAGGATACATCGAGAGCACGAGAAGCTTAGCCTTCTCACCACTTAGCACAATAACGTATTGCTCATGGATAATGATAAGCCTACCACTTACGAAAAAGTAATTACGGGCCCAAATTCTAGAAATGGCTCGAAGCCATGAAATCTGAAATAAACTCCATGTATACAAACCAAGTATGGACTTTGGTTGATCCATCTGAAGGGGTAAAACCCATAGGGTGTAAGTGGGTCTTCAAAAGAAGAATGACATGGATGGTAACGTGCATACCTATAAAGGGTGATTGGTGGCTAAAGGTTTCAAACAAAGGCATGGTATAGACTATGATGAGACCTTTTCATTAGTTACAATGCTCAAGTCCATTCAAATTTTGCTTGCTATAACTGCATACCATGATTATGAGATATTGCAGATGGATGTTAAAACTGCGTTTCTGAATGGAAACTTCTTAGAGGATGTGTATATCATCAATCCAGCGAATGCCAACATGGTATGTAAGCTTTTGAAATTAATTTATAGATTGAAGCAAGCTTCTCGAAGCTAGAACATTCATTTTGATGAGACGTCGAAGAGTTTGGTTTCATTAAAAACAAAGATAAACTTTGTGTTTACAAGAATGTTAGTTGGAGTGCTGTCATATTCTTGTTATATGTGGATGACAGACTACTCATAGGAAATGGCATTTCTGCCCTACAATATGTCAAAACTTGGCTAGGGAATTGCTTCTCTATGAAAGACTTAGGAGAAATAGCCTATATCCTTAGGTAAAGATCTATAGAGATAGATCGAGTAGGCTACTTCTTCTAAGTCAAAGTACATATATTGACAAAGTGTTAAAAAGGTTCAGCATGGAAGCCTCCAAGAAATGATTCTTACTTATGTCACATGGCATTTATCTCTCAAGGATATGTGTCCTAAAACACAAGATGAGAAAGATAAAATGGTTAAGATTCCATTTGCTTCAGCTATTGGATCTATCATGTACTCCATATTATATACTAAGCTTGATGTCTCACGTACTTTAAGCATGGCGAGTAGGTATCAGGCTAACCCAGGTGAGCATCATTGGATAGAAGTTAAGAACATCCTTGAGTACCTAAGAAGGATTAAGGATGCCTTCTTAGTCATGGAGGAGAGAATGAGCTTATTGTAAATGGTTACACCGATGCCAGTTTCTAGTCAAATAAAGATAACTTTAAGTCACAATCTGGCTATGTGTTTTACCTAAATGACAATGCTATAAGTTGGAAGTGTTCTAAATAAGAGACAATAGTCGACTCTATGATTGAGACTAAATGTATGGTAGCTTCAGATGTAGTTAAGGAAGCTGTTTGAATCAAGAAGTTCATCATAAAACTTAGAGTGGTCCTTAGTATTGCTGATCAAGTGGCACTCCATTGTGAGAACAATGGAGCCATTTCTCAAGTTAAGGAACCCTGATCTCACCAGTGATCCAAACAGATACTCAGGTCCTTCTGTGACCAATTGGTTGTAATGTAAGTAGGAGTATGTTAGTGTATATGCTATGAGCCAATTAGATTTGGACTTGTATTACACTTATGATATTTTGATTGTTTATGTTACTTAATAATACATTGCATTTATTTATCATTATTGACTATATTTAATTTGCTCAAGTCATAATCAAATGATAAAGTCTCTAGAATAGTGATGCATTGCTAGATGCCAATCTTGGCTTGTGATTTATGAATAAGATTTGAATCACTACCAACGTAATGGAAACCTAAAAGGTCACACACAATAAGAGTATGACCAAAACAAAGTAATTGGAGTTGGATTCATGTGATGAATCTTAGTACAGGTAGGATTCCTAGTGAGACTAGAATCCTATTCCAACTAGAATTCGGGATTTAGTTAATATTAATTTAAACTTAAGATGACTAAAGGGTATTTTGGTCTTTTAATTATAATGAGATTATAATTATGAATTATGTCACAACCCGAAAGCTATGACACTCACTTGACACTTTACTTAGTCTTGTTAATAAATTTACGAACTAAATTTTTCCTTTTTTGTTTTACAGTTTGTATTCGACGTCAGTGTAGTCGCTAAACCACTTTCATTCATTCTTTAATTCAATTAGTTGAAATTACTTTCTAAGGTAGGAAATGATCATTTATAATCCATAACTTACTATTTCTTAGAAACAGATTGAAAATATCCCCCTTATATTTTGAGATTTCTCCAGTTAACTACCTGCAAATCAACACAATATAATAGAACAACCTTTTCCACAGTCCACATTATATTCACCAAATGTCTATCATTTCAATAACTCTAGTATCCACTACCAATCACCACATACATATCATATAATACCAGAATATTACATCAACTACTCATTATCCAAGCTTACATCCCATCTTATAGTACTGTACAAACATTGCCTAAAAGTAAAAGCATATAGGGAAGAAATATTACCATACTAAGATATACCAAGATATTTTACAAGGACTTCAAGAGTCGAGACATATCAAATTACCAAAACTGCCCAACATGTCCCTTTAATCAATCTGAAAAATAGTTCTCATTTAATGAGTGAGTGCTCAGCAAATCATTTATATAAGTGCAGAATTAGACTTGTACTATTCTAATGTAAATGCATGAAACCTTTAAATAAAAACTCTCATGTCATATTCACTCTGTAATCGTTTATCAAGTAGCTCAGATCATGTCCTAAAGGTTTTTAAGTGAGCAAAGGCTTAAGGTATCAATGGAAAAGAGTATTTCGAAATACCTCATTATCCACGTCACAGCAGCTGTCTATCACAAACCTCTAATCATATCAACTCGATCATTTTTTAATCTTCTTGTTCTTATACCACAGTATTTTGTACAACAGTAACATATGTAGATCTGACCTCATATGGTATTAAACTATACTTATATCAGTCTTATATCATGTCACATCTCATATGCAAACCATGATCAAACGCAAATACCAAATTCAAGTCATTTATCGTATGAAAATTATGTTTCTGTATGGTATTAAATCATATCACTTTTCGTGTGTAAAAAAACATGGTCACTTTTATTATATAGCCATGACACTCATGATTCTCATGTTCGTGATATTCACTTTTATGGCATGTCAAAACATGCACAATTTCAAAACATTTCTCATATACTGTAAAATCATGTCAGTCTAGAGTTCATATTAAATAAAACCACACTCTAGACAACATATCATATCAAGGTTGAGACTAGGCTAAATCCCTAATACTCTATCAATAAAGACTTTAATCATGTAGCTAGCAGCGAAAATCATGTCATCGTCCCCTAAAAACCAACTAGATGCTCTCTATGGCCATAGACTTCATGTCTTTCAGCCCTATTGATCAGGTGTGACTGAGCTCTGTCCATGACTATTGTCGGATAAGCATCTCTACCTAATGAGTAATCTCCAATTAGGTGGTTTCCACTATGCTTTATTGAGTTTAACTCTGTTAGGGTGCCTATAGTCTCATAAAACATTTAAACATTTCACTTTTCTTATAAAAATAGCGTAAAGTATTTGACACATTTCTTTAAGATCATTTACATATATTAATACATACACTTACACTATATATTCAATCTTTTCAAAATAATTTAAACATATGAAGTATTCATATAAATATCACATGAGTAAATCCTTTCAAAATCTCAAATTATAAACGAAGTATACTTAAAAGGCAATGCAAATTAAAACCTAAGTTTAAAACGATTTACTATCATGCTCATGAATTGTATCGATGCAATATCATTCGAATAGTGCTAACTATGATGCCAATTCCGCCATTAATCCTCACCCTCAAAACATATCGATATATCACCTATATCCAGCTTAACATCAGTACACATTTCTCTTTAATTCCTCAAATTCATCCCCTTCGATTTCAACAAGATTGTATCTAACAAATCAATTCAATATTTCCTATCATTCTACAACATTTAATTTCATTTCACAATATTTACCAATCAATTTGATCACATTTATTTTTCAATATCGATACTAAGACCCTTACCATCAAATATGGGTCTTCTTAATATTTCGCATATATTTAAATATAATTTATCAACTTTTACAATAACAGTAAAATCATTCAATCACAATATCAACATCACTCAGTCATTTCATCAATTTGTCATCATACCATAGGCATATTATTCCTTATATATCACTAAGCCTCGACCTTTAATCATCATCATTATCACACAATCTAACTATATCTATACAATATAATTCTAAATCTGAATTATATAAACGTCTTACCGACTCTTATGCTTGGGATTCATGCGTCAAGCCTAGCCTAAACTCGAATTCTCACCTTAACGCCTTGCTACACCTTTAAGATGGTAGCATTGGATTAGTACCCACTTAACCAAATCAATTTTTTTTAACTTTTTAGAACGGGACACCTTGAAGTGGTCTTACCAACTTAGAGCTTAGCACACGAAATCCGAGCTACACCGAGCCTGAACTCATCATCTTATCATCGAGCTACATATTCAAATATAATTAATTTGACTTAGTATTGATCAATTAAACTATAAATATTTTTATAGCAATTTAAAACAATTTTTTGTCTTACCGACCTTCGATTTAGCTCGAGTAAGTCACAAGCTTACTCTTTCTTTTCTTTCCTTTCCTTTCTTTTTCTTTCTTTTCTTTTCCTTTCTTTTCTGTCAATCGGTTCCCCTCCTTGTTACAAGCACAAAAGTCTCTTAGCTTTAACTTTGAAGAACTCCAAAACTTTAGCCTTCGGCTAGCAACCTACAACTACCACTGCTTTTCCTTCAAGCTCGATTTGAACCCTTGATCACACACCAAAATGCCCTTTGTTCTAGCCAATATCAACCCTATACTCATTGTTTTAAATTGCGGTCGCGGCCACGTTTTCGGTCACGTTGTGTTTATCGCGATTGCGGACATAGCGACGGTCATTGCGGTCATTGCGGTCGTGAATTTTTTTAAATTTCGCACAATTCTATATAAAGTGTAGTAATTGTAATTATAATCATGTAAAAACTTATTTTATAGTTTTTAAGGCAATTTATAATACCTCAAGTCTATTATTTATGTGAAAAAAAAGTTATTTATAATTTTTTGAATTATAATAAACATTCATATTTAAAAAATTACTTATGATAATTAAAAAATAACAAATATTGAAAATAGATATGAATAATTATTTATTAATAAGAATTAATGTGCTAATTATTTAGCATTAATTATTTTTTATATAAATTATTAAGGAATTTTTTCATCTAAATTTTGTCAAATTTTTTTTCATCTAAATTAATTATGTCAATTTTTTATCTTTTTTTCTTTTTCTATATGAATTTCTATGAATATTAACAAAATATTTAATACCATATATTTAATTACACTACAAATTTTATTTTAAAAAATTAAATTAATAATCTATATTCAACCTTATCTAATTTTTTTTTGAAATTCAGATTACCTAATATTGTTTGTCAGGATTTATCATATTAGCTAATTTTAATTCTTAAACATTTAATGTTACATTATTTCCTAAAAAAATTATTAAACATTTAAAACCTAAGCCTATTACTAATTATCATTCCCACATATATTAAAAAAACAACTAGTTAAAATAAAAAAAACCCTAACCCACCCAAACCCGTCGGCTCCTTTCCTTTCACTTTCACAGTTTCACTTCACCTCTTTCACCCAAACCCATCGGCTCAGTCTCAGACTCTCAGCCTTGCGATTCTCCATCAGCCAACAAGAAGGCCAGCCTCCGGCCACCAGCCGCCGGCTCCACTGCGCCAGATCTGATCTCAGATCAGTCATGCCTCATGCCGGTGTCAAGCAACCGACAGATGGAGCATCGCCCAGTCCTACCAGTGCTACGGCCTGCGAGCCTGCGAGCCACCCATGGTCACGCCACGGCCCCACGTCGCCCACGGTCCACTGTGCCTAGTGCCTGCCTACCCACGCCGCCCACCCCACTCTGCCTCTGCCCTCTCCAGTAGCCCTCACCGATCGGCTGTTGGTTGTTGTGAATCTTGCGATCTGTTGTTTTTCTTGTTAATTGAGGCTGGGAATATATTTTTTCAGGCTGATATTTTGATTTTGATGCTTTGTTATTGTGTTCTGTGACTTCTGTCCACATTTCGATTTTTTTTTAAGTCTGACGGAATCAAATCGGAGGATAGTGGCGATAACGGACCGTTATTGCCGCTAGCCTCCGTTACGGTGTTTCATATCGGCCAATAGCGGCCGTTACTGGTGTGAACCATACTCACACCCAATTTTTCATCGGTCGGTAGCGGCCACCGCCGCTACCGCGAGATAACGGCCGCTATTACATTTCGCGGCCGCTATTTGAAACACTGCTTATACACTCCTTTGTTACAAGAGTAGAGGAAACCCCCAAAATAGCATTGTTTTGTTTTTTTTTTTTGCTGTACCAAAACTCCAAACGGCCAGCCTTCTATAGCCACCAAACCACCTTGAACAACCCTTTATAACTCGCACTCTAACATCCTTAAACAACCACCACTACAATGCTCGATTGCAACACTAGTGCCTAGCCTTCTTCTTCCCATAATACCCTTGTTTTCTCTTCATTTTCACCTGAAATACCACTCAGATATTAGTTGTAACCTTACCTCTTTGTTGTAGTTTCAAGCCCTTTTTCGAGCTACTGTTTCAAGCTCTAAACAGACCCCTTTTCCGACACCAAACCTCAAACTGCCTATGTTTTGGTTTGTTCTAACACCACTTTAGCCTTCCGTTTGCTCCACAATCCAACTCATACACAAGGACCACAGACCACCGCTTCCATGTTCAACATTGCACATCTGTTCTGTTGCCACTACTAGCAGCTTCTATTCAAGCCATTTCTAGCCCGAAAGCACCACTCAAAAGCTTATCAAGCACTTCTATTGCCACCCTTGACTCACGCTACTCTACGCAACATTAAAACCACTCAAACCACTCCAGAACATCTTGCTTGCAGCTTCGCAAAAATGCCCCTATTTTCCTTATCGGTGCTTCTCTATTTAAACTGCTGCAATTTTTGCTTCTATTACCTTGGTTTGATGTCATCTTCAACCTTAATCTCAGCATCGAAAACCCTCATCCCTTGCCTTGCTTCTTCCTTGTTTCTTTCTTTGGCTTTCTCAGTTTCCTTGCTGCCGATTCTTAGGAGCACATTGGCTCTCATAAAAATCATCCCTCACATCCCTCTTCCTCCTTAATTTTCTTGTAGCAATTTCTTAAGGTTTTGAAAAAAGTTTTTAAATTTCTTTTAAAATTCATTCTTGCTGATTTTAATTAGTAGTTTTATATTTTATTAGTTTTTAATAGTTGTTACAGATTTCTATTTTTCTTTCTTTAAAATCCAGTTTCTTTTCTTTCTTTTTAAACAATTTTGATTTTCATATATTAAAAGTAGTCAAAATTGATTCTTGCTTAGTTTTAATAATTGTTTGTGTGTTCTTGCTAGATTTTTTATCTAGATTTATTAGTACTTGTTTAATATTATTAAAGATTGATATCTTGATTGTTTTTTTGCATGATAACTGATTTCTTGATAATATTTAATATGAATTGTGTAATCTTGAACATGTCTATGAGTAATTTGTTAATTCAGTTATAAGGTAATTTAATAATTCTTGCAAACCTTGATTGTGAGATTACGAACTTATGATATAATTGTTATGAAATATCTGAAATTCCCTGAGCATGATTTTATGATTGTTTAATTGAGATAGGAGGCCTACTATTGAGTTTAATTAAAGAATCTACTTCTAGATTAAAAACTTAAGTTCGTAATTGCTTTTGGGTTTAATCACAAAAAGGTTAGGGGAATGGAAGTTTAAGTTGAATAAATTTACATCGTATGTGTTTGTTACTTAATGTCAACATATCTTTCTAGTTTCTAATGCTGCTAATAATTTTATTTAGAGACCATATCCTAGGTGAATTAATTAGTTAGAGATTAATTGGGAATCGTTTTCTTGATTAACGATTAAGAAAGGATTGATGGTGTAACTCATCGTACTTGGTACACTATGGTTGACTATTTAATTAACAATGATCTTTTGATGTCAATGATCAACAGGGAGGTCCAAGAATATTAGATACCTTGTAACTGAATGCCTGTGATATTTGTTTGATTTTAATCTTTATATATTATTAGTATATTAATTAATTGTTAGTTTCTAAAAACCCTAAATTTAGTAGTAACCTTAAAAACCCCCTTTTTCTTATTTCCCCAAAGATTAGGTATTAATTTTGGTAGGTAATTTTATTTAATTAGAGTCTCTGTGGGATCGAACCTTACTTCTGCTAGCTACATAGTAGTTGTTTAGGAATTTATTTTTGGTAACCTACGACCGTTGTCAGGACTCATAATTATTTAAATTACCTATTATTAGATTATTATTTAATTTTCTTCTTTTCTCTTTATTTTTCAGGTTTGCATGTCTGACGAGGAATCTAGTTACAAACTCAAAAGGATTAGAGATTTCATCAAGCAAGCCAAAGCACGGTGCAAAGAACACCATCATAGCCACCATTACCACCACCTAACAATCCACCTTCCATCGAGCCAAGATTCAACCCTACCTTTGAATTCTCTAGTGATTCTGAAGAGGAACCTATGGCTCAAAATGCGAACAGGACATTGAAGGAGTTGGTGGCTCCCACCTTAAACCAACAACCCCTCTGCGTCACTTACCCTACTTTAGATGCTCCTTTTGAATTAAAATCTGGTTTGATTCATCTTTTACCTACTTTCCATGGTCTTGCAGGTGAGGATCCACATAAGCATCTAAAGGAATTTCATGTGGTTTGTTCAACCATGAAGCCTACAAGGGTAAGTGAAGATCAAATTAAGCTGAAAGCCTTTCCATTCTCTTTGGTAGATGCAGCTAAGGATTGGCTCTATTACCTACCTTCTAGAACCATAACCACATGAGATGAGATGAGAAAGGTATTTCTCGCTTTTAGGGCAGCTAATATTTGTAAGGAAATTTGTGGAATTAGGCAATACAATGGTGAATCTTTGTTTGAGTATTGGGAAAGGTTTAAAAGGCTTTATGCTAGTTCCCACACCATCAAATTAATGAGCAACTACTAATCCAATACTTTTACGAATGACTTATGGCCTATGACAAAGTATGATTGATGCTGCTAGTGGAGGAGCTTTAGTGGACAAGACTCCTCAAGAAGCCCAAAACCTGATTACAAACATGGCAGCCAATGCCCAACAATTCAACACTAGGTGTGATCCACAGCCCAAACAAGTACATGAGGTAAGTACTTCCAATCTTAAGAAACAAATAGAAAATCTAACTATTCTTATACAACAATTGGCTGTAGGTAATTTGCAACAAGCTAAGGCTAGTGGAGTTTACTCTAACATGGGCACCCTACTGATATATGCCTAACCCTTCAAGAAGATCCTATAGAGCAAGCCAATGCAATTGGAGGATTTCTTGGCCTACCTAAGGTATGTATAACCCTTATTCCAAAACCTACAACCCCAGTTAGAGGAACCACCCAAACATACAATATGGAAATAGGCCTGCACCTTATGTCCCACCATACAATAATTTCCAGCCTCCTAAACCACCATATCAAGAAAGGCCCCCTCCCCCACCTCAAAACCAAAGTGCAACCATGTCCCTTGAGGAAATGGTGAAGAACTTTGTTGCCACCTTTGTGCTAAATCAACAAAAAAAATGACTGAAGATTTGCACAAATAGAATAGCAAATAGGCCAAATTGCTACTTCCCTAAGCAAACTTGAAGCTAAAGACTCCAACAAATTGCCCTCCCAACCTTTGGTGAACCCTAGGGAGAATGCAAACACTATTACATTGCGAAGTGGGAAGGAAGTAGGGTCCAAAGATGTGGCACTTGAAGATGATGATAGGGACACCAAACTTTATAAAGAAATCAGCAACTCCCTTCCCTTTTATAAAGGTGTCAACAGGCATAATAAGACCAAAAGTGAAGAAAACGACAACTTTATGACAAGGGAAAGCAAAACCAATTCAGTCCCCAAGTATGAGGAAGTAGACAAGCACATTATTAAAGACAAGAAGAAAGTCGACAAATCCAAAAAGGAGGAAGAAGAAGTCGAAATCAAGGCTTCTAAGCCTAAAGTAAGCAAAAAGTGTGTTCCATTTAATACAAGCACTTACCCCTTCCTTTTCTTGCTAGGTTTGCCAAGACAAAGAAAAAGGAATAAGACAAAGAATTTTTGGAGACCTTTAGGAAAGTGGAAATCAACATTCCTCTTCTTGATGCCATTAAGCAAGTGCCAAGGTATGCAAAGTTTCTTAAAGAATTGTGCACTAATAAGAGGAAGCTTTAGGTAATGAAAAGGTAAGTGTGGGGGAGAATGTCTTAGCAATCATTCAAAGAAAGATGCCCCTTAAGTGCAAAGATCCTGGTATTTTTACTATTCCATGCAAAATAGGCAATTCTAGGTTTGAAAAAGCCATGATAGATCTAAGAGCATCAATTAATGTTATGCATTTGTCAATTTATAATTCTTTGAATCTTGGACCATTAAATGAGATAGGTATAATAATTCAATTGGCTGATAGGTCTAATGCTTATCCTGAAGGAGTAGTTGAAGATGTCTTAGTGCAAGTTAGTGAATGAGTCTTTCCTACTGACTTTTATGTGTTGAATATGGAAGATGATAATTCTATTATCCCTGCACCTATTTTATTAGGAAGACAATTCTTAAAGACATCTAGGACTATGATTGATGTGCATAATGGAACACTAACCATGGAATTTGATGGTTAAATTTAATATCTTTAAAGCTATGAGATATCCTAGTGATGTGCATGTTGTTTTTGGGATGGATATACTTGATGATTTAACCCAACAATTTTTTAAGCTAGGAAATAAGGATGCACTTGAGGTGTCAAAAGGAAGAAATGATAATTCTCTTTTATATGTCAATTTTAATAAAGAACTTGAAGAAGAAGTTTTGGCTTTGGACTCCATAATTGAAAAATAGAATGAATCTTTTAAATATGAATTGCCTATTTCTTATACTAAGATTCTTCCTTCTATTGTGCAGCCCTAGAGGTTGAATTAAAGCTTTTACCGACCATCTCAAGTATGTGTTTTTAAGAGAAAATGAAACTTGTGATTATTGCTAACAATTTGAACTCTTTGCAAGAGGAAAAACTTGCTAGGGTGCTTAGACAATACAAGACAGCAATTAGATGGACTATTGCTGACATAAAAGGCATAAGCCCTACCATGTGCATGCATAGAATATTGTTTGAAGAACTCAAAACTAACAAGGGAAGCCTAAAGAAGACTAAATCCACCCATGATGGAGGTAGTGAAGAAAGAGATACTGAAGCTCCTAGATGTTAGGTGATTTACCCTATCTTTAATAGTAAATGGGTAAGCCCTATTCGAATTGTTCCAAAGAAGTCTGGCATCATTGTTGTGAAGAATGAAGACAGCCACTTGATACCTAAAAGAATTTAGAATGGGTGGCAAGTTTGTATTGACTATAGGAAGTTGAATGCTTCAACTCGCAAGGATCACTTTCTTCTACCTTTTATTGATCAAACGCTTGAACAATTATCAAGTAGAACTCATTATTGTTTTCTTGATGGTTATTCAGATTATAATCAAATAGTGATTGCCCGCGAGGACAAGAGAAAATGACATTCACATGTCCATTTAGGACATTTGCCTATAGAAGAATGTCGTTTGGTCTTTGTAATGCTCCAGCTACATTGCAAAGATGCATGGTAAGTATATTCTCTGATTTTGTTGAAAATATCATAGAAGTTTTTATGGATGACTTTACTGTTTATGGAAACTTTTTTATGCATGCTTAGAGAACCTTATCCAAAGATGCATGGAACTAACCCTGTTTTAAATTCTAAAAAATGTCACTTTATAGTAGAACAAGGTATAGTTTTAGGACATGTAATTTCATCTAAAGGCATAAAAGTTGATAGATCTAAGATAAGCATTTTCCAATCTTTACATTACCTCGTAAGTGTGTGGGAAGTTCATTCTTTTCTTGGACATACAGGCTTTTATCACAGGTTTATCAAGGATTTTCAAAGATTGCGTTACCCCTCTGTAAGTTGCTTCAAAAGGGTGTTGAATTTAAATTTGATGAGAAGTGCAAGAGGCATTTGACAAGTTGAAGGAATGCCTAGTTTATGCCCCTATCATCCAACCACTTAATTGGAACCTTCTTTTTGAGCTTATGTGTGATGCAAGTGACTATGCTGTTGGAGTAGTGTTTGGACAAAAAGTTGGAAAAGCTTCACATGTGATCTATTATGCATCAAGAACATTGAATGAAGCTCAACGCAGTTACTCTACAATAGAAAAAGAGCTCTTAGCCTTTGTCTTTGCTTTAGATAAATTTAGATCTTATTTACTTGGTACTAAAATTGTTGTTTATTTTGACCATGCAGCTTTACAATACTTGTTATAAAAAATGAAGCTAAGCCAAGGTTAATAAGATGGATTCTTTTGTTACAAGAATTCGATCTAGAGATTAAAGTCAGAAGGGTGTTGAGAACTTGGTGGCTGATCACCTAAGTTGACTTGAGAGAGAAGAGGAGTCGTTACCTTTGCAAGAGTTCTTCCCTGATGAGCATCTCATGAAAATTAAAGTAACTCAACCATGGTATACAGATATTGTGAATTATTTAGTTACTAATAATTTTCCTAATGATTTAACTAGGCTCAAAAGGGACAAGATTAAGAGTGATTCCAAATATTATATTTGGGATGACCCTTATCTTTGGAAGCAATGCTCAGACCAATTAATTAGAAGATGCTCAGACTAATTAATCAGACCAATGAATTAATATCTATATACGTCTCTTGAACCTATTTATACCATTCCAAATTATATAGGTGTACTAATCACTTAGTGCTAAATTTACTAAACTTGTAACTTCATTCTCATTGCTTGAAATAATAATAATTACAGACTTTATTTCATTACTTAGCTTATACAACGTCTTTCATTTATTTACAAAATCGGTACGGAATTTGTAGCCTTCACACCTACACGAGTGACACTAAAAAGGTTAGATTCTATCCCGAAAGCAATATTGTTGCATGATTCTGGTGGTTTTGGTTTTTTTTTGTTTTTCTAATTTGCTGCTTGTTTTGTGAATGACATAGTAAATCGAGACAACAAAACCTTACATGTCCTTATAGTATATGTACATATGGATGTAACAAGATGTACATATCTTAGTGTTGCTTGGAACATAGAGGTATATTCGAATTCTAACGAGTAATCTTCAAACAAAAGCTTTTGTCTGAATGGATTCAATTTGCCTAGATATGGTAATCGAATTACTTCCACAATTGACATACTAGTTCCCAAAAAGTAGGAGTTTTTCAAAAAATCAAGCTGTTGGTGAGAAAAACAAAAATTGAGAGTATCACCACAAGAAAAAATTAGGTAAGGTTGTCAAAGATATGTGAGTTTTAGAAGGAAAAAAAAGGCATTCGAATAAAGGGTTTTAAAAGGTTATGGAAGACAGTGTGTTTACATATATTTAGAGGAAATTAATTTACACACGTAACCTTTTTCAGATTTCCTACGTAAATGGTATTCAAATTTATGAATGAATGTATTCAAATTCTATATATTAGTTTTAGTATTGGAAGGCACGAACATATCTTCATATAGGTTTGTACATATAAGTATTCAAGTACATTAAAAAAGGTATTCTAATTCTCCACTTGAGATTTTGAATTGAAAGAAATGTACATTGTACATGAAGAATGTACATATTACTGTTACAATATGTACATATCCTTTTATAAGTTTGCAATTACAAGTATTTGAATATCTTAAAAACGTATTCGAATTTCTAATATTATTTTTTGTTCTCTAGCAAAACTTTATCAAGATAGGTATTTGATGCTAAATTCAAGGTATTCGAATTCTTTAGATTAATTTTGGAATTGAAAGAAACGTACATATGATCATATGAGATGTATATATCTCTATATATGTTTGTAAATTAAGGTATTCGAATATCTAAGAAAAGGTATTAAAACCCTAATATTATTTTTGTTCTCTTGACATGGCTAAGGGTACTATAATTAGGGATTAAGGTATTCAAATACTCTTGGTTTAGTAGGAACCAGTATACCAGTTTTAAAAGTAATTTGATTACCAAATCTAGGCTAATTAAGCTTAATTCAAATAGAACCTTCGGTTTGAAGATTACGCATAAGGATTTGAATACCTATATGTTCCAAACAATAACAAGATATGTACATTGTGTTATAGCAACTTGTACATGTAATATCAGGATATGTACATCTCTTAGGACAAAATTGCTTTATCTCAACTTTAGGGACCAATATGTTATTTTTTGAAATTTAAGGATCAGTTCAAAATATCGTGCAAAATTTGGGAATATTAAAGATATTATCATGAAAAGTAATATTTTTACTAAATAATACACATCAGCATACCACCTAAATCACGTGTGTTGACACATTGTACAAACTTACATTTAACACTGGAATTGATGAAAAGTTTGATGGAAGGACTTAAATGATATACGTTTGCAACTTTAGAGACCAATATGTAACTTTTAAAAGTTTGGAGACCAATCGTAAACTTTAGGGACCATTCAAAATATTAACTCAAAATAATTTATTTATTGCAAAAATATAAATTGATGTTTGGGTCCTAAAATTTTAAATTTTTTTAGTTTATAAGATAAGTAAATTTAAAATTTTAGATAAAATTATAAATAAAAAATTTTGAAGAAAATTTTAACTTTAACGGCAAGTATTTAATATGTGTATATATATATATATATATATATATATATATATATTTATTCTTACATTTTTCACTCTGTTCTCCAATACTATGTTATTTCACATTTTTTTATTTTGTTCAATTTTATCTATTTCATTTTTTATTTGAACTAAAATTATTTTTATTTTATTTATTTGTCTCAAGTAAAATATGTGATTTAATTTAATAAAATTAATTATTTTATTTTTTATTAAAAATATATAAAAATTTTATTAAATATTTTTAACATCAATAATATATTATAGAATACAAAATAAGTGTACTAACGTGGATGTTTACGAGTATATTTTATTTTAATGACACGTAAGCCACACAATAGTGATATGGTTTAATCCCTTTTTAGTTGAAGTCAATAGTTAAAGTTATGAACCCTTGCATTGAATACAAATTAGTGACAATAAATAAGTAGACAATTTTTTTTTGTGTGTAAATCCTGAAGTATTTTAAAAATCACATTAGGTATAAGATTAATCTCCCTTTGCATTCCATAGTTGGTGCTGACCCAATATAATTTGACTTGGTGATAAGTGGATAGTTAGTTGAAGAAAAAACCGTCATTTTTGACAATGTAAGTAATGTAAATGCTTGATGCAACTTAACTTTTAAAAAAACAATATTGCAAATTTTATGTTCTTATACTATCTTTTATCCCTTTTTGGCATCTTCTAATAAATATACACACAGATATATATATATATATATATATATATATATATATATATGTGATCAGTTGTGCAATGTTCATGAATCACATAATCTATTTAAAAAATATCCCATAGAATCAAACTAATTTTATAATGTTTCTATATCAGACATTATTCAACTTCTCTTGAAAACACTTTTGAAAATAAATATAGTGAAACAATGACATTTTACAAAAAATTTCCGTACAAGGAAAAAAAAAACTTCTATAAAATATTAAGTCAGATTGTTGAAACTTGAAACTACCTGGCACAATCTCATTCTAAGCTCTCCTAAGCCTAGTCCATAGGTATTTAGTAATAAATTTAAGCTTGTAGAGAAATTCTAAACCTACTCACTTTTTTACCTCTTTTTTTATCTCATTTTCTTCCATGAATTATTATTCCTTATACCGAAACGGGGTATAAATAGTAAAAAATTAGGTATATTTAAATTTTTTCAAACTTGAATTGTAACCCAACTATTAAAGTAAAAAATTTTTGATTTTATTTTGCCAAGTGGGCCGATAGCTTAGTCCATCAAAACGATGACATGATATGATATCATAAACCCAAATTAAGTAAATCAAAGCCAAGCGTAACAATCATCAGAGCGACCAATATAGCACCTGTGTCCACGTAGAGGATGATTAAAGTCAGCAATTCACAGGAACTCTCTCTTCCTAATTTTCAACTACTTTTCCCTTAAGTATAGAATTAGAGAGCAGCGAAAGTATAGTGCAACACTTGACTTGACTTGCTGATTACTATAAAACCCTCGAAAGAATTTATGATGATCATCGCCATGGCTTCACGCTCAAGTCTCATCCTTCTCTTCCTCTACCTCTTCATTTTATTTTGCCAAGTGGGCCGATGGCCAATAGGGGTGTAAATGATACACTGGTGCTCTCAAGCTACTCGGGCTCGACTCGACCAAAACTCGAATTCGGCTCGATTTTTGTCAAACCGAGCTTGAGCTCGAGCTACTCGAGCCATCGAGCGAGCCGAGTTCGAGTATCAAGATACCCGGCTCGAATAGCTCGTGAGCTTAATCTAGCTTCTTAATATTTTAATATATATATATATATATATATATTTTTATATTATTATTTATTTATATTTTATTTATAATTAAAAAATTATGAAAATATATATTTAAAACCCTAATACTATGTCGACCTTTTACATTTGAAACATTCTTCTCCTCCCTACCACTATGTTTGGATAAACATTAGTAAAGGAAAGGAATGGAAAGAAAAAGAATGTAAACTAAAGGAAAGGAAAGGAAAGGAAAGGAAAGGGTACATGTACCCTTTGTTTGGATAGCTAAAATTGATAAAGGAAAGGAAAGGAAAATAACCCTAACGACCCTTGTTTGGTTAAACAATGGAAAAGAAAGGAAATGATTTATTATAATGTTTTTTTTTCAATTATAACCTTTTTTTTAAATTTTATAAGATAATAAGATTAAATTTGACATTCTACATGTTATAATTTTTTTCAAGTTTCCTTTCCTTCCCCTTTACCCCAAATTGGGGTTTTAAAAAAACTGAGTAAGTCAAAGGAAAGCAAGGGGTGCTCACTCCTCCTCTCTTTCCTTTCCCTAACTAAAAAATCTTCCCAAACAAAGGAAAGGTTTACAACCTTCCTTTTTTTTACTTTCCTTTCCTTTCCCTTCCCCACCCTCAATCCAAACATAGGCTAAGCTCGCCGCACGACCCCATCTGGCCATCCCCTTGACTCATTGATCCCTCACGGCTTCACCTTTCAGATCGCATCCGGCAACCGGCGACACCCAGATCTGAGTCTAACAGCGAGGTGAGACGAGGGCGAGACTCGAGTCTCAAACCACATCTCAGATCTAAGTTACAGTGAGGCGAGGGCGAGACTCGAAACCCAGAGTCCAGATCTGCTTCACTTTCCGGCGACACCACTCACGAACAAGTTTGCAACCTTTTCCCACTTCTTACAGCGGTGAAATTGCTTGCTGTGCTAAGTAGAATTAGCTTTTGAGCCTTAAGAGTCCCTTTCCGTGGTCAGAGAAAAGGAAGATTGGAGTTTTTGATGTGTTTCGTGTTCAGCCATGTACCAAAAACTTTGAAACTTGGCTGACGGACAGCCTGACTAGACCACGTCTCACAAGTCAGGAGACTTACGACGTCTCAAGGACTCACGGCTTCACCTTTTAGACGACGTCCGGCAACCAGCGCAACCTAGACCACCTTATCTTTAGCTCTCCGGCGACTTCTCACTCCTCACGTTGGTAAAACCCTCTTCCTTTAGCTCTGTTCTTCTTCATGTTGGTAAAACCCCCTTTCACGTTTGTAAGACCCAGCCTGACTAGAAAGGGTTTTTTTTTATTTAAAATAATCCAAAAGTCTGATGGTCTATCTTCTGTTTTTCTTATCTACAAAGCCAAAGGAAAGGAGTCTTGGTTCTGAAGAGTTTCCTCTCTAACAAGGTAAACAAACGACACCCATGTCTCTTTCTGAGCTTGTCTCTTTCGATTTCAAGAATTTTTATTTGCTTGTCCTTTACTCCAGAATTATTAGTTCCCTCATCTCTATCTGCCAATTCATGTAATCTTTTCCCCTTCTTTCTTGTTTTTGGGGTGTTTTTGGTTTTGGGTTTAATCCATAATTTCGATATCTTTCGTTTTTACTGGTAAAACTTTGATAATCTATCATCTACGATGTTTCTTTCTTTTCTCAATTTTCTTGTCTAACTTCATTTCATTTTCCCCTTAAATATCATTAAAAGGAATTGTGCATGCGGTGTTTAATCATCTAGATCTTTTTTGTTTGTATGTATATAAGTTTGATCATGTATGTCATATAGATTTATATTTGCAGATACATGCCTTATTGCCAAAGGACTATGTATGTCTGTTTTTAGACATTCATTCTAAGCATTCTTACTTACACTCGGTACTGAGCTTTGGTCGTGGTAGTGGTAAAGACTCGTTCTACTTCTTTTAAGCAATAAGATTCACTTACCACAACACATTTTCCCTAATATATTTGATCTAGTGGCATTGTAGTTGTTTTTCTTTTTTGTAACATATGCTTCCTCATCTTTTTGTTGTCATTTTAAGCAGCCTAATAATATAATTTTGTTAATTACAGCAATTTTGCTTAGCATAATTTACATTGAAGTTTGTCGGCGACTTGGTCTAACCATTGTGGGATCTCGAGTTGGGGAAGATTTTTTGATACGGCCCCAGACAGGGTACCCGAAGGTACTTTACTCTTGAAAAGTTTATTTCTGTAGTTTTTTTCGTTGTGTCTAACACTTGGTTCATACTTAGCGATGCATTCATTCTTCAATGTCTCATCCAATCCATAGTTATGTTTTTACATAAAAAAATTGCAAGCAAGTTCCTTTTAATTTTCACCACATGCCTAAGTTGATAAATTCACTTAACTTCTGCTCTTCTCTTTGTAGGAGCTCTTCAAAGTGACTTCAGGACATAGCTTGTTTGCTATTGTCAATGGAAGCTGTGTAGCGGGCCCTAAATCAATGGCATCTGATTTAACTGGTACTTCACTTTTGGGGCTTGAGATAGCTACAAGTCGCAATATTATTGGGATTGCTCTAGCTAATTTAATTGTAAGTCTTAATCCATATCAGCAAGTTATATCTTTTTTGTGTAATGTGTGTCCACATTTCATTACTTTCTGCTAAACTATTTATCTCTCAAAGTATAGTTCAAAGCTTCTTTCCTGCATATGAAATAAACTTAAAAAACTTGCAGAGGTTTCACTGGAAGCGTGCTTCAGGATCAAATCGTGGGTTGATGCTGACTTCTCCACTTAGGCATGTTCATAATGCTGATGAGAAACCTAAAAAGATCGATAAGTCAAATACTCCTTTGTTTTGGAATCGTTTTAGAAACTCTAAGAATTCTTAATGAATTGATTAAGAACTTTCCTTTATATTGCCAAAAATTTGCTTCCTTAAATTGTTGATTTTGTTTGCTATTGCAGGTGTTGTAGAGGATGCTGCTAAATGTTTCGCTTCTATGATGTTACTATATTTGTTTATTTTTATAATTCCAAATTAATGTAAGACTTTGTAATTTTTATTTTTGTTGGTGTGATTTGTGTGGTACTTTTATTTATGTAGATGTTTTAGCTACTGATGTTGATGACTTATTGTATTTTTTAAAATTTGATGTTTTATTATATTTAATTAATAATATTGTTGTATGTATAAAATTAAATTCGAGCTCGAGTTCGAGCTCGAATTCGAGCATGAGACTTGAGCTCGGAGAATCGAGCCTAATCAAGTGAGCTCGAGTAGCTCGAGTTCAAAATTCAAGGCTCGACCGAGCTCGAGCCGAGTATCGAGTACCGAATATACAAGTCGAGCTCGAGCTCGAGTACTTTATTGTATCGGCTTGGCTCGGCTCGATTACACCCCTAATGGCCAAGTCCATCAAGACGATGACGGGATACAATATGATATACTTGTATCGAGCAAAAACCGAACGAAACAATCATTAGAGCGACTAATTTGACACTGGACTCGTTTAAAAGTTGAGTTATACGATTGAATTTGAAGAGTGATTCATTTTTTTAATATATTTGAACAAAAATAGTAAATTTGTTATGTGAGTTTAAGCTTAAAAATCCAAATCCGTTAAAAAATAGATAAAGCTTGAGTTCATCTAATCAAGTTCGATTCTATTATTATTATTATTATTATTATTATTATTATTATTATTATTATTATTATTATTATTATTATTATTATTATTATTATTATTATTATTATTATTATTATTATTATTATTATTATTATTATTATTATTATTATTATTATTATTATTATTATTATTATTATTATTATTATTATTATTATTATTATTATTATTATTATTATTATTATTATTATTATTATTATTATTATTATTATTTGTAATTTTTTTTTGTAAAAATTTATTCAAACTAATTGTGTTATACTTATACATTATTATATGTTTTAATTTTTCATATTTTATTATAATTTAAAAAAATTAATAATATTTGAACCGGTTTTGATAAATTGTCTCTTATACATTTTATGTAAAAATGAAAAGATAAAAAATTAAACCCGGAAAACAAATCAAGCCAGACTTAAATTCATGCTTATTTAATTCCTTTTTTAAATCCAACTTGAATTTAGCTTATTCGATTCATAGTCTAGGGATGGCAATGGGTACCCTATAAACGGGTACCCGGCACTAGCTGATCCGATTAAGTAGGATTAGAGTAGTATATAATCGGGTTCGGGTAGGGTTCAGATAGTAAAATTACTATCTGTTACGGGTTAGGGTTAGGGTAAGGTTCGGGTAGTTACCTTAGGGTACCCGTTACCCGAACTCAATTAGAAATAATAATTAATTAATATGATATTTATATTTTTTATGTATAAATTATTTATTATTAATATTGTATTTAATTAAATTAATTCATCAAATATCATAATTATGACTTTTAACTTTAATTTACATTTATTAGTTAAATTAAATTTATTAACTTACTTTTTTAAAATAAAATTATTCCAAAATTGATTTTAAATTTAAATTTGAAAGTCAAACTTTGACTTAATAAATGAATATTTAACGAGTTTGGGTAATTAAATGAGTATTTTTTATTTATAGGGTTAGGGTTCAGATAATACAAATAAAAATAAACAAATAGTTAATCGGGTTAAAATTTTATATATTTTAATCGAATTCGAATTCGATAATCTCAAAATTAACGGGTACCTGACCCGTTTACATTCTTAATTCATACAAATAAGTCTATGCAACACTGTAACGACGTGGAGGATGATTAAAGTGAGCAATTCACTGGAACTCTCTCTCTCTTCTAATTTTTTTTTTTTTTTTTTTCAACGACTTCTCCCTTAAGTATAGAATTGGAAGGCAGCAAAAGCGCAGCACTGCACTTGACTTAACTTGACTTGCTGATTATAATAATACCCTCGAAAAATTTTCTTATGAGCATCGCCATGGCTTCACGCTTCGGTTTCATCATTCTCTTCCTCTGCCTCTTCATCTTCAACTACGGTACAGCACTAATTTCTCTGCATTTTATTTCTTTCTTTACATATTTTTAGAAAGAAAAAGTAATTTGTTTTGCAGTTTCATGCGAGATGATACTGGAAGAGGGGTACACGGTGACGACGGTGATCGATGGCCACAAGCTCAACATAAATCCGCACTCAGTCCTCGCTCCTCCTCGCTCCTCTGATTTGCTACTCCTTGATTCTTCCGAAAGTCACCTCTACACTGTATCATTTCCCCTCTCCAACGGTACCACCTCCGTCTACGATTTTTTTTAAGTAAAAGAAAAAAGAAACAAGAGGTCTCCTCATTCATTACTATCCTAGCACTGATTATTTGGTATTTAAATTAAAAAAAAAAAACAGAAAGCGAGGTAAAACGGATATCTTCAGGAGAAAAGCCGGGTCATCGGGACGGGAAATTAGGCCAGGCCCGATTCAGTAACCCGAGAAGCTTCGCAGTTGACGCTAAAGGCAACGTTTATGTGGCTGATAGGGACAACCACGTCATTAGGAAAATCAACACTTTAGGTCTCAATTCCTTTTTCTATCCATAATTAGCAATGCGTTTTCTAATTAATAAAAAATTGAAAATTTTTTTAATTTATTTCTTGGCGCCATTTTATATATTTTTTTTAATTTTTAAAAATTTTTTTTAGGTATCGTGACTACGATCGCCGGCGGTTACTCAAAGGCAACAGGCAAAGAGGACGGGCCGGCACAGAACGCAACATTTTCTAATGATTTTGAGGTAGCTATAGTTGCGGACAGATGCATATTATTGGTTGTGGAACACGGCACTCAATTAGTTCGTCAGATTGATCTCAAGGCAGACGATTGCGCCACAACATCTCCATCGGGCCAAAGTTTTGGTAGTGTCTTGTTTTAATTAGTGCAACCGCATAAGTACATAAATTTACTTTTATAAAATTGCTTGCCAATTTCATTTACAAGTTTATGTTACTAAACTGTAATCTTTCAGTAGTGATTTTGGTGTCCTAAAATTGTCTTAGAAATATATTGATGCGGTCCTTTCTTGTCTAAATTAGGGACCATCTACCGCCTGACTTATGTGATTTTCGTTGACATTGTTTTTTTGGATGACCAAACGTTTGTTTGTGTTCTTTAGCTGCTAAAGGTTTTTGTTCTGCCAGCAGTGAGGTGGAATTTTGTTTTTATTCACTTGTATTTTAGTTGAGGATGTTCATGTTGTTGTCCAGTTTGGCTGGAAAACGGCTCTTGTTCCGGTTGATATGCTTTTCATTTGTATGAATTTATAAGAAATACTGAGTTCTATATTCTATTTCATTTTAGTTGATGTGTTTTTGGATTATTTGAGTTTGAAAAAAAATTGGAGAGGTCTATGTTCTGTCATTGCATTGAGGTGGATAAAGAGCGAGATAATGAACAGCATAATATCTGCACTTCTTTTACCAGATATTTGATATTTTCTCATGTCAAAACAGGCCAAATGGTCATGGTCAGTGAATCTTCGAACCTTTGAACCTTCATGATTGTGCATAATTAGTTGATGAAGATGCAAAAAGGTGTTTATATTAAGCTATCCACATTCATGCCCCATGCACATCCCCACATAGCCATTTGTACGTCCATGCTTGAGAGATGGGAAACAAGTGAAATCCAAAGATCCCTTTGTTATGTGTTTTGTGATTTGATTTTTTTTTTCTGTAAAACATAACATGATTGGATTGTCTGCTGGGAAAAAAAAAGTGATTTCCTCTTGCAGTCTATAAAAGATATATTACAGACATGCTTATGCATCTTTGATGGCGGTGTGCATGATATGCGCACTCAATTAAATTTACTTAGATCAAAATTTTGTATTAAACATCAAATGATCAAATGTCAAATGTATATCAGCTCATAACTTTTTCCCCTTTTGGGCCGCAGTCTGTATAGTGTTACAGGAATGGATAGTCTGTTCCATTGTTGAGAATCATTCCAAGTATCTAACCTATATTGGGTGCATTATTATCTGTCTTGAACTTAACCTGAAAGGATAATAATTTATTGTTTGTATATTTTTATTTTTAAGGGCTGGGAGCATTTACAATTTGGACCCTAGGCCTGGGACTTTCATGTTTACTAGGCTTAATTGTGGGGATCTTGGTTCGCCCTTACATCATCCCTCATGTAAGTGTCACTTGTGATCATGTTATATTCTAGAAATCACAAAGGGATTACTTTTGCGTTTTCTAACCATGCTCTGTAGATAGGGAGGCTCCACCCTCATCAGATTCAACAAGATATGGAAGTCTTGCCAAATTCTGGGGAAACGAGTAGTGATACTCTGCTTCGACATCAGAAGCGTAGTTGTTAACATCAAAGTCTATGCGCTTGTGCAGAAGCTCTTTTGGTTGTGCATCTCTCATCTGTCGCTTATGTTTAGGGTTAATTTTGTAGAATCTGGAACTTCACTAAAGGTTTCTGTTTCTTTGCTTGATTCTGATGACTCAAATGATTCTGAGGTCGAAAAGTTACAGTTTTCTGCTGATCAATTGAAAGATTTGATCTGTTTTGATGGAAGCCTGGAGTTGCAAGACACATCCGATGAAAATCTCAAGCAAAGTGGTGGGACTCAGAACGGCAATAATGTTTTACTGGACTGCCATGGATGGATTGACACTTTGATACAAGCTAACGTCATGGGCTTTGCAAACGTAGCTGAAGGAACTATTGCCCAACCAGTTGCGAGCGGCCCAGGTTTATTTAAGAGAAGATGAATGAAGTAGGGGTGTAAATTCTGTTGTTAGATACTTAGATTAAGTATGTTCTGTGGGCGTTGTTAACAATAAACATGGTTATTATCCTGACATGAATGATGATGAGAGTATTAGTATAATATATAATATCCTTCCAAAAGGGAAAGGGCAAAAATATGATGGATGGGATCTTCAACGGTCTAAAGCAACATGATTGTTTATGCATGCGCTCCTAGTATTTTTGTACTAAAAGAGGTACAAATCTTTAAAAAGATGCAATCACGTGCAGTGAGCAAAAACTTAAAATATTTAAGAGGATTAAATCAACAATTAAATAGTTTAAAGCCAGGTAGTAAGATGTGTTGGAGATTTCACTGCCTTCAGGGGTTTTCTAAGACAAAACTCCAGCTGCAAGCCTGAAATAATAATATATAATAATAATAATAATAATAATAATTACTACAAAATTACAGAGAAAATTAGATAACTTTATAAGCAGTTGAAGAATGAATCAGAGAAAAGAGAGTTTCATGATATTTAATACCAGTAGCCTTAACAAAATTTAGGCCATCTGTGACTAAGAGTTAACCCCAAGTAGCACTGAAGCTGCTCCACAGGCCACAGACACTCATTTCTCTTCCAACAAATCTTATTAACTACTACAGTATATCCTAAATTTTTAAGGACCAATATCAAGCTGGATTGAGGTAATTACTCCAAAATCTCTATTGTGTATTTAATAGCCACATTTGTAACCCAAATTTGCTCGGAAGCGAATACTGTATACGTGTTGTGATGATCATACAAATTATCTCCGTGATCAAAAGGCTTTCTGACCACAGCTTCATGCTTCCCATCTTGATCTTGAGCTGCCTCAAAAATGATCTCATTGGTTTTCTCATGCTTTGCTCATAGTAAGTATGTGGGGTGGGTGATTGATAGCGATGCCGCTGCTGGTGCTGCTGTTTCTACTGCTGCATATCAGCATCCCATCCACTGTAGAAGGCCCGGCTTTGACGCTACTGGTGGATCTTTCTGCATCTTTGGACATGAAAGGGTAGTGGGGGTTCGGATATCAATTGATGGGGGCTCATCTTCATCCGCTATCACAAAGCTCTCTTGTGCAGGCCAAGACATTGACTGCTTCAGTTGTTGCTGATGTTGGCTCTGATAGTCATAACTTGGTGGCTTCTTTCCAATACCAGGAAATACTCCTCCCAAAACTTCCAATGCAGAAACACCACCATTGACAAAAAGCTTCCCAAGGGATCGAAAGAAGCCTTCTTCTTCCTTCTCTTGTTCATATTCAGTTGGAATTAAAGATGGCCTGACCGATATTAAGGGCTACTGATAAGGAACAACTGCTTCCAACATAGACTATATCAAAATCATTATAAAACTTTGCATCTTCACTTGGTCCATCTACATGTCCCCCTTCCCGGCTCCATTTACCGCCAGCAATTGTTGTAACACCAGGAGTAAGATTTCACTTGTATCAGCTACAGTTAACAACCATATCTATTTTGAATGCCAATACTGATAGCATCCTTCAAAAATTATAAGACATTGCAAAATTTTAACACAATTACAAACACTAACATTGCCAAAATGTGATACTATTAATATTGTTGAGAAAAGAAAATAAGATGGCAAATGTTTAGTACTCAGAATAGCAAGGACATGGAGGTAAGATGCAAGGAGCATCAAGGACATAAAACTTTTATAGTTAAATCAAAATAACAAGTGAACTAGGAATTTCTCTTTTGGAAAACTCGGTAGTTACATTGCTTACCTGCATCACTTATCTTCCTGATTGCCATGTTCATAGTGTCTGCAATATAAACGTTCCCTCTGTCATCTACTGCTAGCCCTTTTGGATGGTTCATCCTTTCCTCTCTCAGCTTGCCATCCACATGTCCAGCATGTCCTTCAGGGGATCCAGCAACCAGCCTTGGTCTACTGTCTGCAGTTCTCTCATAATTTAAATGAAATAAATACAACAAAATATTTTCCCAAGGACAAACAAGACAATAGCATGACTGTAGAATTGAATGAGTGAATACCTACATTTTTACATGTAATCAATCTTAACAGTGTTATAAGCATGCAGTAGAGTGAAAAAAAGAGTAACATGGTTGGATGTCACAAAATGGACAGGGAAATTTGCTTTGAAAAATTGCAGTGAATGGTTAACGCATCAAAAAGAACTAATATGAATAAAACTGAGCACAACGAGTTAAAGTTTCATTTTTAACTCACCAAATGTCTAAGATACATACAAGATTCGTGGTTTACAGCATTCCAAAGTTACCCAGTGCAGATAGAAAATATTATAGTCCTCCAGATGATGGAATGCATTTAGTGATAGATCTATTTGTCGTCATCTTATTTGCAGAAAAATGTAATAATATTGATAAAGTATTGGTAGAACAACTGCACCATCTTTTAAGGTCCAACTAATCAACATTTTTACTACTGGAATATTACCTGGATCTAACTGAAAAATTTTCAATTACATTAAGTGGAAATGCATTTGAAATAAATTAAAATGCTTGACACATGAAACAACTAGCTCTAAAAAGGCTATGAAAACAAAATATTGCACTCGGCACTTGGAGGAGAATGGGGAAGGTATAACAACTCAGCAAAAACGTGCACCGTCCTTTATAGG
The DNA here is from genome assembly GCA_031772115.1 of Heritiera littoralis. Taxonomy (NCBI): domain Eukaryota; kingdom Viridiplantae; phylum Streptophyta; class Magnoliopsida; order Malvales; family Malvaceae; genus Heritiera; species Heritiera littoralis. The sequence continues at coordinate 3,074,669 of JAPDPK010000055.1, forward strand.
GCAAGTTGAGTGACAGAACTCGACAGACAACAGATGCAAATACCTCATTTTTTTTTTCCATTAATAACAAGACTTAGAACATTCAGTAAGCAAAGATCATACTATAAATGCAAAGCATTAGACAAACAAAGCAAACAATCTGAACTACTAAAGGTAAATGCAACAAAATTAGCAAATCCAACCATTTGAATAATATTAAAAGAAAGAGAAAACCAACTTACACAGAGATAAAGAACTAGAAATCCTATTGTTGTTGCACAAAATAATAAAAATGCTTGCTAACGTAAATATCTGTCTGTTCCTCCACGTGTTTCCAGGAAGCTTCTATAAAAACAAGAAAAGTCAGAGGAACGCAAGGGGTGGTTTCCTTCATAGGCACTCCGATGCTGAAAGTAAGCCAAAAGGTTCTTGAATATTGGGAAACGTAAAAGTCAGTAGTCAAAAATTAGGGAATAAGATTGTACCTTAGGCCTACTTATAGGCAAATATTCTAAGGTAATTACTTGGGGATAATCGCGTCTTTTTGGTAAGAGTTTGTTTCCAAGTATAACACAAATTTCGTCGATCTCGGGAATGGTGGAGATCTGTCCCGGGCGAGAGACTACAAAACGGATGCGACACATAAGAGCGAGAGCAGTCTATTGCCTCAAGCGGGAGATTAAGTACGTGCCACGTGTACGGCAAATTGGATACGGGCGATAGACCCTTTGGCCTTGTCGCTAGCGACAAAAGCCCTGCCGTAGGCAATAAGACCTCACGCAGCTTCAAACTATCTCTCGCCAAACGCCATGTGGCCCAATGAGCTTCTGTCACGTGACGGACTCTCTGGCACTTGGGCCTTAGCCCAATGTGAATGGACTTTGCCATATCAATTGCTCTCCACTCTCTTATTGGATTTTTCCAATAAGAAAGTATAAATACTTGGGCTTGCGACACTGTAGTCTTTTCCTGATTTTTTGTTATTTTTTGGTATTTTTTGCAGGTGAAAAAGTCCAGCTCTACGGGAGGTGTTGCCTGGCACGACATTTGGCATTCCTTGTCACGACTATATAAGCAGCAAGAGTTCGACAAATCGGGTAAGAGAAACCTCTGAGCAGCACTCTGCCGCACGTTTTAGCTCTCTCGCCAAACACAGCCTGTCACGTCATATAGTCTTTCGCCCTTACACAAAAGCCTCTCGCTCATCGCTATCACAGTAAGTGTACACCTGCCGCTTCACTTTACTATCTCTCATACTTATTTTAAGTCTCTCGCAGGTGTTTAGTCTATCGCATAGTGCTTAGGTCTCCCACGTACTTAGGTCTCTCGCACACTAATTCTCTCGCATCATCATAGGTCTCTTGCTTCTTAGGGCTTTCGCACACACGCTTAGGTCTCTCGCATACTTTAGGTCTTTCGCCTAACACTCAGGTCTCCCGCGTGCCTAGGTCTCTCGCACCCTTAGTTCTGCAGCTTGCCACCTGTTTACTTGTTTCATCTCACATTCGACCCTTGACCATGTCTTCTCAACGCCCAGGCAAAACACTAAGAAGGGGTGGTATTGAATGCACGTTATCAAACGTGGATTTAGAAAAGATCAATACTCATTTTCCCTTTCCTTCCGGTTACCATACAGACTCCCATATGATAGGAAATTTGCGCCTAACCTAGTTAGAAGCGGCGTAGCTGTACATAAAGCGTATTTAGTTTTTGGTTTTCGTTTTCCATTACTGGAGTTTGGTCTTGCATTCCTTAGGTATAAAGATATAGTCCCATGTCAACTCCATCCTCACGCTTAGGCTCAATTAGTAGGCTTTTCGGTAGTATGCCATAGCTTAGGCATTGTTCCTACCGTCCCTCTTCTGAGTGCCTTTTTCAGAGTTCGCGGGCTAAAAGGGCTAGTTACATTTTCCCTTCAGAGGTTGAAAGTTGACGGGTTTCATAATAAAATTTTTCAAACCTTCCTAATAAATTGTGCAATTTTGAGAGCGAGTGGGTCGTTGTTGAGATCCCTAGTGATTTAAGAATACGCACTAGGTGGAACCATGATACTAGCGACCACTCGAAGCGTTCGAAAAGATTCAGCCTAGATTCTTTAAAGGACCATTTTGGTGAGCCCATTCGGCTTATCTGTTCCACCGGGTAATGGAATTTGTTCCCTTTTTGTCCCCTGAGAATATTGCAGCAACCGGTTAGGGAATTAGTAGTGTGATCCCTGGGACTTCCACTGTTGAATAGACCTTCCTACAACCTCACGTGTGCCTGATGCTAGTTCTAGCCAGTCACCCAAAGTTCCCGTATCCGAAACATCTAACCCCTTAGGTTATCTTGTAGATGAATCTTTTCCTGATTCGGGAGATGAGACACCTGAGGTTGCCGATGCTGGTGATCCATTCGAGGAGGTTCTTGAATGTAATCAAGGCGACGCCTTTGGGAGTCCTTTCTATGACTTTCCATCGGATGCAAACTTGGCTAACTTAGAGGATTTTGGTGATATTATAGGTTTTCAATTCTCTTTACTTCTGCATGTGTGTGCAGTACTTTTAGACTTGATTGGCTAACTCCTTCTCTTCGTGTTATGCAGATATGAACTTCCAAGCAGCTATGCGTAGGAGGGATACCACTGTGTCTTCCAGAGCGGCTGCTCCTTCTCAACAACAGCCTCAGGTAGAGGCATCTATTTCTGGACGCCCTCGCGCTCCTACTCCCCTCCTCCGACCATTGGCAAACCCAGTCGCCTAACGCAAGAGGCCGAAAGAAACAAACGAAAGAGGCACTGTATTCGTGATCGTGGCTCGGACGATCATGAGAGCTCGAGGTCTAAAAGGAGTGGGTCCACCCGCCAATAAGGTGATCCTAGTGCGCTGAGAATAGGTCGGCTCCTCGCATGCCTCGTCGTAAATACCGAAAAAGACTAACATTGAAGACTCAATGCTTGTGAGGCCAGTTTTGCCTAAGAAGGCCGATCCTACCCTGAGCGATACCCAGTAGACATAGGGGTCGTTGTCGAAAGGGATGACTTTCAGACCTACACCGGCGTTAATGATTATGATAACATCGAGGAGCCCGGGATAGCTTCTTGCCTAGCCTGGAGTACTATCCTTCCTTGCGATGAGATGGGACTCTTCAAGGGCCTTCCAGAGGCTGAAAACAACTCTGATTACCTCATAATGAAGGTGAGAGCATCGCTTTTCTTCGATAATGATACTCTCTTTCTAACTTCTTTTGTCAAGTCTCTGAGTTATTTTTTATTTTTATTTTGTTAGGTGGCTCAACAGACCGTGGCCGTTAATGCGCGGCACAGGGCTTTTAGGGAGCAAGCTAAGAAAGTTCTGCATGAGCTTCGAGAGAAAAACATGGAGCTTCAAAACGAGGTTAACTAACTTCGTCCATATACCAGCAAAGTAGAAGAGCTGAAGAAGCAGAACGCAGATCTTGATCAGAAGCTAAAAGAAGAACAGGCGAAGGTGGCCTCCCTTCATGGACGTCAAGAGGCTTACAATAAGGCAACTAACGATTTGGAAGCCATGAGGACGCAGCGGGATGAGGCCATCAATGAGCTGTAAGACGTGTTGGATAGGCAAAAGGAGGACCGAGCCAAGGTCTTTCGTGAATACAGCCTATTGTCGTTCGTGAATACCGCCTATCTCAACACTGCTTTGAAAAGAAGCAGGACTTTGCGATAGGATTCGTCAAATACGGCTTTTACCTGGCTCAGGCTTGGCTGGAGAAGCAGAGGCCTAATGAGACCTTTCCCGAGCTACTTTTTACTGAAGAGGCCCAGTACTATGATGCTCCCTCTTGGACTAAGTATGAGCCTGACTCACAAGCTCCGATTGATTATTTAGAGGGAGGGGCCATAGATGACCTAGAGAACCTCAAAGGTCCGTGGCCCCCTCGACGGCCGCTTAATCAGCCCGAGTCCACTGAGGCACATGACCAGTCTAGGCTTGTCGAGGTGCACAATCAGCCTGAACTTGTTGAGGCAGGCAACCAACCCAAGCTTATCGAGGCATTGCAAGGGTTAAACGACAATGAGCTCCAATTCTCTGTTTCTACTATTGTCAAACTCGTGCCAGATTCGGTGGCTGTTGCTGGGCCTCCAAGCGATGTCCCCTTATCCGATATTATTCCTCCAGCTTCCCAAGATCTAGGTGCCGACACAATGCCTTCTCCACCAGCCAATTCCATTGTCTCCATAGATTAACTAGGGACATTATCTTTTTCGTTTTGTTTTTCATCCCAATTGTAACCGGTATAAATGATAGTTGTAAACAATTCATTTATTTTTAATAAAAGTATAGGAAGCCCTTTTGTGTTTTGCTTCTTTTCTTTGTATGTGTGCAGTGTTGTGTGCTCATTCAAATTTCAAGCATGTTTATTCAAACTCCAACATGTTGTAGTCATGACAATATGAGTATGTCAAAGTGTTGTAACATAACAGTATTTTATCGATAAAGCAATTACGTGCTTTCAGAAAGTTATACATGCGTACCTTTTATCTTTCATATAGTACTGCTCCCCAAGTTCTTCTTTGAGACAACGTTGCTGTTCTTGTTCGAAGAAAAACTTTTTCCTTGAACGTTGTGCTTATTTCGCGTTTTTTTACTTAAGGACTTGTATTTGCCCTTCTCGCATTTTTTATGCTTAGGGACTTATGTTTGCTCGTCTCGCACCCTTTTGTGCTTAGGGACTTATGTTTGCCCATCTCGCACCCTTTTGTGCTTAAGGACTTATGTTTGCTCGTCTCGCACCCTTTTGTGCTTAAGGACTTATGTTTGCCCGTCTCGCACCCTTTTGTGCTTAAGGACTTTGTTTGCCCGTCTTGCACCCTTTTGTGCTTAAGGACTTTATGTTTGCCCGTCTCGCACCCTTTTGTGCTTAGGAACTTGCGTTTGCCTGTCTCGCACCCTTTTGTACTTAGGGACTTTGTGTTTGCCCGTCCGTCTCGCACCCTTTTGTGCTTAGAGACTTTGTGTTTGCCCGTCCGTCTCGCACCTTTTTGTGCTTAAGGACTTTGTGTTTGCTCGTCTCGCACCCTTTTGTGCTTAGGGACTTTGTGTTTGCTCGTCTCGCACCCTTTTGTGCTTAGGGACTTTGTGTTTGCCCGTCTTACACCCTTTTATGCTTAGGGACTTATGTTTGGCCAGCTTTTTTCTTCAATCATTTTTGTTCCTGTAACACATATATCAACTAATATATTGCATTAGAAAATGTAGAATATGAATAACTGGCCTTTATTCATAAATAAAATGGTAACAGAACAATGATAGCTGTGAAGTAATGGAACAATAGATGGAAAAATAAGAACCAAAACAATCAATAAAAAAGAAAAGTACAGTGCTTTAATTACCAGTACAACTTAAGGTGACTGGCATTCTTGGTCTTCGAGATTCTTTTTCTTTGCAAAGTTTCCAGAATGCATGTGCTCAGCCCAGTCATTCTTCTAATTCTGTAGGGCCCCTCCCAATTGGCCTGGAGTTTACCATCCTCTCTATGGGCATTTGTGATGGCTGACTTTCTCAGTACCAGGTCTCCTTCTTGCAACTCTCTGCCCTTAACTCGTGTATTGTAATAAGCGGCTACCCTCTATTAGTAAGCAGCCAATTTAATCTTTGTCGTGTCCTTTAGCTCATCTATCAAATCAAGGTTCTCCCTAAGTCCCTGAGAGTTAATCTCTTCAACGTAAGGGAGTAATCTAAGTGACTCAACTCCAATTTCAACCGGGATGAGGGCCTTAGTTCCATATACCAAATTGAATGGTGTTTCTCCTGTCGATACTTTGCTTGTCATTCTGTAAGCCCATAGGACCCTCAGGAGCTCATCTACCCATGCTCCCTTAGCCTTGTCCAACCTAGTTTTTAACCCATGCAGTATTATTCGGTTGCTTACTTCGGCCTACCCATTGGCTTGTGGGTAAGACACGGACGATATTCTCAACTAAATACTCAAGCCTCTACAAAATTCGAAATGCATCACAATCAAATTGTTTCCCATGATCGGCATTTAGCACCTTAGGAATTCCAAAGCGGCAAATAATATCTCTCCACACCATCGCCTCCACCTTCTTTTCAGAAATTGTAGCCAAAGGCTCCGCCTTTATCCACTTCATGAAGTAGTCTATGGCTACCAGCAAATATTTCCTTTGGCCCGTGCCCAAGGGAAAAGGTCCCAAGATATTGAGCCCCCATTGCGCAAATGGCGTTGGTTGAAAGGTGATGGCGCAATAACTATAGGAGCGAACTTCTGGCATTTTTCGCATTTTTGCGCCTTTTCAGTGGCATCTTTCTTTAGTGTAGGCCAATAAAACCCAATATGCAATATTTTCATGGCCAAGGCTCGAGCCCCTAAATGCTCACCACATATCCCATTGTGAACTTCAGCTAAGGTGTACTCAGCTTGTTGAGGCCCTAAGCATTTTAGCAAGGACATAGTGAACCCACACTTGTAGAGTTCTCCATTTATCATGGTAAACCTAGCACTTTACAACTTTAGCCTTCGGGCTTCATCTTTATCAGTGGGGAGTTTGCCCTCTAAACTGTAGTCTTTAATCGGGCTTCTCCAATCACTTCCAATCTCCACATCACATACTTCCTCTTCTACAGTACTCGGTTTGGCCAGACATTCCACCTTCACAACTCCTCCTTTCACTCTTCGAGAGGATGCTAATTTTGAAAGGGCATCCGCATGACTATTTTCGGTCCAATTTATCAGTGTTAATCGGAAGTTCTTGAATGACCGTGCCAATAGCTGGACTTTCTGCAAGTAAGGTACTAGAGCTGGTTCTCGTGCTTCATACTCACCCGAGAACTGATTTACCACTAACTGTGAATCGCTATGAGCCATTAAGTTGCTAACTTCTAAGTTCTCGGCAAGTTTCATTCCGGCTATCAAGGCTTCATACTCAGCTACATTATTCGAGCTTGGAAAATCAAAGCATAGGGAATACTCATAGGTTTCCCCTTCAGGTGAAGTTAGCACAATTCCAGCTCCACTACCATCCATACTGCGAGCCCCATCTACAAATAACTTCTACCAAACTAATTCCATTTCTTCTTGGGTTTCCCGACTGTGCATTCTACGATAAAATCTAACAATGCTTGCCCTTTTATCACTTGGCGAGATTGGAAGTGTATGTCGTATTCACTCAGCTCAATTGCCCATTTGGTCAGACATCCTGAGTGTTCTAGTTTTTGCAGCATTTGTCTCAAAGGCTATCTGTTAAGACAGCTACCGAGTGAGCCTGGAAGTACGTAACTTTCGAGTTGCCATCACTAGTGATAAAACTATCTTCTCCACTAAAGGGTACCTTGTCTCAGCAACTAGTAAGACTTTGCTCACATAATAGATTGGACAGTCCTTGTCTCCTTCCTTCCTCCCTCAATAGGACTGCACTCACAGCCTTTTCTCCTACACCAAGATACATGAGGAGTTGGTCTCCAGGTTGTGGCCGAGACAATAGTGGCAACTCTTTCAGGTAGTCTTTTAATTTCTCAAAGGCATCATTACATTCTTCTGTCCACTTGAAGTTCTTTCCCGCCTTTATCGCCTTAAAGAACGGTAGACTCTTTTTAGCTGATTTGGATAAAAAGCGATTCAAAGCTGCTATCCTCCCTGTTAGCCTTTGAACCTCTCTAACAATATTGGGTGGCTTCATGTCCAAAATAACCTGAATTTTCTCGGGATTAGCTTCTATTCCCTGATTAGTGATCATGAACCCCAAGAATTTTCTCGACCTTACTTCGAATGAGTATTTGTTGGGGTTGAGCTTCATCTTATACTACCGCAACACCTTAAATACCTTCGACATTTTTTCGACATGTGGCTTGTCTTTTCGACTTTTGATGATCATGTCATCCATATACGCTTTCATGGTGTTACCCAACAAATCCTTAAACACCTTATTTACCATGCGCTAATATGTTGCCCTGCATTTTTCAAGCCGAATGGCATTACTCGATAGTAGTATGTTCTGTTATCAGTAACTAAAGAAGTCTTTTCCTCATCATTGGGGTGCATCATAATTTGGTGGTACCCCAAAAAAGCATCCAGAAAGCTTAACAGTTCATATCCACAAGTCTTATCCACCAACTTGTAAATTCGAGGTAACGGATACGAATCTTTAGGACAAGCTTTGTTCAAATTCGTAAAATCTACACACATCCTACATTTTTCATTGGCTTTCTTTACCATTACCACGTTAGCCAACCAATTTGGGTAATCGACTTCTCTGATGAATCCAACTTGCAATAGTTTCTGGATCTCCTCATCTATGATATGTTGGCTTTCAAGAGCAAAATTTCTTTTCTTTTGCTTGATCGGTTTAGCTCTTGGGACTACATTCAACTGGTGGCAAGCAATTCTAGGGTCAATTCCAGACATGTCAGTGGGAGTCCATGCGAAGACATCGATGTTTTCCCTCAAGCATTGGATTACTTCCTCCTTTGTTTTCTTTGGTAGTTGACTTCCGACATGCACCACCTTTTCTTCATCTTTATCATCTAACCGAACTACCTCTATCTCCTCATCAGGCCTTAGTTTAGGTGGTTCTTCGATCGTAAAGGTCTCTTTCCTCTGAATTCCTTTACACGTGGTGGACATGATGTTTCATGTCCTAGCCCTTCTTTGGTCTCCCCTCACTTGTCCAACACAGTGAGGAGTCAGGAACTTCATTAATAGATAACAAGGGTGTACTATCGCCCTCATGTCATTCAACAGTGGTCGCCCGAAGATCATATTATAAGCCACCGATGTTGACTTCACCACCATAAACAATACTTGGCGGATGACACTTCTCGGGCTCTACCCTAACGTGACAGGTAGCTGAACTGCACCTACTACCTTCACTTTTTCTCCAGAGAAGCCATATAATGGTGTGGGCACTGGCTTTAGCCTATCCTCCGAGATGTTCATCTTCTCAAAGCAATTCTAGTAGACTAAGTTTACTGAACTCCCATTGTCGATTAGGATTCGACTCACCGAGTATTTTGCTAAAACTGCCGAAATCACCATTGGGTCATCATGAGGGATTGTTACATCTCCTCTTTCGGCCAGTGTAAAAGTGATGGGCTCCTTACCTTGTCTTTCTTCCGTCACCAAATTGACCTGATAGGCTTGTCGAGCATAAGACTTTCGAAACGAAGAAGATGTGCCAGCTAACGATTCTCCTCTAGATACCACATTAATAACTGGCCCTGTGGGCTCATTATTTTCCTCCCGATTCCTTCTATCTGCCCTTCTGTCATCATTTCTCCTGGGGTCTTCATTTCTTCTCACATTCTCCCTGTTCTCACCTTTCTATTCCTAGGGTAATTTCCCCTGTTATTAGCAGGATAGTAACTTCTATTACTTCTCCACATAAATCTATTTATATTTCCTTCCCACCCCAACTTCTCTAGTTGATTTATTAACTCCCTACACTTTTCTGTCGAATGCCCATACGCCGAGTGGTAATCACAGTATGAGTCCAAGTCATAGTCCAGATTCGCTTATGCCTTATTTGGAAGCCGTATACCCAACCCTTCGATAGCTGCCAACACCGAGGTCCGAGATTCAGTGAGCGGGGTGTAAGTGGTGTATTTTAGTGTAGGGGCCTTATCAAATTTTCTCAGTTGGCTAGAAGATGCTTCAGTAACTTCCCTTCTTCGTTTCCTTCCTTCCTTGGGCTCCCCATTTGCCACCATTTTCATCACTTCTTCTTAAGTGATATGCTTATTTGCTCGAGAAAGTAGGTTTGAGATTGTAGTTGGCTGGTCTAGTGATAGGGATTCTTGTAATTTCTCAGACCTTGTTCCCTGTAACATAGCTTCTACGGCTATACCAACTTGCAGATCCCGTACCTCCAGAGTGGCGTCTTTAAACCGATCCATATAACTATTCAATGACTCCTTAACTCCTTGTTTAAGGGTGAGCAAATAAGTCGGCTCCTTCTTTCTCTGACTATTCACCCAAACACCTTAAGGAATTCACTTCGCATCTAGTCGAATGAGACAATAGACCCCTCGGGTAATGTGATAATCGTAAATTTTCCATTTATTGGAAATTATAGATATTGAAAATAAATATTGGAGAAAATAAATAAGTGGAAATAAATAAATAAAATTGTGAGAACGGATATTGGTGAAAATCTCGAGAATTGAGAAAAGGACGGATGGTGGAAATCTGAGTGAAGGAAAATTAAAATCGGAAAAATAAGGTTGAAATTCGGAAGATAATGAAGAGAAGGAAATTTAATTTGGATAAATGGAAATCCAAATTAAATAAGAAAATAAGAAATGAAAGAGAAATATATTTATATAATTATAAATTATATAAATGTATTTCTATATAAATACATATGTATTAAATATAACATTATATGTATATAAAAGTATATACATATTTGAGAAATGTAAATACTATTTTACATTAAAGTTTAAATAAATATATATTGTAAATACAATATATAGATGGAATTTTCTACATTTATATATAAAGAAATATATAAATGTTAAGTAATTTAAATTAAAGAAATATATATATTAAATATGTATTTTGATAATAAATAATATATAGTTATATAGTAATATAACATATATATATAATAGTAATATTATATGTATTATGTATGTATGTGTGTGTTATATATATATATATGTATATATAATTAAATTAAATGAATAAAAATAGAAAACAAAAAAGGGGGAAAAACAAAAGAGGAAAGGGAAGGATCGGGGAAGGATCTCGACCCTCCCAGCCAAACCTGTCAGTGGCGGAGCTGCCACCACCGGCGAGGTAGAAGGAAAGAGGAAGGGACGTCGTCACCGGCCAGAGAGGAGGAGACGACCGGTGACGAAAAGGAAGGAAACAGAATCGAAAACAGAGGAAAACCCGACGAAAGCCGAAAGGGAGAAAAGAAGAGAAAGTGGCGATGCCGACGGAATTGGCCACCGCCACTGCCACCGAAGCTCCACCGGAGGAAGAGGAAGACGTGGGATGCCATTGGAGAGGCGGGGAACGGCGGAGGAAGGCCGACGGAGGAGGAGAAGAAACCGAGGGAAAACCAACTCGATCCGCCACCGTGCCACCGATCCAGGTCGAGCTGAGGCCACCGACGAGTTCGCCTCGACGCCGGCCAGCTGAGGGACCATCGAGCCACCAGAGGAGAACCGGCGACAAGGGGAGGGGACCGGTCTGGAACCGGTCTGAGCCAGGAAAGAAAAGAAAAGAAAAGAAAAGAAAAAGGAAAAAGAAAGAAAAAAGAAGAAAGAGAAAGAGAAAAAGAGGAATTTCGGGAATTTGAAAAATTCTCGAGAATTCAAAAATTACGGGAAATCCCGAGAATTACGGGAATCGGTAAGAAATCTCGGAAAGTATAAAATTATTTAAATAATTTATTTATTTAAATAATTATGGAAAAATTCTAAATTTTAGAATTTAATTTCCAGGAAATATCCGCGATGACCGAGCCGATGGAATCGGGCGAGGAGAACACGGGCGTGACCTTCGAGACGTAGTCGTCGACTCGAAACAGGTAAGGGAGACATGTGCCGCATGTAAGGATATTCGGCCACATGTTTTAAATTATGCATTTAATTTATAAATGCAATTTATAATGATTGGTTTTGAAATTTGTGGTGATTTATCGGTGTTAAATTGTGATGAAATACCGGTTGAGAAATATAAACTGTATTTTCCGTGCAGGAGGCTAGCCAAATCAGCAGCCGTTATATTGTCGAAAAAATTATTGAAAATTTACTGAAATTTATCAAAAATCACCGAAAACCAAAATAAAAGATTTGGTTTCACGTGAATCGATTTTCACGTGAATCGATTTTCGGGTACGAAAATCGAGAAATTAAGTAAATTTCATAAAACATGAATATAGTGATATTTAATTTTAAAATATTCATGTTTTTTAGAATGGTGAAAAGGAAATCACCGAAAATTCACCCGGTAGGTGATATTTCACGTGAAACGAGATGAAAATGAAAAAGAGACCGAAGTGAATATTTTTATAAATATTCTTAAATATTCACTTGATTTAATATAAAATCTTTATGGTTTTAATTGTGAGATAAATAATTATAAAAATTCCATAAAGGTTAAGAAATGATGAAAAATTATGATTTCAAGATTAGAGGTCTCTATAAGTGTTTTTAGAAAGAAACATGGTTACGGGATTTATGAATTTGGAAAAATAAATATTTTATGTTTCATAAATTATTGAAAAATCATGTGAAAGCACGGAAAAGCGTGCATATGTGTTTTACGATAGAAAAAGGACAGTTTTTCCCTTTTATATGTTACATTGATGATTTTGCAAACTGTTTCATCGTGAGAAAAACACGATTTATACCTTTATGAAATATTTTGAGAAATATTATTTAAATTATAAATTTCATAAAGGTGATGATTTTATTACATGTGAGCCTTATGGATATTTGTGAAATATTTCGATTTACTGTATTTAAAATCCATAAAGGCTATGGTACGGTTTATACTGTTTTGAGACTTAGGCCCCGAGTTTCATGCATCACACTTATACTGTTACTGTCACGTGGCTGATAGACCTGCCAGTCATCGGCGTCCCGGATGTCACCTGGCAAGTGTACATCGAGGACACCATATAGATCATGGCCATAGATCTCATTGTTATACTGTTACTATGTCCTTTCGGGGATGATGATTACTGGTCATTATTGGACGATGATAGCATGATTTAATTGTAGGGTGATGCCTAGTCTCACATACTATTACTGTTTACTGTAAGGATTTACAGAATCCTATTTATTATACTGTACTGTATTGTTTACTGTTCTGAACTACTGTTTACTGTTTACTGTTACTGATGAAAAACTGTACCAAAACATTGTTTACTGAACTGTACTGTTTATTGAAATGGTAGCCACTGATTACTGTTTTACTGAAAAAAAAGCTACCATTTACTGTTTACTAAACTGAAAGCTACCATATACTATTTACTGAATGGGTAGCTACTACTTACTGTTACTGATTGAACCGTATCGAGATACTGTTTTACTGAATACTGAATATACTGTTTTACTGAACTGTACGATACGGTTACTGATTTGAAAAGAGAAATAAATGTTTATTCTAAAAGAATAACATAAGAATTATTTCTAAGATAAAAATAATCGCAAAAGTACTTATCCAATGATTGGTATTTGCGAACCATTGTACTGTCACGTGTTTTACTGTACTGAAGAGAAGAGAAGTAAACCACTATTTTTATTACTGAACTGCCATATGTTTTAAAGTATACTGGATGTGAAAAGAAATAGTGGTTTACCCGTGAAAAAACGAAAATTATATCGTTTTGAAAACAATGGAAATAGTACTCTCTACAGTTGCTTCTAGATTTCGGAACAAGTCAGGTATTTCAAAATACCTGCCTTACTCTATCTGGATCCCTAGCCGACTGTAGTATCATTCTACATGTGTGCCTAGAGCCAGCTAGGAAGATTTTAAAGAAAAAAATATTTTCAGCATATAGATAGCTGAATATCGAGTGTGACATATAACTCTCTTACTGAGTCGTGGTTTGCTCACTCCCCAATTTTAACATTTCAGGTTTGGATGATGGTGAGATCCAATATTTGTGGATTACGGCTGCACATAATGGACAATGTGACAGATCGACTAAGATATATAAGGTACGATCATTTATTTTCTGTATTTAGACATGTCTACAGTACTACATATTTGTAAATAAGATAGGGGATGTGTATAACGTTAACAATATTTTATTAAATTGTTTAACATCAAGTGTAAAGTGAAGTATCACAGACAGCCCAACCAAATAAATTGTGTAAAATAAGCTGAAAAATGTGGTAACGGGTCGTTACAGGCAAATTATTAAACCATTTCATCGCATGCTCGATCAAAGTGAGTGAAAAGGCCCTACACATTATTTTGTCCTCCCAGCCATGTAACAACATCAAGGTCTCATAGTTTTGCATGTGGTCGTAGGGGTCCGTCTTCCCTGTGTACGCGATCATCTACGGCATTTTGAACTTTGAAGGCAACGATTTCTGCATGATGGCTGCGCTAAATGGTACTTTTCTCCTCTGTTCTCTTCTACAGACACCAACTTCTTTTCTTCCAACACCTGTTCTATCATTTTTTTCATGTCCACCGAGAGAGTCAGTTGATTCTTATCCCTTTCAGTATGGGACGAATCAGGTAAGTTTTCAACCACTATTTCCTTACCCTTCCTCTAAGGTTCATCTACTCGTGTTATTTGTGTGCACCAAGTGGGGTCAAACTCCGACCCGGCTCCCCAAGTGCTTTGGACGTCACCACCATTCTTTCCAGCACCTCCTACACCATGTTCTAAGTTAGTACTAGCAAAATTTGACACACTACGGTGATGGGCAGAAGACCCTGCCACAGCTTCGGTACCCTGTCGCCCTACCTCAGGACCCTGTCGCCTAACATCTGTCGCGGGCCCAAATTCTGTCACTGCCTCATACTCACACGGAGAATGTGCGACAGGGTTCCCGCACCCAAACCCTGCCGCATCCTACAGATTATGACCTTCTCCCGCATGGAGCACCTCTTGTGGCAAAGAGGGGTCTGTTGCCACATGATTAGTCTACCGCCCAGCCGCCTGCTGCGGCACCCCGTCGCTTGTCTCTCTTATGAGGTTTTGTATGACCGGTGGCAGATTCAGCTTCAGAAGAACTCTCTTAAATAGGTCTACCCTAGCTTTCAGTACCTAGGTCGTCTCCTCACTCTGTCACCTTAGAGCTTCGAATTCTGTCATGGTTACAGTAGTTCTCTCCTATTCCTTGTTCTCCTGGCTTCTCTAGCGAATTGGTTGTTCGAGAGAACTCACAGAGTTCTCATCACTTCCGACTTTCACATTGGTTGATCTTGTTCTCACCATTTTAAAAATCTTGATTGGCTTTTAATACGTTTCCCACAGACGGCGCCAATTGTTGTTGCATAAAACAACAATAAATGCTTGCTGACGTCAATATCTGTCTGTTCCTCCACGTGTCTCCAGGAAGCTTCTATAAAAACAAGAAAAGTCAGAGGAACGCAGAGGGTGGTTCCCTACGTAGGCACTTCAATGCTTAAGTCAGCCAAAAGGTTCTTGACTATTAGGAAACCAAAAAGCTAGTAGTCAAAATTAGGGAATAAGATTGTACCTGATGCCTATTTATAGGCGAATATTCTAAGATAATTACCTGGGGATAATCACGTCTTTTTGGTGAGAGTTTGTTTCCAAGTATAACACAAATTCTGTCGATCTCGGGAATGATGGAGAGCTATCGCCGGTGGGAGACTACAAAACGGATGCGACACATAAGAGCAGGAGCAGTCTATCGCCTCAAACGGGAGATTAAGTACGTGCCACGTGTACGGCCGATGGGACACGGGCGATAGACCCTTTGGCCTCTGTCGCTAGCGATAGCAGCCTTGCCACAGGCGATAGGACCTCACGCAGCTTCAAACTATCTCTTGCCGAACGCCACGTGGCCTAATAAGCTTTTGTCACGTGGCAGACTCTCTGGTGCTTGGGCCTTAGCCCAATGTGAATGGACTTTGCCATATCACCTATAAAGATTGCTATTAGCAAGTCCAAAATCAACAGCTCCCCACTAGGCAGAACCTCAACAGTGTGAGGCTTAATCCTAAGCTTACTTCCATCAAACACAATCTCCACAGTGTATCCTCCCTCAAACTTCATCATTGGATGGCCAGTAATTGCTATACACATAGAGATCCCATGGATACCACCATATCATATAAAAATCCTCAAAACCAAACAAAAAAAAAGGGAAATGGGGTTCTAATTCTAAATTCTAATATATTAATCTAATTACTTTAAAATATTGGTTCTTGCTAAACTAAGAGAATTCAAATACACTTTCTAATTCGAATACCCTTATCCATTTCAAGAATCTTTCAAGAGATGTAAATGTTAGAATATGCTTTACCAATCAATTGAATTTGGATTAAGTAATTTTTAAAAGGTCCAAAATACCCAATCTAGTTGACTAAGGCTAAGACTTTTTTAGGGTTTTGTTAAAAGGCAATATATAAACAACATTAAGTCTAAAAGTTAGACAGAATGTTCTTTGATAGCCGCTCTACTTCTTAGAGCTAGCACTCAAAAACAATCTCCTTCCTCCTCTTTTTGCTACCGCTAACTACTCCCTGTCTCAGGTAAAGGTTCCATTTACGTTCTACACATGTGGATATCGTTAGAAGGCTTCTCTCAGCTGGAAATCTTGAGTTAATGATAAACCAAAGACTTTTCGTGGGTTGCTATATTCAAAAGTTGAACTTTCCTATACAAACGACACCAAAAAATTAGATTTAGCCTGAAAGCTATCTTGTTGCATGATCTTGGTAATTTTGCTTTTGTTGTTTTTCTAATCCACTGCTTGTTTTCGTGAATGATATGATAAATTGAGACAACAAAATCTTACAGTGGTATCCAAGGCAGTGTCCAAACGCCTTTCGGGATAGCGAATTTGATTCATGGTGATGCTATTTTTATTGTAAGTTGTTACAAATTTGATTTTAATTTTTAAAATTTGTTTAGGCAATCTAAAATAATTGTAAAATACCCTGTAGGATTTGTTGAATTAAAAGTTGTATGTTAAAATTCTTTTCAAAATTGTAATTAAAATATTATCAAAATTGTTTGACAAAAATCTTGTAGGCTTTTATCTAATATAATTGATATTATAATAATTGTAAAAATTGTTTGACAGGAACCCTGCAGTTGCCACCCTTGCCAAAAATTTTATTTTATTTATTTAAAATATATTTTAATTAAAATAAATTAGGATAAAAGTTATCCTGGTAAGAGTTTTAAATTAAATATATTTTGAAGAAAGATATTTTTTAAAAATCAAAATTAGATAAGAGTTGCCCAACGATTTTTGAAATTTTAATGAGATTAAAATCTTAAAAAAAAGGGATATCTTGATAAAATTTTTGTTTAAAATATGTTGGCTATACCGAGGAGGTAAATCTATTTTTCAACTAAATTTAATTTCTAAAGGCTTAACTAACTACTTAAATAGTCTATGCAATGAATTCACAAAAATGGTAAATAAAAAGTAAAGGGGAAGAAGCAAACACAATATTTATATAGGTTCGGCCAATCTTGTGCCTACATCCTCTGTCCTTGATCCTCTTGTCAAGGTGTTGATTCCACTCTTCTTTGGGATTCAATACACACCACTTCAAGGTGTGGTGAGACCTTTTACACTTCCTTTTGTAGGCTTAGGAAGAAACCTCTTAAACCAATCCCATGTAAAATTATCTAAACTCTCACTAGATAACCTCACAAGATTACACTCCCCTTTTGAAAATAGATTTGAGTTTAAGATGGGTTGTGTACAATAAAAGACTCTCAAAGGTAGATATACACAAATGAGTACAAAAAGTATGAAGAAGAGAAGATTTTGAGCTTTGAAGTCTTTCTTGAGGATTAAAGAAGATGATGAGTGCTTGTTTTGCTCTCCAATCTCTTAAATGTTGGTATTTATAGTGCACCCAAGATTGAGAACGGTTGTTGGAGCATTTAATACATTTTTGCTCGTTGAAACCCTTAAAAACTAGTTGTTAGAGTCAATCCACATGGTAGGGGATCGATCTATCCAGCATTTCACGCCTCAAACAGCATTTTGCCATTTTGGGATGGATCCCTTGCTAGGGATCAATCCCTATGAAGGGATCCATCCCTAGCCTCTATACTGATACATTTGGACAATTATGGGTTGAAAAACGATGTAATCTTTGGTTTTAAATCATCCTAAAACATTTTACAACTCTATGAAGGTATAATTTTCTCAAATTTATAATTAATGAGTTCAACAAAAAATTATTTAGTTACTGTGAGATCCCAAAATTCTCTATTTCTCTTATACTTATTGAATATGATTAGTTAGAATATCAAGCCCAGCTATGATAACTAACTCTAATATACTTGGAAGTTATCAAAAAAACTATCAAGTGGGCCCTACAAGATAATCAGTAATTCGGATGGTCTTCGAAATGACAAAATGTGAAATTTGGGCCCGAAATACCTAAGGGGCAAGAAGGCTACTTTTCCAAATTTTTTAATTGAGCACGCCTAGGTTTACGTGCAACAAATTCAAAAATGATGATTGTGTCCATACTCGGAAGAATTTTTCTGAATAACGGTCAAAGTAAATTGACTTTGGGCCTATAGACTGTCAGGAAAATTCTTGTGTAAAGAAGTTTCATGTGAATCTAGCCCGTGAATTGAATTACTCGAAAGTGCTAAAAACAACGTGAACGAAGCCAAAAGCTTTCGTTTAGGGGTAGTTTGGTCATTTCACTACCCATAGTCGATCAAACCACCTTGAGAGTTAACCTTTGACCATGTTTGACCAAAATATATGAAAAATAATGAAAATAAAATACAAAAATCTGGAAATAAAAATATTAAAATAATGTTAGGACATAATTGTAAATAATGAAATTGTAGAAAGGTATTTTGGTCTTTTCTCATGTGGTTGCTGGTCAAACCCCATTCCTAGTCAATATTTGACTTAAGTTAACCTGAATTACTATAATTTAATAAAAAAATAAATAATTAAATCTAAAATTAAAAATAATAAAATAATGAAATGGCATATTGGTAAATATTAAAATTTTAAAGGGGCAATTTGGTCATTTCTCACTCGGGCTGGAAAATATCTAAAAAATATCAATAAAAACTAGAAAATTTTGGTCTTTTCTAATGCTTTGGTCGGCTATCATTACCAGCTCTCTTCCTCTCCATTTTCTCAAGTTTCCTTCATCTTTACCTTGTAAAACCACCACTTTAAGCCAACAACTCACCAAGCTTTCTTCACCAAACTTGTTCCTCATCTCAAGGGCTGTGTAGATCTAGAATTTGAGGGGCTGAATTGAAGAATTGGAGGCTGGTTTGGCTGCTATAGATTCCGTTTGAGTGGAAGGTGAGAAGTGATAATGTTTCCTTTTAATTCTATCTATGGTATTTGATTAATTCATGCATAGGAAACATGTTGGTGGCCTTAGAATGAAACAAAACTTAGTGTAGAGCTTCATGATGTATTCATTCATGAGGGTTCCTAGGGAAAAAATGTTGTTCTCATGCTCAAAGTGTTGTAAAATTGCAAGAAACAAGTGTAAAATGTGTGTATGTGCTGACATTTCAATCCTGCAGAAACAGTCCTACTCCGAACCTCCTATTTAAATGTTCAGTTTGGAGGTTTTATAATGAGATAAATTTTGTAACAATTATGGTATATATTTGTATGAGTTAGAAGAAATTCAGTTTTTCAATCACCTAATTTGGAGTTCTGTAGCTTAAGATATGTGCAAATGAATGTAGGGCACTCTGCCCAAAAAAATGTGATCCAAATGGTTGACTTTGAAAAATTGTAGAAAATAAACCAAAATGAATTTGAGTGCAAACCATACATTTCTAGAAATTTAACTGAGTTGGAAATAATGTTGTTTTGAGTTTGCACAATTTGGATAATCTTGTACTGAGTTATGAACTAATTTGTGCATAGAGCTCAATAGACAGATCTGCTAGAATGCACCTGAAAACCAAGTGAATTTGTGGAATTATTAAAAATGACTCAAAAATGATAAAATTTTGAAACTTCCAATAATGGATAAGGAATTGAATTAAGATTCACATGATCTTAGATTCATAATTTTTGGACATCTCTATAATTAGTAATGTAATTTTTAATGTACAAAGGTTAGGAAACCATCTTGCCAAATGGACAGAATTGGGCTGAACTTTGGAAAATTGTTAGAAATAATACAGAATGAATTAGGAAATGAGACTTGCACTTTTAAATAGGGGATTAAGTTAGGTTCTAGGGAAAATTAACGGCATATTAATTAGAATCCAATATTTCCAGTTATGAATAGAAAGGCATCAATAGGTCAGAAAATCTTACAATGGTGGGCTACTTATATAATGGAAAGGGTGGAACCCTAGTATGCATGGTTGGTTAAGGCAATTGTATTGTTAATGAGTATGTATTATAAGGGTGTTTTGCATAGAAATCTTGAAACTAAATTTGTATAAATGATCTTCTGCAACTTCGAAGTTAGACGAGTGAAATGGAAAAGGAAGCAAATAAGGATTTACTTACTAGCTCGTGCTACAAAGGGTATTGTTTGAATGAAAGGACATTGTAAAGGTAAGGAACATGTATGCGGGATGCATAGGAAATGTTATGCTTGCATTTGGGAATATTGGTTGGTTTAAGAATATATAAATTGTGGTTTTGTGCAGGGAGCTAGGGTAGATTTAAACCATTATACTGCTAGAATTTTAAAAAACCAACCTTAACCGTTTACCCATCCAATTTTTCTAAACAAGAAATAGAAATTTATTTTTAAGCTCATTTATAATTTAAAATATGGTTTAACTAGCCTAAAGAATATTTTTAAGTATTTTTAATCATTTTATATTATTGACAAATAGTGAAACTTGTTTTTATATGCAATTAAATTATTTGGATACTTAAGCTTGGAAATAAGAATTTTATTGGAATCTTCTACCGTCAAATGAATATTTATTCTTTTATATGATTATAGATTGATTGAAGATAAATTATACAAAAATGATTTCTAACATGATTTTATAATTATATGGAAATGTTTTGAGACAATTGCTCCTTAGTGATCATGCATACTGGTAAATGTATATGTTATGACTGTGAGACCCTAGTCAAGTCCACAGGTAACCACAGTGAGCACCTGACTAGTGCAAACTATGATTGATCGATGATGGCCATTCGTTACTGTTTCGTAGGATTAGCTTAGGGATTTCCTGGCCTTCTTATACTACGTCCCTTATGGGATACTGTTCGTGCATGATTCTATTGCAGGTTAACTCTCTCCAATGATATGATTTACAAGTTATTTGAATACTGATTAGACTGATCTAAAAGAAAGAAACGATTATCAATGATGATTTTAAAAATGAATTGCTTTTACTGTACTGTTTAATGAAATTTCATACTAAAATTGCTTTATGGAATTATTTTAAATAAATTGTTTTATATATTGTTATCAATTGGAAACTGCATGAAATTATTAAATGTTTTATAGTGTTTATCTACTTTATCGTCAAATGTTTACTCCCTATAGTCGAAACTAGGGACCAAAACATGAAAAGTACTTCAAAGTATCCTCCCATACTCTATTTGGTCACTTAGCCAATTATAATATCCTTCCTAAAATGTCCCTTAGTGCAACTCTAGGAATTAAATGATTTTATGCATTTTAATATTCTTATTTAATAATTTTTTATGACAAGTAAAATAAAAATTTATTTTTATTTTATCTGCATATAATAGCATAGTATGCACTTTTATATATGTTTCTTACTGGGCTTCCTCAAGCTCACCTCCTTTTTCACCATCTCAGATAGTTTATCAATGTACGTGGCGACCACAGTTTTCAGGTTAGTTAAGGAAGATCACTAGAAGTTTAAAGTATCAAGTAAACATGTATATGTTAAATGTTATATTTATATTTAGACAAGTGCATGCACAGCAAATGTAATTATAGTTTGAGATGTAAATCGTGTAGTGTAAGGTTAAAAAAGGTCCATGAACTAGTGGGATGTATTTGAATTGAACTAATATAAATAAAATTATAAATTTTTAGATTATAGTTTATATGCTGATTTCTTGTTTATTATTTATGGACTAAATGATGTAATGGTATAAAGATTTATTTGTAATGAAAGTTATAAAATGAAGTTACACTGACACCAAATGCAAATCGAATGATAATAAATAAATGAATGAGAAAAGTGGTATTGAAAAGAAAAAGTTAGTTCGGAATTTCACGTTTTCGGATGTTATAGTTACATATTTTCTAAGTGCATTGTAATAAAACTATTCAATGAATATTTGCACTTGATATTGTTGTAAAAATCATGAAGGCTTAACGCAAATTTACATAAACATTAAGCATGTAATTGTGCTTAAGTCTTTGTCATTTCAAAATATTTAATTGTTAATTTAAAACTAACAATCTCCCTTTTTTTGATATAATAAAACATAAGGTAAATTTGCTTTGAAACTTCTTAAAAATCTTTGAAGAAATACTACACCTTAATTAAAGTATGATTTTAATAAAGGAAAAATTTTATAAAATTTACCCACTTCTCCCTTTTTTTTTTGTTATAGCAAGCTCCCTGTTAATGAATGTATATACAATAAGCAACAAAGGGGTTATAATGACAAGAAACATAGACAATACGCATTGGCAATTTAAAGCAACAATATTGCAATCACAATAAACATAGGCATGAGAATTATAGTCATATACAATATGGGCAGTGTAGACACCCCATTTTGTCTGGGTCTTTTAATATTAAATAGACGATGAATCTAATTTTTGTATTACTACCTTGTTTATTATTAAAATAAAAAATAAAAAAATAATAATAATAAAAAAAAATAAAATGAAAAAAAATAAAAAAGATAACAAAAAAATAATGAAGTGATCAAAGAAGGGAAATTTGGAAAGGAAAGTCAAGATGTCAATATAGGGCAAGTCAATGAGAAATCAATGAAACGAATTTGGATAGTATCAAATTGGAAAATTAAAAAATAAACCATGTCAATTAAAACCAAGATCAATTGGAAAATTAAAAAATAAACCGTGTCAATTAAAACCAAGATCAATTTGGAAAGAAAATCAATAGAAAATTTTGAGAAAGGATTTGAAGAAAAATTTTGAAAATTAAATCAAACAAGTCAACTCCAAGATCATGCAAAATTGGAAATCAACATCAGAATCAAGAGATTTGATACACAGCATTAATAAAGGTTTTCCAAAAATAATGTTTAAAAAAAGAAAAAAAATCAAGAATAAAGGGGGGAACAGAGATGAAAAAGGGGGAGACTGGAAATTAAAAAAAAGACAAGAAAAGAACAGGTAAAAAATCGAGGAACAGTAGAAAGGACTTTGTTGAACACTGTTCATCATCTTCTCACCACCCGCTGCATCAAGCCAACCTTGCCACCATTCTAGGTTTGCTGTGTCACCGCCACTGTCTTCATCATCCTCCAGCTTTGCCTTGCTCGCATCGTGATTTCTCCCTTGCTGTTTGTCGCATCATCTTCGCCAATCACCATCGTCACAGTCCAGCCGCGCCTCACCTACTGCACCGCTCTCTGGTGAAAACTCAAGTCTGCTACGCACCGCACCATAGTTCACACAACACCTTTGGCTGCTCATTACTTCTTGCTGAGTCGTCCCTCCCTCAACACCTGCATCAACTCTACGATCTCTGCTTGCTGCCTACTATTGCTGTGATTTGTTGAAGTTGTACACGTGAAACAGAGAAAAGGAGAGATAGCTAAACTCGTGGCTATTAAAGTAAGGTATAAGAGGCTGGCGGTTTGAGCAGAAAAAGAAGATCAAAAGCTTGAGGGAGGGAACAAGAAGCAGTCATGACTTGTAACAAAGTAATATAAACCAGGAAGTCCCAGACTTTGCAATCTGGTCCCTGCTATTGCCACAAGTAGTCCTCAGCGTTGGCTATTGCTGCTGGCTCATGGTGAAAATAAAATAGCAAAAGAGACAAAAGTGTTCGAGAAAGAAGCTTGGAGTTGCTACTGTCGGATTTGTTTGGTTGTGTCGGTTTTGCTTTTACTCCAAGAGAAAGGGATAGTCGAGGAGGAGGAGAAAGCTTGAAAGCCGAAACTTGCTGTTGTTTGAAGCCAAGACCAAAACTATTGACAACTTGGAGAGGAGCTACTGCATTTCCTATCGCTGTTGCTACTGGCTTCATGGAGAAGGGAAGAAAGTTTAAAAGCACTCGTGAAGGTTAGAAAGAAGACAAAACAAGAACAGAGAGTTGAAAAAGAAACTTTTAAAACTAAAGTCAGAGAAAGCTTCAAAGAAATACAAAGAAGACAAAGGAGAAACGTTGAAGCATAAAGAAAAGGAGCAATAAAGAAAAAGAAAAGTTCCTAGTGGTGCTCAGTTTCCCAGGTTTTTTTTTTCTTTTTTTTCTTTTTCTATTTATTTATTTTATTGTTTAATTAATTAGTTAAAGTAA
The DNA here is from genome assembly GCA_031772115.1 of Heritiera littoralis. Taxonomy (NCBI): domain Eukaryota; kingdom Viridiplantae; phylum Streptophyta; class Magnoliopsida; order Malvales; family Malvaceae; genus Heritiera; species Heritiera littoralis. Next base: position 3,098,715 of record JAPDPK010000055.1, read on the forward strand.
ATATAATTTTGACAATATGATTTGATGATCTAATAATTACTGACATGATTAATTTAGTGATTTATATCGTGATGGTGTAACTTTGATATTAAATCTAACTTAATAATTTGATTTAGAAATATTTGCATGATAATGTTTAATTGGATCTGGTATGAAATTATTGTATGACATATTTAATTTGACTAATTTAGTATGATTATATATTTTTTGTGTGTGTGGTTTTGTTTGTTTAATAATATGACTTAAGAAATTGTATGATTAAGTATAGTATATTAAGATTAGTGTTTATGAAATAAATTTAGGACTATGATTAATTTAAAACTTATAAGATAAAAATAAAATTATAGAAACAAAATTAAATAAAAAGTATAAAAGAATAATAAAAAAATAAATAAAATGTGTTATTCCGACGATGGAATTTTAAAGGTACTGCGCTTGAGTAGTACTTTTAGATATCTTGAGGTAAGGAGGTTCTTTTTAAGTCTTACCAGCTTGATGGAAGATTTAAAAAGATATTTCCAATAGTTAAAACTCAAATTTATTAAAAATTGAAATAAGAATTAATTAAAAGAATTAATAGTCAAATTGAGAATTAAGAGTCATAGAAGTTAATGTTGGATTATGCCCTTAGAACCATTCATTAGATGATTGACTTTGGCATTTTTATGTATCATGACATTTTTATTTATAGTTCATTATTATATTTGTTTTATAACTGCGTAATATAATCTTATATGATAATGTCCTTAGAATAGTAATAACACACTATTCTTAAAATATCCCTAGTCAAGTATTATTGTGAACAAGGATAACAATGATACGATAAGACTAGTATGTGGTTGACTGATGACCATTGTCATGGATATAGGATATCAAGTCATCACATAGGTACATGTTAGAGAACTATGTACTGGATCGACCCTCCATGAGAACGCTACATGGATTGTTATATGAGTGTCATAAGCGATTCTCATAGTGATGATGGTGTATGTGATCCTTTGACTTGAGATCATCAGAGATCCCAACATAGAGAATTGCATACTTTAATGCTGCTAGATGTCATTCGTAACAGGATGGACTATAAAGGTAGTAATTGGGTATGCCTTGATCTATGTAGAGGGATGTTGAGTGATCAAGATAGAATTTATCCCTCTTATATAACAAGAGTGATGTCTTGGGCCCTTTGATAGAGTGAGACTAAGAAATGCATGGCCGTGCTCGAATAAGTCAATATGAGATATTGATTTTATTTGTTTAATTAGTCTACTCAGGAATCAAGAAACGCTGATTAGACTATACAAGTGTGACACATTCCATGACTTGTGTCTAATCAAGACATCAAAGGATAAAGGGATTAGACTACACGGTAACATCTATCACGAGTAAGGTTATGTCGAGTCATTGACATTCTCGTTACATGGGTAGCAATGATGTGTTGCTAGATACCGCTCATTGCCTGTGACAATTTTGTCATTGCCATTGTTTTGAGAACCTATTGGGTCGCACACTTAGAACGGATCAATGAGGAGCTTAATTAATCCTATTCTGAATTGGATTAAGGATATAACTAATCCTATTCTGAATTGGATTAGGGATATAACTAATCCTATTCTAAGTAGGATTAGAGTTCTGTTTGGCAGTAAATTTTAGGGTAAAATTTACTGCCTATAAAAGGATGTTTTCTGAAACATAGCCAGACAACAATTAGAAAAACAGAAAAGTATTCTTTTAATTGAAGCTAGCAGTTCGGTTAAAAGAATCAAAACGCTCCTTAAGGCATCTGATCGTGAGACGTTCAAGAGTCGTGAGATCCGTTCGTGTGGATACCATAGAGGCAGGAACGAAAAGTTGCTGCTTGTGATTCGACCAAAGACAGAAAAAGCAGAGAAAACGTTAGGTAAAATCTCGAAACCCTAATCAGGCAACCCTCCGAATCGATCTTGGTGGAGGCCGAATGTTTTATTTCCGCTGCGTGTTTGTTTCGGTCTCCTTCAGTTAATATATTTAGAAATAAAATAGAATAAAATAATATAACTACAAATATTCCGACGACAGAATTCTAAAGGGACTGCGCTTGAGTAGTACTTTTAGATGTCTTGAGGTGAGGAGGATTCTTTTAAGTCTTGCCAGCTTGATGGAAGACTTAAAGGACATTTTCGAGATTTAATAAATTAACTTATAAAAATAAAAATTAAATTAGATTAAAAAATAGTAAATTAAAATTAAGTTTATTATAATAAAGAATAGAATTAATAAATTAGAATTAAAATTAGAAAAGAATTAAAATAAATAGAAATTAAATTAAATTAAATATTTTTAATAAATGTGAATTACTCCGATGATGGAATTTAAAAGAAATTGCGCTTGAGTAATTTCTTTAAAAATTCCTAAGGTGAGAAAGTTTCTTTAAGGTCTTACCAGCTTGATGGAAGGTCTTTAAGAAAATCTTCAATATCAAATAATTCATGTTTATTTAAAGATATAAAAATATATGAAATAATAATTTATATAAGAAAATAATAATAATAGAATAAAATAAGATAAAATAAATAGTATAAAATCAATAGAAATTGGATAGGAGTCTAAATAGGGATTGCATAATTTATTTAAATATCTGACGACGGAGCCTTTTCAAGAAAGGCTATTGGTCCTACTTGAATACTCTTGAGGTGAGAAAAACTTTTAGGTTATCCAACCAGCTTGATGAAGGAGACTTAAAAGATTTTTCAATATTTAATTATATCGAGATTAAAGTAAAAAGGCAAAATTAGGATAACCTTAGATTATTTGGTACCATTTTAGGATGGGCGTTGTGAGAGTGCTAATCCTTCCTCACACGTAACCGTACTCCCGAACTTAGAACTCTTAACATAGACCAAGCCTTATCCTTAGTTTGAATAGGTGACCAATCACACCTAGGTTAGAATGGTTGGTGGCGACTCCGTAGTTTTGTGTCTAGCTATTAGGTTTCCTCCAAAACTTGATACGTTATGACAGTTTGGCGACTCTGCTGGGGACATTAGAGAGTCAGGCCATTAGGAAGTCTAAGGTTATCAAAATCTTGTCTAAAAGCTTTAAATATCATAAGACATTTAAATGCACACACTTCACTTACATATGCATACATTAGCCTTCGACCCGGGCTTACCTTTTTTAGGAGGAAGTAAAGTAGCTTTGCCTTCGTGAGGTGGTAACCTCCACATAGGCCAGTGAAATACTCTCACTCAAGTTGAACCCTTTCCGTTTGAAGCCTAAAATGGGTGAGGATTGGGGTGCCTTACTAGTCCACGTGGACGATAGTAGGGAACAGTTTGGGAACCTTTAGTATCCTACCTATCCAAACCAAGCATATAGTGAACTTATGATGCCCACTCGTAAGCTAGAGCTTTAGAATTGAAACCTATATTAGGACACAAAGAACGACTATCATCTCATACAAGAAAAATATAAAAAAATAAAATACAAAAAAAAAACATAATGCATATTCTCATTTCGTGCATTTTTCTCTTTTTTCTATCTCATAACAAATTGTTACAGGTTAAGATCCATTTTGCATCCATGGAGAAATTATCGCAAGAGGAGTCAGCCCACTTACCGAGCATGAGGAGAATTTGCGACTACTATTGGACGAAATCCAAAATCACTACAGTTTGTTGAGGAGGCTTAGGTGGACGCCTTAAATGTTCTTTATGGATGTAGTGGATCTTTAACTTTGTTCAACAATTGTTATGAGACAAGTTTTATAAGCATTGGTTTTTATAAATTTTTGTTATGAGACAATTTTTGTTATACAATAAATTTCTCACGAAAATTTTTCTTACTTTTGCTTTTCCTTCATGAGCATTTCATAAAAATAATTTTATCCAATTGTGACAACAAAGGTACAAAAATAGCTCCTTCAAATCATTCATACCAAACTCGTGCATGAACTAGAGCAATGGAGAATAGGTAATTAGCACGGATTGACGGGATGGAAAAATTGCAACAAGAGATTGTCAAAGCTCAAGAGGAAACTCGAGAGCAGATGACCAAGATGATAGAGTTGATGATGAGTATGGCTAAAGGGAAAGGAGTTGTGCAAGACCTAACAGTGGAGGAATATCCTAGTGATGATCCACCATACCTTCCAGGGTTCACCCATCAAGCCCAAATGTCTCCAAAGGTTTATGCTCATGCAACACCTTCAATGGGAGTACAAGGCCGTATTATGGGCCAAAGTCAACCTGGTATAGGGTTTAGTCCTGTTAACCCTATTTTCGTCCTAAACTTGGATGATCCTGTTGAACAAGAGAAGTTAAAGAGAGAAGCAGTTGACAGTCTGGCTGTAGGGATACAACATAAATGTGACATATTGGAGAAAAGGTTGAAGAACTCATCAGTAGTAGTGCCATGACTCAAGAGCTTATTGAACAATGGAAGTCTGCTTTTCTATAGGCCAAATTTCCTATATGTAATTTGTGGATATGAGATGTTCTCAGGATTCTTGAGATTTGCATCAAGTTGTTTTGAAAGCTTTCCATATTTTTCTTTCCAAGTTGATGAAATAAAATAATTTTGAAAACATTGGTGATTGTTATTGAGAATGAATAGACCTAGCCATTACATTTCCAGTATACTTCCCAATTCAATGAAAAGTTGGAATCCATAAAGAAACACAAGCTTTAAATTCATTCATTCATTTTTGTGTACCATGATAAACTTTTGAAGTCAATGATCTTTATTAAGGTAATGAGCAATGAAATGATTGATGAATTTGCGAAACGTTTTGAACTGTTTTGAAGGACCAATTCATGAAGCATTCTGTTAAGGACTTTGTATTTGGAAATTTGATAGATGTTAAGACCAAGCTAAGAGTCCCAAACACATCAACCTAAAATCCTTTCTCATAACTTGAACTTTCTAACTCAAACCATCTTTTGCTATATCTTGGGACAAAATGATTGAAAGAGCCAAGCTTTTGTTAACCTCAACATCTTTTAATGACCATTCTTAATTTGATTGATATCCTTTTTCCTATTTTAAACCATGATAATGAAGATTGTTGCATACGGCCTTCATAAAGTTGAATTGATACATTCTAGGCATGAGTTGTGAAAAAAAAAAAGCAAAGAAAAGGGAAGTAAAAAAAAAGAAAAGAAGAAAAAAAATTTGATTGTGAAACCATGCATGAGGGATATTCAAATGATTTCAAAAGCCAAAATTTCATCTTGAGGATTAGTTTTTAATAGAAGTGTCAATATTTGATATGACAAATGGCCATCTTTCATATTCCTATTACTGAAATGAAATCATCCCTTTGTTACCCCTTTTGAGCTTATTGATTTCTTTTCTAAATGAACCTTGACCAAGGATCACCCTCCACATTGGAGAGGCAAATACATCAGAGGAGTTTTAGAAGCATTAGTGATTGGTCTTATGTCAAATGCAAGAAAATGATACCCTTGTTAAGGGGCAAATGTGAGAAGAAGGATATGTGAAGATGGAAATCAATATGAAAAAACAAGAAATTGAAAAAAATGAAAAGGTAGATGTGAAAAAAAAAAAAGAAAAAAAGAAGAAATGAATGAGAATAAAATGTTGGAAAAGAAAAGAAAAATGCTTCGAAGAGTGGGAAGGACAGATGTTCACAATCGAAGAAATGATCCTTAGTTCGATAAACCTTGAAAACACTTATTTTGGGCCTACTTATCCATTCTTTGAAAACCCTAAACCTTGGCCTACATTACGTGCTTAAAAGTCCATTTTGATCAAATAGGGATGCTTGTATTGAAAAGCTTTTCTTTGAGAAACCATCATCATTATTTGGTTTGGAATGAAATTTGAATTCTCAAATGCATGGTAGAATAATCAATAAAAAAAAGAGAAAAAAAAAGAGAATGAGCTCTAGGGTGAAAACCCATGAAAGGGCAGTCTAGAGCATGTTTGAGACAACTCAAGGCAATAACAAGAAAGAAGAAAAACCAGAGGAGTGATGCTTTCAATCAAAACCTTTTGAAAAATTCAAAAACCATCACCTTGAAAATTTGATTTGAGATTTGAATCCTTGCCCAGAAATTTGAGCCATCACGGCTAGTCTTGACATTTGTTAAAGTCCACATATCAACAAATTAAGAGAATGCTAAAATGGATTATGTTCTGTGAAAGTTCCTTTTACAAAAGGAATAATGATTTTCAAGTAATTTGTTTCATTTGTGAGCCAAGATGAAGAGACATTGATCAATAGAACCTTTCTTGATAACCAAACATCCTTGATGCACCAAATCAGCACATTTATTCTGCTAAACCAAGTTGTGACTCATTCTATTTGTTCTCAATAGTAATCACCAGTTTTTAAGAGATTTAAATGCCAAATGTTTTTATCTTGGAAAGTTATTATGTGGGGCAATTTTCTATTTTCAAAAAGAAACTTGAAGGAGTGAAAAATGAGAGTTTTGTGATTTTATGGGGGCAAGTTCTTGTCTTAAAGAAATCAAGTATGGTGATGATGTTTTTAAGACTATTCTTAGGGCAATCTTTGGTTGTTATGAGAGCATGAATTTTCTTGAAGATATGAGAAGTGGTGAAGTGTTCTTGTGAGTAGCTTGAGATGATTTTGTTGTTGTGATTTGGATTGATAAATTTTAAGTTGATAAGAATTACGGGGCAAGAAGAAAACTAAATGAATGATGATGATGGGGCAATGGGACAACTGAATGAGTGATGATTGCTAAAAGAAAGAAGAATTGTGGGGCAACAAGATAACTGAATGAATGACGATGATGGGGCAAATAATTTTAGGATTGCTAAATTTGAAGAGAGAAGAATGATGAGGCAGTGAAAGATTGAATGATAAGGCAAAGAGAAGATTGAAGGATGACAAATTTTTGAAAGGAATAAGGTAGGCTGATGATGTGACTTGGTAAGGCATTGTTTATCATTTGCATTGCATTCATGACATGCATAGCATTGCATTCCATTACATGCATTTTGAAAAAAAAAAGAGTTTGTTTGTTAAGACAATAGGAAAAAAAAAGGGTTCTGAAAAACTAGATGACTAAAATTTTGGAAATTTTTTTTAAAAAAAAAGAGAGAAAAAAAAGAAAAAATCAGAAAATGTGAGAAGGATTAGGAATAAGATGTGACAAAATAGGTATGAAGTTTAAAAAAAAATTTTTTTTAAAAAGGTATGGATATGATGAGACAATAAAAAAGAGATTGAAAAATGTGATGAGATGAAAAATGTGATATTTAGATAGAAAATAACAAAAAGAAGAACCCGGAATGATAAGATGATCTAGAAGATAGAATTGAATGATGAGATAAGATCCAAGCCTCCGGGGCCAATCTATAAGACCTCCGAGCATGATTCATTAGAACCTCCGGGTACAATCTATAAGACCTCCGGGCATGATTCATTAGAACTTCCGGGCATGATTCATTAGAACTTCAGGGCATGATTGATTAAAGCCTCCGAGTACAATCTATAAGACCTCCGGGCTTGATTCATTAAAACCTTCGGGTACAATCTGTAAGACCTCCGGGCATGATTCATTAAAACCTCCGGCTACAATCTGTAAGACCTCCGGGCATGATTTATTAGAACCTCCAGGTACAATCTGTAAGACCTCCGGGCATGATTCATTAGAACCTCCGGGTACATTCTGTAAGACCTCCGGGCATGATTCATTAGAACCTCCGGATACAATCTGTAAGACCTTCGGGTATGATTCATTAGAATTTTCGGATACAATCTATAAGACCTCCGGGCATGATTCACTAAAACCTCCGGGTGCAATCTGTAAGACCTCTAGGCATAATTGAGCGTTTTTAAAGATGAGAAAATTTAAAGTTGCAGGGCCTTCCCTGTCGAAGGAGCATTTAAGAGAAGAGAAAATTTAAAGTTTCAGGGCCTTCCTAGTCGAAGAAGCATTTTAAGAGAGGAGAAAATTTAAAGTTTCAGGGCCTTCCTAGTCGAAGGAGCATTTTAGAGAGGAGAAAATTTAAAGTTTCAGGGCTTTCCTAGTCGAAGGAGAATTTAAGAGATGAGAAATTTTAAAGTTTCAGAGCCTTCCTAGTCAAAGGAGCATTTAAGAGATTAGAGAATTTTAAGTTTCAGGGCCTTCCTAGTCGAAGGAGCATTTAAGAGATTAGAGAATTTTAAGTTTCAGGGCCTTCCTAGTCGAAGGAGCATTTAAGAGATTAGAGAATTTTAAGTTTCAAGGCCTTCCTAGTCGAAGGAGCATTTTAGAGATGAGAGAATTTAAAGTTTCAGGGCCTTCCTAGTCGAAGGAGCATTTTAGAGATGAGAGAATTTAAAGTTTCAGGGCCTTCCTAGTCGAAGGAGCATTTAAGAGATGAGAGAATTTAAAGTTTCAGGGCCTTTCTAGTCGAAGGAGCATTTAAGAGATGAGAGAATTTAAAGTTTCAAGGCCTTCCTAGTCGAAGGAGCATTTAAGAGATGAGAGAATTTTAAAGTTTCAGGGCCTTCCTGGTCGAAGGAGCATTTTTGAGATGAGAAATTTAATAGTTTCAGGGCTTCCCTGGTCGGAGGAGCATTTTCATGATGAAAACCAATTTCTTTTAGAATAAGTAAATATCCGCAAGGAAAAAGGGGAAAGAAAACAAAAAAAATTGAAAAAAGGAAAAAATAATAAAATGGATGTGGACAAAATGGATGTCTATGTCTTTGCACAATTACTATTTCATAACAAATGTACAAAGAGTGGCAACTGTAGACACCCCATTTTGTCCGGGGTCTTTTAATATTAATTAGACGATGAATCTAATTTTTGTATTACTACCTTGTTTATTATTAAAATAAAAAATAAAAAAATAATAATAATAAAAACAATAAAATGAAAAGAAAATGAAAAAAAATTAAAAAAGATAACAAAAAAATAATGAAGTGATCAAAGAAGGGAAATTTGGAAAGGAAAGTCAAGATGTCAATATAGGGCAAGTCAATGAGAAATCAATGAAACGAATTTGGATAGTATCAAATTGGAAAATTAAAAAATAAACCGTGTTAATTAAAACCAAGATCAATTTGGAAAGAAAATCAACAGAAAATTTTGAGAAAGGATTTGAAGAAAAATTTTGGAAATTAAATCAAACAAGTCAACTCCAAGATCATGCAAAATTGAAAATCAACATCAGAATCAAGAGATTTGATACACAACATTAATAAAGGTTTTCCAAAAATAATGTTTAAAAAAAGAAAAAAATCAAGAATAAAGAGGGGAACGGAAATGAAAAGGGGGGGGAGATTGGAAATTAAAAAAAAAGACAAGAAAAGAACAGGTAAAAAATCGAGGAACAGTAGAAAGGACTTTGTTGAACACTGTTCATCATCTTCTCACCACCCGCTGCATCAAGCCAACCTTGCCACCATTCTAGGTTTGCTGTGTCACCGCCACTGTCTTCATCATCCTCCAGCTTTGCCTTGCTCGCATCGTGATTTCTCCCTTGCTGTTTGTCGCATCATCTTTGCCAATCACCATCATCACAGTCCAGCCGCGCCTCACCTACTGCACCGCTCTCTGGTGAAAACTCAAGTCTGCTACGCACCGCACCATAGTTCACACAACACCTTTGGCTGCTCGTTACTTCTTGCTGAGTCGTCCCTCCCTCAACACCTGCA